>CM046669.1:76250075-76867575 GCA_025594165.1 Tamias sibiricus | reverse complement strand
AAGCTGATTCTATGAATGAATAGACAATAAGCTGAGGAGTTGCTATGATCTGAGTTGGTTTTAGTGAAAAATGTGTTGTTTTAGAGCATGTAAACTTAAACAGATTTTTAACATTTTATTTTCACTGCCATGTTCCTAGCCATATAAGATCCTGGCACATGGTAAGCACTCAGTAAATACTTTTTGAATGAATGAATATATTAGCCATACTAGAATTGGTATCAAGATTATAGAGAGAGTATCACAATGTGGAGTTTAAATGGTGACTTAAAGGCACTCTCCTGAAAACTACTGAATTTGTTTATTACTGCAATTTCTTCCATACTCAAGAGGAATAGTCAATTTTACTCAAGTCTGGAACACATTTTAAAAATAATGCTAGGGTAGACGTTGGCTTTTAGGGAAGTAATGCAGACAAAATTATTTTAAAAATACTGTATTCTAATTTCTACTCTTGACAAGAGATCATGGACTTATCTCTTCTTGTTCCTCCTTAAGTACAATTACAAGCTCTGGGTAAGCATAATTATGCAATAGCATATCAGAAGAACTCTGCAGGATGGGAAGAGAAACAAACTGGCTAGGAACCCTAAGATTGAAGGACCAGCATAGTTTCAAGACAAAAAAAAATTTTCTGGCTGTTCCACCCAACAAAGGAAGGTAACACAGGCTTAGAGAAAGGCAGACCAGGATGGTTCATTCTTACCTTAGATAGAATTGAATCTTGAAGATAACACCAGGAGAGTCTGGCTCCATCAACTAGGACAATGTATCAGAGAAGCCACTGGCAAACATCCAGGTACTGCACTCTACTCCCTGCCAGACCTGAGACTTCTCTCACCACTGACAGGTGAGCATGCAGAGGATGCTGGCAAGGGGTATTGCGCCATAAAAGCACCTCACCCAGAAAGTCTCTTCACTGTAAGCCATGGATTTCCTTCTCCCAGAAGCACCTGGTACCTGGCCTGGCCTGGGAAATAGCTTATTTTCTCTTAATGTAGCATCATCAAGGGCC
Source organism: Tamias sibiricus (assembly GCA_025594165.1). Lineage (NCBI taxonomy): Eukaryota > Metazoa > Chordata > Mammalia > Rodentia > Sciuridae > Tamias > Tamias sibiricus. Next base: position 76,866,560 of record CM046669.1, on the reverse strand, counting down.
ACTGAGAGCCTCAGTAGCACCAGATAAACCAAGCAAACCAAAATAACAGGGGGAAAGCCCTGAAAACTAAACTGCCATTGGAATCACAGTGCACAAATGTAAGCCAGAACCTGCATGCTAAACAAACAGTGACTGTCACTAAAACAGAAGATTAAAATAGGACTTAAAATTGAGTGTCCATACTAGGACAAGATAGTCAGGAAACAATCTAAAGTCACCAATCATACCAAGAACTTGGAAAATCACAACTTGAATAAGATGGAATAGTTAACTAATGACAATACCAAAATGAATCAGATGTCAAAATTATCTAACAAGGATTTTAAAGCAACCATCTTAAAAATGCTTCAACAAGCAATTGCAAATTCTCTTGACACAAAAATAGAAGAGCCTAACAAATAGAAATTAATGAAAATCCAATAAAATATTAATCGATTATATTTAACAGACATTATCAAGTAAATATTAATAAATATCCAACTTTTAAAAAACAATGCAATTACATAACCTAAGAATAAAATAACAACAAAACCCAGGAGGAAAAACCCTCTCTGGTGACAAGTGATTTTAGACTGTATCCTGGATATTTTGTCTATTAAGTCTTCATTATAAGAAATTGATGATGTGTCTGGGCATGGATTTTTCTGAACTTGTTTCATATTCACTTAGCTTCTTTAATTTGCAGATATCTTTTCCCAAATTTAGGATCAGTAGTAGAGTAAAAATGACAGAAGACAATCCACGAATCTGAGAACAGATCAGTCAACTGGAATAACAGAAAACAGACTGACAATAAATAATAAGTAAGTAAGTAAGTAAATAAATAAATAAATAAATATAACCCAGAGTCTTAGGGACCTGTGAGGTAGGAATGATATACCATTCATATATTTGGAGTATTAGAAAAGAAAAAATCATGGAGAGGAAAGAGTATTCCAAAAAATATAATGACTGAAAACATCCCAAGTTTGTTAAAGCTCCATAAGTAAAATAAAAAATAAGTTAGACATCAATACACTAAGTACATATATAAAAACACAAATGGTATGAAAATACTTAATGTAAAACCCGTGACTTGAAAAATTGTGCTCTTTATACGTAATGTGAAAGGAATTGCACTCTGCAAGCATGTATAACAAATTAAAATAAATAAATGATTTTTTAAAAAAGCCAGAGAGAAGTGATACAATGCTCTAGGGGGAACACAACTAGGATGACAATGGATATCGTATGGGAAACCATGTGGTTCAGAAGGAAGTAGCACTGTCACCTGCAAATTGCATATGTAACTAAAAACCCCCCCCCCCCATCTATCTCTCTCTGTATATATGCAGCTTTTTACAATTATTTTTAGGGAAACTAGGTAGAGATTAAAATTAGGGTTATGTGAAACAAAGAGTAGAGGGAAAGACTTTATTTTATTCATGTATATCTTATGATTATAATCATGTGAAATTATTAATCAGAAAATGGATTGGAATAAAATACCAATAGGTAACAGTTACATTAGAGTAACTAGATTTTATTTTTCTTGTTTATGTGTTTTGAATTGAAATATATTATTTTTATAATTATATTCTTTCAAAACACTGTTTCAAGTCTCGAATATTGAGTCTGATAATTGTAACTAGATTTTAAGTTGCTACCTCATTTACATTCTGGTGGCATGTAATACAGTCTCCTACCCAAAACTGCTCCCTCCAGGACAGCCTGTGTCTCACCCAGCCAGCTCTTTATCCTTAGTACCTCTCTTAGCAGCTGACAAATAGTGGGTGCCTAATAAATAAGTATCCACTTAACTGACTTGAATATGAGTATGCTAAGTCTTATAAAGAATTATAGTTCTTTCACGGCATCGGGAATTGTTTGAATAATTTTATTGGTCAACCAAAACAGGAGAAGCACATCTGATATTATTGGAAAAGTATTTAATGCCAGAATTGTTTATAACTCCTAGGGGATTGTTTATGCCTCTTCTAAACATAGTCTAGGAATTGTTGACAAAGCCTGATTTAGCAGTGCTCTTGTAATAAATACAGTCCAAGCCACTGTAAAGAAAACATACAAAAAGACAAAGGCTTTGTTTTTTTATAGATCCTAGAATAATGACACTGAAAAAGACAGAGAGGTGAGGTCACCTCATCCTTCTTCCTGCCCTTGATGACAACACCTTAAATCTTCCCACAGATCTGTGTGGCACTTCAATTAAAAATCCCCTGGGAATGATGGTCCTTTGGAAGTCCTCAGCCTTATTAAGTCAGTCCTCCCAACATAAATCACATCAGATAAAGATGCCTCTGTGTGCTGCTTCCATTTGTGTCTTCCTAATTAAAAGCACAAGAGGCAGAGTTCTGAAGAATGCCAAGTATCCCCAAACTCTTCTTTCCTTCCCCCTCAGTGGTGACTCTTGGTGACACCCTCACTTCACTTGTTCCCTTGGTCTCATTGGACATAAAATGTGTTCATCAAAAACGTATTTTCTTCTTTTCAGATCAGATTCAGTGTAAATAGTTCACGGTTGTTTAACCCTACTACTACTTTTTAAAAAATTTTTTGGTTCTTTTTCATTATACATAACAATAGAATTCATTTTGACATAATTATAAAAGCATGGTATATAATTTGTTCTCATTCGGTCCCCAATACATCCCCTTTCCCTCCATTCCTCCCTCCCCATGAACCTTCCCCAGTACTTCTGTGGTCATTCACATTGGAGTCTCAGTGCAGACACTTTCCTCTTATTATAGACTAAATGATGTCTAATTTTCATCATTGCCTTGTTCAGAGAATATTAGGAGTCACCAAGTGGAAAACTGATTTTGTCCATTTGGAAAGGAACATTAGGAGGATTCATCCATGGTCCTAGCCAAAGTCCTCTGCTTCACTGCTTCATGCCTTCATGGTACTCAAGCTGGGGTGGAGCCAGGAGAGCTGAAGTTCCTGTTCTGGCAGCTGTTGGAGGCAGAGAGCTGGGTTACTTCCTCACTGAGTTTTGGAGCCCTTAATCCTAGCAATTTAGGTTTCCTTTGCTAAGTGCCCTGTCCTTAACCAATCCCTGTCTCATAATGATGCAAGACCCCCCAATGCATACATTATGTTTTCTGGAAAGTGTGATATTCCCTTGTTTTAATGTTTATGAAGAGCATTTGTGTGTGTGTGTGTGTGTGCGCGCACACGCGTGCGCGTGTGTGCACACACCATCAACACTCCTGTGTCCAAAATCTTATTCCCCATTGTATTCCCTCTCTGGATATGAAAGTTCTCATTGTTTATAGTATGACAGTCTTGTCAACTCATTCATCTGAGACATCTCTATATCTCAATATTCTCTCTTTATTTTCATGAGTCCCATACTTCTCATATTTGGAAAATTAAAAAAAAACCTGAAAAAAGAAAATGTAGAGAATCAGAAGTATGGCAACAAGAGTTCTTGCAAAGGAGGCCTTGTTGCCCTTGGTGGGCGTGTCTGCAAACGGAACGTTCTGCTAAGAGGTGTAGAACAGATAGAGAAAAAAACAAATAGTTTATCAGAAGCAATGGATGCAGGCGTTCTTGCAAACGAGGCGCGCTTGTCACTCCTTTGGTGAAAGTGTCTGCAAATGGAACGTTCTGCCAAGAGGCTAATCAGAAAGTATGGCAACAAGAGTTCTTGCAAAGGAGGCCTTGTTGCTCTTGGTGGGCGTGTCTGAAAACGGAACGTTCTGCCAAGAAGTATAGAGTAGATAGTAAAGAAACATTGCTTGCAAATGAGGGTGTTTCTTTCTTGTTTCTTCTATATTGAAAAGAAGAGGAGCTCAAAGTGTTCTAGTCCTAACTAGTTTAAGATATCTTTAGGGAAAGTTTATCTGGCTGATTGCTGGTTTGCAAATTCGCCTTCTTCATTGCTACTGGCTATTTGCCTTCATTGTCTGTAAATGTTTGCTGTTGGCTAATTGCCTTCTTTGTCTGGAAATGCATAAAAAGGCTTATAATAAAAAAAAAAAAAACACTGTATGCTGATCTGTGTTGGAGTCTGACCTCCAACAAGAAAAGTCCTGCATAACAATCTACTTTCTCAGGAAAATCTCTGGCCAAACCTAAGATGGTGATGATTAACTCACAATTCTTTTTCATTCTTCTCCAGCATAATTGCAATCACTGTAGTAATGAGCATGGAGAACAAATGCCTGCATTATGGCAACATAAAAAGATCAGGGGGTGGACTTGGTAATTTCCTAGGTGGTAGTGCTCTTCCCATGAAATGAGCAAATGAGTAGTTTTAAACTTACAAATAAAATTTTATGTAGTCCTTCATGGAAAATAAATAGATAATTGGAGTGATATTGTATTGCCCTGAAATTTTGTAGAAAACCACAAAACTGGCATATGCAAATGTACCTTTTAAGCAATGTTATATCCTTGACAAAGAGAATGAGTTAAGTACCATAAAGGTTAAAAGAGATCATTATATTCACAAATATTTCCATTAATGACTAAATCCGGATTAATTCTGAACTATTTCATTTTAAACTGACAGGAAAACGAAAAGAGACTAAAAACAGAACCAAGGTTGGGTTGAAACTATAGAACATAATGGAAGCTAGCAGAGTGGTGTGACAGACAGTCTTGTCAACTCATCTATTCAAGGCACTTCTCCATTTCAATACTCTCTTCCTTATTTTCGTGAGTCCCATACCAATCTGGACCTCCACATAAACTCAATTGGCCTACAAGAAATATTCCCCCATCATATCCAAAATTTGAACCAGCAATCTTCAATCTGCCACTTAAGTCCCTTCATCAATGTTCCCACATTTATCCAACCACTTTTCTCTAAGATGATCCCGCTGGACTAGTGGAACTTTGTGTTTGTAGTTCGTCCATACTGAGCTTTGGGCATCTTTTCCTGTGTGGCACATGTTCTTTTACTAACAGCATGTTGACATATACTCTGCCCCATGTTGTCACACCATTTTTGCTTCACTACAGCTCTGTGAATTTGTACAGTGACTTTATTGCAAACCAGAGAAGGTCACGAAGTTTACTTCTTTTAAACTACCCTTATTGTTGAGGACTTCATATGTTATCAATAAATGTTTATTAAGACTACAAAACAATGGAATTTGATTAAAGCCAACTGGAATAAAATGAGAACCTTAAACCATAAAATAGAAGTTATAGGAAATATATTAATATGGCCATAAGACAATTTCTAAGAATTTGGGGAAAAAAAGGAAAAACAAGGTGATCAATTAAGTCTACATACTTCATAGAAAAATCTTCAGCAAACTTTCTTAATTTAGGGAAAAAAAAATGGAGAATATGTTTTTTCCTGGAAAAATTGAGTACCCCAGAGAAAAAGTGCCTTCAAAAATTTGGGGTTCCCCAATGAATTTGCCAACCTGTCATTCACTCAACCTATGATAAACCCTATTGGTTATAGATACCACCCAGGTACATGAAGCTTATCACCTAATTTTAGTGTCTTTTTCTTAAATTTAAATGGACACATGGGAACAATAGCTATTTATGGAAAGATTCCAATATGAAATAGACCTGAACAAGCAAAAAAGAAAAAAAAAAAAAAAAAAACCCCAGGAGATAAGGAACTTAGAGAAAACAGATCCCAATGCAAGAAACAAAAGAAAACTTTGAAGCACAACTCTAGTATTTTTAAATGCATTAAAAAATATGACAACTATGAAATAAGAACAAGAGTTTTTGAAATTAAAAATGATGGCAAAATTTTTTATAAAATCACCAGAAAATTTAAATAATAAACAAAGAGGTGGAAAGTTGTAAGACTAGAAGACCAATCTAAGAAAAATAGAAACATAGCTATGCAGTGGTGGACACTGTTTGACTCTCCTCCTCAGGGAGGGTCTTCATGCTCCTGGGTCACTGTAATAAGCACACAAATAAGTGATGGACAAGAGGGTCTTAGTAACGTGCAGATTCTGATTCGGTAAGCCAAGGTGGAATCTGAGAGTTTGAATTTCTGGCATGCTTCTGGACAATGGCTGTGCTGGGTCCGTGGAGCACCAGGAGTAGCAAGGCTCTAGACTAGGCCATTTCTGGATCTTTCCTACACCCATTGTAAGTGACTAAACCACTGGCAGAACATGAGGCAATGAGGAGTGGTGAATGCTCCATAGGCCTCTGCATTTCTAGATCTGATCTCTCCTTCCTTCAAAACTTTCTTCCCTAATTATTCTCTTTTTCAGTAAATGACATCTCTATATTTCCAATTTCTCAAGCAAGTAATCTGGACGCTAACTCCTCCTCTAATACTTCTAAGGAAATATTAACTGCCCAGATATTTCTTTAGTAGACTCTACTTCCTAAGCGTCTTCCTCACTGTCCCCTCCTGGCCTACCCATTGCCCTAACCAGGGCTTTCCATGTCACATCTTTTTAATTGTGCTCCACTCTCCTAACGCTGTGTCAGAGACTAGTCTCCACAGGGATGCTTGCAAAATGAAGACATGCCTATGTTTATCTCTTCCCTGAAAGACTCACAATTCTCCCTTATTAAAAAGAAAATAAAGTCTAAGTTCATTCAAATGTCATTTCAAGGTCCTCCTTGGTCTGACTTCCTGCCCATCTAAAAAAATTTCATCTTCCAAGTGCATTAGCTTTTTTCTACAAGAAAACTTTATATATTTAGTTTCTCTGCCTGAAACACCTGATCCTTTTCTTGGAGAGATACTCATTCATTAAGACTCGTGGTGAAGACTGCACTACCTTTCTCAGGCAGAGTTTTCTAACAAAACTCTGTGTGTGTGTGTGTGTGTGTGTGTGTGTGTGTGTGTGTTTTTCCCCTTATTAGAGTTTTCATTATAGTTATTTCTTTTGACCCCAAATCCCCCTCACATGAAATTCTAATTAATTGGAATTTCTTTTTTCGTGTACATTTTTTACAAACACAAGAATTTTCATTTATGAATTGTGTTTGGGTAGGTATAAAGGTGAGCTGGGGGAATACTGAGAGCTCAGGACATAAAAGGAGATGAAAATAGATGTGCACAGAAGGAGCAAGCCTTATGCTGAGTTATCTTAGAAAAGTTAAAGGCAGTCGAAAAGAGAAAGTAGTTCTGATTTTTCTAAGTACATTCTGGTGGCTTGGGAAGGGAGAAAGGGTAAAAGGGAACAGAAACATCTTTAAGGAAGATTGTAGAGGCGGGTGAAGGTAAGAGAAGTAGGTAAGATCAGGGGCCAGATTGGGAGCGGAAGTCAAGAGGTCCTGAATTACTGACTAGCCATACAGCGGCCATTCTGATGGACAAACAGAGCCTACCTATTTCTACATACCATGTGTGATTTCTGCAACAGAGCAAAATATATTTGCATGCACTTGGCTGAAGGTGTGAAGGATAGTAAATGCTGGCGAACAAAAATCAAGGGTAATATAGGCACTGTTACAAATTTAAAGTGTGTAAAATGCCATTGATGTTATCAGTTTTCTTAAAAGTTTTAACAAATGCAAAAAAAAAAAAAAAAAAAAAAAAGATGTGCAAAAGGGTACTCATAGGTGTTTGAGAAGGAGAGTCTCACATTTGGTCCCCTCCCCCAACATTTCAACTCCTCCATGTCCAAGAGCTCAGTTGCTAGTACCCCCATGAAAATGCTCCTTTGTTCTGTTTCTCAGTTCCACCTCAAGTAAGAGACCATTCCCTTTGGATTGCTTGCTCTTGTATTTATACCTTATCTTGCTCTTCACCCCATAATGTGGAGTTGCTGTTCGCTTCCTGGGTCTACCTGGTCTTGTCCTCAGACATCTGTTGACCTTTGCCTCATGTCCTTACTTCCAGGTCAGCTATCATCTTCCTCACTCAAAGTCCTCAATGCATGGCTCTGCTCTGGAATTCTCTTTTATAGAGATCAGACACCTCGGCTTCTCCTTGTACCTAAGATATTAAAGCCAACTGTGAATTCTTCTTCCTTTTTTTTTTTTTTTTTTTTTTTTTTTTTTGCTTTAAGGAAACAATCCAAGAGAGGGTAGAGGATAAAGGAGAAATCACATTCATTTATACTATAATGATAATAACAGCTTATATTTAGTGAATACTTGTTATGTGCCAGAGACTTAACATTTCATATTCTGTTACTGCTGTAATTATCTTTTTGCTGACAAAGAAACAGATTTACATGGTCAGGAAATAATGGCGCTGGATTATGAACCAGACGAATGAACTTCAAAGCCCAGGCCCTTTCCCTCCAGCTATATGGTCTTCCCTAGAAGTAAGACCTTGGAGGAAAGAATCTGCAATTTATTCCACTTTGTATTCATCTTGTAGCATGGTTAACAAGACAGAACTTCCACAGACTTCTAGTGGAACGCCTTCTGGATCAGGGAGGAGATGGGAGATTTGCTAGTCAATGGAAGATGGACTTTCAAGTTGATAGAATGTTTATCTTGGAAAGGAGGTTGTTCACCCTCTAAGCCTGAAGGTCATGGATCATAAAACTATATTTTCAATTTGTCTTTGCTGAAGAAACTCTCAACACAGAATGCATACTAATGCTGTGAAAACAGCAATTGATTTTTATATTGCTTCCACAGAGGAGTCATATGCAGACAGTCTGTCCTGTCTATTGATCTGAGCTAAAGTCTAGTAAATGAGCTAGAGGGGAAAATTCTCTAACTTACAAAAGTCAGTCAAACCTTGAAAGAATCTGTCATTCTGTATTTCTTTCTAACATACGGAGCAATTAGAAATTGCATGCCCAGATTTGGAGCAGAGAAATTATTCTTACTTTGTTGAATAACAAATGCATCAATGAAACAGGAAAAATGTGCAAAAGAGGAAGTCCTTAATGAAAACCTGCTGGAGATCTTTTATATTGCACCAGAAAGATTTGCCAAGTTCAGTGATCTTTAGGAAAATATAATCATGAAGATAGTTATGTTCAGAACTCAGTTTGTCCTTTCTACAGGAAGATTCTTATGTTATCCTCGAGTTGCCAAATATTTCAAATTGTCATGCCAACCCATATCCCCATACCAGGTTGTTAACCTTTCACACAAAATTGGATCGTTGTGATAAATTTCACCTGTCATTATTTATGTAAAAGCTATTGGAAAGCTTTACTTGGCATTTAATTTAATGCCAACATTAGTATTTTATATCATCTTTGTGTATGGAGGTATTTATAAATACATAAATCATTTTAGTCAGTTTTATTGAGTCATTATTTATACTCATCAAAGGTTATATATTTTAAGAGTAGTTTTATGAGTTTTGGCATGTGTATGTATGTATAACTTTAAACAACCACCACCATAGTCAAAACAGAATATTTCCATCGCCCTCAAACATTTCCCTCATGCCTCGTTCCAGTCAATCCCTTCCCATACCTGGTCTCGGACCACTCTCGGATCTATTTCTTATTAATATGGTTTTGTATTTTCTGTATTTTCATATGGAATCAAAGAATGTAGAATCACTCAGTAACTAGTGTTTTTGTATCTAACTTACTTTTGCCCTTGAAAAATACTCTCAAGCAAACCAAATGACATGCCACAGGTTGGGAGAAAAATATTTGCAAAATATATATCTGAGCCGGGCGCGGTGGCGCACGCCTGTAATCCCAGCACTTTGGGAGGCTGAGGCAGGAGGATCGCGAGTTCAAAGCCAGCCTCAGCAATGGCGAGGCACTTAGCAACTCAGTGAGACCCTGTCTCTAAATAAAATACAAAAAAAAAGGGCTAGGGATGTGACCCAGTGGTCGAGTGCCCCTGAGTTCAATCCCTGGTACCACAAAAAAAAAAAAAAAAAAAAAATATATATATATATATATATATATATATCTGAAAAGACTCAAATTTACATTATGTGAACTCATCTTAAATAAGAAGATGAGTTCTAATCCAAATTTTAAAAAATAGGCAAAAGATTTGAATGGACAACTCACCAAAAAAGATATATAAATGATAAATATATATAAAAAGATGTCCAACATCTTTAATCATTAGAGAAATACAAATTAGAATCATAATAACATACCTCTGCTCATGCACTGAAGTGGCTAAAAGTAAAATATCAAATGCTGGAGAGAATGTGGAGCAACTGGAAGTTATACATAATGTGGGAAAATTCTTCAGAAATTAGTTTGATATTTTCTAAGAAATTTAAAGATATATTTACCGTAAGTCTCAGCAATCAGACCCTTAGTATTCACCTAAAAGAAATGAAAAGATGTGTTCTCAGAAAGACCTGGTCAAAAATGTTTGTAGCAGTTTTATTTATTCCTAAACTGGAAACAACTCAAGTGTTTATCCATTGATGGAATGAAATGCAACAAAAAGCTATGCAGTAATAAAAAGCAAACAATTAATGATAAGCACTACAGGATGGATGAATTGTGAAAGCATTATATTGAGTGAAAACCCTGATACAAAAGTTTATGTAGGAGAAATTTGGCAGGCTTACCAAATTAAAAAAAAAAAAAAACAACAGTAAATATTTGAGTTTCACACAACATTAGACGCTACGTTCCTGATCATTTTTGTCATCAAAGAGCTTACGCAAGTGCATGAATATTCACCAATATAATGTTACCAAGAGATTTTTCTTAGAGGAGAGTTAGTTCCTCAAATTCAGTTTTGTTTTTCTTATCATGGTCTGTGTGCTCAGGGAAAGTTGCAGTGTATCTACAACTGATTTCACAAATCAAGATGTAGAACATTTCCATTATTTTTAAGTGGGTTCTATAGTCCCAGGACAGAATCCATGGAGGACCTCAGAGACCCATGCCTTCAAATGTATCATCTAGCTGAAAGAGCATCCAACCCAATGTGAAAGGTAGTCGTAGCTTCCACAGCCAATCTGTTAAGTCTTACTGGGGTGTGAAACGGCAAGATTCCTGAAGCCAAGACAGGGGTCCTCACAGATCTTAGAGAGTAGGTGTCAACATTTATGTTTATGCCCTCAATTCCACCACCTCGGAGAAGCTGTCCTGGTCACTCACTGCACTCTCTGAAGGACGTCCTTTCTCCCATAACTTTATATCAACCTCTTATAGTCCTATTTGATCTTCTAAATCAAATGATGTGGTCTCACTACATAATTTAGAGGGAGAATGGAAACTTGAATTATTGTAACATTAAAACAATGTTTTCAACCTAAAATACCATTTATTGTATTTCATCTATTTCTTCTTCTTCTTCTTTTTTTTTTTTTTTTCTTGGTAAATGGGAATTGAACCCAGGGGCACTTAACCACTGAGCCACATCCCCAGCCCTTTTCTATAGTTTATTTAGAGACAGGGTGTTGCTGAGTTGCTTAGGGCCTCACTAAATTGCTGAGGCTGGCTTTGAACTCATGATCCTCCTGCTTCAGTCTCCTAAGCCGCTGGGATTACAGGTGTGTACCACCACACCTGGATCCATCTATTTTTTAAAATATATTTTTAGATGTTAATGGACCTTTATTTTATTAATTTATTTATATGCCTTGCTGAGAATTGAACCCAGTGCCTCACACATGCTAGGCAAGCACTCTACCATGGAGCCACAACCCCAGCTCCAATTTCTTAAACACAACAAAACTTCTCATCAAGTGATCTCAGTAACAGCTCAGGTAAATAGCAACTTGAAAGCTATTTCTTTGGTTTGTTTTTGTTGTAATGTACAGCAGGTGAACATTGTTGCATTCTCTATAATATCAAAGTTGCACTGCCTTATTTAAGAAGTTAATTTTATATAGATACTACCCAAAATTTTAGATGACCTTCCAAATTTTTTTTCGGATTATCTTTCTGAATTTTTGACCTCAAGGAATCTAGATGGAAAAGCATCCTTTCTTTTTTTTCAAAGATGGTTTTTATAGCAAGCAGTTCCTGTTCCATTTTCTTAACTATCGTTTCAATTTTAAAAATAGTTGCAAAATATATATAACATAAAATTTACCCTTTTACTCATTTTAAGTTTGCAGTTCTGTGACAGTAGTTACACATAGTGCAGCCATTGTTGCCATTCATCTCCAGAACTCTTTCTATCTTTCCCAAGTGAAACTGTACACATTGAACAATGACTTCTCCTCCCTGATCCCACCCTGGGAAACCACCGTTCTTTCTGTCTCTGTGAATTTGGCTACTCTAGACACTTGCATGAGTGGAATCGTATGCAGTGTTTTTCCTTTTGTAACTGACATTTCACTTAGCTCAGTATCTTCAGGATCCATCCATGTTACTGTAGTGTGTGTCAAAATCTCACTCCCTTTTTAAGACTGAAAAATATTCCATTGTATGTATACCATTTTAAAAATCCATTCATCTGTTGATGGACACTTCAGTTACTTCCATCCTTTGGCTATTGTAAATAATGCTGCTACAGATACCTATTTTAAGTCCTTGCTTTCAATTCTTTTAGTTGTATATGCAGAAGTGAAATATTGCTGGCTCATATGTTAATTCTATGTTTAATTCTGAAGGGAACTTCTGTACTGTTTTCTACAGTAGCTGTACCATTTTACATTCCTGCCAGAGATGTACAAAGTTTTCAGTTTCTCTATGTCCTTTCCAATACTTGTTATTTTTTTTAATAATAGCCATCTTAATATATAAGAAGTGGTATCTCATGTGGTTTTAGTTTGTACTTTCCTAGTGATTAGTAACGTTGAACATATTGTCATGTACTTTTTGGTCATTTGTGTATTTTCTTGGGAAACATATGTATTCAGGTCCTTTCCTAACTTTAAGTATCAGGTTGGTTTTTTGTTTGTTTCTTTTTTGTTATTTTTGAGTTGTGGGAGTTCTTTATATATTCTGGATATTAACCCCTTACCACATATAAGATTTGGATATATATTTTCCAATTCCATGAGTTACTTTAACACTGTTGGTAGTGTCCTTTAATGCACAAAAGTTTTAAATTTGATGTAGAACATTTATCTTTTGGTAACCTGTGCTTTTTTGTTGTTGGTATTGTTGCCTGAGCTTTTGGTATCAGACTCAAGAAATCATTGCCAAATCCAAGGACATGAAGGTTTCTCCTTACGATTTCTTTTAAGAGTTTTCTTCTAAAAGCTTTTAGATTTAGGTCTTTGAATTATTTTGCATTAATTTTTGTACATGGTACAAGGTAAGGGCCCAACATCTTTTCATGTGAATATTCAGTTCTTCCAGCATCACTGGTTGGAAAGTGTTTTCTACGCAAGAACTTTTCTAGTGAATGTTTCTAAAGCGATTTGTGAGGGTTTCAAAGGTCAAACAAGTAATGATTAAGTTGTGCATCACTTAGAGTAGATTTTGACCTCTCCCAAGTTGAAGAGTACTGGAAGAACTAAGATCATTTACATTCCTCAGTGAGAAAAAAAAAATAACATAGGCTTCTTGGACAAAGAAGAAAAGACTGAAAAGTTACAGGATAGTCCACTGGTCAAAGGACACCTGCCGGATTTGCTGGTATACAAACCTCCAGACGCAGTGGTTAGAGAGGCCTCCCTCTTACCGGGCCACCGAGGAAGCTGGTGAGGAACATGTCCTCACCACTTTGGAGTTTGATTATTTTATTGGCATTTGCTGAATTAGATGGTGAAGCTGGAGGACTTGAGCTGCAGCCACAAAAAAGAAGTATTGATAACCTCCAACAGTAAGTAAACACAGGGGTTATTCTTGTTGCAGCAGTAGGGAAGTTCCTTACCACTTTTCACAAGCAGCCAGATGAGCAAAAGTGTAATTTTGCTTGAGGAGAACAGTGGTGGTAAAAAGCCAACAGGGAAAATTATTTGGACTGATACATGGAATTACTTTCTTACATATAATTATTTATTTTTCCATAAGCCAACTATATGGTTACTCGGAGGTGTCTCCAAGAAATTTACAGAGAAAGAAGTGGCAGCTGACTAGAGCATAGATGTGTACAGTTATTCAGGGAGAAACTGTTGAGATTTAAACATTATATATGCTAATTACTGATACATTTTCTGGTTGTATTATATAGGCCTCGCATAGCCTCAGAGAGGGGAAATTTAGTGTTTCTTGCACCATCTGCTCAAAACATTGAATTTAGAACTGGACCCCTGGGGAAAATTAAATTAAATGATGAAGACCTCAGCGAATGTTTGCATCAGGTAATACACTGCACACCTATTGAAGTCATTTTGCATATCAATATGTAGTGACTTAATTGAATAGCTCTGTTTTAATCAGTACATTGACTCTTTAGCCCAGAGAACATGATTGGCAGTAAGATGAGTTCTTATAAAGGACAATGACCAGAATTAATGGTGGGTAGAGGGAGTAATGCTAACAGAGGTGGCTCATGGTGCAGGAAAATGTACCCTAGGCCAGAAATAATATGGAGGGTGGTACTTGAATTCCTCTGTAAGGGAGGTGAAGGGGAGGGTAACCAGAGAAAAATGTTGATGTGACAAGTTTACTTTTACCAAAGAACTGTATTGGACAATTATTCTCATGCCTTATTAACGTTTTCAGTATTTAGTGCACTGTGCCTGCATATCTGTTATAATGTAAGAGCTAACATTGTTTGGAGCATACTATAGGTCATATGCTTATGTAATGCCTGATATGCATGGTGTTATTTGACCCTCACAGCTACCCTGTGAAATGGGTTTATTATTACCACATTTATAAGGGAGCTAAAGGTATCCTGTTAAATAATTTTCTCGAAGACACACAATAAGTGGCTGAACCAAGATTTAAACTCTAATAGTCTGGTTCTAAGCCAATTTCTTCATAAGCATCCTAAACAATTATGGGAAATATGCAAACAGAAAATATATTAATATAGTGTTATGAAAAAGGGTGAGTGGAATTATGCCACGGTAATTTTGGTCTAAAGTTTATTGTTCACAGCATTATTTCAGTATTTATAATAGGCAAGATCGTAGTGCTTAAAACAGAATATGACTCAAGTTTTTTTTTATTAGAGTCTTCTAAGATATACACATTTTTTTTTAAACCAGCATTCTTCTTCTCCCTCTTCTTCTTTTAAAAATAGATCCAGAAAAACAAAGATGATATTGTAGTTTTAAAAAAAAGTGCAGTTGACCTGCCCCAAAATATATCTAATCAAATCCATCAGCTTAATTCTACGGTAAGAACTTCATGCTACAGTAAGTCTGACATCTACCTCTTCAGAGCAAATGAGTTCTTCTTATTTCAACTTTGTAAGTCA
This sequence comes from Tamias sibiricus, assembly GCA_025594165.1. Lineage (NCBI taxonomy): Eukaryota > Metazoa > Chordata > Mammalia > Rodentia > Sciuridae > Tamias > Tamias sibiricus. The sequence goes on along the minus strand of CM046669.1, from coordinate 76,851,440 downwards.
TTTGTTTCGCAGGGGACATACCATCTTTGTCTTCTCTTTAGAGATTTATCATTGTCATTGTGGACTTTTTGGTGAATCAGCATAGCTCTAATGGAGGAGCTAGGAGTGCTGATGGACAGAATGTTGGAAACGCTATGGCAACGGCATGTTGCACATGCAGGCAGTGCTCAGGTTCTGAGATAACCTTCTTATTGGTGAAGGGGCTCATGGCTGTTATGAAAATTTGATTAGAGTGGGCAGAGAAGCAATGAGACAGCTTATCAGTGGGGTGTACTTATTCTTTTTTTCTTTTTTTGGTACCAGGGATTGAACTCTGGGGCACTCGATCACTGGGCCACATCCCCAGCCCCTTTTTGTATTTTATTAGAGACAGGGTTTCACTGAGTTTTTAAGTGCCTCACCATTGCTGAAGCTGGCTTTGAACTCACGATCCTCCTGCCTCAGCCTCCCAAGTGCTGGGATTACAGGCGTATGCCACCATGGCTGGCTCTTATTCTTTTTTATTTGGAGTTGTTTTATATGACAACAGAATGCATTACAATTCATATTACACTTATAGAGCACATTTTTACATATCTCTGGTTGTATACAAAGTATATTCATGTCATTCATGTCTTCATGCATGCACTTAGGGTAATGATATCCATCTCATTCTACCATCTTTTTTTTTTTAACCCCCTTGCCCCCTCCCTCTCACTTCCTCCCCACTGACCTTTCTAGTGTTCCTCTAATCCTCCTATACTCCCCGTCCCAACCCCAATGTGAATCAACCTCCTTATATCAGAGAAAACATTTGGCATTTGGATTTTTGGAATTGGTTAACTTCACTTAGCATTATATTCTCCAACTTCATCCATTTGCCTGTGAATGCCATGATTTTATTCTCTCTTTATTGCTGAGCAATATTTCATTGTGTATATATACCACATTTTCTTTATCCATTTGTCTACCAAAGGACATGTAGGTTGGTTCCACAGCATAGCTATGGTGAATTGTGCTGCTATAAACATTGATGTGGCTGTGTCCCTGTAGTATGCTATTTTTAGGTCCTTTGGGAATAGACCAAGGAGTGGGATAGCTGGGCCATAAGGTAGTTTCATTCCCAGTTTTCCAAGGAATCTCCATACTGCTTTCCATATTGGCTGTACCTTTTTGCAGTCCCACCAGTAATGTATGAGTGTGCCTTTTCCCTCCACATCCTAAAGACGTAGGAAGGAGCTGGGCATGGTGGCACACACCTGTAATCCCAGCCACTCAGGAGGCTGAGGCAGGAGAATCGCGAGTTCAAAGTGAGGCTCAGCAACTTCGTGAGGCCCTGTCTCTAAATAAAATATTAAAAAGGGCTGGGATGTGGGTCAGTGGTTAAGCACCCCTGGGTTCAATCCCCATACCAAAAACAAACAAACAAACAAAAATACCAACCTGGGAAGGAAGGAATGAAGAAAGAAAGGCATGTGATGGAAGGGAATAAGATGCAAGGGAAGCCTAGAGGGGAGAGGAATGAGGAGGGAAAAATGAATGAAAATGGGAACAAAGTAAGTCCCTGGTAGAGTGTATTAGGAAAATATGTCAAGGGGTACGATACTGAGTATGAAATATCTTGGAACCAGCTAATTGATGCTTTGTCTTCCCTACTGCCAGCTTGTGGATCTCGAGAGAAAATTCCAAAGCTTCCAACAGGTAAGGCCCATAATGACTAGATACCTTATATCTTTCACTGAAAAGTACACAAGAACCAGAGATAGAGTTGATATCCCTATTTTAAGGTAGATAGATGATCGATATCAAAATGTGCTTTTTCCATAATTTAGATCTCATCCCAGCTTATACTTCCCAGGATGCAGACAAGGACCCTGAATCTAAGAGAGATGCAGTGGCTAGCCCAGTGTCACTGGGAATGTGAGGTTTTGTGGCTCCAAGGTCACAGCCCATGGATCCCTTCCCTCAATGGCACCTTTCACTGACAGTGGGTTTAATGTGCTCTGGTTGGTCAGCTAGCGATCTCCCAACTTGCTGATTGTGGCATCGAGGACTCAGTTTTGAAAAGTGACTCATGCTCTCTAACATTAAGTTCAGAATTCTGGGGTGTATCACAAATATTTCAAATTTCCCTGAAAGTACATTTGCTGGTAACTAAATTTGAACCACTTCGTACCACCAATGTTCTATAACTTTACCAAATGCTTGCAAACCAACTATGTGATTCTAAGCTGCTTACCTTTTTTTTGTGGGTAGCTGGATTCTTTAAGACTTTTATAGAAACCATACCTTTTTTCCAGAGAAATGCACAGACTGTCCCCATATTGTTTTGTGGGATCCTATGTTAAGAATCTCTGTAGAGCATTGCTCTCTACTATCTGTGCTTGAAGTTTGTTAGCAAGTTCATATATATATATTCCTTTTCACCACTTTGACAATGTGTTGCAGCCTAAGGCTTCATCGTTTTAGGAAGTGGGTGAGTGAATGAAAATTAGCAAGGAATTGTTCTATGGAACAAAACCCAGCGCTAGAGATTTTAGTCTTCTACGATGCTTCACTGTGTCTACCAAAGTTCAAGAACTGGAGAACATGGTCAAAATGAGCACAAGATGTCCTCTCTCTCCTCATCACTCATGAAGCGTTTTTAGTGCTTTCAGAAAGGAAATGCCTCTCTGCCTTTGGTCAGGGCACAGGCTCTCTGGCCACCAGAATCCCTACCACTCCCTATTGTCTTCCTGCTGACTGCTAATCTTCATTTCTTGCTGGGCCCCATGAGGTTTGGAGTTTCAAATCCCCACACAGTGTTGCTTTTGTACATCAGAAAAGCTTCTAATGAGCTGGTGGTGACCATTCTTAATAATGTCATTTGATGGACACATCTCATTATGGTACTGGCATAAAGACAAATAGAATAATGAAAGAGGACAGAGAACTCCCCCAACGCACATACATGGTCTCCTGATTTGTGACAAGGGCAGAGAGAGAATAGGCGTTGCACTCAATGGTACGGGGCCACCGAGCTGTCCTCTGGCTCTCTATTTCATCTGTAAAACAATGGAAATGAACTTGATTTTTAATTTTTTCAGCGTGTCACTGTATCCATACCTAAATGTAATGCATACTTTGTCCCTATTTATGCAGAGAAATCAACTATAGGTAAATTTAATAAAAATAGATTCATTACATTATCACTCATTCCCTCAAAAAAGGGGCCTCTGTCCCTAAAGACATTAGAACTCTTACAAGATTGAAACTGGGAGCTGACATTAGGTAAGAATGGCCAGGTTGGGTAGACAAAGGTAGGTCTGTTTGCCACTCTGGGTGAAAGCGGTCAGGTGAGCACAGGGTGGAGGGTGTATCTCACCCGGCCACATTTCAAACAAAGGGGCTTGGAGTGAAATGAGTTCAGTCATTTTAACCCATGGGAGCAGGGGTGGCAGTAAAAAGGGATCCGATTTCAAAGGCTTATCTGGAGGTACTAAAGATAAGAATAACAGGCCAAAGAATGGGAAATTTCCATTTTTTTTTTCCTTAGTGCAATCGGAATGTCCATTATTATTCTCAAACCTGAAAACTTCACTCTTGTCCACTGACCCGTGTTTCTCAGATGAACAATACTTTTCCAGAGAGTAGAGTGAGAACCTTCTTCCTCCACACCTCATCCCCTCCCTGGTTGAAAGCATATAAAGGGTTAAGGAATCTGAACATAACTGATAATAGCCAGCATCTCTTTGGTTTACATAAAAGAATCGATTTGCAGAAGGATTGGAGTAATTGATTGGAAGTGGAGGACACCCCACTGATAAGGAATAAAAAGAAATCCTGCACCCACTCCTGCACTGAGACCTGCCTTGATCGCTGGGAACTGCCAGTGTCCTGAGCTCACAGACTGACCTCTCTCTTTCCAGACAGTGGACAAAAACGTTTGCAGCAGCAATCCCTGCCAAAATGGTGGAACCTGCCTCAATCTGCATGATTCCTTTTATTGCATCTGTCCCTCACAGTGGGAGGTGAGTCAATTGTCTTTGATTGAAAGTCCTGGTGAGTCAGCATCTGTAATTTTTGTGGACTCATTCAGACATAGTTAATTCTCCATCTAAAGTTTCTAGGACTCTGTGACTCTTGAATCAGAATGAATTTTACCGTGTATGCCAGAGGATGGCAAGTATGATTATATAACCCAGTGAATGCCAAGGCATCGTAAGGAGGAGTTCACTTGCTTGGATAATTACACTGAATATTTATGTTAGCATTATTTTTTAAAATTTATTTTTATATTTTTTAATTTGTCCTTTTTAGATATACATGAGAGTAGACTGTATTTTAACATGTACATAAATGTGGTATAACTTATTCTAATTAGGATCGCATTCTTGAATTTTTACATAATGTGGAGTTTCACTGGTCATGTATTCTTATATGAACATAGGAAAGTTATGTCAGATTCATTCTACTGTCTTTTCTATTCTCATCCCACCACCCTTCCCTTCATTCCCCTTTGTCTAATCTAATGAAATTCTAGTGCCCCTCCCATTCTTGTATGTTAGCATCTGCATATCAGAAAAAATATTAGGTCTTTGGTCTTTTGGGATTGGCTTATTTCACTTAGCATAATAGTCTCCCATTCCATCCATTTACTGGCAAAGGCCATAATGTCATTCTTCTTTATGGCTGAATAATATTCCATTGTATGTATGTACCACATTTTCTTTATCCATTCATCTGTTGAAGGGCACTTGGGTTGGTTCCATAACTTAGCTATTATGAATTGATCTGCTATAAACATTGATGTGGCTGCATCACTGTAGTATGCTGATTTAAAATCCTTTTGGTATAAACCAAGGAGTGAGATAACTGGGTCAAATGGTGGTTCCATTCCAAGTTTTCTGAGGAATCTGTACTGCTTTCCAAAATGGTTGCACCAGTTTGTAGTCCCACCAGCAAAGTATGAGTGAACCCTTTCCCCCACATCCTCACCAACATTTATTCAGCCTTGAAAAAAAATAACATTGATTTAAATCATTCAGCTTTGGAAAGCAAAACGACTCTTGACATAACTATGTAAGTTTTCTTGCAAAATGTTCCTAACATTACATTAAGTAAATATTCCCAAGCATAGGGCCATTGTGAAATGAGGATTCATCTGAATAAGTCTCTTTCTGTGACTGCTATTCTTATGAAGAGCTCTTTGGTTCAATTAGGTCGAATACAAATTCTAGAGGAAGGATAACTGATGGTCAATATTAGTATTTTTGTGTTTGGCTTAACTGAGGACTTATTTAGTGTTCATATGTAAATCCTTACACATACCATATGAAAATGAGCTCCCAGATGCCTCTGTGACCCATGACACCCGATTTTCTTTTTTATGTGACTGCAGGGTCCTCTTTGCTCAGTTGACGTTGACGAATGTGTGATATATTCAGGAACACCCCTGAGCTGCCGGAATGGAGCCACATGTATGAACACAGTGGGGAGTTACAGGTAACTTCTTACAAAAAAGCCATCAGTTGCATTTTTGAAGGGCTAAAAGCATCCCACAGTTAAAAGAATCCAAAATCAACTGTGTTACCTGTAAAACTAGGTGCTCCATGGGAAATATGCAGCTCTCGTTGAGCATATACATAGCCATTTTTATTTAGATCAACCAAAGCTCACGAATGCTCAACTCTCACCCCATGAAGAAGTTCTTTCGCCAGCATCTTAAGGAATGGGAAGAAGGCCATTCTGCCATAGGGAGTAAGAATTGCATGGTGCGAGGTGAGCTGGAGCCTTGGTTAGGGTAGGAGCACGGAAGGGGCAGCTGGGGCGTAGGAGGAGGGCCACACCACCTCCCCAGCACACCACTGCTGTAGTGAGTTCCCCGTATTGGTGAGTTCGTGGTCTTAGTTTTGTTCATCACTATGTAAAAATGTTGACCTAAACTGGATCAAACATTGAACTGAGCCACAAGGTCCCTCTCCGAATCCACATGCAGGCCTAAGTTTTCTTTTTCTTAAATTTTAATTTGGCCAAATGACTTGTCCACCGTATTCTTCTGCTCAGCTCAGGCATCGCCTTCCACAGAAACCTTCGGTTCCTTTACTAAACAGAGGTAGGCATCACAATGGCCCCTTTCCCCACCACACTTCTAGACTATTACCTTTTTAATAATCAAATCCAGAACTTTGTAGCAGATCATCATCAATTTGTGTGTGTGTGTGTGTGTGTGTGTGTGTGTGTGTGTGGTACCAGGGATTGAACTCAGGGGCACTCGACCACTGAGCCATATCCCCAGTCCTTTTTTGTATTTTATTTAGAGATAGGGTCTCACTGAGTTGCTTAGCACCTCGCTTTTGCTGAGGCTAGCTTTGAACTCACCATCCTCCTATCTCAGCCTCCCAAGTGCTGGGATTACAGGCGTGCACCACTGAGCCAGACTTTCATCATCAAATTTCCTTGTGTGGAGTTCCTTAAAAATCCCTTTTTAAAAATAATCTGTAGACATTATATTCTGACTGGTCTCCTGTTTTCTGAGATTATATAAGGATTAGGAAATAGGTTCTGCTAGGACGTGAACAAATTCTTTCAACACTGGGGTGTAATCTCACCGGGCTCCAGAGCAATTGTTTGGTCTCTTCCTAGTATCTATGTCATCTTGCTCTTCAACTCCCTGGGAGAAATATCCATTCTGTTCTTTCCAGCAAAACTGAGGGTAGCAATTTAGTTTTTATCCCTGTCATCTATTAAGACATTATTTTTCTCAAAAAGAAGTCACAGTTCTTTTCTTTTAATATTTTTTAAATTATACATGGACATAATATCTTTATTTTGTTTATTTATTTTTATGTGGTGCTGAGGATGGAACCCAGTGCCTCACATGTGCAAGGCAAGAACTCTGCCTCTGAGCCACAACCCCAGCCCACAATCTAGTTTTTATCCCTGTTGTCTATTAAGACATTATTTTCTCAAAAAGCAGTCACAATTCTTCTCTTTCCATTGAAGTGATTCTTGTATTTTTTAAAAAGAAATCTGATCTTTAAAAACAAATCTGATCTTTAAAACTTTTGCTCATTTCAGATTAAAATTAATTCATTCTAACTTCTGGTAGATGTGTTTTTGAGTTCAATCATTACACAAAAACAACATCATCAACCCCTACCTTAAATTGAATAGCATGCTATTAAAGAGCTTTAGTGTGGTGCAGGACAAGCTGAGTGTTAGAAATTTGAAGGCACAGCCATTGAAGGGTTTTCAAGGCTTTGCTTTTAGGACTTTGCTTTTAATTTATATGGTCCTCTGCCCTTGCTTATATAAACATTCAGACTTGGGCTTATCTTTCATTCCCTTGAAAGCATTATCTCTTGGTTTCTATTTATGGGCATTTATCAAGGAGAATTGCTACTTGGAGATGTCAGTGGCAAAAGTCCTGACTCCCAGCACTTATACTTTCTGGCTTTCCCAATATCTAGAAATGTCCTGGAGATTAGATCTTACTCCTGATCTTCCTTTATCATCACTGTCTATTTTGGTATCTTGTATGCCAATAAAATGATAAAGATGTGCAATTGGGACAAAATCCATCAACCAAGCAGGCTGTTATTTTTGTTGCTCTCAGCACATTATTTGTCTTCACTGCAAAATAGAAATTGAAAACAACAACAACAAACTTTAACATTCATAGCTATTTACAGCATGTCCAGATACATACTTAGAGACAGGGAGAGGGAGAAGGAGAGGGAGAGGGAAAAGGAGAGGAGAGGGAGAGAGAGAGAGAGAGGGAGAGAGAGAGAGGAACCATTTTATGTATTGAGAGCAGCAGTCCTAAATTAAGGCTTCAACTTTGCAGGAGCAGGCCCAAATCTCTTGTACATTGCAGTAAAAGAAAGCACAAGGCCTCCATGTGCTGGCTCTGGAAATGATTTTGGCTTTTAATCTTTGCCCTTCAAGATTTGCTGGAAGACATTAGGAAGCAGAACATTTAAATATGGTTTCTTGCTCTTGATATGAGGATGATTGATTGGTGAAGCCTCAGGAATCCCAGTTGATTTCCTATGCCTTAAGCACTCTAATGGAGGCAGATCATGGTGACTTTTTGAAGGAATAATATTAAAAATAATCCATGAGCATAAAATTTAATTCTTACATTGTGTAATCTGTACATAATGAAACAGAGAACATTAAGATGCTTTCTTTAGTTCTATTAATTTTGTGAGGCTAAATCCTTATTAATCAGTAGTTTCAGTGAGACTGGAAATTCCTCTGGGAAACTTCAAAACACATTTGCTAAAGGAAAACTTGAGTCACTTTTGAATAATCTGGCCCTGCAAAAATGTGCTCATGATGGACAAAATTTTCTTTGGATTTGAGGCCTCCTCCAAGTTTTTTTTTTTTTTTTTTTTTTTCTTTTTAAACTCTTAGAGCCAATTTACTTGGGAAGAAAAATGAAGTTTTTATGTAACAGGATTAATAATTCATAATTGTAAAGACTTTTGAAAAGATAAAGCACTGTGCAAATGCTAATTAACTGGAAGCCCTTTTCATAAGCAAATTTTGGGCAAAAATTATTTTATAAAGTGATAAGGGCAAGACAAAACATTATCTACTTCTATTCATTCTTGTGACTAGAGGTCTTACCCCCAACTGCCTCAGACAGCTAACAGAATAGTATTTTGCCACTTCTCAATATTGTTATGGCCTCTTTATTGTGAAGAATTGATACTTAATGTTTCCCTACTTACTTTGTATTTAAAACAGCCCTTGGGGTCTGAACTTGCCACCTAGAGAACGGGGTATGTTATATACTTAAAGTTCAGATCTGAAAGGCTTTTTAGGAAAAAGCAAAACATAAAACAAGTTGTATTTGTTTTCCAGGAACGTGATGATGATTAGTATATTTTCTTTTCATTCCTATCAATGGTGGATTTTAAAACATGCCGAGCTTAAAAGATGAGGATAATCTAGTTTTAGCTCAGGTGATAGTTAAGCATTAAACTTATTATCTCTTTCAGTTAGTCAGTATATTGATATTGAACCATGGACTCTAACACAAGTTAAACTATGACTCTGGAAACATCTTTGACATAATTTCTATTGCCAAATGCACTTGTAATATTTTTGAAATCTGAAAAGCCTAGCTTTATAATGCTAGAACCAAGTTGGCGATAAAATGTTATTACAAAGGTGACCTCAAGAACCAATCAGCAACTAATAAACTAAGACAGGAGTAGTATGGAGGTAGTTTTAAAATACACACACGGCTTTTATTTTCATGTATGAAGTATATAATTAGTTATCCTTTTTCTTTAAAGGCCATATCAAATCACCTTGAAAAATACATTTTACCTGCAAACACTTTTATGTTAAAAAGACATATACAAATGCGAAGTCTTCATACTAACTTCACTTTCAGAACATAGAAATGTAGCAGAGAGAAATAATGGTGCAGGAGTAACACACACCTGGGTTTTCGTTTATCTTCTATGAATCATCAATTCTGTGGCCATAGGCAGCATGTGTCTGTAAAATGGATTTAAAATACTTGTCTTGAGATCACAGCAGGGAAGCTTATAGTCGGCTTGGCTTCCCTTCTCCCTCCTATCTTCTCACATTATCTAAATTAAATGAAAGAAGTCTACTTTGTAGCTGGTTAAAGGAGAGTACAGGGGTAAGATTCACTCAAGTCCCCAAGACAATAGCAAGGAACAAGGAAGAGGAGAAAAAGAAAGGGGATTTAACTGCAGGTCCATGGACCAGAATCTCCTCTCAAATCTTAAGTCATTTATCCATAGTTAAGTGCTCAGTGATAAGATAAACACAATTTCTGAGCCCTTCCTACAGAGGAATGACTTTAGAACCCAGTGTGAACGTAGTGCTCATGTGTGAGTTAGTAGACTGTGTGAGAGGACAGTTAATAGGTTTGATAAGGATTTAAACCTGGAATGTCTTGTCCCAGGGGTTCCCAAATAGATCTCTCATGCCTAGAAAATAGACTTAGCAAGGAAAGGAAAAGAAACAGAGAAAGAAACTAGATTTAGAAAGCTAGTAATCATTGGTTTTAAGATCTTTTAAACAATTTTGATGGTGTGTGGTGTGGTGTGGAAATAGAGGTTTAGCCATAAAGGCAGTTGGATCAAATGCTCAAATGTATATGAAATGTAAAAGCTCTGCAATGCCCCCAAATCTAATTAAGTTCTCTGTAAGCATATTCTATGTTAAGTATGAGAAAGAGAAGAAAACTGGGAAAAGAACACATGAGGAAAAGTATGGAAAAAAGGATGAGGGGAAGATAAGTAGCTATGGGTAGAGACAGAACTGAATTTCTCCTTGAGTTTAATCATTTATTGTTATTCACCTATGATCTTGTCTTAAATGAGAAAAGCAATCTTGTGATACTCACAAATGTAATTTATTAATGAAATAGGTTTCATATAAATATATATGATGTTGCAAATTTCATGGCTCATACTTCTACCAAAAATATTCATTTTTCTGCAATTCAAAGATCTGACTGGGCATTCTCAATTTTTATTTGCGAAGCCTGGTAATGCTACATGTGAGTTCGTGGAAACTGTTCCCCACCGTCTTACTCTCCACTTCTGGCCATGTTGTCTGATTGCTTCTTCCTTAGAAACTGACCAAGGATATCACCACAGCGATTGTTTCTGGGGCTCACCATGTACGTGCTACATCCTGTCCCTGGGGTGTGGCTCTTGATCCTCTCAAACAGCCAAGCTGATTTCCTGCCGTGTCATTCACATGTCATCTTTGGATCTTAGCTGAGCTCCTTGAACCTCAGTGGGTATTGTTAAAAGGGTTTCTTTACCTTGTAGAATGGCCCCTTTTCCAGAACACTCAGAAACTAGCCCCTGTTTCCCGGTATGGGAGGCAAGCATGGCCATGCGGGTGTTCTCTCTTCCTTGTCTATGTCCCTGGTACTGAGGGTCAATCCTCTTCAGGAGGGCTTTCTCTGCCAATGCTGCTGGAGTCTGACAAATGGTGACCTCTGGGCTCTTCCATTCCCTCAAATGTGTTCAGATATGTGTGAATAAACTTAGGCTTCTGTGACTCCTCTGTCCTTTCCTCTTCCCATGTTTCTACCTTACAAGTTCCCTTTAAGGCTGCAGTGCAGGTATAAAGTTGACTCAGCAACCTTAAGAACAATAATGTCTTAAGCAACTTTCTTTATTTGATCATTATTGGTCTGAAATCTTCTAGTAACAAAATGCTCATTGGTAGCTTGGGTATCATATAATAATTACATTTTGTCGTGAGTTAAAATGTGACTATGAAAGAAATGTCACTATGTTAACTACATCTTTTATGGATAGAAGACTTATCGCACTTTGTAATGTGAGATTAATCATCATAGACTCAGATATGGATATCATATTGCATGTGGGGGTTTAACCAACCTGGAGAGCATTCTGGAGTCATTAGTTTAGTCAGTGTCACCTGGGCTTACTGGGAAGGTCCAGCAGAATGAATGATGAATGAACTTGCTGATCTCCCCTTTCCCTTCTTGAATCAACTTTACCACCTATGGATTATAGACATCTGACCTTTGATAGTGCTGTTTGATGACTTGATACTAGAAGAATTGTAGAGGTAGTCTTGTGAGATATTAAGTCACGATTCTCTAATACTTTATTTGTGAAGATAATACATTAAATAAATCTTTGCTTGGAGGAGAATGGTGATTTTTTCCCCTAGGGCTCCAGTCTGTCAATCTGCATTGCTGCATTACGATTCCACGTTAATATCATCAATTTGCAATTTGAGTGTTTCTTTAATTGATGCTAAGAGATAGACACTGGCCTTGAAGCACAATCCCTAGTATTGTATTCTTGTGTCACCGACAGATGTATATGCACACCTGAAACATATGGACCCCAGTGTGACTTCAAACATAATGACTGCGAAGGGGGCTCTCGGGAGCGCTGTGGCCACGGCATCTGTGAAGATTTAGACCGAATGCGACCTGGAGTAGTAGGTCTCTTCCCCAAATGTAACTCCTTGTGGGAGTCATGTCTGTTAGTTCTTCATCCTGACCATGTAGGACAACTGCCCAATAAAACGGCACACAGGAAGTCATTTCCTGCTCATTAATAGGGCACAGGCTGGGAGAGGAGAGGCCATATTCAGAAAACTGGAGCCAGATGTTGAAGATTTCATTATATAAAATACTAAATTTTTATGATTCCTTTGTGAGTCTCTCTGAAATATTACCTTCCCATGGCCTTGTGAGTTTTAACAGTGACAAGACAAGGAAACACAAAAAGGATTGGTTTTGTCTGCAGCATGTAATTTTGAATCTGGATTTTTCTGGTTTTGAGCCTCTCTACTGTTGCAGATTCTACGAGTCTGCTTCTCTGATATCCCTCTATGCCTGGTCCTGGGGACCTTAGCTCCTGGCCCACAAGGTCACCCAATCCTGGCCAGTTTGGCTGTTTAAAAGAACTTTGGAACTTTAAGTTTTTTTTTTTTTTTTCATATGATGTAAAATGATTTTTTTTCCAGTGGTGGTATGGTGGGTGAGGAGTGGGTAGAGGGGAGGAGGGGAAGGTAAGAACAGACTTCTAAAAAGGAAACAAATAGAATTGATTTTCTAAGGTCTATGCCTATATGGGTGTATTTCCTTCTAAAATCACTACATTGACTTTAATTATATTGACTTGCAGTTCTTGATTGTTGTTGCTCTTTTCCTGGCATCTCTGAGATAAATTATAGGAGTCTCTTACTCTGAAATAACGACATTTCCCCTTTTTTCCATGGTCTAGTCTAAATGCTGAAATTACAGGGGAAGAAAAAGAAAAGCCACTCAATTGGCTTGATGGAAATGAATGTTAGACCATAAACAGTTTGGGGTTGGTGAGATTTTCAAAGACTTCTCTGGCTCCTTTTCCTGATTGTCTTTGTTTACTCTGTTGTCATCCTGCCAGGCCAACTTCACCTGCATCTGCGAAGTCGGGTGGACAACTGAGCCAAACGGTATCTCCTGCACGTTGGATAAAGATGAGTGTAGCGTCCAGCCTTCACCTTGTTCAGAACTTGCACAGTGTTTCAACACCCCTGGCTCTTTCTATTGTGGAGCCTGTCCAACAGGTACATTCTCAGGACCACATGCCAGGGTCAATTTCCTTCCACTACTGATGTACAATACAAAGACCATTCATAGGAGGTGTTGAATTCTAGTCAAACATCCTGTTTTACTAACTTCTGCTTGAGACCACCATATTACTGCAACCTTTGTATAATAGAGGTGGAATGTTTCTCCAAAACTGTGCTAGAGTCAAACTGTGGTCCAGCATTAGCCACAGAGTTTAAAAGTTCTAACCTTCTATTGCCAAGGCCATCAATTAACTAGACTTGTGGTCAAGAGAGAAGTATGATAGTCCTATCTTTCATACCAATCAGATGTTTGCAAACTTGAGTAATTCTTTGTCTCTGCTATAGTACAGTAGTTCTTGCCTGAGTGTATTTTTTGAGTACCCTGTGACCTTGGTATAAATAAGGATACTCAGCTCCATCATAGCCCCACAGAGACCAATCTTCAGGGAAAGCCAAATGTTAAGTTGCTGAAAACAAGGGCTCTCTCCTCCAGGTTCCCTTCCTAACTGTATGAGATCATCACCCACTCAGCACATACTTTTAGGGCACCTACTATAAGCAAAACTCAGTGCTGGGCACTCTGGAAGCCATTGACCAGACTACTGCAAGGAGTTTACAAATCCTCTCTCCCTGGGTGTTCTTAGAAAGTAGAGAACAAATTATCATCATAGCAGCCATTCTTTTATGAAACAATCATTAAGGCACTGTGTAAATGTAGTCAATTATTGTTTTAATTCTTGCAACCACAACAAAAACAAGTCACGGTAGGAATTAATATTATTCACATTTTTAAATATGAAAACTGGAGGCTTAGAGAAGTTAAATAACTTTCCCCCAATTCTGTAGTTTATAAGTAATCAGGATTCAAACCCCGATCTGCCAGATTCTGGATCTGAGCTGAGCTGTTGAATACTTCATTACTCCATCCCACTATGGGACCCCTTTAACCCTACACACTATTTCATTTAGTAACTTCTGGTTTTAGTGATTTTCTGCATGCTATAGGTTTAGAGCTTGTAAAAATAGAAAGAAACCTAAGGCATTTTCCCTCTTAGTTTTTGGGGGCAAGTAAAATTTGCAAGTAATCACAATCTTGAAAGTAATTTGCCAATAATAATCTTTAAAAATAAGCAAAAAGCAAATTTTTAAGTTGGAGGATGGGCAATGTATTCTTACATTCTTCTTTTTATTATTGGAGGGATAAAAGAGTAATGACAGCTTTTTGCTTTCCTCTTAATCACCCCCAAATTTCCTGAATGCTAAAGTAGGCTGCTTATAATATGTAAACTACAAAAATAGGAAAAGAAAGCAAAAAAGTACCCGAAGTCTTATTGCTCTGAGGACCACCAGTAATACTGGGGTGCATTACCTTTCAACTTTTCTCTGTGCATTCATACAATTCTTCACAGATATGTTTAATTTTCTTAGGTAGATTCTTAGAGAAGAATTTACTTAGACCAAAGAATATAAAGGCTTAAAATTTTAAACATTATTATAATTTTAATAACTTGAATTATAAGAATAACACAAACTTGTTTGCGAAATGAAATAAAACAGGAACAACTAAAGCAAAATGATATTCTCTCTCTTCACCTTTGATCTCATCCTTCCAATAAAATTAGTTATTCATTTTCCTTATAAACACTGAAAAGCATGTGCAGGTTTTTATACCATTATTTTCCTAAATTGGGAAATGTTATCTCCCAACTCTGCGTATTATTATAAAATTAATTATTTTTAATTAAAATATGCATGGAAAATTTATTTCAATGTGAGTGTGCAAATATATGTATGGGGCATGCATGCTGTTAAAATAATTTTTAGTAGTCAGTGGTACAGATGAGTCATGAGGAATTCAGCAATGTCCCTATTGACCATTGTTTTTTTTTTTTTTTTCCTATTAAACAATGCTGAAATAGACATCTTCTTACCTACATTTTAATATACTGGATAGTTTTATCATCACAGAATAAGTTTCAAGAAGAATTGTTAGTCAAAGGATATATATTTTACAAAATTTTAATGAATACTGTCAGATCTCTTTTCAAATGGGTTATATTAGTTTAATATCCAATTAACAGTATGTAAGAATACCCTATTTGCCCACACGTTGCCAGACTTTGATTCTAAGAATTTAAACTTTTTTTTTTTTTTTGGAAATCTGACAGGTACATGTCATTTTAATCATTTTTGTTTGTTTGTTCTTTCAGTAAAGCAGATTTTTAGTGTTTTAAATCTTTGTATTTCTTCATTGTTGACTTATGTACAGAGCTAACCTTTCACATCTTCTTGTTGCTCTAGGCTGGCAAGGAAATGGATATGACTGTCAAGATATCAATGAATGTGAGATAAACAATGGTGGCTGTTCTTTGGTTCCATTTGTTGAGTGTGTGAACACACCAGGATCTTTCAACTGTGAAGGTTGTCCCCCAGGTACTGGGCCAGGTTTCCTGCTGTCATTACCACCAACACATACATTTGAAAGCAGAATCTTGTGCTGTATTTTAAACATGATTTCTATCCAAGAAAAGAAACTGAATAATGCAGAACATTTCATTTAACTTGGTGTTTCAGAACACATTAGCTAACTACACTATAGGAAAGAAATTTAAAAAATTTTAATATCACCCTTATAGCACAAGAACTAAAACCAAGAATCAATAAATAGGATGGATTCAAACTAAAAAGCTTCTCGTCAGCAAAAGAAACAATCAGTGAGGTGAATAGAGGACCTACAGAATGGGAGCAAATCTTTACCACAAGCACATCAGAAAGAACACTAACCTCAAGGATTTATAAAGCTCTTAAAAGCCTTAACACCAAAGAAACAAATAACCCAATCAATAAATGGGCCGAGGAACTAAACAGACATTTCTCAGAAGATGATATACAAACAATCAACAAATATATGAAAAAATGTTCAACATCTCTAGCGATTAGAGAAATGCAAATCAAAACAACTCTAAGATTTCATCTTACTCCAGTCAGAATGGCAGCTATCAAAAAAAAAAAAAAAAATAATAAATGCTGGCAAGGATGTGGGGGAAAAAGGCACACTCTTACATTGCTGGTGGAACTGCAAATTGGTGCAGTCAATTTAGAAAGTAGTATGGAGATTCCTAGGAAAACTTGGAATGGAACCACCATTTGACCCAGCTATCCTACTCCTTGGTCTATTCCCAAAGGACTTAAAAACAGCTTACTACAGGGACACAGCCACATCAATATTTATAGCAGCACAATTCACAATAGCTAGATTGTGGAACCAACCCCGATGTCCATCAGCAGATGAATGGATAGGGAAACTTTGGTATATATAGACAATGGAACACTACTCAGCACTCAAAGAGAATAAAATCATGGCATTTGCAGGTAAATGGGTAGAGTTGGAGAAAATAATGCTATGTGAAGTTAGCCAATCCCAAAAAATCAAAGGTCGAATGATCTCTTTGATATGAAGATACTAACTTATAAAGGCAAGAGAGAGGGAATGAGAGGAATGAAAGAGCTTTAAATAGAACAAAGAGGGGGGAGGGAGGAGAGGGGACAAGGGGATAAGAATAATGGCAGACTGAGTTATTTATCCACGATTACCCTAAATACATGTATGAAGACACAATTGTTGTAAAAATACTTTATATAAAACCAGCAACTTGATAAATTGTGCTCTTTATATGTAATAGGAAATGAAATGTACTCTGCAATCATGTATAACAAATTAGAATACTAAAAAAATTTTTTTAAAACCTGAAAAAAATTTTAATATCAATAGAAAACATGAAGTCTTTAAAAATGGTGAAATTGCCACTGAGATAATGCAGAATTTGAATTTTTTTTTGTGTGAATCTCAGATCTACTGTTGTATTGTTCTCACATGTAATTTATATAATTTTTTATTAGAATCAACCTAGAACATTGTGTAAGAAGTCATTTACTAATTTGTCACTTTTTCTCAACTGTAGCATTTTATTTATGACACTTCATATTTATATCTTCTGTTTTGATGGTAGAGGATCTCTACTTGGTGACTTCAGGGTTTCTGATTCTAAGATTGGCATCCCCCTCACCCTCCACCCTGACTTTATTTCTCACACCTTGCTCTACTTTGACCAGGGTATGAAGGTGATGGAAGAGTGTGCACTCCCATAGACATCTGCTTGATCAATAATGGAGGTTGCCACCCAGACGCGTCCTGCTCCTCAGCTCTAGGTAATGACTCATCTCTCTCTCTTTGTCCTTGGGTATTTTACTATGACCTTCCAAATCAATTCAACATTTTAAAAACAAGATCTTCTGTCCATAAAATTCTTATTTTGATTCTTGAGCATCAAACCCCAAATTAATCCACATCATAAAACCATGCATTTGGATTTTTAAAAAATGCAATCAGGCTTTAATGATCTGTTTAAATTTAGGAATTATTTCCCAAGGTAATTAAGCCACCTAATTAGTTCATGATTATATTTCAGCAAGCAGGAAAGAGGAATGGAGGAAGAATTAAATGCCACCTCCCTTTAAAGGACTCTTCCATTTCTCTGCCATTGGCTAGAATTGAGCCACATGGCTGACCATGGCTGCAAAGGGACTCTGGGAAATGTAGTCTTTGTTTCAGGCCTTGTGAATCAGCTGAAATAAGGGGAAAATAGATGTAGGGTGATCCAGTGTCTGTGATGCTGTATAAAAGAGGGTTCACCTCCTATAATAATATCTCTAAGATATATTGTATTTTTGTGTGTACTCACAAATAGTACATAAAATATATTCACTGTATGAAAAAATATATTACTCTACCTTGACAATAATATTGTCATTTTTCATCTTGGTCAATTTTATAGGTAAAATTAGTTTTCATTAATGCCTTTGGATTCTTAATAATTAATAATTTTCATATTTCACTAGCCCATTTTCTAGTTTGTTCATATCTTTTGCTCATTTGCTTTCTTATTGATTTGTAAAATTTCATTATGTACTAAGATCATGATCTCATTATCTGTCTTATGTTTTACAAGTATTTTTTTCTTGACAAGTTGTTCTCTTAATTTTGTGGTGGTATTTTCTATACAAGAAGTTTAAAATTTTTATATAGTTTAAAAAATTAATCTTTCATTATTTCTCCTGTTAGTTTCATATTTAGGAAGACCTATGTTACTGAGCCTTTAAAAATAACGAAGTACATGTTCCTTTATACTTTTATATTTTTTCTACATTAAGATCTTTGATCTTTTTAGAATTTGTATATTTATGATATTAAATAGAAATTGACTTGATATTTTTGTCCAAATGTATAGAACTATTTATTGACCAATATACTATATTTCTTGCTATTTCAAAAATTACTTTTATTTTTTAATTAACTTGTCATACATGTGCATATATATAAGAATATATATGTGTGTATGTATGTTGGTATGTACATGTATATGTATATATACATATATTTGCAGCTAAATGCTTATTAGGTGGCAAACAGCATGCTGATGTGTTTAGGAGCATAATTGTTGACTTGTATTTCTCCTTGGCTTTACCATATTCTAAGTGGGTGCCCTTGGTCAGGACATTTAATCTCTGTGTGCTTGAGTTCTTCTGTGAAATGAAGGTAATCACAGTACCTTGGAAGGGCTTAAATGAGTCTATATACGACATGCTTAAAACAGTTACAAATGTAACTCCTATAGAAGATAGTTATATAGTGAATGACCCCAAGTAGCACTTTACATACTTTTTAAGTTTATTTATTTATTTCTTTTCAGTACTGGGGAGTGAACCCAGGAGTGCTCTATTACTGAGCTATGTCCCTAGAAATTTTTGTTTATTTTTTAGCATTTTTGAGACAGGCTTTTACTAAGTTTCTCAGGCTGACCTTGAACTTGTGATCCTCATGCCTCGGCATCCCAACAAACTGGAATTACAGGCATGTGTCACGATACCCAACTAAATTGATCTTCTTCATTGCTACCTGTAGGTTTATCCCAGGAACCTTAAAAAGTGTCCAGGCAAAGCAGCAGCAGCAGTTGGAGTTACTTCCTCCCTTTCCCTTCTATAAATATTTTTTAAAGAAGTAATTAACTGTGAAGAATACCTCTCTAGGCAATTATTTTAAAAAGATACATTTTTTTTTTTTTTTTTTTTTTTGTGGTACCAGGGATTGAACTCAGGGGCACTCATCCACTGGGCCATATTCCCAGCCCCTTTTTTGTATTTTTTTATTTGGAGACAGGGTCTCACTGAGTTGCTAAGTGCCTCACCATTGCTGAGGCTGGCTTTGAACTCGCGATCCTCCTGCCTCAGCCTCCCAAAGTGCTGGGATTACAGACGTGTGCCACCGCGCCCGGCTTACATGTGTTATTATTAAAACAATCTTGCAAATACTATAAGGTGAGACTGTGGAACACATTTATATCATTAACTATTCTGTCATAAATCTACCATATTGCATAATTTATTCTATTTGTTTCTTTAATTCTTCAGCAAGGTTTTCTATTTATCTCAATAGTATTTGCTAACGGAGGAATATGTTTAAGTTAATTTCCATATTGATTTCCATGTATTATTTCAACAATTTTACAACAATGGAAAGAACATGTGTTTTCTTCAATGAGATATGCTTTTTGTTATTAAATCTGGAGATCTCTAGACATGAAATTTAGACAAATTTTCTAAAATACTAGGATGAGTATTTTTTAAAAAGACAGTGCAGAAGAAAATCATGAAGATCCTATGATACTCTCACACTGTCTTTAGCTATTATCCCATGTATATTAATAACAGTGAGTATTGATTCATGTTAGAATAGATTCAATCTCTCTAAGTCCTTTTGACTAAGTTTAATCCCCAACCCACTGAGTTTGTCATTGTTTTTGTTTTGTAAAATGGAAATGAAGAACTCATTAAGAAGTGTGGGAGAGGGGTGGGGCTGTGGCTCAGTGGCAGAACGCTTGCCTGACATATGTGGGGCACTGGGTTTGATCCTCAGCACCACATAAAAATAAATGGAGGTGTTATGTCCATCTACAACTTAAAAAAATATTAAAAAGAGAGGGGGAAAAAGAAGTGTAGGAGAAGTTTTTGGTAATTTCCCACTTGCCTATGTTACTGTATTACTTTCAATCTTCAGTTTCACTGCAAAATTTCTTTAAAGCTTCAAATTCATTCAGTGATGGCTAGCCTGGCTAAAACTGGCAGCATAAAATCTGAATGTCCACATAACTGGGAATATGTGAACCGCCCATTCAAACTCTACTTCTGTGCAATGTGGTGCAGGCACCTTACATGTACAGGAGCTCCTGGCTTCTCCATATTCAGGTTGTGTATCCTTGGTCAAGACAAGGTCTGTGCTCTGTCCTCATTTGTGAAGATGTAAATAGACATAGTAGCACCTGTTATAGGCTATTGAGAGGAGGAAATTAGTGTTTTCAACAGAGAGCATTATCAGAGGCATCTTATTTTCTGCTGATAACCCCTCTGTGATGAGGAACTCCCATCTTCTCTTGCTGTACCTCTCATCTGTACACAGCTCAGGCAATCAGGTGTGTGAAATGATAGTACTAGTGTTAATCCATATAAAGCATTGGAATAATTTAATGGTTTTTTTAAAAATTTTAATTCAAAAAACATAAAAATAAAGATTATAATATTTTCTTTAGTCCATAAGAATATGTAGACTTGACACTGGTGGATTCTTATCTAGACTCCAGGACCTGAGTTTAGTCATTGCACTAGAATGGAGGAGGATGCCTATATTTACATTTACATTTTTATTTCGGAACAGGTTCCCTACCTCTCTGCACCTGTCTCCCAGGATATACTGGAAATGGTTATGGACCAAATGGATGTGTGCAACTCAGTAATATTTGCCAAAGTCGCCCCTGTTTACATGGACAATGCATAGTGAGTCCTTTGTTCTTCGTGGGGAAACAGAGTGCTTGAAAATAACTTTAGTTTCACTTCTAGAAAATATATTTTTATATTAGTTTATGAGTTTCAACACAATGATTGAGGATTAAGATAAGGAACCTTGAATAATACTTTAGTAGCTTTAGTTCCCAGGAAAAACAAACAGTTCATTTTTATTGCAGTGACTTACAAAGCCTACCATTTGATCCAGATAAATATGACTACTTATACTTAGCAATTGTCATTTAAACTTACTATTTGTAAGTTGAGCTACTGGAATATACTTAATATGGTTCAAGTCCTGTTGAATATATTTTGTAGTGTCACTTTGTTATTCGGGTTGATCTAACTTTGTTGTATATCCATTTGTTTTATGGTATTGTGCTTTTTTCCCTCTCTCCTTAGGACACAGTATCTAGTTATTTTTGTCAGTGTGACCCGGGTTGGGCTGGTGTCAACTGCACAGAAAACGTCAATGAGTGTTCCAGCAACCCCTGTGAGAATGGGGGAACTTGTATTGACGGCATTAATGCTTTCAGCTGTGAATGCACAAGTTCTTGGACTGGCTCTCACTGTCAGATTCCCCAGCAAGGTACGGTCACCACTTCTTATACTACAGATACTCACAGCTTAGAAGTATCACAAGTCCTTCTGAAGATTCTCTGAATGAACCAATGTCCTTCTTGAGTTGCTCAGGACTAACTCTTTCTTTGTAGAAGTGATATAGAATTTATGAGGCAAATATTTGTGTATCTCAGTTTAAATCATAAGAATTTTTCTTCAAAAGTATTAAATTAGCATTTACCATTTTGTTCTCTCCTTTCTGAATAAAAAATAGATGCTAACGTATTTTAGTTTACTAAGGGAATAATTTTCATGTAGCAGTCATCAAATTTCCTTAAAATACTTCATGTAATCACATCACTTTCCTGCTTTGGCATATGCACTAGTTTCTCATTGCCTGTTAAGTAGAAATTGGGTTTTTTTTTTTCAATTATCTACTAAAACCAGCCATCATCCTATCCATCTAAACTCATTTTTTATTAGTTCCCTAGAAATACTTTCATTTAAACCAGACATCTCTCTGGCTGCCTGACCTCATGTACTATCTGAGTAGTTCCACTTGTTCTTTTATTTGGAATGTTTCTTCCCACAAGCATCCCTGAATTCCTTCCATAATAATTCCTCCATAAGTCTCTTCTGACTACTCCATCTCACTTATTACTCCTGATTCTTGATTGACACATTGATGAGATGTTACCATGTGTTTAGGACCATGGTGATCCCAGTGGAGCAATATGGATCCCAAGTGGAGCAATAAAACGTCGTCTCCACTTGTTATCTGCTTACCTTCTGGTTGAGGATATGAGACTAACGCAAATGGCAGAAAACATACCAGAACTAAAGCTATGAACTAATTGTGTGAGGTTAAGTCAAGTTTCATAGCTGTCAATCAGTCAAGGCAGGTTCATGGATTAGAATGTTTGTGGAGAAGGTGATGGTATATTCCAACTAGACTTGGAATAAGCGATGGAGTTTGGGTGTCAACAGAAAAGAGGACAGAGTAGAAGGAATGGAATGACAGGCCAGAGGTACCTAGGCTCTCATCCTTTTAGGAGTCTCTTAAAAGCACAGTTCTTCATCTTCTCCTTTGCAGTTTGTGGAGGGTCCCTCTCAGAGATGAATGGAATCATCAGCTACAAGAGCCCCGATGATGGCTACATTCATGATGTTAACTGCTTCTGGGTTATCCGAACTGAAGAGGGAAAGGTAAATGTGGTTTCATTTGCATGTTAGAATATGCACGATAATATTTGAATATATGTTACATAAAATATGCATAATGATAATTCAAATGTCACATATTGAGTATTTACTCAGTGCCAGGCTTTGTGCTAAATGTTTCCTAACCTTTCTCTAATCATACACTAACTCTTTGAAACAACTAATAATATCCTCATTTTATAGTTGAAACAATGGAAAGTGAGAGAAGCTATGTGAAGTTCTCCCACCCCCAACACTGCTTAGCTTATAATTGGGAATAGTTGAATTTCAAAGTGAGGTTTGTCTGGTTCCAAAGTCCATGCTTTGGTAATGAATGGTTCTCCACATTGCATGATTAATTGCAAGCTAGTAGCTAATTTGTAAAGTCTAGTTGTTACTGAGACAGTACTATTTGAAGATGACCATCATATTAGTATATTGATTATTATGCAATATCCATTACAAGCCATTAAGATGGCCTATTTTTTAATCAAATGTTTCTGTGCCATTAAGATGGCCTATTTTTTAATCAAATGTTTCTGTGCCAAGTACTATGCTATTCATATACATCACAGCATTTTTAACTTCCAGAACACTAAAGATAGAAATTATTATCTTCATTTTACATATGAGGAAATGCAGCCTTGAGCAGTTGAGAAATTCAACCAGGACCATATGGTTTATAAGTGACATGCAGTGACTCAACCCAAGGCTATTGGGCTCCAAAGCTTGTGACCCTGAGAAGCTATGTGAATACTTTATTCTTAAAGATCTGAGCCCACAGTTTTTCATGCTATTATACCCAAAATTAATTACTTAATAAAGTATTTATTTCTCAATCAACTCTTGGACTCCTTAAAGTAAAGTGGTATGTTTGAATAGATAAATTTTCCCTTGAAATTCTGTTTACATTTTCCATCAGACTAGTATCACATAGGATATTGTACAGAGGTCAGAAGTGTTATTTTCCCTTGAGGAGGGAGATTTCTTTGGGGTCTGGTAACCCCACAATAGAATAAATTCCAAAACAAATTTCCCAGTGAGTATGTTATGTGAATTTCCTTCCTTCCATTTAGTTTTCATTAATTCTATTTCCTGACATTGAAAACACTTTTTTTTTTTTCAAGGAGAAGTTCTTATGTGAAAAATTTTAAATACGTTTATTACCAATTTGTAAGAAAAATCATCCTGTTTTTTCCTGATTGTTGTGGTTTTATATCTTGTTCTCCCATAATAATGTATCTAATATAGCAGAAAATATGTACAAATCAGAATAATTCAATCAATCAACATTTATTTGATTACCATTTAAATTGTTTCACTGCATGAAGTGATTTAATGATGGATAATATCTTAAAAATGCCTTTAAATAGAATTTCAAAAATCTCCTGAAATTCTTATTTATGCTAGGCTCTGGTGAAAATTAAATTGTACAGTCTTTTTTGGTTACTTGTTTTTTTTGTTTTGTTTTTGGTACTGGGGATTAAACTCAGGGGCACTTGACCACTGGGCCACATCCCCAGCCCTTTTCTGTATTTTATTAGATACAGGGTCTCACTGAATTGCTAAGTGCCTTGCCATTGCTGAGGCTGGCTTTGAACTCGTGATCCTCCTGCCTCAGCCTCCCAAGTGCTGGGATTACAGGTGTGCGCCACCGCACCCGGCTGGTTACTTGTTTTAAATGAGGTTGTTCATACAAAATCTTCCATGTTTTATTCATTGTATTACTATATTTGAGGTCTGTTTATTCTAACAGTTTACCTCAGAGATACATTTTCTTGTTTATTCTTTTCTAGTTAGAGGCTCGGTACTTTTCATATTACCTTGTTCCCATTCTTTACAGTTGGCATTGCTCACCCTTTAGTGATATCCAACCCCTGAGGACTCACAGACTGTATGCACATCTACCCTGTGCCTACTTAGCCTATGTCCAAGTACATCAGTCTGGGCTATGTGTCTGAGACTCCCATGGTCTCATCATCCCTGATGGGGAAGGAAGAACGAATGTGTAGGTCATTCAGAGGATCACAGTATAGATTCTTATGCATTGCAATATTAGTTAAACTTAACTCACATATTTTTCAAATGGACAGTTCATGACACTGATTTAGAAACACTGTCAAGACATACATTTGAAGTGATTTTACTTGATATATTTGACCGTTTAATTGAAATCTAAGTGAATCTATTTCTTTCAATTGATACATAGTATTGGTACATGTTTATGGAGTGCCGTATGATAATTTGATATTTGCATACAATGTGCAATGATCAAATCAGGGAGACTAGCATTCCTCAAAGTTTTTTTTAATATATTTTGATATTAATTGAAGTTTGGTCTTAGCAAATTTTAACACAAGTCATTTAACTTGTAGAATTGTCATACATATTGAGATATAATTTAAAAATGGTAGATATATGAATTCTAAAATAATGGACATGTAAATAATATATCATGGTTTTTCTATTTTTAGGTCTGCGTATCATTTTGAATTTTTTCCTATTAGAATCTGCGAATGGTTGCCCACATGAATTTCTTCAGATTCATGATGGAGATTCCTCTGTAGCCTTGCCACTTGGAAGGTTCTGTGGCTCCAGACCCCTTCAGGAAATCCTCAGCAGTGACAATGCTCTCTATTTTCATCTCTATTCTGACCATTTGAGTAGTGGAAGAGGATTTACAGCAAGATGGGAAACACAGGAACCAGGTATGTGTAAAATGGAGAAAAGCAAAGACAAATTTTAAGGTTATAAAAATTTCTTGATTAATATTAGACTTTTGGATATATAACAAGTTTTGGGATCCAGAGGTACAGAATACGTTAATTACTTAAAAATCAAATTTCAAATGAATTGGATTTAATTTTGCATTCAAAGATAACAAATTAGGATATATTAGAGGAATTACAAAAACATGAATCTTAATGAGTCCCTTATGAAATTACTGAGCAGCATCTTTTTTTTAAAAAAAAATTATTTATTTCCTTTTAGTTGTACATAATGCATTTATTTTTTACGTGGTGCTGAGGATCGAATCCTGGGCCGCGCACGTGCTAGGCGAGTGCTCTACCGCTGAGCCACAATCCCAGCCCCTTAACAGCATCTTTATAAGCTCTAGCACTATATTTTACTTCAGAGATGTCATTGAAGACATTGTCACTCCTTTATCTAGTTTTCTTTATCTTAACATCCATTTGATACTTGTTCTTTTCTTCTTGTTGTTATTTTTCTTTTATGCTCAATTTTAAAAAAAACCTGTAACTATGAAAAATTTAAACATGTCAAAATAAGATAGCACAGCATACTGACTCCCTACTGATTTATCAGTAACTCTGTGGGTCCATTTCTGACTTTGTTATCTTTTCTATTGGTGCATTTATCAATTCTGGTGTAACCTTGGCTTAATTACTGTAGTTTGAAATTTTTGGTAGGTCAAATCCTCTTTTTTTTAAGTGTAGTAGATTCTTTGTATATCCATATATACTTTTGAATCAGTTTATTTATTTCCCCCAGTGATCTGCTGGAATTTTATTGGTATTTTATTGACTGTATAATCAATTTAGGAAGAAATGATCTCTTAAAATTGAGCCTGCCTATCCATTAACATGGACTATCTCTATTCAGCTCTCCTGCAATTTGTCCTGGCAATGTTTTATAGATTTCAGTCTTTTAGTATTCTATACATTTTGTTAGATTTATTTATAAATATTTGATATGTTATGTAAAATATTAATTTTCTAACATTTAATTTTCTACTTGTTGCTAACATAGAAATATGACATATTTTTAAAATAATGGATTTTGATTCTGGCCACATTGTGAAATTCATTAATCAATTCTTATTTTTCATAGATTCTTTTGCTTTTTTTTTTTTTTCATATGAAGTTATTCGATCTGTGAATGAAGTGAATGAAGGATATTTTTTCTTTTTCATTTCAATCTATCTATTATTTCTTTTCCTTGACATTGCCCCAGCTAAGACTGTCTGTACAAAGCTAAATAAAAGTGGTTGGATAGACACCCTTGTCTTTTTCCCAGCTGTGTAGTAGAAATGTTCAATATTCCATCCTTGAATGTAATGTTAGACATAATTTTTGTAGGTAACTTTTATCAGAGTAAGGGTATTCTTTCCTGTTTCAATTACCATTGCTATAACAAATTACAAATTTAGAACATTAATCATCTTATTTTGTTTCTGATCTTATGGGCCAGTAGTTTGTAAAGGGCCCAACATGATAATTATCACTGGAAATCTGTTAAGCAATTATAATCAGGTGTTAGCTGGGACTGTCGTCATCTGAGGGCTCAACATTCAACATGTCTCACTTGGGCTGGGGAATGGCTCAGTGATACAGCTCCTGCCTAGCATGCACAAGACCTTGGGTTCAAGCTGAAAAAAGGAAAAAAGAAGCCCTCACTTGTATAGATAACAATTCTGGCTCTTTTGGAAGATAGCTCAGTCAGGCTATTGACCTAAGTGCCTAATGTAGCTCCTCTAATGAGGTAATCTTAGAGTAGCACTTCTTTCATGGCAATTGACTTCTCTTAGAGCAAGCATTACAACAAATCCAGATGGGTGCTAAAGGCTTTTTTTTTTTTTTTTTTTTTTTTTTTTGCCTATCCTTGAAATAACATTGTGTTATTTCTGCCATACTTAATTGGTTGAATTAGTCACGAACCAATGCAAATTCAAGAGGAGGAGATACGGATCCCACTTTTCAATGGGAGAAGTATCAGAATTAATAAACATTTTTAAACTATCACATCTTTTATTCTTACCTTTCCAAGAATTTCTTTAAAATCACAAATGGGTTTTGGATTATATAAAATAGGTTTTCTGAATCTATTGAAATGGTCACATGATCCTGTTGAGATGATATATTCTTTAAATGTGGAGAAGTACATCGTGGATTTTGAGCATTGAATCAATATTGCATTCTTCAAGTATATTTCACTTTTTCATAAAGAATTTTTTTTTTGGAACTGGAGATTGAACCCAGGGGCACTACCTCTTTAGCCCTTTTTATTTATTATTTTGAGACAGGGTCTCACTAAGTTGCTTAGAGCCTTGCTAAATTGCTAAAGCTAGCCTTGAACTTGCAATCCTCCTGCCTCAGCTTCCTTAGTCTCTGGAATAATAGGCATGCACCACCGTGCCCAGCAAGTTATTCTTTTAATATATGACCTGATTTGATATGCTAATATATTTTTTTCAGAAATTTAGACCTATATTTGGGAGATATTGGCCAATAATTTCCCCTTCTTATAATTTCCTTGTCAAGTTGTAATATTGACCCTTTAAAATCAAAAGTGTTCATAATTTTTATATTCTCTGAAGGTATTTGTGTAATGTTGGCACTATTTCCTCCTTAACTGTTTGGAAGAATTCACCATAAAATTTATTAAGACAAAAGTCTTATGTGTGAGAAGTTTTAAATTGTGAATTAAATTTAGTTTATATATATATATATATATATACATATATATATATATATATGTCTTCATATTTTCTTTCTTTTCAGTTTTGGTAATTTTTTGCTCAAACTCATCCACTTCATCTACTCTTTCATAATATTTTCATGGTATCTTTTAGTGTTCATAGGGTCTATAGTGATGTCCTCTCTATTCATTCCTGATATTGATAATTTATGCTCTTTTTTTCCTTCATCAATCTTACTAGGATTGATTTTACTCATCTTTGCAAAGTACTAACTGTTAGCTTTGTCAATATTTTCTGTTGAGTTTTATTTCATTAAGTTTTAGCCTTGGTTTTATAGTTTTCTTCCCTTAATTTCTTTTTTGGGGGACTTAACTTACTGTTACCTTTATTTTTAGCATATATATTTGTTTATTCTCAAATTTTAAATGTTTTAATTAGTCCATTTAGTTTTACATAATATCGGCTTTCATTTTTATGTAACCATACATGCATGGAATATAATTTATTCTATTTCAGTCCCTGATACTTTCTTTTTCCCTCTCCTCCTCCCTCCTCATGTTCCTCTACTGGTCTTTCTTCTATTTTTTTTTCAACTGATACTTTATAGATATACATAAAGGTGAAATTTACTGTGATATATTCATGTATGTACATAGCACAATTTGGTCAATTTCATTCTGAAGTTCCTTCCTTTTCCCATCTCTCCTCTCTCCCCCCTCTATTCTTTTCTTCTACTCCATTGATCTTCCTTCTGTTTTCTTAGCATTTTCCCCCTTATGCTAAGTGACATATAAGCCAGACTCAGACTTAAGTGCACTTAGCATGATGTTTTCCAGTTCCATTCATTTATCAGCAAATGCCATAATTTTATATTTCTTTATAGCTGAGTAGCATTCCATTTTGTAAATGTACCACATTTTCTTCATCCATACATCTGGGTTGGTTCTATAACTTGCCTATTGTAAATTGCAGTGCTATAAATATTAATGTGCTTGTATCACCATAGTGTGTTGTGTTTACTTCTTCAGGATAAAAACCAAGGAGTGAAATTATTGGGTCCTATGATGGTTCCATTCCTAGTCTTTTGAGGAGTTTCCATACTGTTTTCCAAAATGATTGTACTAACTTTCAATCCCAACAACAATGTATGAGTGTACCTTTTCTCCCACATGCTCATCAGCATTTATTATTATTTTTGTTCTTGATGATGGCATTCTAACTGGATTGAGATGACATTGCAACAGTTTCGATTTGCATTTCCCTGATTGCTAGGGATATTGAATACTTTTTTTCCCCATATATTTACTGGCTATTTGCTTTTATTCTTTTGAGAAGTGTCTGTTTAGTTCTTTTGTCTAATTATTGATTTTGTTATCTATTTGGTGACAAGTTCTTTTGAGTTCTTTATATATTCCGGATATTAATCCCTTGTTGGAGGAGCAGCTGGCAAAGATCTCCCATTCTGTAGTCTCTCTTCAGGTTCTTAATTATTTCCTTTATGTGCATAAGCTCTTTGATTTAATGTCCATCTCATTTACTGATTCTTGGTTTTATTTCTTGAGCTTTATGGTTCTTGTTAAGGAAGTCAGTGCTTGCTTGTTGGAATGTTGAGCCTATGTGTTCTTCTAGCAGTTGCAAAATCTCTAATCTAATTCCTAGGTCTTTGATACACTTTAAGTTTACTCTTGTGCAGGGTGAAAGATAGGAATCTAGTTTCATTCTTCTACATATGGATATCCAGTTTTTTCAGGACTGCTTGTTTAAAAAGCTATCTTTTCTCCATAAGTTTTAAGAAGGCTTTCTTTACTCTGTACATTTTTGGTACCTTTGTCAAGTAGCAGATGACTATATCTTTGTGGATTTATCTCTGTATCTTATATTCTGTTCTGTTGGTCTTCATGTCTGTTTGCATGGCAATACCATGCTGTTTTCATTACTATAGCTCTGTAGTATAATTTGAGATCAGGTATTGTGATGCCTCCTGCATTTCTCTTCTTGCTCAGGATTGCTTTGGCTATTCTTTGTCTCTTATTCTTCCAAATTAGTTTTAGAACTGTTTTTTTTTTTCTAGTTCTATGAAGAATGTCATTGGCATTTTGAGGGGGATTGCACCAAATCTATATGTACTTTTGGTAGCATGACCATTTTGACAATACATTTCTGTATTCCACGGGTTTTAATATGTACTTTCATTGGAATTTAGCTTAAAACATTTTCTCATTCTTATTTTGGTTTCTCTGTGACTGTGAGTTGTATTAAAAATGTGTTGCTTAATTACCAATGTGGTCATTAATCTTGCAGTATGTCATTTAAATCTTTTGAAATTTGTTGAGATTTGTTTAAATGAACTAATATATTTTCTACTTTGGCATACTTCTCATATAGACAAGAAAGAATATGTATTCTGCAATGGTATAATATGGGTCATCTATATAGTCAAGTTAGCCAAGTTGTTCAACTATTATGTTTATTTAATGATTTGAAAGATATTTTCTCTATTAGTGAAAAAAAAAGTGTGGTAAAATCTCAAGCTATGATTAGAATTGTGTACCTTTCTGCTCTGACAAACTTTTGCTTTTTGTATTTTATTTTATTATTTATTTTCTTTCTCTGAATATTTCAAATATTTATTCTTACAGCTTTAAGCTTTATTGAATGGAATTCTGATAGGGATGGCACTGAATCTGTAGATCACTTTAGATAGTGTGGACATTTTAACAATATCAATTCTTTTAATCCATGAACGCAGATATCTTTCCACTTATTTGTGTCTTATTCAATTCTTTTATCAGTATCTTCTCATTTTTATTGTACAGATCTTTCACATCTTTGGTTAAATTCATTCTGTGTACGTTTTTGATGCTATTATAAATGGTACTGTTTTCTTAATTGCTTTTTTTGGGATAGTTCAAAGTCCCTGGTCTAATTCCACCAAACCACAGTGCCCTGAGTTCTAACCCCATCATCATATGTACTCTCTAAATATGATTGTTTACCTCCAGATAATCTTTGCTGCAATCTTCTTGGTGCTCCAGGCTCAAGGATTTTTTTATTTTGTACCCTGCAACTTTACTGAGTTAGTTTATCACCTTATTTATTTATTGGTTCCTAAAGTTTTTTTTTTTCTTGGTCTCTAAGGTTTTTATATATAAAATTGTAAATCATGCCATTTGCAAACAGACAATTTTACATTCTACATTTCATCACTTTTCTTCAACCTAAAGGAAATCTTTTACTCTTTTTAATGCAAATGTCTACGGCTGACACATTCTCTCAGCTTTTGATGGTCTGAGGCTGAATTTTTTCATTTTAGTTTTTGAAGAATATTATCACATATGGAATTCTAGGTTGACAGTTTACTTCCTATTAGCCATTTAGACATACTATTTTATTGTCTTCTGACTTGCATGATTTCTCTTTGGAGAATCAGCAATAATTTTTATGTTGTTTCCTCCAAAAATAATGTACCTTTTCCCTGTTTCTGTTTCTGCATTTTTGATTTTCTTCTTTGCCTTTCCTTGTGTTAATTTTAGGTTTGGTTATGAGTTCTTTAGGTAAATTTTTCTTTGTCTTTATTCTGCTTGGGTTTTGAGTCTGTGAGTTGATTTCCTTGACTCACTTAGAAAGTTGTCAGCCCAAGCATTGCCTCTGTCATTTTCTTCTCTCTCTTTCCCTTTTGGGATTGACATTACACAAGTGGCAAGGTTATGACTATGTCTCACAACTCTTATATTTCTATATCCTCCCTTCCAATTTGTTTTCACTCTTTATTCTATTTGGTTATTTTGTTTTGAAATGTCTTTAGGCACTTTAATCCTGTCTCCTGCTATGTTTAATCTGATGATTAAAAATGCTCACCATGTAAAGATTTCCTGATTTCAGATATTATAATTTTCATTTCTAGGTTCTTTTAAGATAGATTTTAATTTTCTGTTGAAATTCTTTATCAACATCTATTTTGTCAATCATTTGTCATAGGTAGTAGGGAGTCATTGTGTGGTAGTATCTGAATTGTTTCTGGTTTTGCTCAGATTACCTGTTTTATTTGTTTATTATTAGTTACTGTTTTTCCTAATTCCTCATGGGCATGGCAAATTTCTGTTGAATATTGCAGGGGTTCTGGATTATATTATATTCTGCTCAAAAGGGTTGGGATTTTTCTGGTCGGCAGTTATGTTATTGACAGATCACTTTGATGCAAGCGAGTCTTGAATTTATAGACTCGGTTTCTTCTCAGGTTGATCTTCCCATTAAAAAAGCTTCTCTTTATGCTTCCTCTAATGGTTTTAGCAGTCCTTAGTTTCATTGTTTAGATTAGTTATTCATTACAAAATAATATTCTAATTTTGTCATTTCTTATTTCTTTAGTATTTGAAGTTCTTCAATAGAATAAATCTTTTCCATATAAACTATTTGGTTACTTTCACATACAGATCATATAGGAAATGCAGGATAAATTCTTAATCCTTTCATTATCCCCGGGGTATTCAAATTAAGGATTTAGTTCCCTAGCTTTCTTTAAAATGATCAACTAATTATTTTCCATTTTATTATTTTGTTTTTTATATCTGTGAATTAAATTTTTGCTTATATTTGACATGCTTTAATCCATTCTGACTTTTTAAAATGTTCAATTGTTCCATAATTTTTTGTGAGAATTTTTTTCTAGCTAGATTCTGAGGCTTTTTGGTCAAATTCATGTTACCTCTGAAAGTTTACTTTCTGGTTTGAAAAGATGTTCCAGGCCTCCCTATACCTTTATTGTCTTGGACTGGAACCAACTATTTCCCTAAAGAGATTTTATTCTTTCAATAGGAAATGATATTTACAGCCCACTGTCTGGTTGCTAGGGGTGGCTACTGTTGCTACGCGAGTCTCTCTTTAGACCTTTCAGGAAACAGAAGTAGAAAATATTTTTTTCAGTTTTAAGGGGGATAAAAAACATGTACTCACAGTGTTCTTAAATATATTGGAATATTGATATTATAGGGTTTGTTTTCAATTTACATTGAACCTCTTCTCTCATATACTAAAAATCCTGGTTCCCAAGAACATTAACATGTTATCCATATACATACCTAATTCCACAACTTTTAAAATTATAGTGGCAATGTTATTGTTAATAACATAATTGAAAGTCATTTACTACATTATCATTGTTCTTTTATACTTAAGATATATTTTACTTGGGACATAGGGTCAAATTACAGTGTTTTAAAGTCTCATTTCTACTCTTCACAGTTAACTTGTCAGTACAATGAAGTTATTAAATTGGTTTCATTTTGCTTATGATTTTAGAGATTTATTTTATTATTTTATTACATTTACTTTATAATTATTTAAAGCCTGTTCGTAGTACCAAACCCAAATCAAAATGCGTGGTTGATTTAGAAAAGTCTAGCTTCCATCCCTGCCCCTTCCACCCTATTCTTTCCTCCCTTATAAGTAACTGTTTTTATTCATTTTAGATTCATTCCTCCATGTAAAAACTTATGCAAATAATCATATTTTTCTTCTTAGATAAAAGGTGGCATGCTGTCCACAGAGGTTGCATAATTTGCCTATGTGTAAAATGTCGTTTTCCCTTAATGTACTTATTGAAGTCTATATTATTTAATATTTTCCATTTTTAAATTTTATAGTAGCATTTACTCTAATTCTCCACAAATTCTTTGTTAAATAAATGTGGGTTTAATGAAGAAGAGATTCTTCCAGTCATTGCTCAGCCAGTTAAGGAGCTGTGGTGTAAAGGGGTGGTAGTGGGTCAGTGTCAGAAAGTCTGGCTCAGTTCCCTATCTGCTCCATTCCTGGGCCAGTGGCTTAACCACCACACACATTTGAATGTCTTCATTTGTAAAATGAATGACTTAACTATAAGGTGGTGTTAAGGAACCTTCTAACATGAAAATTATATGTTGCTTAATTATCTTAAAATATAAAGTGATCTGAATTGTTGAAATACATAGGGGCCAATAAAAATTCCAGAGTTTTCTCAGAGCTAACATATAGAAACGAATCTCTTGAGAGGTGAAAAAAAATGAATTTTCATTCCCATTATTCACCCCTCTGAGGGTTCAGCACTGTATTTTAATTATATAACTGTATGATGGCTTATAAGCACAGAGCTGCACACGGGTGATTCATTTATTTATTAGTTGGTACTTCCAGATTTATAACTTTATGAAACTGGAAAACTGAAAGTCTTGTTTAATTTATAGGGTATCCAAAACTGCTCATAGTTATTTAAGTGAAGTTTAGATTCTTATAGCAGTGGCTATGACAATTCTACATGAATTATAACTTGTATACAAATGTAATGTTATTGTCCCCTCTGTTTTAGAGTGTGGAGGTATACTGAATGGTACTTATGGTTCTATCAAGTCTCCGGGGTATCCTGGAAACTATCCCCCAGGAAGAGATTGTGTCTGGCGTGTTGTAACGAGTCCTGGACTCCTGATAACATTTGCTTTTGGGACTTTGAGCCTGGAGAATCATGAAGATTGCAGCAGTGATTACCTGGAGGTAAACAATCATATTTACAGAGAACATATGATGATGTGGTTAGGACTCAGGGCACTGTGGTTTGATGATGCCCATGAATGACCCCAACTCATTAGCAGTAATTAGATATTTTTCTCAATAGGCAGCCAATGTCTAAGTCTTGCTAGGTCCCTATTCTCATTTATGCTAGTTTGTTGCTGCTGCTTCTGGGTTCCATTTGAATCTGGGAAATAGATTGCCTTGCCTTCTTCTGTCTTTTGCTAGAAATACAGGCTCCTGGTGGGGTAATAGCAGAATTAATGGAATAAACACTAAGTAATGGTGTCTTCTCCAATGAAGATTCAATTCTTCCTTTGTCATGGTAAATCAGCAGGGTATTTCACAACTTGAATATAGTGTTTCATGAAGAAAAATAAGTTTAAGAGTGATTGCATTGAAATGAGTTAGTCTTACTGAAAACTAATGAAAATTATCTTTGGAAGAAATCAGGCTGAGCCCCACTTGCCTCCCATTCATAAAAGATTAAAATATGGAGGAGGGAAATAGCTATTATATTCAAATGCCATATGCATATAGGTACATCGGAAATGTTACTCTCCATTTGTAGACAGAAAAGATCATAGAGAAGATTGAGTTCTTAGGTGGTTCTTGTATTTTTTAACACCATAAATCTCAGTACCCCTTGCAGTAGTGCTAAGAAGACAATGAGCTTTTCCAAGTCCATTAGGGAAGAATGGAATGCTGTGGAATTATTCATAAAGGGTAGAAGGATGCAGCTGTCAAAAAGGGTCTCCACAAGTTGAAGTCATTAGTAATTTAGCAGTTGTAATATAGATCTGAAACCTTCGGAGATGACTGGAAGGTCTGCTTCTCTTTGGAAAATTTTAGCAAAATAACCTTTTAAAGGTTGACAGTAAAGAGTGAGTTATCTGAAATTCATATTCAATAAATTACATGAAGTTAAATTAGAAGCTTTTTAAAATTCCAGTATATGTTGATTCCTAGGTGGCATGTAATAGAAAGTATCAATCATTTGGACAATATTTAAATCTCTCTCATTTATCACCAAGCTACAATTTTTAAGGAACAAGTTCAATATAAAAATAAAGTTCTATAACTTTGCTGCAAAAGGAAAAAAATCATTTGAATGGATGAAATTAACCACATAAACATGTTTTTTTAGCTCATTCCCTCCTTGGTGTTTGATGTAGTACAGACTTTGCAATGACAACAGGACATACAGAGGTCAACATGATTATCTAATATAGCAAACAACCAACAATTAAGACCATCTAAGACTATGTTGTCCCTATTGTGGTACTTAATTACTATCAAAGTTGCACTTTTTAAATTCACTTAATTCATTAAGTCATTTTTATGTCATGTCCAATAAGACTGTACTTCCTTTTCTATTGTGAATCAGTTGACATCAGTAGTATTTCTTCTCTTTTTTTCTTTGTACATATTCATGTTCCTCTTCTAGATCACTTTATCATTCAAAAGCAAATACCTGGGGGGGGGGAGGGCAGGGAATCTAGGAAAGAAAACACTGACATTAGTAACATCATGAGAAAATTTCAAAGTATGTGTAATTTCAGCCTTGGGAATTGACATTCAGACAGCAGACGGGGCATCTGGGATGACAGGAGAACATGCTTTTTACTGAACTCCAATCATGTGTTACTTCTTTGTGTGGTAGGGAGACTTCCTAGAGTTGTCACTTTT
This sequence comes from Tamias sibiricus, assembly GCA_025594165.1. NCBI lineage: Eukaryota > Metazoa > Chordata > Mammalia > Rodentia > Sciuridae > Tamias > Tamias sibiricus. The sequence goes on along the minus strand of CM046669.1, from coordinate 76,815,049 downwards.
AAATGAAAGATTTTCTGGAGTTAATGTACAGAATGACTTGGTTTTTTAAAAAGTTGACTACTTTGACCTTAATGATTCACTCTTTTTTTTGTTTTAGATTCGAGATGGTCCTTTGCATCTGGACCCTGTTCTGGGGAAATTCTGTACCACACTCTCTGCCCCACCACTCCAGACGACAGGTCCCTTTGCCAGAATTCACTTCCATTCTGACTCCCTAATTAATGACCAAGGCTTCCATATTACCTACATAACATCACCTTGTAAGTACCCTACCTGTTGGGAACTTCATACACATTTGAAGGATGATGCTATGGTTTATAGCCATTTTATATTTTAAGGTGGCTCTGAAGATGAGGGACTTTCTTAGACCAGTGACAGGACTTTGTATTTCTCCCATAGCTCCAGACTTCTTCTTTATCTTTCTCATGCTCTGATATTAACACTACGATACCCCTTGGTCCCTAAATTCATGATGTGATCCTAAATCACATCATGACAGAGATGAACGAGCACCTAAAATTCAATACTTCAGACCCTCAGTTCTCTAATGTTTAATGATATTTTGTTGTGAGAAAAGTTGTTCATGTGAGTAATAGGAGTCTATCTGGGGTTGTGTCCGATTTTAATCCTTGGATCAAGTCTAGCTGTCCAAAAGCTGGCATCCAGGATTGTGGTATCCTAGGCCCTTAGAGTTTCACTTCTAGTGAAATACTATTATTTACTATGCCTTTGCTTGCACTGATACCTTAAAACAAACTAACAACAAAAAAATTAAATGCTCTATGCTTTTATTCTTAGGGCTAGAGACATGCTCATGACATTATCATTGTGTCCTTAATGAGAATTCCTAGAAAAAAAATCTTTTAAGTCTCAGTATCAGGAGAAGTTACCATGAGCATGTTTCCTTTCTCCCTTTACTTTGAAGTCAGGCTGAATCTGCAGCTGACCTCTTACAACTTCTGTAGCCCTTACAACTATTTCCTATGCTTCTCCACCATCTGGCCACATGTTGTGATTCTGTTTTTATTTTTTCTTTTAATCTTCTTTGTTTATGTGGTCATATATTGTATTTTGTTGCAATGTATTATAAACTCCCCTTTTTTTGGAATGAAGCAGAGCATTGATGTATTTATTTGTTTATTTTAAATATATTTATTTGTTCTAATTAGGTATATAGGACAGCAGAATGTATTTTGATTAATTGTACACAACTGCAGCATAACTTTTCATTTCTCTGATTGTACACATTGTAGCATCACACCATATGTGCAGTCATACATGTACCTAAGGTAATAATGTCCATCACATTCCACCATTTATCCTGCCCCCATACCCCCTCTCCTCTTTTTTTCCTCCCCTTTGCCCCATAAAAGTTCCTCCATTTTTCCCATGGTTTCCCCCATTATGGATCAGCACCCACTTATCAGAGAGAACATCTGGATTTTGGGTTTTTAGGATTGGCTTACTTCGCTTAGCATGATGTTCTCCAAATTCCATCCATTTACCTGCAAATGCCATACTTTTATTCTCTTTTAAGGCTGAATAGTATTCCATTTTGTATATATACCATAGTTTCTTTATCCATTCATCTATTAAAGGGCATGTAGGTTGGTTCCACAGTTTAGCTATTGTGAATTGAACTGCTATGAACACTGATGTGGCTGCTTTACTATAGTATGCTGATTTTGAGTCCTTTGGGTATAGACCAAGGAGTGGGATGGCTGGGTCAAATGGTGGTTCCATTCGCATTGACGTATTTAAATAGCAATTTGTGGAAAAGAACAGTGGATTGGAAGTTTGATCACACATCTCTACATCTGTTTCTTTAGGCACTACAGGGACATCTGGCAAACTTATCAAATAGAAAAATCTTATAGTGAGAGGCATAAGCCTGTACAGGGTGAATAAAGTGGGTATATTTGGTGTGTGTGTGTGTGTGTGTGTGTGTGTGTGTGTGTGTGTGTATATATATATATATATATTTTTTTTTTTTTTTGATCCAATGCCTGGGAGCCAGAACAAAGGCCATTCACATGACCCTTCCTTCTCTCCCCTGCTCTCTTTAGCTGATCTGCAGTGTGGAGGGAACTACACAGAGCCAGAAGGCGAGCTCCTCCTTCCCGATTTGTCTGGGCCTTTTGCTCACAAAAGACAATGCATCTACTCCATACTGCAGCCCCAGGGAGAGCAAATACAAATTAACTTCACCCACGTGGAGCTGGAAGGCCAGAGCAGCTGTTCTCAGAATTACATCGAGGTAACTTTTAGCATTCAATTGCCCTCAGATGATGTTCGTCAACACATTAATCTTCTGTAGGGTGGTGGTCTTCAAATGGTTCCGGACCAGCAGCATCCACCTCACCAGAGATGATATTAGAAATGCCATCGTAAACCCTATCCCTGCGCTACCCCAGGATCTGGACTTGGTTGAGCAATTTACGTTGACCATGGCACCACAGCAATATATATTTTTAAATATAGAAAATTTTATTTCAGGTGGTGAGACAAATGGGTCTATTTGGCTCCTCTGGGGGTGGAGGCCCATCAGGGGATTCGGATGCAGGCTAGAGTTTAAGAACAACTGTTCTGGAGAATCTGAAAGAATCCACCTAAAAACAGATCTACATATGGTACAACAAGAGATTAGTAAGGAAATCAACAAAGAACTAAGAGGAAAACTGAAGCTAGAAACTCATAATGATGCTACACCACAGTCTACTAAACCAAGCTCTGATCACTAAGGTGCATGCCAATAAGAAAGGCTAATGGGATTTGCTACCAGAGTAAATCCCTGCAGAGTAAATTTCCTACAGAAATTATGTACGATAATTTTATGCAGGAGGGAACTGGAACTAGAGAAGTTAAAGGATTTTCCCCGGTGGCCTGGCTAGTCAGTGACAAAGAGCTAGGTTCGACATTTTCCTTCCTTAGTCCTGCTTGTTCTCAAACTTTGACTTAAGTGTATGTGATGGTTGTAACAGCGGACTACCTAAACCAAAACCAGGCAGTTTTTGCTCATGAGGGCTGTTACTTCTTTTGGTTAATTATTGGTGAAGCCACAAATTGAAGTGTGGGATAAGAGAAACAAAACATTTTTTGTTAGGCATGATCATTTTATATAAATTCAGAGAAGACTTTACAATTTTGTTTGCTTATGTAAGTGAAACCAATTTATTTTTCCAGGAAAAATTTATATAACCTCCTGACCTCTTACCTCCATTTAGACAGAGGAAACATAGAACTTTACCCTAGGATCTGGACTTAGTTGAGCAAGTACATTGACCATGACATCATGGCAATATATATTTTTAACATCCAGAAATTTTTATTTCAGGTGGTGAGGTGAATGGGTATATTCATTCAATTTAAGTTTTTAAAAAATTCTCTCATAAAGTACATTAATATTGTGGAACAATTTTAAATAGTTTTCTTAAATAAAGTAGCATTTCCAACATTAGTTTTTTTTTTTTTTTAATTTGAGAGCAGTTAAAATACTCATAATTAGAGAGTGCTTACTATGCCTCTTGCACTATTCCAAGACTTTAATATAGGGTAATAAATTTAGATAAACATAATTGTTGCTTACTGCACACCATGTCTGTTAGGTGCTCTACAGAAGTTAATTCATTGAATTATCACATTACATTTCTGATTTTAATCTCAGGAATCTGAGGCCCAGAGAAGGTAAGTTACTTTCCCACAGTTAAATGTCCAGCAAGTCATAAATCTGGGATTTTAATTCAGATGTTCTCCGTGTACTGATCTCTGATAAGAACAGAAACGCAATGGTGCAATTATGCCTACAAGAGCCATCTCATGTTCTTCAGGAAGGACTGTCTCATGAATTTCCCAATTCCATAGCTGGCAATCTGGTCACAGGACTGAAATGTGAAGCCAGGCTCAATGGTTTTCTGAGGTCGGCAAGGAAGTCACTAATAATCAGGGAAATTTGTACACCTTTCTGCTAGATTCTTCATAGTGGTTGTAATATCTCTCTAAGGAGCTGTCAGAGCATCTGCAAAGATACATTCTCCTTGCTGTGAAGACCATTTTCATTGAATTTCAGTAAGGAGTTACATGAACTCCTCTGAAATATTCTGGAAAGTTATCAGGAAAAAAATCATCAAAATGACATTCAAAGATTTAATTTTGTAAAAATAAAATTATGGCATTTGCAGGTAAATGGGTGGAGTTGAAGAATATCATGCTAAGTGAAGTAAGCCAATCCCCAAAAACCAAAGGCCAAAGTTTTCTCTAATATGTGGATGTTGATCCATCTATAATGGGGCGGGGGGGGGGGCGGGGGGAAGCATGGGAAGTAATGAAAGAACTTTGGATTGGGCAAAGGTGGGGGGAGGGAAAGAGTTATAGGGATAGGAAAGATGGTGGAATGAGATGGACATCATTACCCTAGCTACATGTATGATTGCACGAGTGGTGTAACTCCACGTCATGTACAACCAGAGAAATGAAAAATTGTGCTCCATTTGTGTACAATGAATAGAAATGCATCCTTCTCTCGTGTATAACTAATTAGAACAAATTTAAAAAGATTTAATTTTGTAAATAAGACTTGCAGAATGTTTTGTAGCTAAAATGGGCTTGGAGTTAACTCATCTGAGATTTAGTTCTGTAACTAAATAACTATATAACTTTGGACAATTCTATATATGAATGTTTTAGGTCCTACTTTGATAAAATGCCCTACCTATTCCTCTCATCTTCATGAGGATAAAATTAAGGGAATGAATCATGAAAGAAAATTTAAAAATTAAAAAACATTATACAAATGCAAGTTTTTCTAGACCAAATCTTGCCTTGAATTTGCCAGTTCAGAGACAGTCAATGAGCTCTTTCATGTTTGGCCAAAGAGGCATCTATACTGTGCCATGCTTATGTACACACAAGGGCTTCACAAAATTTTCTTCAGGGGTTGATAGAAAAAGAATAGAAGAACTCTACTATTCAGAAGGACGTCATACGGAATGATTTGAATAGCTGAGTAAACTTTTCTGTTATAATCATGATGAACCCAAAGAAATGCGCATGATCAATTTATAGAATTTTAGCATTAGCATGGCAGATCTAAAGTCATCTAATCTAAATCACTAATGGTGTAAATAAGGAAATTGAGTACTACAAAGGTCAAACTCTAGCCAGGAGTGGTGGTGCATGCCCATAATCCCAGCAGCTTGGGAGGCTGAGGCAGATGGATTGCAAGTTCAAAGCCAGCCTCAGCAACAGTGAGGTGCTAAGCAACTCAGTGAGACCTTGTCTCTAAATAGAATACAAAATAGGGCTGGGATATGGCTCAGTGGTCAGGTGCCTCCGAGTTCAATCCCTGTACCACACACACACAAAAAAGTAAAACTCTAGTTTTGTCAAAATAGGACATAGATGTTCCTTTTTAGTGTTCTAGATATATGTTGAATGAGATCAAAGGCCTTATCATTAAGTCATCTCTATTCATTAGGAAAAATTGTGACCTAAACATTTGTTTTTGAGGACTTTCACTACTCTTGATGTTCTTTAGACAGTGGTTGTGGAAGAAAGTGATGCAGGAATCAAATTTAAATAATATTGTTGTGAGATTTGAACTATTGCTCCCCAAAATAGTTGTTTTGTTTTTGAAAGCTATATTTTAAAAGTAAAAAATTTAAGGAAAGGAATAAAAGAAAAGAAAGATAGTATTTCAGTTACTTTGCTGGTCTAGAGGGGAGATGACTTTGTCATTAATAATTCCACTTAAGAGAGAAAGCAGACTGCCCAAATTTTTAGAAAGAATGAGGAACAGAGAGGTAATTTTGGAGATGTGGAGGAATGATAAAATGAATTTTCTTTTGAGTGTGAATAGATGCACTCCTGAGAACCCCAGATCCTCTTGTTATGTGGTTGGAGATGGTTTGTTGCTGTGCAACATATCTTTAGATGAATATTAAGTTAGCATTTCCTAGTTGATGTCTTTCATGTATACTGTAGTTTTGAAAGACTTTTGCTCAGTAAGAGAGCTCTATAAGCATTATTTGAAAATAAAATTTAACTACAAAAGATATTAGATTTGGTATTGCTCAGACATGATGTAGCACATCTTTCTTTTTTTTTTTTTTTTTAAGAAGCACATATTTATGTATCGTTTCCTTGATTTATCTCTCTCTCAGCTGAAATTTCTACCTCAAAAAACACATATTTGCCCATCGAAGATGTCATATGGCTACAAAAGATTGAGTACAAGAAAAGATCAACTTTTAGTACATCTGTTTTTGTCTGAGAGTGTTTTAAATAATACAGAACAGTTGAATGCATGTGACTGTTGCATCTTTCCAGAATAAAAAGCAGCACCTCTCCTTAATATTTCATAAGTGATTTAAGCTATTGGATCTCTGACTTAAGGACACATAAGATAGTGATGAAAGTTTAATTTTTATTTCCAGAGAATCCAAGTTGTAGACTGAATAATAAACTCAGAAGTTTGTAGGATATTAAGGCTGAAGCTTGAGGTAGGAGATGCAGGGAAATCAGTAGAATAGTTCACTCCATCAGATTTCCCTGGCCCATCCCCAACCATCTATCCTCTGCCCCACTCAGGGAACTGGAAAGAGAATACTATAGAAGAGGCTGATGAGGGAGGCAGGGAGGTAGAAGTGCCTTCTGGGGAACAGCAGGGCTTTTGTGGGAGGTGTTCCTTCTCAGATGTGGAAAACAACAAAAATAAATGACATAGAAAAGTTGAAAGCTATATTAATAAGATAGGATGGAATACGCGATATTGAATTTGGTTTCTGGAATCTAGGGAATATACCTTTATCTACAAGTGGCATGAATCACAAATTCATCCTATTTGAGACTGCTGTGACAATCCCAGAAAGTTAAGAAAGTGGAAATTATATACTTCTTCACAATATCATGTGACTAGAAATTATCAATAAGATAATCTAAAAATGCCTAAGAACTGGGAAATCAATGAAATCTCTCCTGAATAATTATTGGGCTACAGAAGGAAATAAAACATGAAAGACTAGGCAGAAAGTAACAAATAGGAAATGATTTTTATCAAAACCCAGGAGACATGATGAAGCTCAACTATCAGGTAACATCTTGAATTTAAGATTTTAAAGGAAAGAATAGAAAAGCATTGGGAAAATACAGCAAACTGAACTGCTGAAGGTTTGCTTTCCTCCAAAACTTTTCTTCTACTACCTTCAACCTCCTTTCCTTGGCCTTCTCCCCCAGGATCCCCAGTTCACCTATACAACACTTCCACCTCTCCCTCCTGTCCTTCAGTGAATTCAGTCACAGAGGAATTCTTTTTGCTCTTTGTGAGGTGTTGAAGCGCTTCAGCTGCAGCCTTAGGGTTGGTAGAGGGAGAGCCAGGACTTTTGGTCTGCATGAACATACTTGTTTCCCTCAAGTAGACCTTCTGGTCAGAGTCTTGTGGCTGTGATTCACAAAATAATTCCTAAGGTTGGTATAGACATAAATGGCAGAGAAAGAATAGGGCCTCTTACAGCTGAAGCTGGAATGTAGCCACAGAAAGAATCGTCGGAATAGTATTGTTCTTTCTACTTAGTACATTTTGAAATGAACTTCAGTTCAGAGAAAAATATTTCTAAAGAAGGCAGGAAGAAGGGAAACTGGGGAATAGTTTGATAGTTTAATAGTTTACATGCTTTGGTTTTGGAGTTTAGAAACATTTCATTAGTTTCTGAGCTCTGTTTTCAGCACGGTTTTTCCACAACGACTCAAACATCCTGATGCTTTTTGATGAAGTAATAAAATAGGATGTGTTAGTCAGCTTAAAGTGCTGTGACAAAATACCTGAGAAAATCAACTTAAAGGCAGAAAAGTTTATTTTTTTTAATTAAAAAAATTTTTATTATTCTACTTTGTTATGCCTGATTGCAGAATACATTTCATTTCATATTACTTATAAAGAACACAATTTTTCAAGTTGCTGGTTTTATATAAAGAATTTTTACAACAATTGTGTCTTCATACATGTATTTAGGGTAATCATCTAATTTTAGAGCTGGAGAGTTTGTATAGAACAGTTTGCTGTAGGTGAGAGAGCTGCGTGCTTCTGTAGACACCACAAACCCAGTGGGACAGGTGTGATATGGAGCAGTGAGGAAGATTAAGATTAAGCACTAATCAGGAATGCTACCAATGATCACACAAATAGAGAACATAGCCAATACTTCTCTGATATAAAGGAAAAAAGGATTGTAAGGAGGAATCATAAAAGATGTTGATATTAAACATACTTGATATTAAACATCTTTAAGTCTCACTTTCCTCATCTGTAATAGGGATAGTAATATTTCCCTCCTAAAAAGGATTTTTTAAAAAGTCATTAATTCATCTATTTATTCATAAGTAATGAATGTGGTTACCTACCTGTCCCAGCCATCAATGATCCCACCACCAAAACTCCTCCCGTGACCTGGCCCTGTCCCCTGCCCACCAAAAGTAACTAACTCCTCCCATGGCCTGGCTTTGCTAAGGCTGCCTATAAAGACCAGAAGCTCATGGTGGCCACACACTTTTGACCCCCAAAATGAGCCATGTCAGGTGTTTGACTGATTGACTCTGCTGCTGAAATATGAGAAGAACTTGCTAATCCAAGATCTGCTTCCTTCTTCCTGCCTCTGTCATTTGTGTGCCAGGTGCCAGGCACTCTGTTGGGGGAAGTTAGTGTATAAAATAGACAGTAAATAAGCAAGTGCACTTACTATAACATGGCATATCCCATAATTTCATTGGCTTGATCATGACATATTCTCAAGATTTCAAGGGTGAATAAGTATTCTGCAGGAAAGAAACAGTACAGTGATAGAAAATAACAGGATTAATGACTTTGGCCCTGCTGTGAATGGCTTGAGACAGCTGCCTGAAGGATGTTCCCCATTGACGAGGAGTCAGCAATACAAAGAGGAGCCCAGGTAGATGTGTCAACACAGCCCTAGAGAAACCGTGGAGCTAAAACTTGACAAACTAAAAGAATTGAATATAGACTAGGGTGGCTGGAATCCCAAAAGAAAGGAAGAAAGAAACTAATTAAGCAGGAGCTGGATCCTGTGTGGCCTTTTATGCAGAGATAAAGAACGTGGATTATATTCTAAATGCACAGGGAGATGGCTAGAATGTTCTTAGCATTGTGCCAATCATACAGTGAGTGGTCACTGGAAGTTAACCTGATGATAATGACAGGAGGAGAAGGGGGAAGAGAAGACATGTTGGAGTCTGCAATCATGAGGGAAGACACTTCTAGGTAAAACTAGGTTAAGTATTCTTGATTTTAGAAAATCAGCTTTAAAATATCAGATAAAGGCTGTTTTCTGATTAAGATATTAGGGTGGATATGCTTCATGAGACATAAAATGCTTTAAGATTTGAACCACGAAACTATGAAACATACTAATAAATAGCAAAGGATAATCATCAAAGAAAATAACTTTTACTCTTTGCATGCCATCTTTTATTCCTTACTTCTTTTTCTTTCTTTAGAATGAGAACACATCTCTCTCCTGCTTGCCCAGATCAGCCCAAGACTAGTTTCCAAAATCAAGTCTTTACTTAGCTAAGGGGTATGTCAGTATGAAGCTCAATTTCAGGCAGCCATGCGTTAAGTGTTACCATATGGTAGGGTTCTGTTTTTGGCTTTTGGATGGACCAAACCTAGTGCCAGCATACTTGGTTTGCTTTGAATTAAAATTTAATACTTAAATGGATTTTAGAAATTGCAATATGAAAACAAATCTGGATTTATACACTTACAAACAAATAAACACACGCATTAAGATATGGCTTTGAGACCCGATCCATTCCAGATGTTAAAGCTTACTGTTTATTGGGCTCTAGCTCTCACACTTAAAATGTTGTATAAATTGTGTTTTTTCAGCCTGGTAACTTTAGCTCTCTGTACAGGAAATAGTTCCTTTATAAGAACTCATTTTTTTTAAATGTATACTTTCTCTTCAGGAATTAGTTCATCCTATGAATGTAAAAACCAGAAGCCATCTTGAATACTACATAGGCTAAAAATCCTTGGTCACAGGTTATATATAGGGGTTCAGGGCCTGAATTATTTAGTATTAATGAAAGAAGAAATCAGTGAGATATCTGGGCCAGATGCACAGCCAGAATTTTGCATTGGTTCCTGTCATTTCTTTGCAAATGTGATTCATTAAAAAGAATGAACTTATTGTGATTCCTCTTTAAGTAATCATGGCATGGTTTCATCTGATTTCTTAAGAAAAACTCTTTGTTACTACAAACGAGCTTCAGATATTCTTCTTTATCTAGGTTATCCTGAAATAAGAAACAATAACAAGTGCCAGGGAAATCATAAACAATACCAAACAAAAAATTTTTGTGGCTTACAAGTAGTGTTTGTGTTTTGCTCATGATAACATATTGGTTTTGAATCAGTCCTGCTCAAAATCTCTGCTGCTATTTTCTGTGTCTTTGCATCATGGTACAAAGGTTTTTGGTTTTATGAGAGAGAAAAGTAAAAGATGGTCAGATCATGCAATAACCGCCAAAGCCTCTACTTGAAAATTAGTAATTACTTCTATGCATATTTTGATAGGCACAGCAATTCCTATGGGTAAGCACAGTCAATGGAAAGGGTAAGCATTAATTCTCCATAAAGAGATAAGGCAAAGAGCATAGATAGTCAATCCTCTTATGTGAGGGAAGTGACTCATGATGAAAAAATAATGCAGTCTATCCTATTTCATAAGCACAACGAAAAAAGACTTTTTGGGGGGTGGGGAGAAGGGGAAGTACAAGTTCACAAATCTTAGAATATTGAATGCAAGAAGTGCTGCAAAAATATTTGGGGTCACTTTAGAGCATTTGATAAATTTTGTTTCAATGTCTTTTTTAAAAAGTGATGGTTAATGCATCGCCATGTCTGGGATCCAGGGAGAATACAGGCTTTCAGAATTAATAAGAATTCATTTCCAGAGAGAGAGAAAAACATGGCCAAAATCAATTGCACCTTCTAGGTTTAGGGCCCTTGAGCCCTATAAGTTCCTTTTAAAACATTTGGACTGCAGCTGCCTTTCTCCTTGCTAAAGTCCTTGAGTCTCATTAATCAGGTCCGAGGGGAATGACCCACTTACGCATGCTCTGATGCTATTTAGCTATTTTTCTTCCTTCTTGTCATCTTCTAAAGGGCGAAATAGAAAAGAGAGACTATAATCTTAGGAAAAGCAAATAGAACCCAGGAGGATTAGAGAGCAGGAAGATCATCTTTGTGTTTAATGCTTTCTGGTTTTCAAGAACTGTACCATGTCTACATCTCTTTAAAAAAAAAAAAAAAAGAAGAAGAAGAAGAAGAAAAAGAAAAAAAAATGGAACATCATCCTGCACCTTAAAATGAATGCATCAACAAGAATTGGTCAAGTCTCTATTTGCAAAGTTTATTGCTAGATGTTGAAGGGGACACAGAAGCCTTCTCTTCCATCTGAGATTTCCTGTTGGGTTAGAGAGAAATTTAGCATACTTTATTTCGATACGTGAAATTCATGTTATAGATGTTGTAAGAGCTTGAAGAAAAGAACTGGTATGAGCCTGAGTCAGTGAGAGGCATGTGATTTTTTGATGTGTGTACCTATCATATGGCTGAGCCATAATTTATTTAGTCACCCACCTATTATTAGAACTTTAGAATCATTTCAGTCATTGTCATTAGAGAGCATACTTTGATGTGAGTCCGGGTCATCTTTGTCTCCATCTTGAATATCCTTGTGATAGAGTGTTAGACCACTCATGATACCTATTGTCAAGTAATCTTCCAGAACTTTATGCTTCTACTGTTATGGTTGAGAGTAATGATGTCAAGATATCCCCACCAGCTTGAATATGCTTTAAAAATCTTCCCTTTGCTACCCACCTAGATAATTCCTACTGGGCCTTCAGGTCTCCGCTTACAGTTTATTTCTGCTAAGATCTGTTCCATTAATCCCCTGGATGAGTTCAGAGTCTTTGGTTAAGCCAGTGGGTCTAGGCTTTAAGATCTTCTTGTCACCCTTTGCTATTCTGCAGTGAAATTCATTGATGATATAAGTTCACTATACAACATCATATTAAAAATATACATTTGTGAGCACAAAATTGAGGAGAAATAAAACAACAAAATAAGAATCACATTTAGTTCAGTATGTGAGAAGCCTGGGCAAACTGCACTTGAAGACAAAATGAAGCAGTCAGCTGTTTGTATCCTAAATTGCTGTGAACACTGCAGAACAAATGTAGGCTGACAAGGCTGTGCGGGTTGGTGACTAATTTTTCTGAAATGGTGACCAATCCTTGGCAGATTTCCTGGAAGAAAAAAACAAGTTCCTTCCGTTTATGCTTGTCCTTCTGAAAAATTCAGGATGTATTAAAATTGTGCAAGGATATTCGTTTTTAATGTGTAAAACTAAGCTACATTTTTATGCTTAATTACAAAACTTTCACCTATACCAGAGTCACACAGGACTTAGGAAAATCCTTAGGATTTTTAGGACCATCCTTGTGAGTGACTCTCTCCCACATTTCTGGTGTCTTTGATCCTTAGCCACTAACTGCCCATAGTACCTCACCATCATTGTGATAATAATGAAAGTTTCTAATAATGCCCTTGTCAACAACAACAACAAAAAAAATGCCCTTGCAAATTTCCCAAATGCCTAGTTTGGGTACCTACTGAGAATCATTGGTCTAGTAATAATGCAGCACCCAGCACTTTCCCAGATGTCATACTTATCAAAATGCTTTAAAAGAATTAAGTTCTTGCCTGTTCTGAGTTCCTTGCAGGCAGTGACTGTATTTCACAGTGCTATTGCCAGCACAGGTCCTGGTACTCATTGATACCTTGATACTGTGAATTAAGTGAATAAATAACATTTGGGTGGCTAGGTCCTCCAGAATAATTTTATAGAACAGGAATAGTATGTATACCCATTGAATGTGATTATGATGAGAAGCCTCCAATGTTTTACCTTTAAAATTGGAGGCTGTGGCAGGAGGATCACGAGTTCAAAGCCAGCCTCAGCACCAGTGAGGTGCTAAGCAACTCAGTGAGACACTGTTTCTAAATAAAATACAAGATAGGGCTGGGGATGTGGCTCAAGTGCCCCTGAATTCAATCCCTGGTGCCCCTCCCCCCAAAAGAACTGACAAGAATAACAACAGCTCTTCTTCTTTTTAAAATTATTTTTAGTTGCACGTGAACACAATACCTTTGTATTATTTATTTTTATGTGGTGCTGAGAATTGAACCCACACATGAGCTAGGCAAGCGCTCTATCACTGAGTCACAACCTCAACCCACAACAGCTTTTCTTTAGACAACTGTTACTAGGTGTCTCACCAAGGAATTCACGTTACTGTTTCATCTATTTGCTTCAACAACTGTTTGAGTTAGGCTTAGATGTAGTAAGTAACTAGCTCAAGGTTATTAAGAGAGGACACTTGTAAATGATAGGTAGGATTCGATCCCAGGTTCATAGACAGTGTGTGTTTTCACTGCACTACAAGAAGTTGGCTATTGACTTAAAACAAGTAGCTTTCATTGAAGAAAAATTTTTTCTTGTCTAGCTTTCTAAGAGTTTTGTCTTTAATTAATCAGGATGCTAACAAACTTTCTGGCTTCACTTTTAAAAAATGTCGAGAATAACTAACAGATCTTCTTCAGTAAGACAAAGAAGAGCTGTCGTATGGTTTATGCCATTGGATCTATTGATGAAATCATATGTAAAAATAAATAGGTAAATTATTTTTATAATAATAATAAATTATTTTTATTCTCATACTTGATTTGGTGTATAATGCTAAAAATAACTATGGATTCATTTTTCAATCATGTCTAGGATGTTTGTATCAATATGAGTTGGTGACATTAGCCCATAATTTTTGTTTTTATTCTCTCTGTTGGGATTTGATAACAGTTCTGAGGAAGAATACTTGGAACTTGCTCCATGTTTGAGGGGCACCTTAGAACAAATTATACAGGCATTAATTTGTTCCTTAAAAGAACCTACCAAATAGCACATAATATCTTCTGGGAGTTTTTCCTTTTAGGGTGGGTGGACTAATTACTTGAAAATGTTTTCAATTTTATCCATGGCTTATGTTTATTTAGATTTTATTTTTCTTCTTCTTGAGATAATTTTAATAATTTATGTATTTTTTCTGGAAATAACTCATTTCAAACACTCAAATATATTGACATAGAATTGTACATAGAATTATATTTAAAATATTTCTTAGAATCTGTATGATTGTAGCATCTTTGTCATTTTTAATTTTGTGTATTTATGCTTTCATTTTCTTTCTTAGACTTGCCCAAGATTTGTCTTTTGTTTCCTTATTGCCCAACCTCCCTCAAAAACAGTTCTTAAATGTCCTTGTGAATTCTGTATGTTTTGAATATTATTTATTAGGTTTTGCTTTTACATTTATTTTATTCTTCCTCTGTTTAATTTTTTGTGTGTGTGGCTAATTTTAAGTTTCTTCAATAGGGTTTCCCCTCTTTTTTTCTCTTTCTTTATCTTTCTCTCCTTTCTTTTTTTGATTATAGATCTGGTCAAAACATTTATATTCTGATAGGCAGTAATTTTGTTTTTGTTGTTTGTGAGCTAGTCCAAACTTGTATATTTATTTCTACTTTGACACTGTGGAAATTATTAGGGCATTTGTAAAATTCTTATGCTTTTGGATTTTTGTTGGCTTAAGATTTGATCAATTTGTAGTGTCACTGTATCATCTGACTGTTTTCAAATATAATATAAATCTTATCTAAACTAGATTATTGTCCATTTTGAACCTGCCATTTACTTGTCTCTAAATAATGCCAAAGTAATTTTATCAATTAGGATTACAATTCTATCTCATCTTTTTGTTTAGGTTCGAGATCATGAAGTCTTACTTCAAAAAGTATGTAGCAATGAAATCTCTCCCATTACATCCATTACTAACAATATCTGGATCAGGCTTATAATAGATGAGTCTACCCAAAAGACTAGTTTCAGAGCTGTTTATCAAGTTGGTAAGGAAATTTCTACTTAATTTTACGTGTATCATTTACCTGATTGTAACATTTTAGTTTCTTGAAGTAATTTAGTCATTTTATGTCCTCAAGTGGCGAGGATAATATTCTCATAAAATATTCTCATAAAAGTGTCACATTCTGTTATCTCCTTAGGCATAATTAGGATATACAATAAAATTGGGGGCAATAATTATTTTATTTCTAGACAAACACTACTATCATTTTTATATTTACAGCTTGTGGGGGTGAATTAACTGGAGAAGGAGTCATTCGCTCCCCTTATCATCCCAATGTGTATCCTGGAGAAAGGACCTGTAGGTGGATCATACGCCAGCCCCAAAGCCAAGTCGTTCTTCTCCAGTTCACTGGCTTTGAAATTGGAAGTTCTGCCCACTGTGATACAGATTATGTTGAGGTTAGAAAAAACAAACCTTTGGATCTTTTACTTTCATTATATGTTATTAAAAATACTATGTAATGTTATCCTCAAATCAGTTATATGTAATGCAAGTCATTTGTAGAGACCAATATCCCTTATGAACATAGATAGAAAAATCCTTAACAAAAGGCTAGCTAACTGAATCTAGCTTACAAGTAGGCTTATATGTCATGAATAAATGAGATTAATCCTAGAAGTATAGGTTGTTAATAACGCCACAAACTCAATGAATATACATGCTGTCAATAAGATACAGGTCAAAAAGTACATGATCATCTCAGTAGATTACAGAAAAAGTATTTGACAAAATCCTACACATTATCACGATAATAACATTTAGCAAACTAGGGGAAAAGGGGATTTTCTTAATTTTGTAAGTGGTATCTTTAAAACTCCACACATTTAATGATGAAATGCTAAATGCTTTGCCCCTTTATCAGTAAAAATTTAAGAACGTGTGTTCTCACCACTTCTGTCCAACATTGTAATGGAAATCCTTGCTTGAACAATTAAGCAAGGAAGAGAAAATAAAATGCATCTTGAGTTTATATATGGAATATCACAACGAATTCACACACTTAAAAAACTTAATGAGAGAAAAAATTATCTTAAGAAACAACATTTTTCTTTTGAGTTTTGAAGTGGTTATGATCCACATATTTGAAATCCATGGAGCTTGTTGGCTCCCTATTGTGTTAATTATTGTTATTTTTATTTCAACAACATGTGGACAAGTTCTTACACAGTCCACAGGAAGTAGACTTTAGATGTTGGGCATTGTGGTTCACAGCAGTAAACCCAGTGTTGCCGGAGGCTGAGGCAGGAGGATTGCAAGTCTGTGGCCAGCCTGGGCAACTTAGGAAGACCCTGTCTCAAAAATAAAAAGCTAGAAAGGGATTGGAATATAGGTAAAAATGAATTATAGACCTAAACATGGGTTCTAAAACCATGAAATTCTTGGAAGAAAACATGGTAATATTTGTGACCTTGGATTAGGTGAAAACTTCTTAGCTAGGACATGAAAGTTACAAATAACAAAAGAAATAGTAAAGAAATTGGACTTCATCAAAATTAAAAACAATCTGTTTTTTTTAAGTGAGCAAATGACACAAGTAGACATTTATTCAAAGAAAACATACAAATGAACAAGTATGTGAAAAGGTGTTTAACATCAGTCCTCAGGGGAAATGCAAATAATCACAACCATAGTGTAATCTCACTTCATACCCCCTAGAATGGCTGTAATCAAAAAGTCAGATAATAGCAAGTGTTGGCAAAGATTTGGAGAAATTTGAGCCCTTACACGTTTCTGGTGGGACTATAAAATGATGTACTCACTTTGGAAAACAGTTGGTTGTTTCTCAAAAAGTTAAACCTAATGTTTCCATTTGATCCAACAATTCCACTCTTTGTTTTATATTCAATATTAACAAAAATATTAATCCACGCAAAAATGTGCAAGTGAATATGCCTATAGTCATTTATTATATCATATGCAAATGCCAAATAAAATAATTATCGATAATTTAAAAAGTATTAAAAATGTCCATCAACTGAAGAATGGATAAATAAAATACTATATACATATATACACATATATAATGTTTATATATATATTCACACACACATTTACATACATACATATAATGTAATATTATATGGCATTAAAAAGGAATGAAGTAATGATGCATACTACAATATGGGTAAGCTCTGAAAACATTACACTACATTGAAGAGTCTAGTCACAAAAGACCATATATCTTATGATTCCATTTGTTTGGAACGTCCAGAATAGACAATTTATAGGGACAGTGAGTAGATTAGTGGCTGCCTGAGGCTCTGATGGCAGGAGAATAGAGTGACTGCTAATGGACATGGGATTTCTCCTTCGGTAAACAAAATGTTCTAAAATTGATGATGTCCTCAAATTGATTTTAGTATGTTAATAAAAATGTTTTTGAAATAATTGTTCTTGAAGTAGTTTTCCAAAATAGACATCTAACAAAATAAACTTGGGTATATCTGTTTTACATTAGGTTGGTAGGAGTTCCATTCTGGGTTCTCCTGAAAATGAAAAGTATTGTGGCACCAACACACCTTCATTAATAACATCTGTGTACAATATTCTTTATGTCACATTTGTGAAAAGTTCTTCTACTGAAAATCATGGTTTCATGGCTAAGTTCAGTACTGAGGATTTGGGTAAGAGATTGTCTCATTCTTCTCCTTTTAGGCTTATAGTCAAATAATGAAACAATAGAAACAAATTATACAAAAATATCTATACTATGAAAAATATTTTAAAGTGCACTTAAGGCAAAGAATATATTTTCAATCAACACATAACAATAGTTATTTGGTGTTTATTAACAGAAGAAAAAAGTTATCTTAAGTGGCATATAAGAAAAAGCATGATTCTTTTGAGATTTTAAAAGGTTATGATCCACATATTTTTTTTTAATCCATGGAGCTTGTTGGTTACTTGTTGTGATAATTTTTATTTTTCTTTCAACAGCATGTGGACAAGTTCTTACAGAGTCCGCAGGAATCATTAAAAGTCCTGGCCATCCAAATGTCTACCCCAGTGGTATCAACTGTACCTGGCATATATTGGTTCAGTCTGGAGAATTGATTCGTTTGGTGTTTGACAAGTTTTATCTGGAGTTTCATTACAATTGCACAAAAGACTACCTGGAAGTTTATGACATTGGCTCTGGGACATTTCTTGGGAGGTGAGGTTTTTGTTTTGTTTTGTTTTGTTTATGCTAAACGTGGTAGCTTATTCATTTTTTTTTATAGATTTTTGTTCAGAAAGGGACAAAATCAGTAATGCACGTACCACCGTTTCCCATTTATCTTCTCATTTCTTTTTTTTTTAATATTTATTTATTTACTTTAGTTGTACACAATGTGTTTATTTGTACGTGGTGCTGAGGATCGAACCCGGGCCGCGCGCGTGCTAGGCGAGCGCTCTACCACTGAGCCACAATCCCAGCCCTCATTTCTTTTTTAAAATTGACAACATGTTTTTATTTTGTATACCATGATATTTTGAACCATATGCATATTACAGAATAGTTAATTCTAGCTAATTAACTAACATACTACCTCACATATTTATCATTTTAACAGTGATAGCACAAAACATCTACTCTTTTTACATTTGCCAAAGATACCAAGTGTTATTGACTACAGTCATCTTGCTGTATAATAGATCCTTTGAAATTTATTTCTCCTATCCAACTGTAATTATGTATCTTTTTAACAGTATCTCCCCACCCTTCCCCCCATCACCTGAGCCTCCAGTAAGCACCATTATTATACTGTCCATGTCTGTAAGATCAACTTTTATTAGTTTCCACATATGAGTGATGTCATGTGGTATTTTTTTTTTTTTTCTGTGTCTAGTTTCTTATCTCTGTTGTTCCAAGTGGCTGGATTCCATTCATTTTTATGACTGAGTGGTCTCCAATGGTGTGTGTGTGGGGGGGGGTATCTATGTCTATATTTGCATATCCATTTCTATCTATATCACATTTTCTTTATCTAATCATTTATTGAATGGACCCTTGGATTGATTACATATCTTGGATCTTGTATAATGCCACAATGAACATAAGAAGGTGGATATTTCTTCAACATACTGATTTTGCTTCCTTGAGATAAGTACTCAGTAAGGGGACTGCTGGATCATATGATAGTTCTATTTTTAATTTTTGAGGAACCTCTATATTGTTTTCCATATGGCTGTACTATTTTTTAAATTTTTTAAAAAATATTTATTTATTTACTTTAGTTGTACACAATGCAATGCATTTATGTTTATGTGGTGCTGAGGAGCGAACCCGGGCCGCGCACATGCAAGGCGAGCGCTCTGCCGCTGAGCCACAACCCCAGCCCTAAAAATTTTATTTAAATATTTTTTTTAGTTGTAGATGGACACAATATCTTTATTTATTTATTTTTATGTGGTCCTGAGAGGCAGGCGCTCTACCACTGAGCTACAGGCCCAGCCCAGCTGTACTAATTTATATTCCTACCAAGAGTAAACAAGGATTCTCTTTTCTCCGCATTGTCTGCAAGGCTTGTTATCTTTTTTTTTTTTTTTATAATAATCATTTAACAGATGTGAAATGATATCTTATTCAATCTATTGAATTATTCACATTCTTTGTATATTTTGGAGATAAACTGCTTGTGAGATGTATAGTTTGCAGATATTATTTCACATTCCATAGGTTTTCTCTTCACCCTGTTGTTTATTTTGCCATATGGAAGATTTACAGTTGATAGAACCCCATTGGTTTATTTATTTTTTTTGTTGCCTGTTCTTTTGAGATCTCATCCATAAAAATCCTGCCAAGACCAATGTTATAGAGAACTCCTCCATGTGTTCTTCTTGTAGTTTCATACTTTACTATTAAGTTTTTCAATCCTTTTTATTTGATTTCAATTTTTCTCTCATTATGAATTATACTTTGCTGCTTCTTTCTATTCCTGGCAATATTTGATATAATGTTAGGCATTTTCAATTTTTATGTTTTTGGCACTAGATATTATTATATTCCTATAAATGTTCTTGAGATTTATCCAGGAATGCGGTTAAATTACTTGAAACTAGTTCAATCCTTTTCAGTTTTGCTTTGGAACTCATTTGTTTTCTGTTGTTCTTTGTCACTTGACATCCAGTGTCTTCAGAGCCATCAATTTAAATATTCTGCTCAGGTTTCAGTTGTTTCAGGTGTAAAATTAAATCTAGCTATTATTATTACATCTTGATTGGAAATGGAATTCTCCTGATTGCTTTGTTTCTTCATTTTGCATTTTCTTTCTTTTTTTATTCTAATCATTTCTCTATCGATTATTTTCTTAAGTTAATTTTTTCTTCTGGTTTTTATTCTCCCTTTCATCTTTTGTTTCCTAATTTTAAAACTTTTCTCTTTTTTGCAGGGGTGGTGAATGGGTATTTATAACCACTGCAAAATACATAACTTTGCTGAATGACATAAACTAGAATGTTCTTGCCCAAATTTATGGACATATAAATTAAGGATTTAATTAATTTACCTACCTTTATTTGGATCAAAATGTTAAATCCTTTTAAACACTGAAATAGCATTATACACTAAATTATTTATTTCCCTCAGCAACTGACTTGTCCCTTTCTCATATTCAACATTTCCCCTTACTTTGATTTTCACAGTATTTTTTTCTCTTGTCATACTATTTGACTAATTTTGCCAAGTCTGTTTAGACTTGAGATTTCTATTTTTCTTGTCTTCCCTTCTTAGAGGTATTTCTCTGAAATTTCATGGCTTAAAGTCTTTTATTAATTTGTGATTACTAGAAAATTTTGTTCTGAGTAAAACTGCTTTTGTTCAGAAAAAAACACAATATGGCTTTATAATCAAACCTTTTCCTCTCCACAGACCAGCTGTGAAAGACAAGATTCCACCTCTATAGGATTACTATTCCAGGCATTGATCTATGTGCTTTATGTACAGTATCTTAACCATCATTTTCCAAGAATAACTCTACAAAGTAGGCGCTCTTATCATCTCCATTTTCAAGATGGAGAAACTGAGGCATAGGGATTGAGTGATCTGCCCAAAGTCCTAATGCCTCTAAATGACAGAGTTGACACTAGAGTCTCTACTCTATGAATTGATGATATATGAGTTCCTGTCACTGTTTATATTTGTTGCATTTCTATGAACAAGTTCATTAATATGCTATATGGCAATCTAGTGGAACTTGTGCTTTCTAATTTCATCAAAAATTCTGATACATGTTAAGTTACACAGCCAGACACACACCAAACCATTTCAGGGAAGTAATCATGAATATGATGATCTTCTAAGTTTGCAAATATGTTTTTTTTCCTGAAATACATTTGCTTTTTAAGGTTGATAGAAGTTATATAAGAAAACTTATATTATCATATTTACATATCCCAATTTTTGGTACATCATTTCAAATATACTAAATGTTTTTAAAACCATGTATCTGTTCTTTCTCTGGAATAGATTTTGTGGAAAATCCATCCCACCTTCTCTTACCAGCAGTAGCAACTCAATAAGGTTGATATTTGTGGCTGACTCTGACCTCGCTTATGAAGGCTTTTCAATAAATTATGAAGCAATTGGTACATCAACAGGTAACAAGACACATTGTTTGCTTGGTCTCACTGTGTTACAAAACAGTACTCATATCTAACACACACAAAGAATGCTTAGTCCCTAAATCTGGGACACACAATAAAAGCCATAGTTAGAATAAAGTAGGTGACTTTAAACACCTTCCTTATTAAAAATAGCATCATGATCAGATAGGAGTATTATGTCAATATTAATACTAATGCTGTATTGTATCAATATTGATTTTCCTTTTTTTCTCAATATGAAATTTTCAAAATTTGATAATCGTACTGTGATTTTGTAAGAGAACTATTTTGTTCTTAGGAACAAAACATTGAAGATTTTTTTAAGTAAAGGTGCAATGTGTACAGGTGACTGTGAAGTGGATCAAATGATAAGTGAGTGACAGTCAAAGAAGACGGGGGGCAGTGGGGAGCGAGAAGGGAGAGAGAGAGAGAGGGAGGTAATATAGTGTCAGGGATGGGATACAAATATATGGTAAATTTGGATGGAAGGAATTTGGGAGCTTGTGCAATCTTCCTGCAAATTTAAAATTCTACCGAGATAAAAAGTTACCAATCAGAATGAAAACTTCAATTTTAAGACATTTAAAAACAACAGTAAAAGTAAGAGACTGCTGCATGGAAATTTGTCTCAGGAAATGGAAATTTTCTTGGCAAAATATACATTTATAAATGTGACCTAATGAAATAATCTTTTTAATTATTCCTTTTATCATTTTGTGTTTTTCCTATTACTTAGCTCTCCTCATTACTTTGCTCCTTGCAAAAGCATCCTAGGAAACAAATACCTGCAGGCAGAGTCTTTGAGAGGACATGTACTGTGGATGCTGCCAGCCCCAAGAGTGTGAGGTTTATGAGGGTGTCATGTTCCACAGGCTCATTTTCCCACCTGAGACTGTATGTTTTCAGCAAGTCTGAGCTTTCTTATGCATTAGGTGCATATGGTGATTGTGCGCATCAAGCATTTCATGACCTCTGAATTGCCCCAGAAGCATAGTACTATTCACCAGAGAGAGAACTGGAGCATTGCCCTGTCTGCATGTGCTCCTCTGATGCAGGCTTGTGTCCAGGGACCCCAGGTGTTCCTCTTTTAAAGCTCCTACTCCCCACAGGAAATAAATAAAAAGGAAAAAACAAATCTTCTGCTCAGAAGCCCTACTCAATTTCTCATTTCTTTCTCCTGCAGAGGGTCTGGTTACTATTCCTCATTCATTCCAGGCAAATTACTTTTCTCTGCAGTGGTTCACATTCTGTGTTTTG
Organism: Tamias sibiricus; assembly: GCA_025594165.1. Classification (NCBI taxonomy): domain Eukaryota; kingdom Metazoa; phylum Chordata; class Mammalia; order Rodentia; family Sciuridae; genus Tamias; species Tamias sibiricus. The sequence goes on along the minus strand of CM046669.1, from coordinate 76,792,150 downwards.
GAAGCATGATTTTAGGTTTCTCCAGAATCCTGAGTGCAAGAGAAACATACAGTTTTATCTCCATTGGAACCTTCTGTAGGAGACAGTTCATTTTCCAGCACAAGCACATGGGAAATGAGATCCCTGGATTCACATTAGGTTTTGTTGTGCAATTGACATATGCACTGGACTTTGTTCAGGTGGTTAACATCCAAAGACCAAAATCAGTTTTTCAGGAAATTATAGTGTACATACAATTTTCCATACTTCATAGTTTTATCTGTCTCATATGTTTGGCTCCAAACCACGCTGAATATTAGATTTGGAGTAAGTCACTTGAACTCTCTGGGCTACAGTTTTCTCATCTGTGTAATTAAAGGATTGGATCTGATGATCTTTGAAATGTCTTCTGGTTCTAATCATCTATGAACATAATTTTAATTAACTGCATGAATAAACTGGCTGTGTATTAGATAACACGTAATTTAGGCTGGGCCTCCTGAAAATATCATAGAAATCTTTGTGATAATATACAAAGTAAGACATAGTTCTATAATGACTCCAACAACTCTTGTTAATTCTATATTAGCTTGTAAGACTGTGTTTACTGCAGAAACAATCAAGAGCAATTGGGATAATATGGTGAGGGAGATATTAAAGTTAACTATTAATAAAAAGTTTTTTTCAGGAATATAAAGTACAAATAAAATAGAATTAAATCAAGGGTTGGGGGTATAATGATCAGTAGAGCACTTGCCTAGCATGCATAAGGCCCTGGGTTCAATCCCCAGCACCCACTCAAAAATTAAAGTGAGAAAGCAGAAGAAAAAGCAAAGGATAAAAAAGAAGAGACTGTCCTAAGAACTGCAAAGATGCTCCACCCTGTTTCCCTGTGTGCTGATCATCACTTTAGCCTCTATTTGGTCCAGATGGAAATCACAGACATGGGAGTACATACTGTCTGTCCCTTGGTTTAGCCTGGTTGGTCACTATGTGCCTTGCCCTTTGCTGAATGAACTCCTAGGTCTGACTAACACAGTCAAATCATTCTAAATGGCAATCTGATCTGTGACTGGATCCAGGAAGCCACGTGGCATCTTCACTTTATAATTCTGGAAACTTTTATAGTTTCCCATAGGTCAGGAGGTGAGCTCACATGAATTATTGAGGGTGGTCTCAGGGAAGGGCTGCCTCAGGGGTCCAAAGTAGGAGTTAAGCTGGTTGCAGCCCGGCAGTGGGCTAGCCTTCCCAGGCAGACAGAGTCAGGGGGTGTGAGGTGCTGACTTGAAAATACAGAGGTGTTAGGACTCTTTCTTTTCAGTTATCTTTTTTGGGACTATTTTCTATGGAATAAAAGAGTGTCAGGGAAGAGCATCAGTGAAAGCTCAATCGTGGGCCTTTACCCTGTTTTATTGCTCTAGCAGAAGTTATTTCTAGAGCCATAATAATGGCTTTGGTTGCTGATTTCTAGTTCCTCAGCACAACCTATGTGTATTTCCTGTGACACTGTTACTGTCTTCATCTGATAAAGGTGAATTTTCCTGATTTAAATCCAGTTCTTTTCTCATCTGTAGTTCGTGCGATGTGGCTATGATGTCAGCCCTCAAGTATGTGTTTGGGAGGAAAGAGATGGCTTCTTGTCATTACTTTGACTCCCTCCCTCTGCACTGTTACTGCCTTCATCCAGATGTTCCTGGGGAAACAGGAATAAAAGAAGTAGCAAGTAAAATATTGCTGGGTAGCAACTCATAAGAAGTTCTTAGTAATTATGAGATGAGGTTTTCAGTGTTTGCTTGAATCCCAAGCGAATATAATTCATTAACTTTGCCAATTTAATTTGAAATTTTATATTCTATTAAAATCGATTGCATATACATTAATAGATAATCCCACTAGTAGGGCACTTTAAGAGTATAAACAAGAGCAGAGACATCTAATTAATTCGTTTTCAACTTTAATATTAGATAAAAATTTATATGGCACCGAATTCATTGTCACACTGTAAATTCATGACTCATTCATGACTACATTTGTTCAAAGCATGGAGTAGAATTGAAAATAGCATGAAGGTATCAGAGTTATCACACAAAGTTAGGTATCACTTCATGAAATTTGTTTGTAGTGTGTCTGTGTGAGCTTGATTGACATAAATGTCATTTTTATGGTATCAAGGAAGCTCAAAACACAAATCTCAGCCAAGTAATTTTTCTCTTCTCTCCCCCTCCCTCTTTTCCCTCTTTCTCAATCTCTCTAGTGCACATGTGTGGTACTGAGGATCAAATCCAAGGCCTTTTGCATGCTAGGCAAGCACTCTACCTCTAAGCTACATCTTTAGACCTAGTCCAAATAATTTTTAAATGAGGAAGAAAGAACTTTAGAATGTTGAATTTTTTATCCCAAGAATACATGGCTAGTTGGTTTAGGAGCCAAACTAAACAATAAACAACATGTAATCTATGTCTTCTACCATGTGTCTCGATTCCCTCTTGGAAATTCCCTAGATGAACTGCACATGGTGTAATTGGTAACATTTATTTTAGGGATACAGTATAACTGTGGTAACTTCTCATATTTTCTGCAAAGAGAAGAACTTTATGGTATCCAGGAAAATGGCCAGGAATGATCAAAAAACACCTTGATATAGGGTAAATGTAAGCTCTACAGGGCCTTCCCAACCTCCTCATTCCCAGCCCCAACCCCCCCCCACTCCCCCCCCTACATACACACACTGGTGTTTAGTGCTATTTTTCATCAGTCATCCTGCAATAAGCCCACAGAAGATGAAATGATAACCAGAGAGCTAAAAAGGGTTTATTTAGAAGAAATGGGTAGAGAGAATTATTTCTACTTTAAATTACAATCTTGTAAGGACAACATTCTCAGACTCTGATGTTCATAAGAAGCTTGGGGAGGAGGGAAGTGTGTTGTTACAAATTCAGTTATCAGGGTTTCATCCAGAAATTCTGATTAAAATAGAGATGTCTAGGGTAGATTTTTTTTAACTCAGAAATTCAAGTGGAGCTAATGAAGTTTTGTCTTTATAGTTCATCAAAGACCCTGAAAGTCAAGTCTTAGAAGTGCAAATCACTGTAAAATCCCAAAGTAAAATGGCGGATGGCACTACAATGACCCCTGATAGGAAGTCTCATAAGTGATTTCATAAATCATGTTTTTAGATTGACTTTTTTTTTTTCAGAGTGGGGGTGGCTACCAGGGATTGAACTCAGGGGCACTTGGCACTGAGCCACATCCTGGCCCCTTTTAGTTTGTTTGTATTTTATTTAGAGACAGGGTCTCACCCAGGTGCTTAGCACCTCACTTTTGCTGAGGCTGGCTTAGAACTTGCCATCCTCCTGCCTCAGCCTCCTGAGCCGCTATCGGGGTACTATGAAAGGAAGTACTGTGAAAGGAAGCCATGAGGGGAATTCAGGTCAGATTCTAGTCCCAACGTGATAACAATGTGGACTGCTCTGGGCAAATCATAATCTTCTATTATTTCTACCTTGAATTCTGAATTTTATGCTCTGAGATTCTCAGATATCTTCCTTCTGGAAAGGGATTTTTAGTAATTCTATTCATCTCCAAAAGATTCACTTTCTAACTGGATAGTGTTTTCTCGTATTATGGCACAAACAGGTGTCCCAGCTCTTCCCAGATTGGTTCATTTATCTTATTTAATTTGTTAAATTTCTTGGCCCTTCAAATAAAGATGGTGAACAGAATGTTGATTTGTGACATTCCTAGTCCCCTACTTGTCTTCATTCCCAAGTTGACATTTCCTCTGTAAAGAAACCTGGATTCATTAAAGAGCACGGGATTTGAAACTTGAGGACTCGATTTTAAATTTTATCTTAGCCATGTCTGAACCAAGTGATTTTCAGAGCGTATTCTCTAAGGGTCTCAGATCCTTCATCCACATCTCTCTGAAAATGGAGATGATAGAACCTGGCTGTTTTGAAAAATCAGTGAAAATAAAAAGAAGGAAAAAAGTGATGTAATTCAATGTTAAAATTATATTATAACTGTAAGGATTACCCTGACTTTGGCAGATTTAAAATATAATTACTCATGTCCAAGCACAATTTTGCAGCAGCTACTTGGCTGTGAAGGAAAAGAAAAAGCAACAACTGTGAACATCTAAGCAGCAAACTGTAGAAAATGTTAGATTTAGGTTAGGAAGGCCTCATCTTTCTAAGGGAGAAATTGAACCTGTGATTATATCTTCCCTGGAGCCTTTGCTTTAAGGAATGTTAAATAAAACATGCCAATAAAAACCCATGATGGTTCCTGGGGTTGGCTGTTTATTTCCCACATATCTGGAAAATCTGAGCCATATGGATTCATTCAGAAACAAAAAGTTTCATAAGTGATTTCATAAATCATGTTTTTAGATTGACTTTTTTTTTTTCAGGGTGGGGGTCGCTACCAGGGATTGAACTCAGGGGCACTTGGGCACTGAGCCACATCCTGGCCCTTTTTTGTTTGTTTGTATTTTATTTAGAGACAGGGTCTCACCCAGGTGCTTAGCACCTCACTTTTGCTGAGGCTGGCTTAGAACTTGCCATCCTCCTGCCTCAGCCTCCTGAGCCGCTGGGATTACAGGCGTGGCTCTGTAATGTGACTGGACAATCACATAAGTTTTCCCATAAGGCAAGTAAGGGAGGTGGTAGACCACTTACCCAAGATCTATGGTCTCTGTATGCAATATACTCTGTCCTAGTTGGTGCCTCCTATTCCTGTGATCTAATCTTTTGGGACTGACCTGTTTCCAGTTTTCCCCTTTGATCACATGCTTAATGCTAAGAATTGATTTGAAAATGTTTAATGGAGGCAGAGGAACATTATCACTTTTTAGAAAAACCTAGTTTTGTGATTTTGTAGTGATATACAAAGGACATTTACATATTTTCACTTCTTAATTTTTTTAAAGTTGATCAGAGCAAAAAATTTGGGAGTTCTGCCAACAATTGTCTTTGATCTTCAGAAACAGACTTTTCCACTACTTCAGTTGATATAGGGGCTGGAAGAAATGTACTTTTCTTCTTCATCTCTTTGTCAGTTTTCTTAGTCCATAATAACAGGCCAACTGCTATTGGATGTGAATTTTCCTTTAGCAACATAAGATAAAACGATGGGCATTGATGTATTTTTACATGTTTGCATTTCAGATTGATGTAAAAAGCACCATGACAACATGAATATCCTTTTATGGGAACACATTCAAACTTAATTATTTATTGCAAATTAATTATCTTGTTGCAAAGCACAAGAGGAAACTAAAGCTTAGCAGTACTATTTTTCAGTATTTTACAAAGTTTCTTAGGGCCTTACACATCCTAGGTAAGCATCTACTAATGAGCTATACCCCAAGCCCTTTAAGATTATTTTAGAAAGAGCCATCATACTGTTAAGAGAAGAAAAGTAAGCCACTTTACAGACTTCAATTTCAGGTAAGAGAAGTTTCTAATTTTTCAAGAAATAGTACAGGCAACTATTGTCTTTCTCTCTAAAATTCATACATTTGAGCCTCATAAAACTTCAGTACAATTTTAACATTAAATAGTCTATTATTTAATATTGAAAGTAGAGGTCTCTTCAAAATAATATTTTCTCTATTTTAACTTTATTTTTTATTCATTGAATACCTGAATTATGTATTAGATTTCCTCTAGAGAACTGAATCTTTGCATAAAACTTTTAAACTTTTAATATAACAGATTTTTATTCTGTAATTTCACAAAACAAAACTTCTCATAATTATAAGAAATGTGTATACCCACTTAACCACCTCTCCATTCAAGGACACTCTGTCACCCAAAAACATTTCCTAGTGTCTGTTTGGTCAGTCACCTCCACCACATCCTCCATTCCAGCAGCTACAAACTCCTTCCTATCACTGTAGATTAGTTTTAACTGTTCAAAAGCAAACATGAATGGGCACACTCTATATATACCCTTTTGGGTCTGGTTTCTTTCATTTAGTGTAATGCACCCAAAATTTGCTCATGTTGTATTTATTAGTAGTTCTCTTTATCACTTAGAGCCTTCCATTACATGGATGTATCATAATCTGATTATCCGTTTACCTTTTAGAATAGTTGGGTAGCGCCCACTTTTCCGCTATTTGAAAAAGCTGCTATGAAGATTGATGTGCAAGTTTTTTTGTGGAATTTTCACTTAAGTAGTTGCTTGGGAATATAATTCTCCCCAAAGTTTTTACACCATTTCATATATTCTTTTTTTTTTTTTTTTTTTTTTTTACCGGGGATTGAACGCAGGGGCACTTGACCACTGGGCCACATCCCCAGCCTTTTTTTGTATTTTATTAGAGAAAGGGTCTCACTGAGTTGCTAAGTGCCTAGCCATTGCTGAGGCTGTCTTTGAACTTGTGATCCTCCTGCCTCAGCCTCCCAAGTGCTGGGATTACAGGCGTGTGCGCCACCACACCCAGCCCATTTCATATATTCTAAATGAATGAGAATTCCACTTTGCCACATCCTGGCCACTTGGTATTATTGTCAATCTGTTCAATTATCAGCCTCTAGTCATTGTGTGGAAGTATCTCGTGGTTTTAATTTGCATTTCCTGTGTAATTAACAGAAATGAGTACGTTTCCACAGACTTTTTGACAATTCATGTACTTTCTTTTGTCAGGGATCCATTAATGGGAACCATTTTGCTCATTTCTGTTTGTGTTGTTTTCTTATTATTGAGACATATGTTATATATTCTGAATGCAAGTAGATCTTTCATCATATAAGTGTATGGCAGCTATTTGATCACAGTGGCGAATCTTTTCTTATTCTGAATGTTATCTTTTGAAGAGCAAAAGTCCAATAGATCCTTTCTTTTTTCTCCCTTTTATGTTTAGTGGGTTTTGTATCATGTGTAAGAAATGTTGCCTGCCAAAGTTATGAAGACTTTCTCCATGCATTCTTCTAGAAAGTTTTATATGTTTGAAGTTTTATGTCTACGACTCATTTTGATTTTGATTTTCCAATTTGATGCAAGTTATATATCCAGTCTGTTTCACTAGCAAATGCTATTTAACTGACAAGGTACCATTTGTTGAAAAGAGTCTTCCTTCTCTTTTCCTCCCACTGTTGCATTATTGTTGAAAATTAGTTGCCCATGTACATGTGTGTGCTTCTGGAATCTCTATTCAATCCCACTGGTGTATATATTTATCCTTATAACAAAAGGACACTACCTTTCTTAATATTATTTACTTTTAAGGTGTATCTTAAAATCAGAGAGATAAAACTTCCACATTGGTCTTACTTATTTTTTTTTTCCAAATTGTTTTGGCTATCCTAGATCCTTTGCATTTCCATACATATTTAGAAGCAGCTTTTCAATCTGCCCACCCCCCAATCTGTTGGGAATTTGATTGAAATTGTAGATCAATTTAGGAACAAAGGACATCTCAAATTGAGTCTTGCAATCCATGATCATATTTTACCCTTCCATTTATTCAGATTTTCTCTAATCTCTTCCTGCAGTATTTTAAGTGTAGAGCCTTTGCATTCCCACTGAACTTTGTGTTTTATGCTATTATAGATAGTACATAAAATTTTATATTCCAGTTTGGCTAACATATGCCATTTAAATTGATGTTCAGATATTTATCTCATATACTGTATCCTTGCTAAACTCAGTTATTCTGATAAATTTTTTATTAGATTCTTTAGTATATTCTGCATATATGATCATAACTGTGAATAAAGACAATTTTATTTTTTGCTTTCTCTGTCTTATAGTAATGACTAGGACTTGCTGTACAGTGTTGAATAGGAAGAATGAGACTGGTCATGTTGGTCCATTTCTTAATCTTGGCAGGAAAGCATTTACTCCTTTGCTGTTTAAGCATGATGGTAGTCTTTTAATAGATGACCTTTATCAGGTTGAGAAGTTCCATTCTATTTGTACTTGCTTAGAGTTTTTGTCAGGGATGGGTTTTAAATTTTTCAATGATTTTTCTGCATCTTCTGTTGTTATCATAAGTCTTTCGTTTTTATCTATTAATGTGGCATATTACATTGATTAATTTTCTAATATCAAAACAATTATGCATGCCTAGGATAAACTCTACTTGGTTATGACAGATTGTAATTTTTATGTCCATCTGAATTTATTAAGTTAAATTGTGTAGATGTTTGCTTCTACATTTGTGAGACATATTTTTCTGTATTTTTTCCTTTCGTTTCTTTGGTTTGGGTATGGAGTAAAATTTAGTCTTAAAAATGCACTAGGTGGTATCCTCTCCCCTCTCCCGCCATTTTCTAAGTTTGTATAATATAAACATTTCCTTTGTTCTTTGGTAAGATTCATAAGTGAAGGTAAATGAGCATATAGTTTTCTTTGTAGGAAAGTTTTAAATTACAAATATAATTTCTTTGATTGATAGAGGCTACAGAGGCTTTCTATTTTTTCTGGAGTCAGCTATGGTGATTTGTAACTCTGAAAGAATTTTTCTATTTTATCTATGTTGTCAAATTTATTTGCACTGTTTTGTATCATAGTCTCTTTTAAAGTCTTAGAGATTTTGTAGTGATAATTCCTCTTTCATTCTCAAAAATAATAGTTTGTATTTATTCTGTTTTTTCCTTCATCAATTTTGATACAATTCTTTAGATTTTAATGTTTTTTACAAAGAACTAATTTTTGGCATTGTTAATTTTCTCCATTGCTTTTTTTGTTTTCTATTTAGTTGATTTTTGTTCTCATCTATGTAATTTCTTTCCTTTTAATTATTGGCTATGTTTGCTTTTCTTCTGGTTTCTCTAGGTGCAAATGAACTAATTTTATTTTCTTATACAGAAAATATGTTTGTCGTTAAGCACAGTCTTTTTCTTTATATCCCAGATTTTGATAATCTTCATCAACTTACAGCTCTAAGCATTTTCTTTTTTCTTTTTTTTAAATATTTATTTATTTGCTTTAGTTGTACACAATGCGTTTATTTGTACATGGTGCTGCGGATCGAACCCGGGCCGCGCACATGCTAGGCAAGCGCTCCACCGCTGAGCCACAACCCCAGCCCTCTAAGCATTTTCTAATGCCTTTGTGATTTCTTCTTTGATCTGTGGCTTATTTATAATGTGTTATTTAATTTCCAAGTATATGTAGTTTTTTAAAACATCTTACTGATTTATAATTCAATTTCATTCATTTAAAGATTGTACCTTTTAAGTTTTCAATTATTTAAAATTTATTGAAACCTGGGTTACACTTCAGCATGTCACCTACATTGCTGAACATTTCACGTACACTTGGAAACACTGTGTAGTCTGCTGCTTATAAGTATGGTATTCTTCAATGGCCAATTAGGTTAAGTTGGTTGGTACAATTCCTCAGATTTTCCATACCTTTGTTGATTTTTATCAAATTTCCTTTAATTACTGAAAGAAAGACATTAAAATATCCCAAGTATAATCACGAGTTTATATTTTTATTTTTTTTTTTTTCCCTTTTGCTCTTCTTCATGTATTTTGAAAGTGTTATTCTGTACTAACATAGTTAGGAGGATTTTGCTTTCCTGATGTGTTTTCCCCTTTATAATTTGAAATGTCTCTCTATAAATCTGGTAATGCTTTCTTTCTTGAAGTCACTTTTGTTTGATATTATTACAGTCTTTTCAGCCTTCTTTGCTATTGATGTCGCATTTCCTTTTCCATTCTCTTACTTCCAACCTGTCAGTGTCATTATATATGAATCGCTTGTATTATAAACAGCATGTAGTTGGGCTGTGCTTTTTCACCCAGTCTAGTGATGACTGTGTTTTAACTTTGTAGTGTTCAGGCCACTTGTGATTAGTGTTATTGTTGATACATTTGATTTAGCATGCCATCATGATTTTTTCCCCATTGTCTCTTCTATTACTATTTCCTGTCATTTTTTTTTTTGTTTATCTGCAGAATATTTTTAGTATTCCGCTTTATTTCCTTTAATGGATTTTTAATAATACCTCCTTTTTGTTTTGATTATAGTTGATGTGCTATAGATTTATGCTTTACATCTTCTACTTCATTTTTCACATATAACACTTCATATTTCACATTCTCCCCTTCCCACTTTACAAATGTGATAATCTCATGATAGTGTAATTTTACCTGTCCCATTCTCTCTACTATTTTAGTTATATATTTTCTTTCTATATATACACACACACACAAATATATATATATATTATAAACTCTACCTTATTATTATTTTCAGTTTAAATCTGACCAATTACCTTGTACTGATGTAGGCTTTTATTTTAAAAATATTAAAGGTGTATTTGTGACACTTTCTAGGTGTTTCCCATGGTCCTCTGATTTGGCAGGTCTCAACTTCCAAGCTATATCATTTCTGCAAGTCTTTGGGGGGGGGGTGGGGGAGCAGCACCGGGGATTGAGCTCAGGGCACTTAACCACTGAGCCATATCCCCAGCCCTATTTTGTATTTTATTTAAAGAAAGGGTCTCACTGAGTAGCTTAGCACTGTCTTTGCAAAGGCTGGCTTTGAACCTCCTGCTGGGATTACAGGCATGCACCACTGCACCCAGCTATTCCTACCAGTCTTTTAAGACTTGAAATTACACACTGGTAGGGTACCGCTAAAGGAGGCCTGCTCTTGGCCAAGGTCTTTACTCATAAAGTGTGACTTTTAGGTGCCTCGATTGAATATGTGGGGTGTAGATAAAATACTTCCATTCTGGCTCAGAGAGTTGCCATGACCTCAAACATGTTGTTTCTGTTTTCAAACTAACAGTATCTGTTCTCTGGTGTGCTCACTCCTTGTTACTCAGCCCAGGCTCTGCCAAGACTGATGGGAGCCCTAGCCAGACATCTGGCTCTCCTCTGTCTATACTTCTTCCACCCTGTAGCATTTCCTTATGGTTCTAGGCAGTACTAAACTCCTATCTCTGCTTCCTCTGCTTCATATGACTGTCATTGACTACTTTGGCTTCAGCTCCCTGCTGTGATCAGAAAATCCTGCTAAGTTCTAGAACCAAGGAAATCAAGAGTCCAGCTCATAAGTTTCCTTTCCATCTAGAACAGCAATCTTATACTGCTTATTGTCCAAAAAAATTGTGTGGTTTTATATTTGTTAAGGAAAGGGGCTAATTCAGTACCAATTGCTTGTCATGGCTGGAAGCAGAGAGTCCTATATTTTAGATTGAATAAACATGATAAAATATTAAAGAACCTCAAACAATCCAGAAAATAGGATAGAAAAAGAAAGGAAATTTGTGATGATAAAAGTAGGGGAGTTTATATGAAGGGAATAGTGGGGTAGCCTGAAAGAGAAGAACTGGGTGGGGTAGAGAAGGTGGAAGCAAATTAGGTACAGGTGTGCTCACTTTGGCATCACACATACTAAAACTGGAATGATACAGAGAAGACTAGCATAGCCCCTGTGCAAGGATGCATGCAAATTTGTGAAACGTTTCATATTTTTGCTAAGTGAAATAAGTCAATCCCCAAAAAATCAAAGGCCAAATGTTCTCTCTGATATGTAGATGCTAACACACAATAAGGAGAGGGGAGGGAAGAATAGAAGTTCATTGGATTAGACAAAGGGGAATGAGGGAAGGGAGGGAAATGGGAATAGGAAAGACAGTAGAATGAATTGGATGTAACTTTCCTATGTTCATATATGAATATATAACCAGTGAAACTCCACACCATATACAACTATAAGAATGGGAAGTTATACTCCATGTATGTGTGATATATCAAAATACATTCTACTGTCATATATACTAAAAAGAACAAATAAAAAAATTAAAATAATTAATAGTAACCAAAACAATTAGCTACATTTCCCACCCCTTTAGTCTTTAAGACATTATATAATGCACTTTTCACAAATGTTACTGGGACCTGATCTGGACCAAGTTCTGTGGTGAGTGACAGTTAATCATGGTTAACAGGGCCTTCTTCATATCCTAAGACCTAGTGGGGAAAATGTACTCACATTAAAAACAATTACAAAAAAATATTTTGGGGGATCAAATTGCTATTTGCATAAAATTTTATTGAGTCTAGAGAAATTAATTCTGCTTGGCTGAGAAAGTTTTCACAGATGTGATATTTGAACTGGACCTTAAATGACAGGGATGAGTTTATTTGTTGAAGAATGTGCAAGGGAGGAGGGAATATTATTTGGTAAAGCAATGTTATTTTGGTAAAGACAAAATGAACAGTATGAAGATTGCTCGAACCCATCAGACACTGCGGTCTACCTTTGAGCCAGCAATGGCAAGGAATTCAAAGTTTCAGTAAGGATTAACAAACTCCCACCAACTGGCCAGAATGATCACTGGCATTCAAGCTAGGCAAAAGAAAATCACTCATCATTACTGTTCAAAAATGCCATTTAGTCAGGTTACTCTCTCAGGGAACCCAATTATATGTAACATTCTCCTGCAGACTCATTAAGAGTTTCATTAGAGATTTACATGTGCTTGCCCTCTGGAAGCAGAATAGGTAAGTACTTAAAGAGAGAATTCTTTAAGTAGAAGTGAGTTGGATAATTTGCTCAAAATATTTGGCTAAAGCTGTAACTCGTCTGTGTGGGGGTCAATGGATCTGGCAGTTGTGTTAATTCAAGGATCCTAGGCCATAGCTTTCATTTAATGTCCTTTCGATCATGGATGTTTATCCTACTAGCACTCATAACTGAGTCTGAAATATTTAGTATGCTACCTCTGCATGGCTTTCCCTTCCCTCTCTCTCACATCCTCACTGACTTTTCCTCCTTCCTTCTCTCCTTCCCTCTCTTCCCCCCTTCCTGCTTTCCTTCTCCCTTGTGGAAAAATCTTGGCAGACTACAGAACAGTAAGCTGTGGGAGTGAAATATAACTTGTGTGGTTCAATATCACTGTGGATTCCTTCAGTAAAGTCAAGTCTTGATTTTACAGAGAGTAAAACCAAATATTTATTAAATTTTCATTACCCTGAGGGCTACACATAGTAGAACCTATAATGTTTTATTATGCATCTTTGTACTTCCAATACCAGTGATGACTGTTTTTATTCTGAATACAATTACATAGCAGCAATTGGGGAAATAGCATAACTAAACAGCTTCATTTTATTTCACTTGCAATAAAGTATAGTAGCTTATTCTTTCCCAAAATCTTTAAGTCAGAGAACTCTGTCTACTCCTGAACCCTAGGTTTAGGTCATTGCTGGATGCAATTGAAGATACATTTAAAAGGCCTCCAAATTATATTTTTTTAATAAAATACCTCAGACATGGAGAGCATAAGAGACTGAGTGGATTAGTTATTAAATACAGAATCTGAAGAACTGCACAGGTAATTGCAAAGTAGTAAACTAGAACAGTTGGTATTTACTTAGTACATAACATTTTCCAGGTACTCTGCTAGATATTTTTATATGAATAATTTAACTTATTCCTCATGGTTTATACTTTATCTATTCTGAAACATGATGATGATTACTATGTTTACTGAACATGCATCATGGACCAAGCACTTTAATTGCATTGTCACTAAAACTCAGGGGTACAAAAAAATCTCCATTTTTGAGATGGGGAAACTAAGGCTCAGGGAGGTGTTGTAATTTGCCCAAGTGTGCAGAGCTTACCAGTGGTGGAAAAGAGTTTTGGTTCAAGGTCACTCTGGTCTCCATGCCATGTCTTCTACTCTTCACTCATGGCTGAGGAAACTGTTTTGTCATTTCTCATAACTATGTTCTTCAGCGAAAACAATTTTAAAGTAAGATTATGGAAAGAAGAGCTGAACTGAATTATTTCTTTTTTTTTTTAAATATTTATTTATTTGCTTTAGTTGTACATGATGCGTTTATTTGTACGTGGTGCTGAGGATCGAACCCAGGCCGTGCACGTGCTAGGCAAGCGCTTTACGGCTGAGCCACAGCCTCAGCCCATGAACTGAATTATTTCTAAGGCCCTTCTAAGAATTGTAAATTGAAGCCAAGTTTAATGTTTATGGTAATTTGCGTGGACTAGAAAAAATTATAACACTTGCAAGATAAGAAAAGTAGCCCTTTCGAGATACATGTAACTATTTCTACCATGTGGCTAACGTGTGCTGTTTTGCCTTTGAGATTCCAAAAACTTCATTTCAAAATGAAATTATTATCTGAACATTCCAGGGAGGGCTACTGAAAATCAAGAACATAGGCAGAAGTTAATGAATTATATACTACTGAATGTATTATAAATGTAGCGTAATGTTTTCTATTTTCTCTCTTGTGGTCTGTTTCTTTTTACAGCATGCTTGGAAGACTACACAGATTCTTCTGGGACCATCAGTTCTCCAGACTTCCCCAATAATTACCCCAATAACGTGGAATGCATTTATAGGATCACAGTGGAACCCAGTCAACAGATTGCATTGCACTTCACAAACTTCTCCTTGGAGGAAGGCTTTAATGGAAATTGTATAGGAGATTTTGTGGAAATCAAGTAATCACTTTAATTATTTCATAATAATCTGTCATTATTTATTTTTACTAATAATCATTCCTGGAAAGATTAAGAAAAATATATGAAAAATCTTTCTAAAACTCCCTGCTATGTAATTCCTTAAGAGAGAAAAAAAAAAATGTCATTTGAAGCCTGACAGAAGATATAGAAAAAATTACATAAAATTCAGTGGTTATTTTGAAGTAATATTTTTGTTGGGAATGTTTAGAAATAAACTCCAGATTTTTATCTGGGCAAAGAGAACAGATGTATTACCACTTTGAAATGAAAGACTTGCTATTGTTGAATACCTACTTTCTTTATGTAAACTTAATTTAAATTTTTAGGCTGTTTACTGTCCATTTAATCTAGTTACATCACAAAAATGAAGGCATGATAGCAACCTCATCTTAAAGTTTTCACCAAGTTTTTTGTTTATAAATAATGAACCCAGGCTCAGTGGCACAAATCTGTAATCCCAGTGGCTCTGGAGGTTGAGGCAAGAAGATCCAAGTTCAAAGCTAGCCTCAGCAATTTAGTGAGGCCCTAAGCAACTCAGGGAGACCCTGTCTCTAAATAAAAAGGGCTGGGGATGCAGCTCAGTGGTTAAATACCCCTGGTTTAAACCCTGTTACCAAAAATTTAAAAAAAAGAAACTCTCAGCTTCTTAATGTCAGTGTAAGGCATCTTTCTTTCATTGCCTGGCATTTTGAAAGAGTGTATTTCAAAAAGTATACAGTGAAGGCATATGAACTTATACATTGATATCTCTCCATAGTATTACATCAAGTTAAATTAAGCTAATCATTTTGGTATATATCTGCATCAAATGTTTTGTCATTTCAAATCTGGAATCTTACAACATTTATAAAATTTTATTGTGCTATATAAAGTAAGAAACTAAAGTAAAAAATTACTAATATAGCATGCTAAAATGACATAATTTTCTTAATTTACAACAACTATTCACTGGAATCTAATGTTGAGTGAGTCATCATGTTTTATTTGTTTGAAATAAACTACAGATTATAAATTAGATTTAAGACCCCAAAAGGTTCTTAGGGAAATAACCATTTCCAGAATTTTTCAGATATATCAAATATGATACATTAAGTTGTGAAAATTTCCAAATTAGGAAGAAAACATTTAAGATCTCTCTGTAAAACTAAGCAATACTTGTTTATACTGTTAATAATTATGGTTTCTCCATATTTTCTGAAGTGTTTACCAGAGGCTTTGGGAAGATAAAGATTAAACACATTCTCTCAGTTTGCAAGTGGTTATATAAGATGTCATGCCAGTCATAAATCATAGTAATTCTTTATTACATCATTCAAATACTGTTTAACAAAGCCAAAATTGAAAACTTGAAATTGTGTTTTTTAAAGTCATTTTGAGAGAAGTTGACTGATTTGCTAAACTGGTCTGTTGTAATCCTGTAGTTTAAATTATGTTAAATGTCTATCCAGTAGTGTTATTAATAATCTAATAAGTTTTCATTTCTGTATTCTGCCACAGAGATGGAGGCTATGAAACTTCGCCATCCCTGGGAAGATACTGTGGATCAAATCTACCTCCGAGAATCATCTCTCACAGTAACAAACTGTGGTTAGTGTTCAAAAGTGATACGATATTCACAGACTCTGGGTTCTTCGCTTACTGGGATGGATCCTTAACAGGTAAAGAGCAAGGAGCTGCTTGGACTGGAGAATCCAATCTGATTGGTTTCCTCATTCTTAGATTGTCTTTCTGCATCCATCTTTTGACTGCTTTTTTGACTACTTTTTTCTAGCTATGTTTTATCATTAATCTTTCTAATAAACTTCAACATATCAAATATTCTTGAATTAACAGCAGAATTAATAACAGAATTAACAGCTGGGTGTGGCGATATACGCCTGTAACCCCAGTGGCTCGGGAGACTGAGGCAGGAGGATTGTGAGTTCAAAGCCAGCCTCAACAATGGCAAGGAGCTAAGCAACTCAGTGAAACTCTGTCTCTAAATAAAATACAAAATAGGGTTGGGGATGTGGCTCAGTGGTCGAGTGCCCCTGAGTTCAATCCCACGTACCAAAACAAACAAACAAACAACAAACAAAAAACCCAGCAGCCATATATTTTGAAGGACAAAGGGAAAAATTCTAGTTCCCTGGCATATGTCATCAAGTGGTTCTCTTAATTAGAAAAGGAAAGTACATGGATGTGGATTGTGATTATACACTAACTACTCTTCTGTGATATGATTTTGGTTTGCAAATTGATTTAAAGAAGAGTGCCAGTTCAATATAGAAAGAAATTTCAATTTTATAAGACAGGAAAGGGTAGACATCGTTCCATTTCTTCCTCTTGTCACGCAGTTTCTTTCTCCCGTAGGTTGTGGGGGCAATCTTACCACTTCCACAGGCATATTCACATCCCCAAACTACCCAATGCCCTACTACCACAGCTCTGAATGCTACTGGTGGTTGAAATCCAGCCATGGCAGCCTGTTTGAACTGGAATTCAAAGACTTCCACCTGGAGTACCATCCAAACTGCTCTTGGGATTATCTGGCGGTATGTATAATATTTCAGTTGTGTTACTGAATACACATAATGCATTTATTTTTATTTTTGATTTTCAGGAAAGGGGAGCATTCAAGCAGGACATCCACATAAGAAATTTAAGCAAAATAAAAACTTAAAAGAAACTTGGCGAAAATAATCATCTTCTAAATACAGTATTACCAAATGACTTGATACAATATGTTTGTAAAATATTTTGAATATGAACTATTAAGTTGAGGTTAAAATACCCTAAAAGGGGTTATAGAATATGTTATAATCATCATTTACATAATTTCTATAGATGCATTAAAACACAGTAATTTAGAGGACTATTTTGGTGAATTAAAGAAGATAATTAGAGTCATCCAACTGTGACTTTTTAATCATACCAGCAATTCACCATGGTCCACTAAAAATATGAAAAAATACTAAAGTTTCACAAATTATAAACCAGAGAATCAAAAATAAAGGCTTATTGATGTTAACAATGACCTCAGAATATATATTAGACTTTCATTTTGAATGTTCAGACTTCATCCTGACATCACATGCTTATTACTGTAAATGTCCATGGCTAAATTGTCTGAGTTCATGATCTGAGTTTATAGGTACTATGGCAAAATTTTAAAAGATACTTTATTTCAGGGTTATTCTTTTGTCATATATATATAGTTTCTTGCCACAGTCCTACTGAGTATTTTTTCTCAGAGTCCTTTAGATTACATAAAGCCACAACCACCTAATATTTTAAATATTTTATTAAAGGTCTATGATGGCCCAAGTACCAGCTCTCATCTGTTAACTCAGCTTTGTGGGGATGAAAAACCACCTCTCATTCGTTCTAGTGGAGACAACATGTTATTAAAACTGAGGACTAATGAAGGTCAGCAAGGAGGTGGCTTCGAGGTCAAATACTGGCAGAGTAAGTGTGTATTACAGTCACTCAGTGTCTAGAGTGGGACGTCAGACCCTTGATGAAAGTGAGACCTGTATAACCCATGGGTTTGAGCCATTGAAATTTATCTTAGTTTCTTGTGTGAAAATTTTAAATTTAAAATTTCGTCCTCATTTGAGGAGAAAATGCTTGTTTATTAAATTCAATCTCCTATAAGTAAAGCATCTGACCCACTATAAACACTTAAAAGAGTATGTAATATCTTGACACTGTTACAATACAGCTAAAGATCACTGTAACAATGATTGATACTTTTTCAGGTATATCACATCACACGTTACAATCTTCCCATTAAACATTATTTCTTTGTACGAAGTAGTTTCCCGCCCTAGGTTTGGTCCTGTACCTTAAAGCACACCTTAGTTTTAAGGGAAGCTGTGGTCCCTGTGAGTAGGCACATTTTTTACTGTGGAAAAATCTGGTCCCCGTAGAGATACTATTTTTAAAACTTGCTTCCCCATAAGGCAGTGTGGCCAGATCAAAGCAGCATTGAACAGAATACCAAAGATAGAATGAAACGGACATAACTATCTTATGTTTATATATTAATACATGACCAGTGAAATTCCAAATCATGTACAACCACAAAAATGGGATCCTTTTTTCTTTTTAAATTTTTTTTTTTAAGAATGGGATCCTAATTAGGATAAGTTGTACTCCATGTATGTATAATATGTCAAAATACACTCTACTGCCATGTATATCTAAAAAGAACAAATTAAAAAAAATTTTTTTAGATATAAACAAGCCTGGGGTGTGCCCTGGCCCCCACCCCTTAAGGAGGTAATTTTCTTCTCTGGGCCTCTACACTTTCTTTACATTTTCTACAATGAAGAGATAAAATCAGATGATCTCTTAAACTCTTTTCTCGCTGTGAAATTAAATGTTTTTTTTTTTAAAGTTAGTTTCAAAATAAGCATTCTCAAAAACAAGGTTCTCTTTGACTTCATGTTATTTAACAAACACTTTACTTATATTTTTGAAAGTATAAGTTCTTGCCCCACTAAGTTTAAATGGATTCATAATCTTGACACAGTTGTCTAAAAATGGAATTGAAAGTCACAAAATTACATGCCACATACACAGTATCCCTTGGATGTTGAAAGAATATTAATGTCTAGCCTTGATTTATACATGGATATGAAGTTTCCATTCACTTATATATGTTTGACTGAATTCTCAATATTTTTGAATGATGCATTTTAGTATATAATTTTGTTCCTCAGAAGTTCATCATTACTATATATATAAAAAACCCTTTCAGGTTCTATTAGGGATACATCTGTTAAGTGTAGCTTATAATTATTTCTTTAATTTTATTATTGTGTGCTAGTTCATTTCATGGTTACATTAAGATTTTTTTTATGAAAAGCCTCCTCCTTTTCTTTTTATTCCTGTAATATTTAATTTTTCTCTCAACTTTCAGAATACTTAAGGAGCAAATTAGCATTCCTTAAAGGTAAAATCAGAGGTGACCTGTCAGATTTTCTATAAAATTTGCCATTTGAAATTGGAGGTTTGCAGATAATAGAATGTGTAAGAAATGAGAGCAACCCATATGGTTAATTGAATCCACTTTTCTGTTTTTCCCTACTCATTGTGGTGTATGATACCTCTGTGCCTAATAGGTGTAACCTCTTGAAGGCATTAAAAACAACATCATTCATTAAAAAGCTTTTGCAGACAAAACTGGGGCCCAAAGATTTTTAAAGAGAGATGGTTTGAGTATTAACTGTGTTCCATCAAAGGAAGAGTTTGAAGAGACACAAAGACATACTTTTCTAAACCCTAAGTTCAGAAAGAACAATGGTGTTCTAGGCACCTTTCAAAATACGGTGTGACCTCATGAATATAACTATGAACCACAATTTTCAGAGACACCTCTTTCAATATGATGTTTAATTTCCTGATTTCTTTTATTGCACACCATAAAGACAACATGAAAAATACTTGAGAAGAGGTACACAAATGTCTTGTTCCAGTCATTAGGATTGACATTTACTCCCCAGGTTAGACATACATGGTATTTTTGTGCGGTTTTGTTGAATATTCAACTGAAGAAAATACCACCAGTGGATTGAAAGTTTTTCTTTCTTTCAAGATTTCAGATTTTCATTTCTTATTTAACCCTTTCTTACTCTGCTTTATTCACTTGGTATTTTTTGATGACTAATTAAAGGAACAGCAGATTTGGTTGTGGATTTAATACAGATCTCTGTTCTGCAAAACCATGTTACTACTCATATTTAGCATTCACACAGGACTTTGTATTTTCTTTTTTGCAGGGGACGATACCGGGGATTGAACTCAGGGGCTCCTGACCACTGAGCCACATCCCCAGCCCTATTTTGTATTTTATTTAGAGACAGGATCTCACTGAGTTGCTTAGCGCCTCGCTGTTGCTGAGGCTGGCATTGAACTTGTGATCCTCCTGGCTCAGCCTCCTGAGCTGCTGGGATTACAGGCGTGCACCACTGGACTTTGTATTTTCAAACCGTTGAATTTAAAGATTAGAATTTTTACCTCTTCTGATTGTTAAAGTTAGAAAAACTCAAGTATATTTAATACACTTCTCTAAACAAACAAAGCATATTGCTCTCTAAGTTATTCTTCTGTCTACCGATTCTGCTATCATCCAATAGGAATGTTGTGCCTATTTTAACATGAATATTCCATTTCCATGATACTTTAAAGCTTGAGTCACTGAAGCGTCATTGCCCGTTTGTTCAAAACAGAAGCACTTTCACTATAAAAATGCTGTACCAAATATTTATGTATGTATATAGGGTATTTAGCCTAGTTTATGTATGTATATAGGGTTTTTCAGCCCAGGCTAAAGAACATCTCACACACATCTTGGCACAATTATGATACAGGTGATAGAGGTTTCTAACCACCATGCTTATTTTTTCCCAGCATGTGAGAACGTGGTCATAGTTAATCAGACCTATGGCATCTTGGAGAGCATAAATTACCCACATCCTTACTCTGAAAATCAGCGTTGCAACTGGACCATCCAAGCAACCAGAGGCAACACTGTGAACTACACGTTTTTAGCATTTGAGTTGGAAGAACACGGAAACTGCTCTGCAGATTATTTAGAGGTAGGTATTCTGAAACTCAATAAATCTGTGCACTTTCAAATCAAATTAGACCAGCCACTTAGAAGTCATCATATGTTTTAGGATCAAACTCCTAACCCTGCCCTTAACATCATAAACTACCCATGATATTTGAATAGGCGTATTTCATATCCCATTCACTATCTAATGTTAACATTAACCTACTACATTATATTTGCAAAGAAATACCTATATTTTTAGGTTTCAGTGTAATTTTTTGGATGAATTGATCTTTTATTATTTAAATTGCATAGTACATTTGATTGTTGTTTCTATGTTTGTGCTCCATAAATAAGAGACAAGAAACATGTTTGATTATCTTCGACTTACTTAATGCCTAATTAGTTTGGAACAAAGTATCATGATTTTGATTTTGATTTTGATTTTAAAATTTAGGTTCCTTTCAGTTAATTTTCTTTTTGTTATATAGAAGTTTCTATTTTTATGAAAATGATTGTTGGTAATATTTATTCAACACTCTCTCTATGCAATGCTATGTTTGAGTATTAGGCAACCTAAAAGATGAAGTAATCTGATATTTTTATAAGAAGAGATTTTATTTAATAAAACTTCTTTTTTTGCTAACTTGCATATGTAGCTTTTAAAGTTATAGTTGAAAAATTAGGCAGCTACCTATTTTACTTACTTCACTGTTATAATTATTCATTCATGTGAGGGCAAGGGAGGGAGCAGGGGGGGGAAAAGGGGGGGGGAATGGTGGTTGAATGAGATGGATATCACTATCCTAAATGCATGATTGAGGATCTGAATGGTACTTATATACTTTGTATACAAGCAGTTGTATGTAAAAAGATGATATACTTGTGCATTATGAATAAGTAAATAAATAACCTAAAATAAAAAAAGATAAACGCATTGTGTACAACTAAAGCAAATAAATAAATATTTTTTTAAAAAATCTTAAAAAAAAACTTCATGTTAAATAAACATATTAATTTAGATATATTGGTTTCTATTTTCATAAAA
Source organism: Tamias sibiricus (assembly GCA_025594165.1). Classification (NCBI taxonomy): domain Eukaryota; kingdom Metazoa; phylum Chordata; class Mammalia; order Rodentia; family Sciuridae; genus Tamias; species Tamias sibiricus. The sequence continues at coordinate 76,770,116 of CM046669.1, read as the reverse complement.
CAATTTCATTCAAATGATTTACATACATTTTAACATCTATTTTTCATCATTAATAAAATCACTTTTTGAGTCATCAAATATATCTTTATTTTCATGTATGAAATATGTAATACTATTAAATTTCATACTGTTTTCATCTTTCCCACCTATCCACACCACAGTGATTTTTAGAATTCTTGCTCACCAACACTTTCAACATCTAGTACTCATAACTCTTAGGCCATGTTCCCATGGGGAAAAAAATACTCTAGCTTTGTAAAAAAAATTTTCTTTCCAATTTTATTAAAATTCTAGAATGGTTGCAGTTGCTTGCAGTTAATATATCTTTTCCAAATCGTTCTTTTGCTTATTGAAACAAAAAGAAACACCACTACCTTAAGAAATTGAGGGCTTAAACATGAGATTTCTTTCTTGCTTTTCGGGGTAGAGGGTTGTTTACTGGGGACTCTTTACCACTGAGCCACATCCCCAGCCCTATTTTTTATTTTATTTTATTTTATTATTATTATTATTTTTTTTGGTACTAGGGATTGAAACTCAGGGGCTCTTGACCACTGGGCCACATCCCCAGCCCTTTTTTGTATTTTATTAGAGACAGGGTCTCACTGAGTTGCTAAGTGCCTTAACATTGCCGAGGCGGGCTTTGAACTCATGATCCTCCTACCTCAGCCTCCCAAGTGCTGAGATTACAGGCGTGCGCCACTGCGCCTAGCTCCCAGCCCTATTTTGTATTGTATTTAGAGACAGGGTCTCATTGAGTTGCTTAGCATCTCACTTTTGCTGAGGCTGGCTTTAAACTCATGATCCTCCTGCCCCAGCCTCCTGAACTGCTGGGATTATAGGCATGCACCACTGTGCCCAGCCAGGGGCAATTTTTTTGATTAAAAAATCTTATTTATATTCAAAAAAGTAGAGTATTGTAGAAATAGTAAGCATAGTGTTTACCCATTGAAAGTTATATTTACCAGTCGGTGTTCTATGAAAATATGACATGGCATGGAACAAACTTAAAAGCATGAACTTGGCAATAGTTTAAAAATCCACCTTTCTTGATCTAGAGTAAGATGGACCTCACAATGTGCTTACCTCACTCCGTTTACCTGGAGCAGCCATCCTTTTCTTTACATGGTGCAAGTTACTTTCAAATCCCCTTGTTCATACCACAAGCATTGCAGCTGATCATATCTATTGTTACCAGTTGTGACTATTCTCATTCCCATCTGGCTTGTGGGCTTCATGAAGGGGTACAGTGTCTCCTGCCAACTGTAACCTGAGCACTTATACCTTGGGACATTAGAGGAGTTCCAGTAGTACAGATTAAATTAAATATCACAGGCGCATTTAGCACTGGTCTAATGATAGCGATAATTAATGAGAAAGAATTGAATTCCAGATTGGCCTTTCTGTAAGTCCCTCCATGTTCAGTTCAATCTTAGAACTCTGAGCATAAGCCAAAATAAAACACATCACCTTGCCATGGATTGCATATATAACAATATAATAGCTACCCTAATGGTGATTTGATAATGTATAGGGGGAAAGCTAGAGAGAGGACAAAACTTTTGGACTGGACTTTACAGGAGATGTTGGCAGAAAGAGAGGGGTGGAAATGAGATTCGTTATTTTCCAGGAACTGGACTCCACTTCTCTGGACTCACTTAATGATAGAAAAGTCACAAAAAGGCTCACCAGGTATTTTTTGAAGGTGTTAGGAGACTCAAATTAAAAAACAAATACTTGTTCCAACATTACAGAGCAATTACAGGCCCCTGTCGATGATGAGTCTGTCGTGTTACAAGCCATTTCTGTTGTGTAACATTGATGGTGAAAGCAGCAAAAACACAGAATGAGGACCAGAAGTTCAGAAAAGCTTTCCAAAGAATGACACTGGTGCCAGAGAGAGGGAGGAGATTTTTTTTTTTTTTCCCATCTCTTTAAGCCAAGGGGCAGGACCAGAGCAATAGCTACAATGGCTGGTCTATGATGGAAATTTTTAAAACACAAATAGCCATTGAAGCAGGGAAAAATCATAAGCACAAAAAATCTAGCTCCCATTATTTTAATAACTTGTAGTTAAAGTTTTTTTTATCAAGTGACTTAGCCAAGTGCCAATTGAGTGACAGTTACTAGAACCAAAATTTAGTTATTTTGAATTAATACTATAAAAAGACTTGATTAGGTGCTGGTCAAACACTGTGCCTAACTTTGCTGAGAAGTGTGGGTTGGTGAAGATCCCACTGGGAACCAAACCCATCCTACATTGTTTTGTCTTCTGGACAGATTTGGAAATAAAATATTCAGTGATTGAAAGGGTCCGTTGCTTAACAGAGCAAAACTGAATTGCCCATGCAATTAGAAGTCTACCTGAAAGGATTCTGTTTGTATTTTACAATTTGATTTCACTTTTTCATTTGAATTTGAGCCTGAGTTTCCACGTGGAAGAGGAGATTTCTAATAGTGACTGAGTGTGCAAATGGAAGTGATATATTTGGGAGAAAATGGCACTAAGTTAGATAGAAACCCAGGGTAGGTGTCAGGTCAACAGAGAGCAATGTGAGATGAGAGGAGGAAATCTAAGAGGGTACTGTGGCATGGAAGCCAAGAGAAGGGAGAATAACGGGACGGGACAACGATCCAACAATCAACGTAGTGAGATGCTCCCACAAAGAAAAGAGAGGTCAGAATTGGGGAAGTGTCTCTTGGGGATTCATGTGACCGGTCAGAGCAGTCAGAGCAGTCTTTGTAGGGTGGAAGGAGACAGATCGCACTGTGAAGAGGCCTGAAGGAGTGGTTAGACTGAGTCTTCTGGAGCAAACCAGAGTGTAGTAAGCCATGGCCTCATCTCTTCAGTGCTCACCCTTCCTGTCTCTGACTGGTCTTCACGTGGCAAACTTTCATGGGACATGTTCCTCTGCACGTTCTCTTTATGTCACTTAATGTCAGAATTGGATGTCACATTCCCACTGACCTTTCATGGCCAAGAAGGTTGGACTATGTTACCTGATTCAAATACTTCAACGGCAGTTGAAATCTAAACGGGTTTATTGTTAACCGAGTTACAATGCTTACCTATGTCAAGACCCAGAATCTCCAGTTCAATTTGTGTGAATCATTATGGCCTTATGTAGCTACAAAATCTATAAAAGGATACTATTCCTAGTAGGTTATACTTGCTTTTCTGAGAATTCTATCACCTCATGATCCTCATCCATTGTTCTTTTAGAACATTATTTATTTGCATAAAGACTCATTGGCCATTGGCCTACTACTTCTCTAGAAATAATTGATAAAAATGTCATGCAAGATGGCACCTATTTTAAACACTCCAAAGTCACAGATTCTTTTTGGTTAAAAGGGATCAATTTATTAAATACCTTGGGGATAGACCTACTTAAGTAAGTCAGTAATCATAGCTACTATTTATTGAACATATGATATTTGCTAGGTAATTCTCATAACAATGCTTTCATGGAGGAAATATCAGCCTCACAGGACAGGTGAACAAAGTGAGGTAGATACAGGTCATCCACAGTTACAAAGATTGTAAGTGGCGAAGCTGTGTACCAGGCACTGTGGCTTTCGGCAGGCTATCCTGGCCATGACATCTCGCATCCCATGGACTCGCTTTCACATCTTTCTGGCACTCTCACAGGGTTCATGAGGGAGTGTCCGTGGACCTCTCAGATCTGCCTCTCCACTGACATTCTCACAAGGAGAAATAGATGCTGCTTTAGTGTGACTTCTTCGTAGAACAGTGCATGTACTATAATGACCTTTTTTTTTTTTTTTTGTACATGTCAGCAGATTATTTTTAGCATCTGATTTAGCATATTTTTTTCCAAAAAATTAATGGCAGTCTTACTCATCTGTGAGATTCCAGAACAAATCTTTTCCATGTTTTGGAAGATGGAACGTTTTCCCTATAGATCTTTGGCAGCTCGCCTAGCTTTCATTGTCCTGGCTTATACGCTACACTCAAACTGAGCTACGTGGAAAGGCTTAGTGTTTGTGGAGGGCTTGGTTGTGAGGATCGTAAAAGACCTTGGATCGCAGGGGAGGCGCTGAGAAGCCAGGAAAGGCCCAGAACCAAGGCAGCTAGGTGGACTCTATTCTCTCTCCTTTCTTAAGGCTCTGTTACTTCTCCCTGTTTCCATCTCTCTCTCTCAAAGGCTTCCTCTCAGTGTCTACAGCTACGTGATTCTAGATTCCACATGGCCACTGCAGCCATGATGTCACACGACCACGTACCTCAGGCACTTACAACCAACAGAATTTTCCCTTGGTGACAAAGTCCCAGCTCAGGTGGCTTCTCTTTTTGAGCTAGAAAGCAAAGCTGGGGATCTGGCCTGTGAACCCCCCGGGGCAGTGTGACCAGATTGTCTGTGGGCTGAGGCAGAATGCTTTCGAGCAGGGCCATAGTTTCTGCTAGCATGTGCAAACAATTTTTTAAACACTTAGGAATTCACCAGATGACAAAATTAGTTCTGTAATGACTGTACCTTTTAGAAGTGCAACATGCAATTCAATGGAGCCTTGGAAAATGCACTTAAAAGAATTGACCATTTTATCCTCAAAACTGAAATTCCAGTTTCAAAATCAAACCAGGCATGTTTCAACCTCCTCTTCATCACGTCATACTGTCTTCTGCAAGCATTGGTCCAATCCACATGATTACGATTTCACCTTAATCATAGCTTTAAAAAATAGACTCTTGCCAGGATCAGTGGCACATGCCTGTAATCCCAGAAACTCAGGAGGCTGAGGCAGGAGGATCCCAAGTTTGAGGCCAGCCTGAGCAATTTAGTGAGACCCTCAGCAATTTAGCAAGAATGTGTTTCAAAATATAAAAATTAAAGTGACTGGGCATGTTGCTCAGAGGTAAAGTGCCTCTGGATTCAATCCACAGTACAAAAACAAAACAAATGTTCTTTTTTTCTATCTGTATTGTTTCCCAAAGTTCAGTTAATTTGTATCTGTGCTCATAAAATGGTCATAAAATTTCTTAAATTGACATATTCAGCTGTTTCCCATTTTATTGCTTCCCCCAAAAGTTATTTCTCATTTTGTTGTCAAAATTTAATTTTTTAGAATCTGTCTTTTTGTTTTTTTTACTTTTCTTTTTCTCTTGTGTTTCTTTTTCATTTTATTTCCTTTTTGACCCATAATCTCCTGTTTCATTTTAAGTCTGAATTGCCAAAACCTTAGACCCATGACTGATATGTTCAGCCATCATAGGGCCTGAGGCCAATTGATCACTTGCTAGTGTAGTCAGCTTTTCATCTCTGTGACCAAAATACCTGACAAAACAACTTAGAGGAAGAAAAGTTTATTTTGCACTCATAGTTTCAGAGGTTGAGTTCATGGTCAGCTGAACCCATTGCTCTGAGCCCAGGAGAGGCAAATTGTCATGGCAGATGGGCGTGGAGGATGAAAGCTGCCCAGCTCATTATAGCCAGGAAGCAGAAGGGGGTGGGGCGGAAGCCAGGGAAAAAATATAGTCCCCAAGGGCACACCCCCAACAACCTACTTCCCCTAGCCTCCCCCATCTGTCTTCAGCTACCATCCAGTAGTCCATTCAACTTATTAATCCACAAAATGGATTAATCCACCCATGAGGTTAGAGCTGTCACAACCCAGTCACTTCCTAAAAGCCCCACTTCTGACCCTTGCTGTATTGGGAACTGTGTTTTCAACACAGGTTTTTGAAGAACATTCCAGATCCAAACCATGACATTCCCAATATTTTGGTCACTTCCACATTTCAATCAATACTTTGCCAGCCAGAATTAGTCCAGAGTAGCATCTCTCTCTGCTATTTTCTTTACTTTCAGAGAGAGGAGAACATGTACAGAATTCAACAAATGCTACACTTTTTTTTTTTTTTTTTCAGAATGAGACATCTAGCAGGCATACAGGTGGTCAAAATGGTCTCCCTATTGCCACCATTGTGTATCTTTTTTTGTCACATCAGTGCTGATATAGTTCCTTTCTAGAAGACTGCAATCTCTGCTGAAGAGGTAGCTGATGGTGGAGGAAAACGTTCCATTTACTGGCTACTAAATCTGGTTGCACTCCAGTAACACTTGAAAATCTTGTTAGAAAAACATGTTCCCAGAGCCCACTCCAGGCTTGAGCACATGCCCTGGAGATTCCAGGGGAGCAGGCCTCCCACAATCCGTTAGTCAAGTACTTGAGGCCACTTCCACACTTAGCCTATTTTATCTTCATTTCCACGCTCTCTCCCATTTTAAAGTTCTCTCTGTATATTTTATTAGGTATCTTCTTAACATATTATTTTGTGCACAATTAAGTATTTCTTTTCTAATAGATCTTACTTTTCCATTGCTATGGCTTACCCTAGTCCTGGTGATACTGCAGTATTTCTCTTTATCTCATCATGTAAACAATGTCAGATTTACTGCACAATTTTTGTACTCTATTCCTGAACTTTCTCCCCTCTTTCTTTATTTGGCATCTTTGCCACTATCATCTTCCATCCCATCCCTTCACACCTTGCTGTCCCTCCCCCATTTTCCCTTGTGGCAGTCTTCAGGTCCTCTTGATGATGTCAGTGACTTCTGTCAAATGCATTTCCCGCTGGTCTTTGCGAGATGTCTTTCATCTCTTGCCAAATTCTTGCTGATGTCATCCCTCTCGCCAGATGTTTATATCATTATTTATTTCACTCCCATGTCTTTTTTCTCAGTTGCAAAGTAATGCATTTCAAATGAAAGAATGGACAAAGCATATCACCAATGTCCCTGAGTCTTCCGGTTCAATGCCAGTGTCTTCTATGTCTGTAGCCTCAGCAGCATTTTCTACACCCCTACTGTAAAACATCTGGCCCATGTGATATTGTAGTTAGTTATGGGCATATTAGCTCTTGTTAGGGAGAACGGATGCTTAATGTGACACAGGTTTATTTCCAATCACATCAGAATTGAATGTTGGTGTTGCTAGACTTCCACGTGGTGATTCATTAATTCAGACAAAGGAAAAATTGATTTTGGGGAATCACATAGCTGTCTCTACCACAAATGTAGGTAGATGTTTCATAAATGTTCCAATAAGTTTGAAAAATGCCAAATTAAACACAATTAAATAGGGTCTGCTGTTTTATTTTGCATTGGCTGTGGTACTTCTTCAAGCTTCACTGTCCTAAATACCCATTGTTCATTCATTCATTCATTCATTTATTCCATCAGTCAGTAGAATACATTTTAGACACCTACACTGTGGACATATAACTTCATCATCAGTGTTCATTGTCATCATGGAGCAAACACAATTATCAATTTATCACACAATAAAAATTTACCATAGGCTCTGTTAAGTGTTGTGGGAAGAGATAAAGGGCACTCTGAAGACCTGAGACCAACCTGTTAGATGGGTCAGGGACAATATCCCCGTGAAAGAAGGAAACATGGAAGAGTCACTGTAGAAAGTTGTATTTGAGGACCTGAAAGAAGACCAGTACGAGGCTTCCAGGGGGTCAGGGCTCTGGACAGACAGAACCCTGTGGAGGTGTTCCAAGGCTGTGAGCAGAAAAATAGCATGATCAGATTGGGACTTTGAAAAACCATAACTCTGGCTGCCAGAATAAATTGGAGAGAAGTAAAATAACTGTAAAAATCGAGTAAGGAGACTACTACAGATCAGGTGAAAGAGATGTGGCCACGCCTTCACATGGAAGAAAACTGATGAAATCAAGAGCTGGCAGGAGATAAATTTGACAGAGATGAATGAATGATTGGATGATCACGAGGAGTGCACAGTGAAAGAAAGGAAGACATTGGGACCCAGCCTCATAGAACTGCACACAGGGACAACAATGAGGACAGACATTTGTCCCCTCAGGAAGGAAGCTCTGTGGGGAACACTGAAAGCAAGTCTTCAAGAAGATTTGCCTTTGAATTTTAAGTAATTGACCTCTATTAGACGTTTTCTTTCTTTAGAGCATTCTCAGGGAAACACTCTTCTAGAGATATTTTCCAAGTTTATTCCATTTTTATTCTCATATAAATAAGCACAACTTTTAAAGTTCATGAGGTGTTAAAGTTCTCCTTCACAGCTAAGATGTTTGTTTTGAGAACTGCAATACTATCTTCCATCTATTAAATGTCTACCATGTTCTAGCCCCTGTTTGATAGATATTATTGCTTGTCATCACAACAATCCAGTATATCATGCATATTTAATAGAGAGGAGAGCTGGGACTGAGACAAGGATCAATCCTCAGTTCAGGATCACACTTCCAGGAAGAGATGGAACCTGGAGTCATGCCTAGGTCTCTGTCACCAGCATCTGGGCTCTGGAGTCCAGCTGGGTTCAAAGTTGGACTTCTCACTACCTTTGGTCTTCGGCAAGGAGTTTAGCTTCTTGCTGCTTCAGTTTCCTCACATGTAAAATGGGGGCAATCACTGCACCAACTCATAAAGTAGTTATAAGATTAAAGAAGATAACCGGTACAGCTTGCAAGAACTGTCCGCAAGAGATGTTTATTATCTTTCTCCCACACTGCTTCTGGAGAGAGCTTCTTAATCCTACTTGGCCATTCAAAGTCTTCTTGGACATTTTAGGAACTTATTTCTCATCTTTACAACAATCTCTCCTCCCTCCCCCTTGGAAGTGCCATCTCTGTTCCTCCTGCCCTGTCAGTCAGGGGCAGTGGCTACTCAGCTGCTCAGTAGCTCCCACAGTTCACAGTTGGCTCTTTCTTTTCCAGGTTCCCTTACTCCGTGCACTGGCTTCTTGATAGAACTTAGACTTTACTCTGTTCCCTCTGGATCTGCTCAAAGGCAAATTGCTTCTATCCATTTAAAGATTTTTGCATCATCCTCTCTAATAAGGGACAAATAAACACATGCTTGTGTTTGTAACATGTATTACTGGTGGTTACATGAGGGCTTAACAGCTTCCACATAGAATCCAAGAACAATTGCTCAGTGTCCAAGTTCTTGGTTTAAGATAAACCACAATCTTTAGTTCTATATTGAAAACAGCACCAGAAACTGCTCTTGGAGGGAGTCATTGCTAAAATCAGAGCTGATTAAAGCAGTTTCTTCTATTTGCTGATTGGTGTGGGATGCTAAGAATAAAGATTCAATCCCAAAGTACTCCTAGAGAATGCCCAGGCACCCAGGCCACGTAGCAGAATGGATCTTGCTCAGTCTTCCCTACATCTGTTTGGTATAGTGTAGTACTTCAGAAGGAAGATGCTGGAGCCAGTCTGCCTGTGTTTAAACCCAGGCCTACCACTTACGAGGTGGTGACCTTAGGTGAGTTACTTAGGTTCTGCATGTCTCTAAAAAAATGGGGTAATGCCTGGAGCAGTGGCACACAACTACTATTCCAGCAGCTCGGGAGGCTGAGGCAGGAGGATCATGAGTTTAAAGCCAGCCTCAGCAACTTAGTGAGACCCTAAACAACTCAGAGAGACCCTGTCTCTAAATAAAATATTTAAAAAAGGGCTAGGGATGTGGCTCAGTGGTTAAGCATCCTCTGTCCCCCTGTTCAATCTCTGGCACCAAATTAATTAATTAATTCTAAAAGTGGGAATAATTGAGTTAATAATGTCAAGAGTCAGAACAAAGTTAAGCACATGGCAAACACTTATATAAATGTTCACTGCCATTATTTGCACTGATACAGATGTTAAAGAAGCACCTCAGGGGGCTGGGGATGTAGCTCAGTGGCAAAGCACTTGCCTAGCATGTGTGAGGCACTGGGTTAGATCCTTAGCACCACATAAAAATAAATAAAGGCAAAAAACAAACAAAAAAACAAACAAAAAACAAAGTACCTCAGATAGCAACTTAGAGGAATTCAGAGTATTAAGTTCTTTAGGCTGATAACAGTTCTTTTCTCGAAATACTTAATTTTCCTCTTGCTTTCTGTCTTCAGCCTGCTTCCTTGGTGCATTTTGACACTTCTTACAAAAGATAAGTGATAAATAATAAACTTATTTTAATCCACTCTTTTGCTGGAGGCTCTGTTAAGAAATACAATGAAAGCTGGGCATGGTGACACAGGCCTGCAATTCTAGCCACTCATGAGGCTGAGGCAGGAAGATTGCAAATTCAAGGCTAGCCTGAGCAACTTAGTGAGATCCTGTCTCAAAATAAAAAATACAAAAAATGCAAAAGGGCTGCTGACAGAGCTCAGTGGCAGAGCACCCCTGCATTCAATCTCCAGTAACATACACGCACACACACACACACACACACACACACACACACACACATACACCCCCCCAAAAAAAAAAAAAAAAAAAAAAGAGAGAGAGAGAGAGAGAGAGAGAGAGAGAGAGAGAGAGAGAAATGTAATGAATAAATTGGCTAATAGAAGTTTGGGGTACTATCACTGTACCTTTAAAAACTGTTTTTGTTATTTTCTATTATTCCTTACAAAGAATAAGGACTTTCTCCATAAATTTTTTCTTGCTTAGTTGTTGGTTTTCAAAATATTAAGTTACTAGCCAATGTGGTGGTACATGCCTGTAATCTCAGTGACTTGGGAGGCTGAGGCAGGAGAATCACAAGTTCAAGGGCAACCTCAGCAATTTAGTGAGGACTTAGGCAACTTAGTGAGACCCTGCCTCAAAATAAAAAATAAAAAATAAAAAAAAAGAGGGCTGGGGATGTGGCTGAGTGGTGCAGGTAGTACTGTTATCTGATAGGAATTTTAATTTAGAACATTTTCCAGCACAGGGCAAATACTAATAAATATTATCTATTATCATTTCAACATAAACACAATTTTTTGAATTATTTTTTGTTCTCTGAAGCATTTTTCAGTACACAAAAAGCTATGGTTTCCAGACCAGCCTTCCCAATTATGATTAACATAGATAAACAAAAAGTGACCTCATGCCCATGTATTGAAAGCTGGGCTCCTTCCCCGGCCTCCTAGTTAAAGCCAAGGAGGTACTGTTCGAATCTGAGAAGTGCGGTAGATAAAATCTTACTTGCTACTTGAGAGAAATGCAGAGAAGCAAAAGAGACTTTGTGTCTGAGCCGCAGTGTGTCTGAGCTCACACTCATCATCATGGTGCCTTAAACACTTCTTGGACAGATGACTCATGCTTCCTGGAACTGTCTGTCAAAGGAAGTTGGCTTCTAGGACTCTGGCCGCTTTCTTAGAGCTCAGAGATAAGCCATTACAATTCTGAGGACAGCTGCAATTCCAAGACATAAAGAATAGCAAGAATATACTGAACAATTTAGTTTACATTTTAATACCAGATGTAAGTCTAGCACTCTACTAGAATGATCTGCCTTCAAAAGAAGTTTAGAATGAAGTATATTCATTAGTGTATCCATTAGTTAATTAAGCCCTACTCTTTGTAGTGTCATTAAGTATGGCAAGAAGCATTTTATAAGAAATTTTGGCTCCAAAGTTGCCTGGGTAAAATGTGACCTGTTTCATTACAAATAATCAGAAAGGGAGATGTTTATCTCAGTGTGATCAAAATCCCTTCCTGTTTCAGAAAGAAATTCTGATTTTTTTTTCTGACCATCCCTCATAATGAAGAATTTTCATGTGTTTCAATTAATTTGCTGCCGTTAATGAGGCAAAGGCACCAGGCTTCAAAAGAGAGCTTTGGGATTCAAAGAAACTCTGTGTTTCTGCTCTTGGTATTTGCTCAAACAAGAATGAACAATAATTAAACTGACAACTTCCAAACTAGTAATATTCCCATCAGAGGCTCTAAACTTGAAGTTGTTCCATCCACACCTCCCTTCCTGGTTTGTCTTCACTTTGCCTTTTTCCTCAGGCATGCCAAAGTCAGCAAATGCACATGGAGTCCCTTCTGCTATCTAAACAGGCCCTGGCATGAGAAAGAATGCATTGGTTCCAATGATGACTTTTAAATGTTGGTTATCATTGTTGTGACTTTTGGTTAATTACCTTGATTTTCTACTTTCTAAATTGGGACATTTTAGAAAAAAAAAAATTAATGACATCATTGCCTTTCAGTTTCCACACCATTTATTTAATGGGCTTTCCCTTCTCTTGCTGACTTGGACAAGGGCCTGGGTGACAGGACTTTGGGTCCCTGTGATTTCATATTGTTCTGTTATCCAGATTCTTCCATATTCACAAGTCCATCCGCAGCAGATGGGGAGGCTTTTAGGAAGCAGAATAATAATAATAAAATGGTTAGTGTTTTGCTGCGGGCAGGACAATTGGTAGAGGAAAGGCTGCAGTTTATGGGACTAAGTGTCTATGTGTACATGAGAGACCACTCTGGGCTTTCAAAGCATTTCACTTACCACTGGCGAGGGAGGGAATTAGGCACTCATTGCGCCATCAGTGGCTCTCAAAACTTACGTTGATAGGAAAGTCTTTAGTCCCTGAACATCTAAGGGAATTATTTTTTAACATATAATTAGCCTAATTAATAATAAAAACCTGGTTACAGCCGGGCGCGGTGGTGCACGCCTGTAATCCCAGCACTTGGGAGACTGAGGCAGGAGGATCGCAAGTTCAAAGCCAGCCTCAGCAATGGCGAGGCACTTAGCAATTCAGTGAGACCCTGTCTCTAAATAAAAAATACAAAAAAGGTCTGGGGATGTGGCCCAGTGGTCGAGTGCCCCTGAGTTCAATCCTGATACAAAAAAAAAAAAAAAAAAAAAAACAACAACCTGGTTATAAAAAGGAGATATGAAGGACAAAATGGTTTTAAATTAATGCTGAAACAGATTATCTTATACGATAACATTTTAATGGACTAGTGTCCATGTATGATCCTGAGATAAAAGAGATTATACAGGTAGATAGCATAATATTTTTAGTTGGGCAGCTGGGTATCTGATAACTTAAAAGGGTATGAAATTCTAAGCTTGGAAAAACATTACCAATGCATATTTATATTACTATGCCCACAGATCCCCAAAGGTAATGCTTTAAAAATAAATTTATCTATCCACATAGGAATACATAGTTATTGCAAGAAATTGGAAGAACAGAAAAACTTAGCTGTATTAAAAAGAACCTAAGTTATATCATTACTAGTATTATTTGGTGTTATTTATTTCCTGTGGTTTCTCTGTACATATTTATTTTCTTTTAATATTCAAAGAAGATTATTCTGTACATATGATCCTATGATGACTTATTTCTAGTTTGTGCATTTATTTATTTGCCACGTTATTTTCAGCATTGCACGTTCCATGGTCACCATGCAGCCACCAGCTCCCACTGTGAAGCACTTAGAATCCTTTAAATCTTTGCTGTTATAAATAATTATGAGATAAATATCTTTGCATTTAAATGTTTGCCCACACCCATGATTAGACATGGATTTAAAAAATGAAAAGACCCAAATCAGTCTTTGTGGCTTCTAATATGAGTAATGTACAGAAAGCAGAAATAAGCACGTAAATGTGTTAGTAAGAGTGGGTAACAATTACCACACAGAAGGGTGACAGTGTGGTCTGGGTTTGAGACAGCTCTCTAATTCAGAGTAACACAGAGAAACTCAGAATGTGGTCTCTTGAGTATGGTCTTCCTTGCACTCATGCAAAGCCCAGCTTTATGAGTAATTGTTAATTTTAGATAGATATTTCATATTTCCTGCCCCACCCTGTCAGCACATGGCTTTTCCTGTGACTGGAGAAGATGCATGCAAGCCTGTGTATGAGAGGCACTGTGACTGACATGTGTCTAGCTGAGGGGAGGGGACTTGGCCTGTCCAGGGTCATCATCAAGCCCTCTTGGGCCTATCTATCACTCTTGCTTGTCTGCCTTCCTCTTCGACTTCAGCCTAATTTACCCTCCCCAACTTGGTTTTATATTTATCTCCCTTGGCGCTTCTCATCCACAGTGGGAACCCTGTACCCTGCTGTGTGGTTCTTCTTTGACTCTTTCTGCTGTTGTTCCAGGAACATTTCAAAATCTTTAAAATTCAGAGCAAGCTGTGAGGGTTCAGAGTTTATTAAGATGTGTGTGTAAACTTCAACAGCACCACACTAATGTATTTTTCTCATGAACCAGCTCCACAGACCCTCCTACAGTTGTGGTTTGGAGTTAGGAAGATCTGAGCAGGCCCTCCAAGAATTCACCACTCCTTTGGAGCTCCAGTAATTAAGCCTCTGGAGCTGCAGGGTGGGGCAGGACAGCAAGGGGAGAGGAGGCTGCGACAGGAAAAAACACTGTTGCTTTAGCATGTTGGGACACTTTTCTTGCCAGTTGACTTTCCCTTGCCCACCTCACCATGGTAGCCTTGAGAGCTTCTGATTTCCTACTCTCTTTGCTCCCATCCGCTGCTGTAAGCAACATCCTCCCTCAAACCCCAACACATTCATCATGCTTATCTTTGCCCCACTCCGGATGATTTGCATTGGGCTGAACATCCAGCACGTCAGGCATGGCCTCAGCGTCCACACAAAACCAGGTTGTCATAGCAACACACTGCAAAGCAGGGGCTATCCATTTCCTCACTTGATTCATTGCTTCCCCATCAGCCCTGCCAGTGATCATTTCTGTGAAGTGTTTTTTATGAGTCAGCCTCAGTTCTCTATATCCATCATATTTCTTTTCTCAAAGCTATTTTGGGGGAATTTCTTTGGAAAAAAGTCTGTTTCCTTTGCCTCTGTTCAAAAGTTAGAATAACATTTTGAGCACATTCTACAGGGCAGGCCTCATTCATACTAAACCTGTTACATAGTTTGTCTCATGTGTCACAACCTTCTGAGGTAAGTATCATTATGATGCCAAATTTATGCCAGAGAAAGTAATTTTTACAAGATTATGTTCTAAGCACATTTTAGAGCTAGACTGGAAACCCTGCATCAGACTCTGACCAGTTTGACTATACTCTAGTATGACCTTACAAGTGAATGATTTTCCTGCTTCTGGTTGAGATATAATCTTCTATCAGTGACTTGACTTCAAAAGCCTCCTAGGAACTCACTTTAGTCTAGTTCTCATAAATACAACTAGCTTTACATTGACTACAATATTTCCTGCCATGATGGTGGATTTACTACCACTCCTAAAATTCCTCCTCACAGCAGATGAATTCTTTCAATTACATATTTAACCCTAAGGGATAAAACTTTCACTGGAATTTTTAAAGATTCCTAATAGGAAACGGGCCAATTTTTTTTTTTCCGGAAGTTTCTCTTTTTTTTTAGTGATCATCCAAAAGAAACTCTAGATTTACTTCCTCTGTGTGGACCATATTTAAGTCTTGAACCACAAACACCCTCCTCCACCCCTTTTTTTTTCTTTTCTGCTGTGCTGGAGATGGAGCCCAGGGCCTTGCACATTCCAGGCAAGGGTTCTACCACTGAACTACAACCCCCAGTCCTAATTCTTAATATTAATCTTCCATTTTTGAAAAAAAGAATTTCCTTCCAGAAAAACTTCTAGGAAATAAGAAAAAGTACTTAGAAAAGGTTTGAATTAGATTTCAATCTAAAATAGAAAGGGCTGCCTGGGGATGTGGCTCAGTGGTATAGCACTGGCCTAGCAAGTGTGAGGCCCTGTCTTCAGTTCCTGACACTGGGATGCCGGGGAGGAGCA
The DNA here is from genome assembly GCA_025594165.1 of Tamias sibiricus. Classification (NCBI taxonomy): domain Eukaryota; kingdom Metazoa; phylum Chordata; class Mammalia; order Rodentia; family Sciuridae; genus Tamias; species Tamias sibiricus. Next base: position 76,754,585 of record CM046669.1, on the reverse strand, counting down.
AAAAAATAAAATTAAATTAAAAAGCTGAGATTTTACTCACTGTGATTCTAAAATGGGTTTTTAAAAAGCCAGTCTATACATCTCCTGCTCTTTTGGACAACTAATTATAATTTTCATTCACTATAGTTACAGATTTCCAAAGTCATAAAACAACAACAAATAGATATTTTGTTTATTTCTGTTTTTATAATTCTTCTACTGAGGGAATTGGTAGAGGTTTATGTTCGGTGGGTCTGGGTTTCTTCTCACTTAGAACTTGACTTCCAGGGATTCTGAAAGTTCCTACAAACAAAACCCTTAATCTTAAAAGAATTAGACTATCTCTGCCCGTGACTGACCACATTATGTCTTCAGTTTTATTTATATCTTCCACCTTGTTTGGGTCCTTAATGTTTAGAACGTGTCTATAGATCATTTCATACTGCAACTAGAGTCTCTGAAGTCATTAATGGTCTAATGAAACATATTTTTACAAATTATCAAGTCCCTGCAAAGGAAGTGGGTAGACATTGGTAAGTGTGGCTTAGGCAAGAGATTTCCTTCCTCTTTGTGTGTTCTAAGAGTGGTTGAGTTATTTGGGGCCAGGATTGGGGTAAGGGGGATCTAACCCACAAAAATTCTGAGTAGTCAGTCTCCCTCAGAGGAAAACTAAAAAGATTCTTCACCGGTTTTATAGAGTACAAATCTCTACCTTTGGAGGTATATTTAATGGCCAACTTGAAAATGTAATTATCTTCTGTATTTTTTAAAAAGATCTCTAAATATCATTATACAGATTAGGTCTGCATAGTCAAAGTAAGAATCTTAGTTGTTCCCTTCTTAATTTCTTCTAGTTTCCTTTAAATGAACTTAGCTAGATATTTTTCACTCAGTGTAGATTCCTGGCTCTCTAAAAGCAGAAGAAACCATACTTTTACCAGGTCCAAGCTAGCAAACTTGCCAGTAGTTGCAATGAGTCACAGCTGGAATGTCCTGTGGTTAACATTCTGCTCTGAAAACAGAATCAAGAGCAGCAAGACACCAACCGGTTTCCATGGTAACCTGTATTTGTGTACTTTGAAAAATGACTGTTACTTTTTGTGTGGTAAATTTACGCGGGAATGAATTGTGAAGGTTGACGTTAGCCATCTGTGTGAATATAAACAAAAAACCTGATTTAATTAAGTGTAAATGTTAAAAGGACCTAAAACCAGGGCTTATGAGTTTCTTTTCCCTTCTCCTGGAGGTGTTGTTCTACATTAATTAATTCATTAATTTATTTGACATTATATGTCAGTGTTTTCAAGCATCTATCTGATATTTATTTCAATGAATCATTCCTTCCCCTCCAGCGGTAAAAAGAAACTCATTGTCATTCATCAGTGTTCCCCAAACCCACCGCCTTTGCCCCCCACCCTCTGTTCCATTCACAATGTGTTATTTAAGATCACTGAACAGCTAGGATGGAGGGCTTTCCTTCCATGAAGTAATCCCATCGGAAGGAAGGGGAAAAAGTTCCCCTCACAGTCATGTGAAAATGTCACATCTTTTAACCTTGCCGCACTAGGAGGTAAATCACTGCTTTGTTCATGACCTTGAGTGGGATCAAAATATGATTCCTCAATGTATTGCCTCCAGTACTTTGTAAGAGTCACGGAGCTTGAGTGTATATGGAAATGTTACCTTCATTTTTATTGGATAAAGATGAAATCGGTTCAGCTTTGGTCACTAAGCTGCAGAATGAGCCCTTCAGGGTGGAAGATAAGAGTATTTTCTTACTTTTTATGTTTCTGCTTGGGAACAGCAGGTTTATTTATTTATTTTTTTGCATTTAGTTTCCAAGTGGACTTCATGTACCAGAATTAATAAAAACTCTGAAGCCGAGACACACCCTGCAGTAAGGCAGTGATTTAGGAGCACACAGATTGCAACAGCGCCCCCCCCCACCACCACTCCACCCCACCCCTGCATTAGAGGGTGGGCCTGAGCTCTGAGCCCAAGGACTTTGTTTTCCTTTTTTAAAAATGTGTGGCTTGTTGTTTCCCCCCCACCCCCACCCCACCACCACCCGTCATTCTCCCTTCCTCACTATGGCTTAACAGGTACAACATTTAAAACTTGATAAGAAATACATGTTTTTGAAGCAGCAATTTTTTTAAAAGAAAAAAAGCTTAAGTGATAAGCCTGAAAAATACACCTCATTTTAATTCAATTTGCTGACAAAGCTTACCTTTCATATTGAGAGATGAACAGAATGGACGTCTGGGCTTCTCTTTTGAAATCTCTGATGACCTTCCCCCAAATCTCACCCACATGTACGCCTGATGAATAGCCAAGAGACCTCAGCGAGACAGGTCAAGATTTAGAAATCTGATTTAGTATGACCTTGAACAAGGCTCCACCTGGTTCCCCTTTCTTTCTTTCTCTTTTTTAAATATATTTTTTAGTTGTAGATGGACACAATACCTTCATTTTATTTGTTTATTTTTATGTGGTGCTGAGGATCAAACCCAGAGCCTCACGTGTGCTAGGCAAGCATGCTACCACTGAACCACAATCCCAGCCCCTGGTTCCTTTTTTCTATGAAGTGGCCACAAAGGGTCCAGACCCTTTCCTGCCTACCATGATTAGGCTAAAATTGAGGACTGTATGATGCTAATGCCTATCTAGCTAAACAGGAGTCAAGTAGTAGTGCAGATTAAGTCCTTCAATGCAGTTGTAGGGAAATTGTTGTGCCCATTCATCGGAGATGTACTGAGAACCTGCACTGTAATGCTTGGCTCTAGGCTGAGAGAGGAAAGCCAGAGGTGGTCTGTGCTTTAAGAATCACACCATCAGGGGCAACAAGAGGCCAGGGAATGTGACCATTTGCACATGAAAGGCTAAGGGGTTTCAAAGGAAAACTCAATTCATGCCTGAGTGTGGGGATTAAGGAAGGCTCCACAGAGGTACTCTGTAAAATTTGGTTATAAAGTTTTCCATACTCAATGTTTCAAACTAGTTTTTATCATAACATTTCATTAAATGAAAGTGATTTGGTCAGTTTGCAATTTATTGAATCCAGTTACCCACTGATAATGCAAACTCACATATAGTCTTACACACACGCAAACTCACATATAGTCTTACACACACACACACACACACACACACACACACACACACACATATATATACTTGGAAAGTATGTACATATACTTTCCAAGAGACTATTCAAGGAAGGTCATGCACCTGTCCTCAGATATTTTCCATTTTAGGGTCACAGGAAGCTAATCCCAAGGGCAATTGGAACAAAGTGTTTAATGTGGACATCAAAGGGACTAAGAGAAACTACAATGATCTGCCTCAGGAGAAGCCAAACTTTTTGGACTGGCATTGTCTTTCCCAAGTGAAGAGATACAGTTTTCTTGTTTGTTAATTTTTAATTGAGAGATCTGTATTTGATGAAGTTATTCAATGATGTAGATAAAGGGGGTGTACAACAGTTTGTAGAAATACCTCCATGAAAAATTACCCAAAGCACAACTTTTCACTATCAGTTATAAAAATAATAGGAGTCATATCTGATGAAATTCCACTGAGAGAAACATCTGTAAACAGCAGGTGAGAGGGTAATTTATTATAAACTTTCTGGTATGCAATTTAATACTATTATATTAAGAGCCACAAAAGATTATACTCTAATTCCCTTTGTTGGAATCATTTTAAGGAAACATTTAAACAAACAAATATTTATACTGGCAAAATTTGGTTATATGTTAAATAAACAAAATAGAATGAAAATGCAAATCCAACATTTAATACCACAGTTAAAAATGTTTACACAGACTATTTATTGACATGCTTAATGAAAATCAGAAAACAATTAGATATGTAGCCCAAACTTATAGACACACACATACCTGCACAAATTTATTATATCTATAGACAGATAGATACACATACACATACAAATGAAAAAGATTGAAATAAATTTCTAGTACTAACATTATATTAATAGTTTTATTTTCAGTGGGATTAATCTTTATATTTTCCTTTTTTATACCTTCTTAAAATGTCTGTTTTTTTTTTTTTTTTTTTTTTTTATTGTTGTTGTTTGTTTGGTACTGGGGATTGAACTCAGGGGCCCTTAACCACTGAGCCACATCTTCAACCCTTTTTATTTTGAGACAGGGTTTCCCTGAATTGCTTAGGGCTTTACTAAATTGCTGAGGCTGGCTTTGAACTCAGGATTCTCCTGCATCAGCCTCTGGAGTCTCTGGGATTACAGGTGTGCACCACTGTGCCTTATTCTAAAATGTCTTGATTTTTTAAAAAAAATTTTTTTTTGTTCATTATAGTTACATGTAAAGCTGGGTTTGCTTTGATATAGCCATACATGCATGAAATGTAATTTGCTTTCTTTCAGTTCCCTGAACTTCCTCTTTTCCTCTCTTTCTTCTTCCTCTGTTCTTCCTCTACCCTACCGGTCTTCCTTCTATTTTTTTTACTGTTTTAAAATTAATAATTGATTAATTAATTCATGTTTTATAGATATACATAAAGGTGGACTGTGATATATTTATCTAGGCACATAGGATAATTTGATTAATTTCATTCTTTAGTTCTTCCCTTATCCAGTCCCTTTTTATTTATTTTATTTTTTTTAAGTTTACACATACTCCCATTCAATTTATTTAAATCTTTACAGTAGCAAGTTAAAAAGTAATGTTTTGGATAATTTTTTAAATTTTGTTTTTCTTCTTTTTTGTCAAAGTACAAAATATTATAAGTTTTGAAGCAAAAATAAATCAGATCAAAACAGATAACAAGCATAGTACTAACTTGAAAGACAATACATAATATGTGACTCTAGAATCAGATATTTTGATAAGGAGTTGTATGACTTGGAATGTGTTACTTAACCTCTCTGTGCCTTGGTATACTCAGCTATAAAATAGGCATAAAAGAGCACTTTTCTCCCCAGTTTGTTGCAACACTGAAGTGACTTTGTGTATATGAAGTATTTAGAACAGTACTTAGGACATAATAAGAATTTAATGAATGCTAGCAATTAGCTATTATTCAATCAACCTTAGATTTCCAGAAAAAGAACAAATTTAGGTTTTGGATATACTAACTCTTGCCAAACAACTGCCAATGACTAGTATTTTATTTTGAAAATTTTCACTCAGAAATAATAAAAAAACTTTTTTGCAAAAAGTTACAAAAATAAGAATAATAGAAGGAACACTCACGTGCCAAGTTTTTACCCAAGTTTGCTTACTGTTAACATCTCATTCCTTTGCTTTGTCATTTGTGCTGCACATCACTGCAAATTTGTATCAACTTAAATGTTCAAAATTTATAATGCACTTATTTGATATTGCTGAGCAACAAATTACTACACACTTAGCACCTTTTTTAAAAAATATTTATTTATTTGCTTTAGTTGTATACAATGTGTTTTTAGTTTTACGTGGTGCTGAGAATCGAAACTCGGGCCACGCACGTGCTAGGCAAGCGCTCTACCACTGAGCCACAACCCCAGCCCCCATTTAGCACCTTAAGACATCACCAGTTTATAAGCTCACAGTGATATCCTTCCAAGTCTGGAGAAAGCATAGCCAAATTCACTGCTCAGAGCCTAACCACATTAAAATCAAAGATTGGCCTTTCCAGCAGCTCTGGAAATAATCTATTTCCAAGCCTATACATTACTGATGGCCAAATTCAGTTCCTTGCAGTTATACAACTGAAGTCCATTTCTATGCTGTCAAATGTGGGTCACTCTAAGGTCCTCGAGGTCACCCACATTCCTTGAAACATGGCCCCATCCATCTTCAAAGCCAGCAGTGAAGAATCTGCCTCATAGCAAATTTATCTCCAGTTTCTTCTAAGGGCTCACATGATTAGGTTAAGCTTGGCCAGGGTAATCTCTTTCTTAATATCAACTGACTTTGAACCTTAATTACATCTACTAGATCACAATAGTACTCAGATTAGTGTTTGAATAACTGGGAGATGTATGTGCACCAGGAGCAGGGATTTGAGCAGGCCATTTCAGCATTCAGCCCACCACATGTGATGAGACACACTGTAAATCTGTTTTAGTCTGCTTGGGCTAGCATAACAAAATATCAGAGACTGGGTGGTTTCAACAACAGAAATTGATTTTCTCACAGTTCTGGAGGTTGAAAGTCCAAGAACAAAATATCTGCAGGTTTGGTGTCATCTGAGGCCTCTCTCCTAGGTTTGCAGATAGCTGCCTCTGGCTGTATTAACCTTACATGATTTTTCTCGCAGTACATTCACAGTCCTGTTGTCTCTGTGTCCAGACTTGCTCTTTTTCCTTTTGTGGGACCAAGGGGCTTGAACTCAGGGGCATTTTCCCACTGAGTTATGACCCCCAGCCCCTTTTATGCATGTTTGTTTGTTTTTTGTGTCAGGGTCTCCCTAAATTGCCAAGGCTGGCCTCAAACTTGTCATCCTCCTGCCTCAGCCTCCTGAGTTTCTGGGATTACAGGCATGCGCCACCACACCCAGTTTAGTTACTTTTCTTGAAAAGACATCAGTCATACTGGATTAAGGCTTCAGTTATGACTTTCAGGGAACATAATTCATCCCAGTAGTGAAAAAAGAAAATTAAGAGCCAATAGTTAATAAGGTACTGGGAAGATCCTGTGCTAAACATTTTTTTGTAGACTATCTCACTTAACATAAACCACTAGATTAAATTACTTGCCATTAGATCAAATTTCAGCTTTCTCAAAATGTTTCTTTCTTTCTTTTTTTTTTTTTTTTTTTTTTTTTTGGATACCTGGGATTAAACTCAGGGGCACTCCACCACTGGGCCACATCCCCAGCCCTTTTTTGTATTTTATTAGAGACAGGGTCTCACTGAGTTGCTGAGTGCCTCACCATTGCTGAGGCTGGCTTTGAACTCGCCATCTTCCTGCCTCAGCCTCCCAAGTGCTGGGATTACAGGCCTGCACCAACGCGCCAGGCTCTTTCATTCTTGATTAGGAATTCTAGAGGATTTTGTGATCTGATTCTTGGAGCCATCCGTCTTTACTATAATATGTCCCATGCTCCATTTTTAGGTCAGTATCTTTCACCCACCAAGTTTGGTTGAGCAGATGAGTTTGGTACAGAGACACTAAGACGAGAATCAAAATTCCTGCTCTCAGAGAGTATAATCAAGTAAGAAAGACACATTTTACGTATGTCTCCATGTTCATTTTGAAAACCCTTAAATAAGAAGCATTAATTATACTTATAGAATCTGCACAATTAAGTTCCTATGAAAGCTGAGACATTCCAAATTAAAATAACGATTTCCAGAAAAATAATCCCTCTCTGAATATTTGATTTTGACTTTATCTTCTTGAGCTTCATGATCCCTAAGTGGAACAACACAGGTCTTTCTGTATGTGGCATTTTTTTCTCTGACCCACTTTGTGCGCCACTTGCAGAGACTTCTTGTGGAGGCGAAGGCAGCATTTGCAAGTACTGAAGGAGATGAAATTGATATCCAGTCCCTATTGCCTTCCCTCAATCCCCTTCCTCTGAGCCATTGATCTCTCTTCTGTCTTCATGGGATCTGCCTGCCCCTCCCTTTTTCCTTATTTTGCTCTAGCTTCTTACATATGAAAAAAAAAAAATGACTCTTGGCTTTCTCCATCTTGCGTATTTCACTTAGCATGATGTTCTTCAGTTTCATCCTAAACTGTGTGACTTTTTTTTTTTTTTACAGTTAATAAGGGTTTTATTGAACAACTTGTACCTTAAAATTATAATAGCTGCTATTCGTTGAGCATATTTTATGTGTCAGTATATGAAGGCAGCTCATTCAGCCCACCATTCTGTACCTGGAATATATTTGAATTTGCTACATTGACATAAACCAAAAATTAATAGTCAGATTTCCAAATTCATTGGCCTAAGGAATCAGATCCATCTCCAAAGCCCTCTTTATGCAATCATCTCTAATTCTTACCTTAAGCCTCCTGTATATTCAACCCACTTCAGCAGATATTTCTTACTTTGAAACAGGAAAGGTTTTTGCTACACAAGTAGACTTGGTGATTTCCTTCAATAAACACATGAAATAAACCACATGAAATATTTTTACATTGGAAAATGTCTCTATTTCAGCTCTATGATGGATCACATTGGATGGGGCGCTACTGTGGAGCAAATATTCCCCTGCCAGGGAGTACCACAGGCTCCAAACTTCAGGTGCTGTTCCATACAGATGGGGTTGGTGAACATGAGAAAGGATTTCAAATGCAGTGGTTCGTTCATGGTAAGTCCTGTGCTGATCTCTACTCTATTGTAGTTGTTGTTTAAGCAAGAATTGTTCCCTTCCCAATTCTGTCCTTAAAAACAATACCATCAACACATAAGTGAACCAAAGTCATAATTTAGGTTGTAGAAAATTTACTCAGACATTGGTAGAAGTTGAAGAGTTAAATTCTTTAAAATTAAAAAAAAAGAGAGAGAGAATTTAACTCTTTTTATAATGTCCAATAGGTATTTTTATTTTTAAAAAATTTTTAATTAAATAGTTTATTTTAATTAGGTATATATGACAGTAGAATGCATTTGATTCATTGTACACAATTGCAGCATAACTTTACACTTCTATGGTTGTACACGATGTAGCGTCACACCATATGTGCAGTCATACATGTATCTAGGGTAATGATGTCCATTTTATTCCACCATTTCCTGTCCCCATGCTTCCTCCCTACCCTCCCTCCCCTTTGCCCAAAGTTCCTCCATTTTTGCCATGCTTCCCCTTCCCCATTATGGATCAGCATCCACTTATCAGAGAGAACATTTGGCCTTTGGATTTGACGAATTGGCTTACTTCACTTAGCATGATATTCTCCAACTCCATCCATTTACCAGCAAATGCCATAATTTTATTCTCTTTTAATGCTGAGTAAAATTCCATTGTGTATATATACCACAGTTTCTTTATCCATTTATCTATTGAAGGGCATCTAGCTTGCTTCTGTAAGAGTTAAATTCTGAGAGGGTTCAGAGAGGAGAGTGACCTCAAAGGTGGAAAGAATTTGGACAGCTGCTTAAGTAGGCACAGTGATAAATGCCTTTGAGAAAGAAGGAAGCACAATGAAATGTCTGTATTTGGGTATAGGGAGCACACTGCAAGGTGGGATGGGACTTTCTCAGATACAACAGTAGAATGAGACCTACAACCCACCTTGACATTAAGCAGAGGAAGAAAGATAGGGACACATGAGGAAGAGAGTCAATCAGAGAGATCTGGGAAGGGCAAGAGCAGGGCTGACAGGAGGAACAAGGCAGAGATTTATGCTGAACGAATGAAGCCAGGTGTGTGTTACACCTGCCAAACAGGGTAGGGGCACTAGGAGCCCACCGACATATTGGAAATAAGAGACCATCATTCATCTGAAGATGAAAAGTCACTTTTGTGTTTTATTTTATTTTTGGTACTGGGGATTGAACCTAGGGCTACTTTACCACTTAATTATATCCCTGGTTCTTTTCATTTTTATTTTTTTTAAATTTTGAGACAGTTTTTCTAAATTGCTGAGCATTTCACTAAGTTGCTAAGGCTGGCCTCGAACTTGTACTCCTCCTTGCTCAGGTTCCCAAGTTTCTGGGATTACACATATGTGCTACCATGCCTGGCTGAAAAGTCATTTCTTTAAAAATGTGTTCCTTTTAGATATACATGACAGTAGAATGCATTTTGACATATTATACATACATGGAGGTATACCTTATTCTAATTAGGATCCTATTCTTATAGTTGTACATGATGTGGAGTTACCCTGGTCATGTATTCATATATAAGGATAAGAAAGTTATGTCCAATTAATTCTATTGCATTTCCTATTCCCATTCCCTCTCCCTTCCCTTCATTCCCCTTTGTCTAATCCAGTGGACTTCTGCTTTTCCCCTCCCTTCCCCCACTATTGTGGGTTAACACATCTCAGAAAAGAACATTTGGCCTTTGGGTTTTTTGGACTGGATTATTTCATTTAGCATGATATTCTCCAGCTCCACCCATTAACTGGCAAATGCCATAATTTTATTCTTCTTTGTGGTTGGGTAATACTCCATTGTGTTTCTGTACCACATTTTCTTTATCCATTTATCTATTGAAGGGCACCTAGGTTGGTTCCATAGTGTGACTATTAGGAATTGAGCTGCTATAAACACCAATGTGGCTGTATCACTGTTGTATGCTGATTCTAAGTCCTTTGGGTATATGCTGAGGAGTGGGATAACTGGGGCAAATGGTGGTTCCATTCCAAGTTGAAAAGTAATTTTTAACAAGAGATCTGAGACTTCAAGACTGATGTCCTGTAGGCCATTTTACCAGTAGAGAGTCAGAGCAGTGGTTCTCAAAATATGGCCCCCAAGAGCAGCAACAGGATCACCAGGAACTGATTAGAAATGCAAATTCTTGGCTCCCTGCCAGAAGTGCTGCATTACAGACTCTAAAGTTAGGCCCAATAATCTGGGTCTTAACTGGTCTCCCAGAAATTAAAGTTTGAAAACTACTATCTTAGAGTGATCTGGCCCTATGGATATCATAGCAGCTGTTCTCAACCGAGATGTTAGGACTTATTGGTGTATTTCAGTCAATGGGAAGGAGCAATGGAGTTGTGATACTATACCTGGAATCAGGCACAGTCACACAGTTGTCTAATCAGTGGTCCTATGGTCAAAACTGGAGGTAACCCTAAGGTGAGCACACAAGTGTGCTGTGGTTGTCTCCTAGGAGTCTCAGAGCTACACACAAGTGCCTGTTACAGATACCCTGTTTATCAGGACATAACACTCTTCATTTACAATGGGGTTCTATATCCTAATAAACACATTACAAATTGAAAATATCATAAATCAAATATGCATTTAATACATCTGATCTGCTGAACATGGTAACAGCCTAGCCTACTTTAAACACGCTCAAAACATATTAACCCTACAACTGGGCAAAATCATCTAAACTGTTACATCTATTTTGTTATAATAAAGTGTTGAATATGAAATTCCAAATTCAAAGTATGGTTTCTGTTGAATGTTTATCACTTTCACACTATTGTATTTAAAAAAAATTGTTAAGTCTAACCCTTGTAAATCAGGGACCATCTGTATATACTTAAGAGCTGGATCTTCTGAGATTATGAATTGGGGACTGAGTGTACTTCTCTTAAAATATAAGTATTAGGTTCTCAACATTTTAAAATATTGGTAACTCACAGAGCTCCTTGTAGCTTGAAACATAGAATCTGAATTCCCAAGGTAAGGAGGCTATGAAAATTAAGTTTGTGGAAGTTCTAGACTTTCCTCTTCATCAAGTGGGCAAGTTTAATTTTAGAATGGTCAATTATTTGGTCTATTAATGTGAAAGGATTGGACTAATTCATTGCTACAGCATAGTCTTTAGTACTCTTGATTCAGAAACATGATTATGATTCCAAGTAAACTAGAGACAATATGAGAAGACATAGAAAGGACAGAAAATCCTGGAAAATGACCCAATTTTCAATGGCTAGAGATATTCTTCTCCAGAGCGGTGTTCCTTAGTTTTTCATGTGCACAGAATTGCTCCCTTCTTTCCTTCCTTTCTTCCTTCTTTTTTTTCTTTCTTTCTCTTTTTCCCTCTCTCTTTTTTTCTTTTTTGCTATGCTTGGGATTAAATCCAGGGCCTTGCACATACGAGGCAAGTACTCTCCCATTGAACTACACCACCAGCCCTCACTTGGGCTCTTGTATAAAGAAAAGTTCTGATGTAAGGTACCTGTGAACCTGCATTTCCAGTAGGGTCCCTGGTGATGCTGATGGTGCTGTTCTCTGGACCTCACTTTGAGGAACAAGGCAAGAACAGGCGTAAAGCCCCCAGAAACAAAAAGGTAGAAAGGCATCATCCTTAGGGCTGATGAATCCTGAGGTGTTCCAAGGGCACATTGTCCTAACAGTTTGTTTTAATGGCAGTAGGATGGTAGCTGGGATCTCTGCAAGAGAGAACTCTACTATTTCAAAGATCCAAAGGGGAGGAAATGGTGCAAGGTGGAAGTTATGTAGGGAAGTGCCAACCTGGGCTCAATACCTCAGGAGGTGTTCTAATCCTGGAGCCATATTGGAATTGCCAAGAAGTTTTAAAAAGTACCCGTTCCTGGGATCCAACCCCCAGAGATAGAATTCAGTTGGTCAGTGGTTGATGACTGCTAAATTTTTAAAGCCTCCCTGGGTAACTTGGCCTCACAGTCACGATGAGTTTCAGAAGCAGTGATTTTGCTGGTTGTATCTTGCTGCTCAGGGAGCCGCTCCCTTCTCCTCCAGGCTGTTGTGACCCCACTAGCCCATGGCCACGCTGAGAACCTGATCAAATGGTCGTTGTTGGCTACACCCAGATTACTGTATCACTGGGTTCTTCTAGCCAACACAATGGAATCCTCTGATGAAAACTCTTAGTTTTTATTGGGAAAAGTTTTCTACCAGTTCTGTTTGGAATCTGCCTTCCTTTGGGAGAGTCAAAGGCACCCTCTGTCTATTCTCTTTTCCTGTTTACTGTTTCAAAACTTTCCCCCAGTTGCCAAAAACTTACTAAACTTGGAGCCAGAGTTGTGCAACAACATTTTGCTAGTTGGGACCAAAATTGAAAAAAAAAATTTTTTTAACTCTGTGTTGCCCATTTAATTACACTTGGTAAGCATTTTTTGGGGAGGGGATTGTCAGTAGCTTATATATTTGCAAAATTAACTGTGATATACTGTATTTATGCAATGCCATGAGTACACAGAGTTTACGTGCCCCATCTGAGGTATGTAACTGTAGATAGCTTAAGAGAAGAGGCCAACAGGGAAGGATGAGGGAGAAGTTCTTCAGTAGGAAAGGTCTCCCATTGTTTATCCAATGGAGGTAAAGCGAAGATATAGATCCATATATTCATTCTACAGATATTAAGGAACTCTTCTGTGCCAGGTACTGTGCTAGGGATGGGGATACAGAATGACTTGTACCTTGTAGCCATGGTTCTTATTCTCCCAAAGCTCACCGGATAATGAGAGAAGAAGATGTCAAGCAAATAAATAGAGGATTGAATCTGTGATAAGTGCCCCGGGAAGCCAAGACCTGATCTGGGTTGAGCAGGTACTCAGGGAAGTCTTCCATGAGAATGGGACCTTTCAATTAAAAACTGGAAAATAAGCAGGAGTTACTCAGGCAAATAGGAGAAGGAAAAAGATTCCAGGTAGAAGAACGACCCTGGGGTGGGAGAAAGCAGGGACTACAGGAGGAAGTCAGTGGGTCCAGAGTGGCTGGAATTGTGTCCAAGGCTGGGATTGCAGCCCTTGTGGAGACTGGGTTGCTGAGCAGTGGCCACGACAGGTTGAATCCCATAAGGCAGGGACTCTGGCAGCTAAAGGGGGCACACCTTCTTTCCTCATGCAAATCCGTCATACTTCATAAAAATGTATTTTAAGTAGGGTCCCAAAGAATTAGAGCAATATAGTGAGTAGTGGAACTCAGACTCTGGAATAAAAAAAATACAAAATAAATGTTAAAGTTATAGTCACAAATTGCATAATGATGGGGAATATATTCTGAGAAATGCAGTTAGCCAGATCCATCATTTTGTGAACAATGTAGAGTGTATTTACACTAAGCAAAGTAGCTATGATGTCACTAGGTGATGTGATCTGATGGGATCACCATGGTATATGCAGTCCAACGTTGACTGAAATTCATTATTGGCACATGACCATATTCTTCATTTTTAAATGCAGTAGTAATGTTCCTGACTCTGTTTGTATATGTGTATATGAATGTGCATAATCTGTCAGCAGAAAAATAAATCAAAATAATAGTCTCTGCACTGCTCCTCTAAGTGTCTATCCCAAATAACACAGAGGGCAGGACTCTTCAGACTGACCTGGACCAAGATGTTCTTCCTCATCTGGTCACAGCAAGTCTCTTTAAGCTCTGTTGACAGAAAATAACAGTTAAATTCTGAGTCAAATACGAGTGACCATAGCCCAGGAACACAGATTCAAGTCACTCTGAATGATATATTCCACCATAGAAGAGCTGCTTAAAATTTTGTAGTCACAGAACAACAACAAATAAAATAAACCAATATATGCCAATTAATTGGCGGTAGCATCAGGTAGACAGTCCACAGCAAGGCAGGGAAGTCTCTCCCATAGGTTTCAGATGTGATAGCATCTTAGCTTTAGGGTTAGTGGAGGCTAGAGGTCTGTTAAGCTTAGTGATACATTCTGAGAAGCCTCTCCATTAGTTATAAGGATGTTAAATCAGACGTCAAAGATGCAGTACGTGGCTATGAAAGGGTCTAAGATATCCCAAGGTAACTTTGGCTCTTGACCTTTAACATTCAAGTCAGCTGAGGTCAAGAAGTCTGCAGAATCTTTAATACAGGAGCACCTTCTTCAGAAAACTTCAGTTCCCAACTCCTGGCCTATTTTCATCAGCATCAAATCACATTCGAGGTCTTTTCTCCTCTTGCTCTTTTTCAAAATAGTCACTAAGCACTGGGGAGGGGAAAAACTGTTCAGAGAGCTCAGAATGTACAGTGACATCATTTCCTGAGCATTGCTATTGAGGGAAAATTCCTATATACTTTATTCATTTTGCTAACTAATAAATAAATCCGTTTACCAAATGTGCTCCTTTGTCAACTGCACAAATCTTCTATTTACTTTGAGAAAATGGATCTACAAATGGGCTTTCTCTGTGGCCCATTTTGAAGTGGCTCCGTAAGATGTGTGATGAAGCCACACTGCCCTGCCTTTATGCGGGTCCTCAAAGAGAGTCCCACCCTGGGAATAAAGGAATGGCCACAGTCGCCCTGCCTTGATAATCAGTTCACAGTGTTTGGCATTGAAGGCTTTGTTCGGAGGCTGAATTTGGCCTTCGGGGCTTCCGTCTGGGATGTTGAAGGGCATATAGAATTCTCCACAAGCTGTGTGAATAGGGGCCCCCCAGCCAGCTGTGCACACCCCTCCTCTCCTCTGCTCCCAGGACCGCCTTTCACTTGGCAACAGGAATCCGGCCTACAGACAAAGTCAAGGAGCTTTGTGAGGGAAAGAGTGACATTTGCAAAGGAAGCCTACACTTCAGCTGGGAGCTCCTAGGGGAAGGGCTAAGCGCCTGGTGATCAGGAGGTGATGTCACTCTGGACTTCCACAAAGAGAAGAGTGGCCTTTTCTTGGGAAGATAGATGATGTCAGCCTCCCAAATGGGAGTTGTCTGTTTTATCATCTTTTTAACTATTTGTTAGATGTTTCAATCCCTTACAATTTCCAGAAATTGGTTTGGGGAGAACTTTCTTTTGTTATTTTTTTATTTTGGTGCTGGGTATGCAAATCCTATGCAAGTGCTTTACCATTGGGATACATCCCCAGCCTAAGGAAGAATATTTTAAAAATCAGTGGGAACCTTCATGAGCATCTCTGTTTTAAAGTGAGCAAGCACCTTCTTGGCTGCCTTTGGACAAAAGGGCTTCCTACAAACCTATTTTAGGACACCAGCAAAGAACCTCCATGAGGTCAGCCATGCCTCTCTTCAACCTTTGCTCCAATTTTCTCCATCAAATGGGCTTTCAGTAGTTTTGTTTGTTGTTAGTCTTTTGGGGGAATTCCTTTGAGTTTGTCATTTGTATTCCTTTTTGTGACTTAGAGATGTGAAGTGGAGTTTTGAAGGGGTTCACTCTTTGGGTGCAAAGGTTTTATCTATTGTGATTCCCTTATCCCTTTGTCCATGCTCAGATGCTGGGTCATCAGCTTTAGGGTGTGAGGGTGAGTCAGCTGGGCTTGTCCTCTGAGGGCAGACAACTTACTGCTGCGAATCACATTACAGTGGTGAAACATACCATCAATGGGCAGGTCTTTATTGACAACAAGTTTTTCATTCAGTCAGTCATTCAACCAACCAGCCAGCATGTATTTATTCACTCTCAGACCTTGCGCTTGGGATTTGAAATATAGAGTATTAATTTGCTCAGGCTTTCATAACAACAACAACAAAAAAAAAAAAAAAAACAAAAAAAAACACACAGTTAAGGTGGCTTAAACAATAGAAATTTACCCTCTCAGTTCTGGAGCCTGGAAGTCCAAACCCAAGGTTCTGGCAGGGTTGGTATCTCCTGAGGCTTTGGCTTGCAAATGATCAGTTTCTTGCTGTGTCCTCACATGGCTTTTCCTCTATGTACACATATCTTGACGTCCGGTGTGGCCAAATTTCCTCTTCTTATAAGGACAGCAGTCAGATTGGATTAGGACTCACTCTTATAGCCTCATTTTACCTTAATCGCTTTTTAAAGGCCTGTCTTCAAATATAATCATTTTCTGAGGCCTGGGGGTCAGGACTTCAATACGTGAATTTTGGCAGGGATGTAGTTCAGCCCATAACAGAGAAGAGGGAAATGGCATCCTTCAGTCAGTCATCTAGCCGGGGAGACAGACTGACCAAGCGTTAGAAATACATTGTGATCCACCAAACAGCGAGTGGGATCTCAGGAAGGGATATCCAGGTCAGCCTGAGGGGAGCTTGAAGTTCCCTTCAGGTAGCTTTGATATTTGAGCTGAGTTTTAGAAAATAGGCAAGAATTGATCAGACCAATATCTGGGAGAGGAACGCATTTCTAAGTAGAGGCAGGAGGCCTGAGAGCATACTAGCCTTCCAAAGGACAAGTATCTCAGCTGGACCTCTGGTTCTGTGGGGAGTATCACCTCCAAGGAGGTGCTAATTAGTTCTTGGAGTGTAAAAAGGTCTTACTCTATAATGTATAAAGCAGAGGCACATCAGTGCATAGGAGATAGAAGCATATCTGGGTATTAAATTATCATGGGAGAGAATTTAGAAAAAAATCTTGAAAGTTTCCTTAGGAGGCTGATAATAAATAGGTTGAGAAATAGTAATCAAAAAGGAATGATAGAAGTTGAGGCAGGACAGATTGTCAGAGACTGATTGATAAGACACAGTGCAAGAACTTGGATTTTTTTTTTTTTTCCCTGCCATTGACAAAAGACCTCAGATTCCCCCACCTCCCCATACTGAAGAGCCCATCCTAGAGTCTTGGGCAAGTTAGGTAAGTGCTCCATCACTGTGCTGTACCCCACCCCTCCATGGCTGGCATAGACTAAATGACTGACTTGTTAGGAAACTTCTGTACTAGAGCTAAAGAAAGAAATTGAGTACAGGGTGAGGTTAGTATTAAACAGATATTTGGAAAGTGAGATAGGAGGATGAGAAAGCAAAGTATATGCGTGAGTCTGAGTCAAAAAGAGGGTCATAGACAGCTCCCACATTTCGTATTAAATGACTTGGTGTGTATTGCTGCCATTATTCATATGTTGGGGATCCTGGAAGAAGACCAAGGTTGGGTGAGAACGGTGAACTCCAGTTTGGACATGTTGAATTTGAGATGCGTGTGGAATGTTCAGAAGATGTGTCCTTTAGGCAATTGTTCATGTGTATGTGAAAATATAGACTTGGGGCAGAAAACGAGATTTTTCAGTATCAGTGACTTTGGAGTTGTGAACATAATGAAACAGATGTCCAAACCTGTGCAAGCGTTTTGAATATAAAAGAAGTATCCCACTCGTCTTTGTCTTCAAGGTGCACACAACCCAGTTAGGAAGTGTAGTTGGAGAAAGTCAACAGAAGTGTCGAACGGGGACGTTCCTATTGCAAGGCTGGTACAGAGGCTGCAAGTGCTTGGGGAGATCTCTGTGTGGTTTGAGAGCCCTCTGATCAGGACAAGAATTCATAGATTGTAAGAGCCTTGAAGGAAGAAGTAGCTAAGATGGCGGCTGGCTGAGAGCCAAAGAGGAGACATTTAATTGTTTACACCTGACATTAATGCAATTAACCAAGAATCTTTCTGTGCCCGTGAACACTGTGTGACGCACCTGTAAGTTGAGTTTGTGACACGTGTATACTTGTTAAGGTAAAGAGTATTTAAACAGACAGTAGAGAGGAACGGGGGCGGAATCAGGAGGAGAATACAGAGAAGAAAGCAGAGAAGAAGCAAGAATAAAGAACCTACTCATTTCCAGTCTGCCTCCGATTTCTTTCCCACGGTATTGTTGCTGCAGGCGGCAGTACCTGCAGGCGGCAACAATAGATGATGCCTGTATTCGTAGGAGCAAAGAAAGAGGTAGAGGAGTATAAAATAGTAAAGAGAGCAGGACTCAAGGCTACACAGACCTCCTGGGCTGCGCTCTACTGAACACTGAAAGCCTGTGGGATCAGTTTGAACTGCATGTCCTGAACAGTAGGCAACCACTGTTATTTTTGAAGCAGGGCATTTGGATGTCAGGGGAGGAGATTGTAGTTGGAGAAGTCACAGATCATGGTGATAGAGGGGACCCAAGGGGAGGATTATGCATCCTGGTTACCAAAAGTTGGGGATGTATGTTTTCAAAATCAAGATGACTGAAGATGATGGGGAGTAATGCTCCAATGGATCTTTAACAAAGGTACTAAAGGACTCTGTGGCCAATATGGAGATAAATTCTGACAGACAGTTGTCATATTCCTTTTTCCTAATAATTCCTTCAAAGTTATATCTTTGAAATACAGACTCATATTACCTAATTTTTCCTGTTTGAAAAATTACTTTTTTCATTATTATTCTGTTTGTCCTGAGCCTGATCCCACTTGGTGAAAAAATTCAGAACCATCTGGAGGTATGATATTGCAATGAAAATGATTTTATGAATTGTGGTCAGCAAAGACTCCAGAGCACACTCACAGACAGGCTGTGAATCATGCCGTCTGGTCCTAATCTCAGGCAGAGAGCTTCCTTTCTGTTGGTGATGGAATTGCTTTCAAAGTGTCACTTCCTCCTGGGCTGGGATAAATATAATGTCACAGAAAGAGAATGGTGAAACACCTGCTCGTCTGCCTCTGAAATAACCTCCTTTATGACCAAGCACACCTCTTTTGTTCACCCATTAAGTCTGGAAGCAAACTCTTGGTAAGACATGAGTGAAAACATGGAATCCGTGGTTGTTTTATTATAACCGTGTGATGTAAGAGAAATCCTATTTGACTTGGGTAGAAACTCTGTTTAATTTAAAAGGCATTTCCCTAAATGCTGACTAGACTTTCTCTCCCATTCGTACCTGCTCTATCCTGTTCTGCTTAAAACGGCTCTTTCAGCCTATTTGATACTTAGGACTTTTGTCTTCGTGATACTTTTAAAATAGTCTGGAAATGAATACCACCTTTGTGTGGATCCAAAGCACAGATTTTTCTGCATTATGACATTTTATGCATTATTACATTATCTAATTTTTATTTTTATTTTATTTTATGACTAATTCTTACTTACATCTTTTTTTTTTCTTGCTAAGACATTCCTTATGGATAATGCTAACTTTAAAAAAAAAATCAATTTACCAAGCCAGGTGTGGCTGCACATGCCTATAGTCCCAGCTACTCCAGAGGCTAAGACAGAGGTTCACTTGAGCCCACGCATTTGAGACCAGCTTGAGCAACATAGCAAGATCCTGTCTTAAAAAAAAAATCTGTTTACCAATAACAGCAATAGATCTTCCTTTGGAATAATATTTTACCAATAACAGCAATAGATCTTCCTTTGGAATAATAATTTACTGAGAAAATCCTGCAGTTCATTTTGCCTTGGCTTCAGGGCTTTTCCAGCAAGGTCCCAGTGACCTGAGGCACAACATTAAACATATTTAGACCTTTCAGAATGAGTGGAAAAGCTAAATCCTGACATTTTTCGCCTCTTGACAACAACAATAAATACACATACACACAGTTGACCTTCATTTAATGTTGGCTCTGAGCCTCTAACAAGGGCCTTTTAGGAGTCCTGCATCCCAATTCCCATGTCGCTACTGTTAGAAAAAGTTTGAGCTGTATTTCCATTGCCACGCTTTGAAACAGTTATAAAAAGCAAAAAATAACCCTCAACAACCATGACCTTCCCAAATTATAGATTGCACAATTTAGAATAGTCCTTGAGATTTGGGCCAAAAGGAAGGACTTTCTCGAATCTTCTGTTTGTGTCCTGGTTCCCTAGCAACAGCATCTCTGATAGCAATTGCACATACTTTCTAGGGGATTCCACACTTTTTTTTGTACAACATGGAAAAAGAAACCACACTTTTTTTTTTTTTTTTTTTTTTTGCTAGTTTGTTTTCAGTTTCAAATATTGAAGCAGCTCAGAATGACTAAACCCACATAGAGCAAACATGATTTCCAAAGTAGAACTTTAATTTTTGTCCTCAGAGTTTTCTCCTTTTGAGTGTTTTCTTAAATATCACCATATTTGCCTCAAACATTGCATATCCAAGGACTCATTTTGTGTGAATGCCACAGTGTCCTCGAAGAAACTGATGATAGTTGTCATTGTCTCACCAAACAAAGAGGGACTTTCTGGTGTAGGATGTAAATACACTTTAGGAAAGCTACTAGAATTTGATATCCTGTACATAATGATGACATTATTATACCTTGTCCCTGATTTTTTTTCTACTTCTAGTTATATAGACTACTCACAGGCTAAATAACATTTAACACCTCAATGTAATTTTAAATTTATTTTAAGAGATTAATTATGATGAAAATAGACTAGTTGGTTCTGTAAAAAGTAAATAAAAATTTAATTACATGTTTTCTTCATTTATTTAATTGACAGATAATTTGTTATTACTGCTGTTGAGGTTATTTTTTAAATGATTATAATGTGATGAATAGTTTTAAAAAATGTTATCTCATGTCTCCTCTGAAATAAGCATCACCATCCCCTTATTAAGGATGAAAAAAAAAAAAAAAAAAAACTGAGGAAGGAGGCTTAAAGAAGTTAAATAACTGCCCAGGCTCAAATCTATTAAGTGATGGAATCAGGACAAAAAACCTAGTGTGTGGGATTGTACTCCAAAGCCTATGCTCCAAGTAGCTGCACTTTGTCTAAAAGCCCCCAAAACTTTCATTGCAAAAAAGATAAAGTGATATTATAATGCAAAGAAGTTCAGAGCTTATGGTAGACAATTTTATAACTTAGTCCCCATAATAATAAACATTTTTAAAGAAATGCATATAATATTTCCTAAGTAAATAATGCTCTGGTTCCAAGGGTCCCTAGTAAAATACACAATTATTCTTTAAGTTCAAATAGCAATAAAATGTGGAGGACCAGTGCTGGGGTGGAAGCACATTGCCTGGGTAAGGACTAGTTCAAAATGAGCTCTTGGCTGTCTATCCTTCAACACGATGTCTGTTTTATTTTTATTTTTTGGTGCAGGGGAATGAACCTTGCTCATTCTAAGCATGTGCTCAACCGCAGAGCTGTATCCAAGCCCCATCTATTTTATATCTCACTTATAAAGTGCTCTTCTCTGGGAGTCTCTACATGTGGTTGATGGAATTGGCAAATCTGGGAGAAACCACAGAGATCATCTATTCTGTTACTAAGGGTTGGTTACACAAACTAGCTTATGTAAGGGAGGAGTTATGTTAGTGAAGAGTGAGAGGGTAGGTGGTCCTACCCCACCCCTGAAAAAGGTGGGTTTGACTGGGCGTAGATGATGGAGGAGGGAATGGAGCATGTGAGGATCTAGGTAATTTATTTTTTTGCCTCCTTTGCGCCGGGGGCCTGGGCTGGCTGCAGCGTGTGTCCTCCAAGGGGCCTGCAGCTCTGGGTAGGATAATCACAGGAATCAAGGCTTGGGTTTGGACAGAGCACTGAGGGTCAGAGGACACCCCCTACCACCACCACCATCTGCATGGTGCTTCCCATGCTTGTGCACTTGCTGGTGTGGAGTAGCTGCCCAGTGGAGGAAAGGCTGGAGTTGCAGACAAAGGGAAGGAAAGAATTAGGGGGAGGGGAGTGAGGCAGAGCCCTGCAAGCTCACTGAACTTTTCCCTGGAAGAGGCTGTCTACTACAATAGTGGAAATGAAAGAATGCAGGTTTAGAGTAAATACTTCTAAATAGGAATATGAATGTTGAACTTGGAAGTTGCATAAAGATAACATGTTTTCTTGATCTTGGCCTGTTTGGGGATTTCATAAAGTAGCCACTAGTAGCCTCAGGCCTGACTTTTTACTTCTGACAAAATTAGTGTCATTGCCTTGATTTCCTTTCATTTCCTGGGCAGATGTTTTCAGACTGTATTTTGTTTAGAGATATTCAGTAATTTCAGAAATATCTGAGAGAGACAGAGAGGAAGAGGAGGGGGTGGGGAGGGAAGGAGGAGAGAGGGATTAGAAAGCAATTGAGGGATTGATTTCTCCTGAAGAATTGTAAGCAAAGAATTTCTCCTAGGAAACTCTTTTTGAATTTGGTTGAAATGAGTAGATTGGAAGGAAACAGACATAGTTCATCAAAAGGAAAGATAATGAGATTGGCTATGCTTCTCTAGGTTAAAATGAAGGATTTCATCCTTTCATATTCAGGAAATTGAAATTTATATTATGTGAAAACTTCTAAAATATGGCCCCACTATATTCATTTCTTTTTAATAGTGTACAAAGGTGAGGAATTTCAATATTCAGATCTAGGACATTTCAGAAAGTCAGATGAGTATGATCACCTTAATTTTGAATACTCAGTGACATAGTAATGTAAGACATTTTATAGCTATAAATAGCCATTGATTTTTGAGCTTTTTCTATTTTATGGTCCAAGTCACTCATTTCATGTTATGGCTTATTCTTTTGCCCCCTTTTTGTGGTGGGTGGGGATGTTGTTGTTGTTGTTGTCTCTACCATTACAGATAACTCTATTCCATGTCTATTAATATATAGAAATTACACACAAACAAAAAAAATTATATAGTATCACCAACTTAGGGGCAGGTATGAAGTCCCTATGGAAGATGAAGATGAACTTTTCTAACCCTTACTTACTCATTAGTGCTAAAAATAACAACAGTTTAACTCCTTAGTCCCTGAGTTTGTTTCCTCCTAATTTGGTGCCTGGCCCTGTTTGCATGTAGTCTATTTTCTAACTTTTTCCTTGATTGACTGTCACCTAAACCTCAGGAAGTGATTAATACAAGATGGAATGAGAAGAGCTTACAAATTCACATTTCTTCCAACATTATTCTCAGAGTTGCTACTGTTTCATGCCTACCTAGGAGTCTGGCCACCTCATCTATCAGGGAAAGAATAGGATTAGCTTCCAAAGGCTGCTGTAACAAACTGCCGCAAACTGGGGGACTTAGGACCATGGGAAGTTATTCTTTTTATCCTGGAGACTGGAAATCTGAAGTCAAGGTGTTGACAGGATCATCCTGCCAACGGAGTCTCTAGGGAAGACTCTCCCTCACCCGTTCTGGCTTCTGTTGGTGGCTGGAAATGCTTGGTTTACCATGGCTTGTAGATGCATAACTCAGCCTCCATCTTTGATGGCCTTCTTCCCTGTATATGTCTGGGTCCAAATTTCTCTCTTCTTGAGAACATCAGTCCCACCCTAATCCAGTATGATCTCATCTTAACTTTATTACATTTGCAAAGACTCTGATTTCCCAATAAGAGTACCTTCTCAGGTACCTGGTGGACATGTATCTGGGGAAACATTATTCCACCCAATACAGAATGTTCTGTAGCTTGGGAGAACTTTCTTCACTCTTGGAGTCACCGTATTTTGTCCTTGATTTAGTCAGCTTTTTCACAGCTGTGACTAAAAAACTCAACCAGAATAATTATAGAAGAGGAAAAGTTTATTAGGGAGCTCAGGGTTTCAGAGGTCTTAATCCATAGACAGCAGGCAGAACTTGAGTGTGGTGGAGGGGAGTAGCCACACCCTACCTGCCTTCAGTTACCACTCAGTTAATCCCATTAGGTGATTAGTTCACTGATTGGGTTAAAGCTCTCATAACCCCATCATTTCTCCTCCAAACCTTGCATTATCTCACAAATGAGCTTTTTGTTGGACACCTCACATCCAAACCAGAACAGCCCTCTTTTCTTGTTTTGTTTGTTTTGTTTGTTTGTTTGTTTTTGTTTTTGTTTTTTTCCCCTTCTCCCATCTTCTCAGGAGAATTTCACATTCCTTAACCTTTGTATTACCTAATTTTCTTCTTGGATTTCATTTTATAATCATTCCAGCCTGTGTCTCCATTCTGTAGATATGTACTAACCCACAAAACACCATAGAAAATTAATCTGCAAGTTCTTAAAGACAGGTCTTTATGAACTTGGGAGTGGGGGGCTCTGTCCTTGGCCTTGCTGTCAGAGAGACTAGCAACCTGGTTTTAGTCTTTTCTCTCAGGAGAGATAGCTGACATTTGCGCATCATCTCCTGAGAGATTGCTTACCTACATTTTTAGTCTGTTGGGAATTAACTGGCAACATCAAACCAGGATCACTAACTTCTTATTGCTAGCACTTGAGGCAACTGTGACCATTTTCAGGAACTCAAGTCCCTCTCTACCTCCAGTCCTTTACTGACCTGCATGTTTCTCCTCAGGATCTCTTTAATTTCACTAGTGCATTTTTCACAGATGTACCAGAAATGAGGCCTGTGTACTTCAGGAAATAGTTCACCCTTGCCTTGCTTTGGACACCTACCCCACCAAGAGTCCCTGGTAACTTCTCTCTGCCCTCAGGCCCTCCTTAGGCTGCCATTTTAAATGATGGAGGCAAATCGGCCCAACTCCTGAGGCTCTTCAAATGTATTGGAGGACAGAAGGAGCTTTTATTTTTAAGTTGTAGCAAAACTATTAAAATGAAACCAATCATTTTAATGAAATATGTGAGCATTATCATTTATTGTGTTTAAAATTTACTGTCTTACTATACTTTGGCTTTTTGGCTTCTTTTAAACACCAGCTGCTGATTTCTCAGGCATTTCCCTCAAGAATCAGAGCATGAGGATGCAAGGGGTCCTAGTTGGGTCAGTGGGCTTTGGCCAAGTCTGTTCCAAGCTGAAACCCCTCCTGATGCTATCAGTTTATGAAGTATAGTTTCAGGAAAATGCCAAGTGTAAAGAGGAGACTAAATTTGAGCCATCATAAGGCAATGCAGAATGTACCATTGAAACTTTCTACCTCTGATCATGTTTGACTCTTTCATTGTTGGCTTCTTTGATCAAAGCCATTATTGAACACACACACACACACACACACACACACACACACACACGCTTAAAAATAGAACAGATATAGAAGATCACTATTACATTTTTTGCTGGGATTTTATAACTCATAGCTTGTTTTAGACAATAACAAAAACAGCATTAGCAAGGTTCTCATATGAAAAAAGATTTTAAATTATCTACATAAGTAAGCAGGCTTAGCAACAGCATTTAACTCTTCCTCTTTATGGGTTCAGTAGATTAATGTGCTTCCTGCTGATAAAGTAAGGACTTCCTTTCAGCTGATGACTCGGATTGTAGAGGAAAATAAAATCAGATTATCAGTCACCAGTAAAAGTTTCATAGAGATTAACTATTTAACATTGAAAAACAAATGATTCTCTTCAAAACATTATTGTATTCCAGTTCAGCTAATGTCTAAGTGATGCTAACATTTGTCTCAATGAAAAGATTGTTGCTTTGTTTACTTTTTCCAAGTTGCTATGGTGACTTTTTCTTTAGTCAAAGGGGACAAAACAGTACTGAGGGCAATGACCAATACTGTCATTCCAGTGCCTTTGGGTTGACATGGTCAACAAAGCATAGTAGAGAGAACACACAACTA
The DNA here is from genome assembly GCA_025594165.1 of Tamias sibiricus. NCBI lineage: Eukaryota > Metazoa > Chordata > Mammalia > Rodentia > Sciuridae > Tamias > Tamias sibiricus. The sequence goes on along the minus strand of CM046669.1, from coordinate 76,728,920 downwards.
GAGATGGGCTGGTTTGTGGGGTGGGGTCGGAAAAATCTGGGTTTTATCCCAGGTCTGTCATTCACTATGTGGCAAGGGCAAGTCACCCTGGAGCTTCTCTTTATTTTTCTCTAAAACATCCTAACATTTTTGTTCTTACCCATCTCACACTGTCATTATGAATTTCAAGTAAGATAATGTGCTTATTAGAAACACTTAGAAACTAAACGACCATACACGTATGAACTGTGTTTTTAAACATTTATTGTGGTTTGATGTACGACAGACTTTTTTACCTTTCCTCCAGCTCTTCATGGATTTCTAGCTGGTGATTCCTCTCTTAGCTCCAAGTCCTTCTCATATCTTGTCCCACATCTGGGTAGTCTTAAGATAGAATAAACAGCATGGATATACTGGTTGTCACATGCAAGGCAATTAACTAAAAACTTATTTCAGGCCATGTATACCCCCATTATCCCAGCAACTTAGGAGGCTGAGGCAGGAGGAATACAAGTTAGAGGCCAGACTGAGTGACTTAGTGAGACCCTGTCTTAATATAAAAACATAAAAATAAAAAGGAGTTGATGTAGCTCACTGGTAAAGAAGCCCTGTCTAGCACGCATAGGGTCCTGCGTTCAATTCTCAATACCACACGAAAATTTTAAAAAGTGCAATTAAATTCCTACCATCATTATCAGAATTGACTTTATTTTCTAGTACTTTACAACATCAACCATAAAATGCTAGTAAATTACATATTCTATTTTGCATTTGATGTGAACCTTTAAATATGCTACCTTTTGATATGTTTAACTGCAGGAGTGTTGAGTACGTAAAGGAGTAAAAGAAACAAATAAACTTCAAAGGATTTCAAGTTCTAATGGTTTCTTTCTTTGTCGTAACTACCTCATATTTTTCCCCCAACAGAGTATCACTTATAATATTGGAATTTCTCTTTAAAAGACACACACAGGTGCTTTTGATGAGAACAGAATGTGACATACCTAAAACGAAATTTTTGTTCTTTTTTTTTTAAACAAACTTGTGGGGGGTCGGGGCTAGGCATCTCAGGTCCTCTTGCATGCTAGGCGAGTGCTATATCACTAAGCTGTACCCAGCACTTAAACAAATCTTGTTCATTGTTTGTTTTTAAATCTTAGGAGAAAGGACACTGTGGGGCAACAGAGCTATAACTGATTTTTCAAAGCATCACTGGATGCCAAGAATTTGATATTATCATCCCAATGAAGAGTGACTAGTTTAAGGGTTTTAGTATCCTGTTATTTGCAAAGGAATTTACAAGGAAACCTAAAACAATTGGAAAAGACTATGGAAAAATATTCTAAGAGTTTTAGATGAGTCAACTATGGTTTTAAAAAAAGTTGAATTACATTGGCTGATGAACCAAAGCTAAGTGAAAGGGCAGAGATGAAATAGTCAATCTTCCATTTCCTTGTTCTCTCTTGTATTGTGGGGACACCTTGTCATTTTCCTCAAAAGATTTTTTTTCCTTTGGATTATTTATGGGACATAACGGATATCAAGAATATCCATTGTAGACAGAATAGCTTCATTCACTTATAAGGTATTTAAGTAAAAGATGCTACATCCAAACACAATGGATACCAATCCTGCCACTGTGTTGCCCAACTTCAGGAAGCATCATTTTCTGGAATGTACTGTGAATGGTACTTCCTAAGGTTGGGCAGTGGTACTGAAGATAGGGACAACTGTGCTGATTTTGGCTTCAGGAACTTTTTCCATGTGTTGTCAGAGCAGGACAAATATTTTCTAATCTTTTATGGCACTATGTTTTTTTTAACATTCACCACAGCATATAAACAATGTCAACACATCTAATTTTAAATAGTCCCCCCCTCCATAGGGCTTTAGTCAGAAATAAGAGAGAACTTTATAGGATGTAGGAAAGATAGTGCCCTTGGCAACAAAATTAAAGTCTGGAAACAGGTTTTCAAGTGGAAACACAAGGCGCAACTCAAGAAGGTGTTGACACTGACCTGGAATTGAGTTTCTTTATGGAGTTGAGGTTCTTCTGAGAATTCTCTTCAGCTTTATTCAGTTTAGTGGGATTTTTATATGGAGAATATATATATATATTATATTATATATATTTTTTTTTTTTTTTTTTTTTTTTTTTGTGGTACCGGGGATTGAACTCAGGGGCACTCGACCACTGGGCCACATCCCCAGCCCTTTTTTAAAATATTTTATTAGAGACAGGGTCTCACTGAGTTGCTAAGTGCCTCGCCATTGCTGAGGCTGGCTTTGAACTCGCAATCCTCCTGCCTCAGCCTCCCAAAGTGCTGGGATTACAGGCGTGCGCCACCGCGCCCGGCTTATGGAGAATATTTTTAAGGGTTGAGGGTACTGGGGTTTGAACGCAGGACACTCGACCACTGAGCCACATCCCCAGCCTATTTTGTATTTTATTTAGAGACAGGGTTTCACTGAGTTGGTTAGGTCCTTGCTTTTGCTGAGGCTGGCTTTGAACTCGCGATCTTCCTGCCTCTGCCTCCTGAGCTGCTGGGATTACAGGAGTGCACCACCACAGAGAATTTTTTAAAAAAATTTTTTTTTAGAATTCACTGTATAGGAATTTGCAGATGATGGATTATAGACAAAATCTCAGGTTTAGTATTTCATGGAGTCATAGTAGTTTAATTTCATTTATATGAAAATGCACATTTATTCATAAGACTGAGGAAGTGCTATTATTCTTAAACATGAAAAACTTGAAGCAGACTACGAAAAGGCACTTGCAATAATTTACCAACCAATAAAGAATATCCTGAAAAAAATAGAAAAGAAAATCCAGAAATGTTAACAGTAAAATATGATATTTATTTATTTATTTATTTATTTGCTTTAGTTGTACACAATACAATGCATTTATGTTTATGTGGTGCTGAGGATCGAACTCGGGCCGCACACGGGCTAGGCGGGCGCCCTACCACTGAGCCACAACCCCAGCCCAAACTATGATTTTTTGATCACCAAAAATTGCTATTGGAAAATAAGATGATTTTTTTCTCTCATTGTCTATAATAAGGCTTCCTCAGATGAGACTTCTGTAGAGAGCTCTCCTCCACTCCACCCTCAGATCTCTGAATTCCTCTAGGCTGGGTAGACACCCAAAGAACACCGGTGATTAGTTCCATGACTCCCTACATACCCAAATCCCAGATGCCCTTGTATAGAATGGCATTTACATATAACTTACGCACATCCTCCCTTATATTGAAATAATCTCTTGATTACTCATAGAACCTAATCCAATGTGAATACTGTGTATTTACAGTTATTATACAGTATTGTTTAAGGAATAATGACCAAAAAGAGTCAGCACATATTCAAGAAAGATGCAAATTTTTTTCTAAACATTTTTGATCTGTAGATGGTTGATGTAGAACCCCTGGACATAGGGGTTACCATCAGTTGGGAACCTAGCTCTGCCACTTCCAAGCCAGAGAACCTTGGGCAAGACACTTGACCTCTGCACTGATTTGCTCATATAAGAAATGCAATAGTAATAGTGCCTACCTCATGAGGTTATTCTTCTGAGTGTCAAAATAGGAAATACCTGTAAATCACATAAGCACTCCATGAGTGGTAGCAATGATTCACAGTGTGCCTCATGCTGCAACATTTGGTGATTTGTTGTAATGACCTGGCCTAATTACTTTCTAAGACATGAGCTATATAAGTGTTCATAAACATACGCTGTTCTCTTTTTCATTGGTTAGGTTTTTAGTTATCTGTTGGTTTGGGGTTTGGTTTAGACATAAATTCCCTGGTTCAGGACTTGTATCATGTGATTTTATTTCCTACAGTCTCTTGTGCAAAGTTCAGAATTTTTTGCACTTAAAATTCTAGTTCTTAGATCTGAAATTGACTTAGAAATAATGTACTAGTGACAGAGAAACTGAAGACCCAGAGGCACAGAGGTTACTAATGCTACTCACATAATCATTGTACTTCCTACAATGTCATTCTCACCTAAATATTATGAAGAAAATCTAAAACGTAGAATAACATTTTGAAAATGTAGCAAAAGTTTGGTATGGTGAAAGTAAGGACTGAGCACTGTTACACAAATAATATAATATTTCTTTTAAAAGAATAGATTTAATAAATGGTAAGTATGATTTTCCCCCTCTTTATTTCTTTTGCTTTGAAGCTGAGGATTTGACCCCAGAGCCTGGTGCATGCTAAGCATGCACTCTGCCACTGAGCTATACTCCCACTTCCTTCTTATTGCTTTATAATTGCATAAATGTTGTTATAACTTTTCTCCTAAACTAGACATTGTATATTTTCAGTGACCTTTGGTGAACTGAATTTTTGCATTTATTTTTATGTTTTGATTTGTTATATATGACAACAGAATGCATTACAATTCATATTACACATATAGAGCACAATTTTTCATATTAATTTTTGCATTTCTTCCAGGTGCTAGTGCCCACTTGGAACTGACCGAGCTTTGCTGTTTTCGCAGGTTGTGGTGGGGAGTTATCAGGCGCTACCGGCTCCTTCAGCAGCCCTGGGTATCCTGACAGGTATCCACCCAACAAGGAGTGCCTCTGGTACATTAGCACTGCCCCAGGGAGCAGCATTCAGCTCACCATCCACGACTTCGATGTGGAATATCATGCGACCTGCAGCTATGACATCCTGGAGGTAGGAAGTGAAGATGGTTTTCCAGCACATTCCAGAATTGGGGGTAGAACTGGAAACCACTCTGTAGAGATGGCCACATTTTTTCCAGTGGCCAGCTGCTTTCTATTCTTAGACATTCTTGTCAGTATCAGCCCTTCATGAATAATGTTGGTAGACATATGGGATTAATATCTTAGTTTAGGTTTCCCTCCCAGCAGTGCCTGAGAATCTTGGCTGTGGGCAGTTCTATCAGGAAGTGAGGCCAACAAAAATCTGTGTGAATAAAGGAGCAGGGAGGAACAAAAATCTGTGTGAATAAAGGAGTGGAGGGAGCTCCCATGGACCACTGGGTTCAGATCTTCTGGACATTTCTGAGGCATTGGTCTCCTAACTCTGGGCCCCATCAATCAAGATTGTGCTTGGGATTATGAACACTTGAAGTCTGTGAAAACTTGCCTGGTGAGAAAAGCATCTGAGCTGCAGTGTGTAGAGAGCAGACGCTGGCAGCAAGCCCAGGAACTGCCCTCACCTCTGCAGAAGCCTCTGAAGTGGGGCAGCAAGGTGCTCCTCCTGCAGACGGATTTTTTTGTTGTTGTTTTTTAATGGTCACTTAGGTAGTGTGAGGCATTTGGGTTTATTTGTTTTTTAATGTCTTTCCCCATATCTTTATTGGTGCATTATACTTGCACATAATGGTGGAATTCATTGTGACATATTTGTACATGGACACAATATAACCATATAATTTGGCTGGTATCATTCCCCAGTATTTCCCCTCGCCTTCTCCTTCTCCCTCCTGTCCTCTGGTCCCTTTTCTTCACTGTTCTCCCTTCAATTTTCATGAGATTTCTCTCCCTCATCTTTCTTTTTTCTTTATTCTTCTCTAGCTTCCACATATGAGAGAAAACATACTACCCTTGACTTCTTGTTTGGCTTATTTTGCTTAAAAAGTTCCACATATTTTTCATCAAATGACATAATTTCGTCCTTCTTCATGACTGAGTAAAACTCCATTGTGTGTATATACCACATTTTCTTTATCCATTCAACCATCAGTGGACATAATTAGACTATTGTGAATTGTGCTGCATAAACATTGGTATGCATCTATACTGTAGTATGATGCTTTAATTCTTTAGGATAAATAGAGGGGAGTGGTATAACTGACTCTTGTGGTGCTTCCACTCCTAGTCTTTTGAGGAAACTACATACTGATTTCCACAATGGTTGTACAATGGTTGACAATCCCACCAAGAATATAAAGTATTCCTTTTTTCTGTCTTCGCTCCAGCATTATTATTATTTATATTCTTGATGACTGACACTCTAACTGAAGTGAGAGTAAATATCAGTGTAGTTTGATTTGCATTTGCCTAATTACTTAAGTTCTTGAACATTCTTAAATATACTTCTTGTTTATTTGTATTTCTTCTTTTGAAAAGTATCTCTTTAGTTCATTTGCCCACTTATTGTAGTTTTTTGTTTCAGGGGGGGTGGGTTAAGTTTTTTGAATTCTTTTTGTATTCTGGATATTCATCTTCTATCAGAAGAGTATGCAAAGATTTTCTCCCATTCTGTAGGTTCTTTCTTCACATTCTTTTTTTTTTAATTTTTAAAATTTGTTTTAATTAGTTATACATGACAATAGAATGCATTTATGCACTTTGATATATCATACTAGATGAGATATAATTTCTCATTTTTATGAGTGTACATGTTATAGAATCACATTGGTCATACAGTCACATATATACATAAAATAATAATGTCTGTTCCATTCTACTATCCTTCCTATCCCCACATCCCCTCTCCTCCCTTCCCTCTACCTAATCTAAGGTAACTCTATTCTTCTCTAATGCCCTTATTGTGAATTAGCATGTGCACATTAGAGAAAACATTCGGCCTTTGGTTTTTTGGGATTGGCTTATTTTGCTTAGTATGATATAATCCAACTCCGTCCATTTACTGGCAAAGGCCATAATTTCATTCTTCTTTAAAACTGAGTAATACTCCATTGAATATATATGTCACATTTTTTAAATCTATTCATCTACTGAAGGACAGCTAGATTGGTTCCATAGTTTAGCTACTGTGAATTGAGCTGCTATAAACATTGACCTGGCTGTAGTATGCTTACGGTAGTATGCTGATTTTAAGTCCTTTGTGTATAAATTGAGGAGTGGGATAGCTGGGTCAAATAGTTGTGCCATTCCAAGTTTTCTGAGGAATCTCCATACTGCTTTCCATAGTGGTTGTACCAATTTGCAGTCTCACCAGCAATGTATGAGGGTACCCTTTCCTCCACATCCTCATCAACATTTATTGTTGTCTGTAAACTTGATGATTGCCATTCTGACTGGAGTGAGATGAATCTTAGTGTAGTTTTGATTTGCATTTCTCTAATTGACAGAGATGTTGAACACTTTTTCATGTATTTGTTGATTGATTATATTTCTTCTTCTGTGAAGTGTCTGTTCAGTTCCTTAGCCCATTTATTGATTGAGTTATTTGGTTTTTTTTTTTTGTTTTGGTGTTACATTTTTTGAGTTCTTTATATGTCCTAGAGATTAATGCTTTATTGGAGGTGAATGTGGTAAAGATTTTCTCCCAATCTGTAGGCTGTCTTCTTACACTAGTGATTGTTCCCTTTTCTGAGAAGAAGCTTTTTAATTTGAATCCATCCCATTTATTGATCCTTGATTTCACTTCTTGCGCTTTAGGGGTCTTGTTAAGGAAGTCACATTCTCTTCACATTCTTAATTGTTTACTTGGCTATGCAAAAGCTTTTCAATTTTATGCCATCCAATTATTAATTCCTGGCATCATTTCCTGAGCTTTAAGGGTTCTATTGAGAAAGTTCTTGCTTTCACTTTTATTTTCAAGTGTTAACCCTATGTTTTTCTTCTAGGAGTTGCATAGTTTCTGGTCTAGTTCCTTCGTCTGTGTTCCATTTTGTGCTGATTTTTGTGTAGGGTTAAAGATAAGGATCTAGTTTCCCCTTTTCTTGGGGGACATTATTTTCCATATCCCTCACCTGGTAAATAGCAAACATTCAATATGTTTCTGGAATGAATGAAAGTATCCAATTCTCTCATTGACCCACTGAAATAATGCATACTAGTGGTTTACAAAGGAATTTTTACAGCTATCTTCTTATTTGAATGTTGAATAATCCCATGAGGGCCTATTATGTCCCCATTTAATAGTTGTCAAAACCAAGGCTCAAATTAATGGGCTTTTGCATGATCACGTGAATGGTGAGTGAGAAGGTTAAAGAGTGAACCCAGTTATTACTCAACGCTCCCTGAAAATCAGTGTAAAAGCCATAGATATGTGCAGTCTTCAAGGGATTGAAATGGGTAGGGTGTTCCTCACTGAAAACCTTAACACTTAAAAACTTGATCTGATTACAAAACACGTTCTTACCTTGAAAAGAAATGGGGTTATAAAATCATCCCCTCAGGGAGTGGAAGGAGAGTCACTAGGTATTGCATTGAGTTGCACACGTCTCTCCATAACAGGACATCACTACAGGAAATGGAATTGGGTACACGGCTGGAAGGTCTTGGGTCAAACCCATACCCTTGTCTTCAAAGTCAGTCTGCTGCCAAGTCATTCCATCTCACAGTAGAAAAAGGTTGTAGAAGAGAAGACACCTCCCTAAGTTCACACTCTCCATACGAAGTTGGACTAACACTCACGTAGGGAACACTCAAACGGTTTCCCTTGCCAATGCAGATATTACTGGCTGCAGAAAACCTTTTAACACTCACAGAGGGCTGGCAGCAGATCCTCTCCAGCAATGTGCATGTTCCAAACCCTTCACTTTCATATTCCAAAGTGCATGTGATTGTTGCCCACTTGGCAAAATGTAAATGGGTTTGTTGTGCTTTTTTGTCACACCCAGTACGTGAGAAAGCAGAGAGAGAGAGAGAGGTCGTTCCTTGCAAACAGCCGAAATAACAGAGGGACAAAATCAGGGACTAGAGGCATCAGGCAGCATTCAAAGGGGTCCCATGCCTGCACAGAAATGTCCCCGGGAAAAAGGCAGCAGTCTGCTTGGGGTTTATTTTTATTAGGACAAGCTAACGTTGTAGTGGTCTCCCGAATCCCATTAAGAGCAGGGTTTGGAGGAAAATCTCAAGGCCCTTAATATTTGAGGAAAGTTTTCTTCTTAAGGCTGAAAGGAGCAAACCCCTTGACTTTTTGTTCAAAAACTTTTTGCTTCTCTGAAACGTTCAACTCAGATGGAAAGTGCTGTGATAAATCTGGGCTAATAACAATAAAATGACTTTTTTCCATTCCTCATTCCTTAGTTACTGATAACATGTGAGCAGTAGATTTCAAAGTTTGTTTCCCCGAGTGCATGCTTGGTCTAGAAACATGGGCAAATGTCTCAGCTGCACGCTGATGTTTACTGTTTCACTGGGTGCAGCCAAGTGGGACCTAACTGTCACCAGGTATCCAACTTATGGCATTCACCAGATTTAACCAGGGAGCCATTTTTCCCCTCAAAAAATCACCATCCAGAAAAGGGTCAGTTGCCTAAAGCAAGAGCTGTGTGGTTACTCATAACCCCGGAATGCTGACTTGATTGTAACAATAAATGGAGCTAACAGAGCAGAAAGAAATGTTCAAAACAGATTAAAACCATAGGCTTTGAAATGTCGAACATTTGCTAAAAACACATTTTAATCTCTGATCATCAGACCAATTCTTTTTCCCCCAAAGTGTAGTCATATGCCGTAGTGGAATGAACCACACCCTGAAATTCTTTCCATCTCTTTCCTCTTTCGGCCACATGCTAACCATCGGTTTTATTTGTGAAAGCCCAAATCACCATTCTATTGTGTTGGTCATGGAAACATTGATTTTACTTTGATCACTGAGAAAGCTCTGCAGAGAGAGCCTGAGCTGGCATCCTGCAGGAAAGGAAGTCCACTCCTTGGTGTAATGAAGCAGGACAATTGCTTGGTGTGGGCAGTGAGTGCTGGCTGTTCTCTGTGTGGTGCTAGTTTGCGAGTTCAGTCCAGCGAGAGGGGAAGCAAAGAATGTCAAAAGTGGTGGTGTTTATTCTTCTGGAGGCTTCTAGACCCAGCCAACTCAAACCCATTATGTTTGTGATCTCAAGGGGACGCATGAGCAGGGAAAACAAAAGAATATTTTGCCAACATGTGCAGGTTTTCGTTGTTAGGACTTAGCGTCAGTGCTCAGCGTTCTCTCTGAATGTGCGCGGGTTATTGGGCTTGGATGATGGGGGGCACGCGCTCAGCTGCATGCTCTGGGGGTGTGGGGTGGGGCAGGGAATTCTTGAAAATGGGCAAGGACCCTAAACAAGAAGCCATCTCTGTCCTTCCATTTGAATATGTGTATGTGTAAAGGGCCACATGAGGCTCTTCCTGAAGTCCTGCTTTTGGTGGCACTTAGGAGGCCACACAAACATGGGCTCCTTCTAATACAAATAAGCCCGAAGCAGTCAGCTTGCTTCATTCCTTTGCAATTATAGTCCTTGTGCTCAGCCCTCTGAGAAACAGCAGTCGCATTCATTTTGGCCTTTCCCCGCATGACTGGGGGGAATTAATCAGACAAAGAAGTCATTATAGATTCCAATCATGTACTCCTCCCCCAAAGCAGGCTTCTTTCTCTCTCTCTCTCTCTCTCTCTCTCTCCCCCCAGAGAACATTTGAGTGGTTTCCCTATCAGTCAGCAGAGGGCCTGAGGGTGGGCGGGGGGGGGGGGGGTGGGGGCTGAGGCAGGGGGGAGAGCTGCCCACATGGGAGAGGTGGAGAGACACTGAGACAGACCTCCCTCCGGAGAGCCCCTTTCCTGGCTTGGGCCCTGTGTAGAGATCTGTGTGCCTGTACGTGGTGAACGTGTGTGTGTGCGATTCTGAAGGACTGATTTACCAACATACTTGAAAGCTGTTCTCCAAGGTCCTTTCTCCTTACAAATTTGAGTTTGACATGACCTGAAGATGAGGGGCCAATATTTTCTGCTTGATTTCACACATACTATAGAAGAATCCAGGGAAGATTCAGAAACCCATGGGTGAGGTTTCATGGAGGTGGGACCAAAGGGATCCTTTTCTGAGGAATGTGTTGTTGGATCCCAGTCAGACAGAGAGTTGGACAAATTTGGAGGGGTGTAGGAGGTCTGAAGCCAAGTATGATGGAGCTAGAAGGAGTCACCTAGGAACTGCGGAGTCTGGGGGGATTATCAATAAAATCTCTTGTTCAGGCTCTTGGGAGCAAGCACAGGAGGATCTACAGCATTTTCTTTGTTAGTATACTCCAGAGCACACTTCCTCTAAAGAAGCAAATGCATTATATTTTGATGCCTAATCTTATAAAATATTCAGTGAACAGAGTAGATGAAAATTCTTAACAATATAACTAGAAAAGCACTAGTTTTCAGTGAACCCAAATTTCATAAACATACGAAATTCTACTACTGTTCCTTTGTGCCCATAAGAGTTGGAAAATCAGGCTTAATACTATATTAGCTGAAGTGTCTCTGCCATAGAAAGCAGTAAATTCCAGAAACATGAGGAAGAGGGAATGAAGAAGGAAACAGGGAAGATTCTGGAATAAGCTACTAAGTCCACCTCTACAATTCTGGCTGATGAAAGAAGCAGGCATTTTGTGGATGATTCAACTTGTGTGTTCTAAGGCAAAGGGAATGCTTTTGAAAACTCAGCTCAGGGTTATAGTTCATTCCCACCCAGGGAGGCTTAGATTTCAGTCTCTAATCATAACAGATTCAAGAGTACAAGGAGCTAGGGGAAGGGCTGAAACTGTTTAAATATGTCTCTTAAGTCCTTTTTTTCTACATCCCTGTATTAGGTCTATGGAGGCCCTGATTTTTACTCTCCCAGATTAACCCAGTTGTGCTCCCAGAGATCATCTGTGAACCCCATGCAGGTCTCCAGCACTGGAAATGCACTAGCAATCCGATTTAAGACCGACAGCTCCATAAATGGGAGAGGCTTCAATGCCTCGTGGCAAGTAGTCCCTGGAGGTGAGTGGAACGAAGGAGGTACCCTTAAGATACTTATGCTGAGCCCTTGTTAAATTTTATGAAATGATTAGAGAAATGTATTACGGTTACACTCTGATGATTTTGTAATGTCCCAAATGACAAATACTGCTTTGGCATATGCTTGTCCATAAAAATGTGTCTACATGTTACTGCCTCTGTGAAAACAAGATACAAGTTTGCAAGTCCACGGTGAAAACAGTTAAGGGGACTGGCTAGATGCCTTCACTTGCGGAGAGACTTGTGCCTATTCTCTGTCCTCAAATCTGGGCATCGATAAATGGCAGATTACCTTCTGCCATAGTATAGACCTGGGATTCGTGGCAAATACGAAAAGAAAATGGTAAACATTAAATTTGCCAGTTCTGAGAAATTGCCATGCATTGTATAATATCTTTCTGCCCAAGATCTTAGGTAGTCTAAATAAATTACCTGTAATAGCACAAAATATTTTAGTAGACATTAACTTATTCAACTGCTACTAATACTACTAATAGTGGTATTTAAGGAACGTTTACTGTGTGGCAGATACTTTTCTATGGCAAAGATTATGTCATTTAATTCTTATAACTACACTCTGAGTGTAGCCTATTTAATATTTTGTCTTAACCACTGAGGAAACTGAGCCTTAGGGAATTCAGTGACTTGCTTGCCCAAAGTCCAGAAGCTAGAAATGCCAAGACAGAGATGTTGCCCCAGGCTACCTAATTATGGCCTCCCTTTTTCAACTCTAAGGCAATATAGTAATCTCTCTTAAATGAATTATGTATGAATTTACAATACACAGCGTCTAGATTACCCCCAAGATGACTCTTAATTACTAGAAAATAAGTGCTGAATATTTTTACTATTATTTTATATTATCATAAATCAAAGGCATGTTGGTCATAGATAGCGATTGCATTACCAGGTATTGGATAACATTATAGGAATCAAAAACAACCTTAGTAATTGTACTATATCTAGAATATTAAAATTTTAAAAGGCAAGCTTAAATTATTTATAAAATCATATGCTACTGGATTATCAAATATTTTGGAAGTGACTATTCTTAACAGTACACTATATTTTAAAGAGCAACTACAAGGCATCTTATGGCTTTGTGACAACATGATTTCATTTGGACTTATTATTATTTTAAATAACTTTTGGTGACAGTATTTAAAGTGTTGAAACATTACCTTAGTATTATCTATGTCTCTTCGTTTCTGTTGGGATCAATGAATTAATGTGAATATTCAGTTCTTCAAAGTGCTTAGCATAGTACCAAGTAAGACTTATAGTCAAGCAAAGAAGCATATTGATCTGTGTTGCCAGGTAAAAGGCTGGTTTAAGCAACAGTGATTCCTCTCATTGTTGAATTGTGTTTCCTACTTGCAGGTTGTGGTGGGATTTTCCAGGCTCCCAATGGAGAAATTCATTCTCCCAATTACCCCAATCACTATAGGAGTAACACTGAGTGTTCTTGGGTCATTCGAGTTGAGAAAAATCACCGTGTTCTCTTGAACTTCACTGACTTTGACCTTGAACCTCTAGACTCTTGTATTATGGTAAGTGGCACAAATTTCAAGCACTATCTCCAGTTAATCTCAAGCCATGTGAGTACATTAGTGAATGTATTAGTGATGGTATTTTCAAAGCCAACTATTAGCAACTTAACACATAAGGTCTTTTTTTTTTTTTAATTAACCCAACAATAAAGCAGGGTTTAGCAGCTTAGTTTATCCGTTATCATTTTTGCCTTTCATTGCGTTTATTACTTCATTACCAAAAATGGCTGCAGTTTTTTTTTTTTTTAACATCTTATCTATGTTCACATCTGGAGAAAGAAGAAGGAATATTATCTGTATCTTCTTTTGCATTTTTTTTTTTAATTCAGGAAAGCAAAAAAAAAATTTTTTTTAATTTCCTTTACATTTTATTGGTCAGAATTGACTTCAAAGGGAATCTGGAAAGTACAGTGGAATAGATTTCGTCAATAAGTACTTTAGATCAATTATTATTAAGCTTTTAGGTTCTCAGAGGGCTCTGCTTTTCTTGGATAACTTGATTTGCTACTTTAACAAATCAGTCTTTTAATAGGACTAAACAGGTTGAGAGATGGGATACAGCTATTAGTTGATAAAAACTTTCTGCTGTTACCAAAAACTTTAAAGCATTCTTTCCTGAAACTAATATTTTGTGTTTAATGTAGGAGTAAATGAGGCTTTCTTTTTGTTTTCAGTTTAAAACTTTGGCTGCTGATTTTCTAGCAAAACATCTTCCTTGTTTCATTTGTATTTATAGACATTTCATTCAAATATAAACCAGATTCTCTTGGTTAATAGGATCTTTCTATTTTAGTTTCCTGACAGTTTCCTACACAAACTCCAACTGGTTTGGTTTCTTTTTAACTCAAGAAAACTCAAGAAGTTTTTTTTCTTCATATTTTTCAAAGCAGTCTAGTCTGTTTCAAGTCTATTTCAAATGTTAATTTATAAAATCAGATCATTAATAAAAGTTTGGTTGACTTATGAATGTATATTCACCTTCCAAATGAGATTTCAGAGTCTAAGTTAGCAAAGCATCATGAAAACTTAAGGTGTAGGAAATTCGTTTTCTCTAATGCTTACTTGGACCAACTCTCCTGAAAAAGACAATTTAAAATTTTGGATGACATTTAATAGCATCTTTCTAAAAGCAGCAAGGAACTCATAAGGTACTGTTAAATTTTGGAGTTCATATCTGGGAGAGATATGAATATAGTAATGGGGACTGTTTTTGTGTAGAAGGTATTTGCTTATCCAGAAGAGGATAGCAACACATCTGAGAGCATCTCAGAGCAAAGAGAACTAAAATTTGAGTCCAGGATCTGAGTACAATGAAAGGACTGGTAAGCTATACATATCCTAGGTAAAATTAAGGCAAGGCAGCCTTCATTGAGAGAACAGCCCAGCTTCAAGTCACCTGAGTGTACCCCACACACCTCAAGCCCTGGAATAATGAAAGGGTCTTGTGTATTGCTCATGCAGGTAACCATGGGGCTTCTGGAACAAGTAATTTAAAATCTTCAAAGGAAGATAAAATCATCCTAGGTCAATACTTGTTCATATGCAACAGCCAACAGACCATCAACCATGTTCAAGTTCATCAGAAGACAATATAGTAGAAATAAGACATGACACCAGTAACAGACAATGGTACCACACCCACTAATTTGCCAGATACTGAAACTAGCAGGCACAGATTGCTAAAAACCTGTGATCACTAAGCTTATACAGATAAAAGCAAGAATAAAACTTTCATCAGTGTAAGCAAAAATAACCAAAACAGGAGCAGACTCAACGGATCAGCAAGCTTCTTCATTAAGCAGTGATGGAATGACACATTTTCAGGGGAGAAAATGGCAAGTGGTTACAAGAGGGGTCAGTTTTTTATGGGTCTTAATGAGAGTTAATCATAGCAAAATGTTCAGTGTGACTTAATCATTAGAGACTTAGGACATGCTGGCTGGGCAGTCAGAACTTGACTAGTTCTGCAGGTTCAAAGTCTGAATCAGGAAAACAGTTGTAAAAGTTCGAAACCCATTTTACCAGGATAAAAGTCCAGAGCCCAGAGCCCATTGTTTGCCTTCTCCATCCAGGACTCATCCTTTCTCCCTGGGGGTTCTTATTCCATATCCTTCAAACAGGGAATTGCAAACTAAAAAAAGTGACATTGCAAGTATGGAGAAAAAAAAAAAAAAACTGAAAATTTTAGAACTGGTAAACACAATAGCTACAATTAAGATATCTCAGCAGAAGGACACTGAGGTGAATAAATAACGAACTGGAAGATAAATCAGCAGAATCATATCTGGAAAAAAGCATACATAAACATAAGGATTAAAAATACAGAGGACAGGATAAGACACATGGATGACATATAGAAAAGGTTTAACTTGCATTTAATTGGAATCCTAGAAGGAAAAGAGAGATAAATGGAGCAAAAGCAATATTTGAAGAGCTAATGACTAAGACTTTTATTTTTTCTAAAACCAAGGATAGATACTTTATAAAGTTACCCAAACAGCTAAGCAGGATAAGTAGAAAAACATATTTTAGAAAATTAAAGATAAATAACAAATGTTGATGTCAGTCAAGGGAGTGGGTAGGTGGGGAAAGATGAACCTTTCAGAAAGTGGCAGATAATGCTGACTTCTGGACAGCAATAATTGGAAGCAAAACAATGAGAAGGTATGTGCTGTTTGAAGAAAGAAAATAACTACAAGCCAGCAACCCTATACTCTCCTAAAATGGCTTCAAGAATAAAGGTTAAATAACCTTGGAGCAAAAGGAGGGTCTTCAAGAGACATTTACTGGACCCGATGCAAACTGTCTCTTCCTAGTTTTGCCTGCCATGAGCATTTCTCTGCCTCTTGTTCCCTCACCTAGTCTGCATGGTGCCAGGTACAGCTTTTTCTCTTTGGTAATGCCCATACTCCATAGAACTCAGCATGCACAATGTGTGACTCAACCAAAGCTTAGGTCAAAGGCACACACCCAACATGGCTGTGTTTTTTCCCTCCTGTGGTCACAAGGAAAAATTTCCACCTACATGGGATACAGATACACAGAGAGAGTTTTCTGGTGGTCATGGCCATATCTCAGCACGCAGCAGGGCTTGGTTTAACACTGTAGCAGGAGGGAACAAACAGAAATAAGTGAAACCTCAAATATGATCTGGCCATAGACATGGAGCAAGAAAATAAGCCCCTAGAGAGGTAGTGGGAGGATTTCTGTTGGGAAGATAATGCAAAATACACACACACAAAAAATCATGGTTGAGACAAATTGTCAGTGCCAGAGAATCTTGTATGAAGTAATTGGAGAAGCCCAGGCAGTGGGCAGAAGGGGCATTGTGAAGCAGATGCCTCTAAGCACTTGAGTGAGACATTGACACACCAATAGTGTGTGAACCACACCAATGGTGTGTGTCACCATGATGCTGTGGCTGAGAAATCTAGCCCTGCAGTGAGGGATCTGGGGCTGAGACTGGACTTTGCCACTTCGAGATAAGAGAAACTTAATCTTTCAGATACATTTTCAGTAACTAAAATAGAGATAATGAGACGATGCATTTGTTTGGGGTTATTTGAGACAATGTGGGTTATTTGCTTACGGTCACATAGAAGGCTCACAGTTTGCACTAGCCATAATCATGCTGCTGCTACTGATGATGTGAACACTTCCAGAGAAGTGTATTCAATGAGCTCTGGGAGAAGGAGCTGTGGGCTTAGCAGCCAGAATCAGAGCTTCTTATCCCTGATCTAGACCTCAGCAGAAGAACCTACTGAAGAGTCTTTCTCAGAGTAGAGCATGTAGCACTTAGTGTGCCTAGAACCCTGTAGTCGCCTGAAGCGATGGCCGCTTGGAGCAAAGAAGCCGCGGGAAGAAGTTTTGAGACGAACTGGAAACAAACAGCTCTTTATTCTGGCAACTTTTCTCCCTGGCTCTAACTACACCCCGACACGCCGTCCACGCTCCTCTAACCTCCAAAATGGCGCAGACCTCCTCCGCAATCTCGCTCAAGTCCCTCGAGATCTCCGGCCAAGTCTCGCAAGATCCCGGGCCAAGTACGGAAGGCGCCAATGCCCAAACATGTCCAAAGCCAAAGCCCGTAGTCCACCGCAATTTAAGCCATCTCCCCAAACAGGGCTCCTGCATTTCCCCCTTTTGTTTTAAAAGAGGTAATGCTCTAGGACGTCTATGTGCAACCAACATTCTTACCCGTCATTGGATAATCAAGGCTGTGCCCTTGACTCCTGTCTTAGGTTGATATGTCGGCCACATGAGACTGTCCCGTGCGACTGTGCCTGTCTTAGGTTGTCCCCCTCTGGGGATCTTACCCGTCATTGGCTAACCAGCCATCCAATGGAGCCCTTTAGGATCGACTGTGTATGATGACTAACAGCCGTCCAATTGTGAGGAGATGTTGCGGCTTTAAGGCAACAAGCCTTTTGGTGACGAGCCAAATTGTATAGCATATCAAATTGTTTAAACAAATTATTTGCCCTAAGTTTCATCAAGTAACACACTGAATTGTCTGGACAAATGTCCGCAAGTCATTGTCCCGTAAAGTCCCAAACAATGAAAGATCAAAATGTCCATTTGTTATAACACGTTGATGTAGGAGGTCCCATGCATGTAGAGCAGAGGCCACACTGTTGGTGAGGTTGTTTGATGCTTGAGCAGCAGGGATGCTTGTGGTGACCGCGTTCCCTGCAGCTATAGCAGCAACCGTCTTTTTTATATCTAGATAATGCCACCGGCAAATCTTCAGGGCCCGCTACCTAGAAACTCAAGCATCAATTATTAAAGGAAAGGCAGTGTTATTTCAGCACTGAGTGAAGAGTCGAGTTGTCAAACTAAAAAAACAGAATTATTAGATTAGAAAATTAAAGTTGATTTCTGCTCATACACATTGTTGTTTGAGCTCACACAAACATAAGTTGTCAAAATATCATATTGAGAACAAAAGAAAGAAAGACTGAGGGTATTTACTGTATTAAAGATAGATTAAAGAAAAGCTAAAGGCACTTTGGAGAAATAATTTGTCAGCTGGAACCCTCAAGTCTCTGTATACACAGCAATTTTTTACCTGTTGAGATAATTGAAATTAATCAGCTATTAAACAAATGAAGTTAATAACAAATGAACAATCTTATGTCAAAACACCAAAATATTAGGTTATATAGCACTAGTCATATTGTTTGCTAAAGAGAAGAAGTCCCAGGGATACCTATAATCAAAATTGAAAGTACCTTCATTTATAAAATTATTTACCTAAATTGAATACTCTCAACCTAAAATGAATTAAAGTTATTTGGATCCATATATATATATATATATATATATATATATTCTTTTTCATAAGCGCTTTGTTCTTTGTGACGTCACACTGGACAGACGAACAAACATACAAACATATATTTGTGACGTCACATTAACATGAAATGTAGACAAATGTACAGACATAAAGACATGTATAAAAAGAAAAAAAAATACAATTGTGTGCACACTAAAGAGAGATCTCCTCATCCCGGCCGGGAGGAATGACTCTTGAGTTGTGAAACATTTTGAAGGACACTTTTGAGGGAGTCATTCTATATCTTCATCTTGGTCTTCTTGATTTTGTACCTTTTTTATTAATCTTGATTCCTCAACAACTACATCTTGATCATTTTGATGTGGTACCTGCTTTATTAATCTAGATGGTATCCATATTGGAGAGGATTCGTGTTTTGGAAAAACACAAACAGATCCTCTCCCCCAAATTAATACTGGATCTGGACCCTTCCATGTACCTGAAAGAACATCCTTCCAGTAAACCAAGGGTTTATGTTGTTGGTGTGGATTCCAATGTCTGTCTCCAGCAGAATAACCATTAGAGTCTAAAGTTAAAAAATTTAAGGTAAACAGGGCAACTGCCAATCTGTCTTTAGGACTTTTCCAATTTCCTTCTTTTTGTTTTAATAACATAATTTTCAGTGTGCGGTTTGCTCTTTCAATAATGCCCTGACCCTGAGGATTGTATGGGATGCCTGTTTTATGGGATATGTTGAATTTTGCGCAAAACTGTTTGAAAGATGAGGACGTATATGCGGGGCCATTATCTGTTTTAAGCATTTTGGGGGATGCCCAATGCAGCAAAAGCTTGTAAACAATGAGATGTGACATCTTTAACTTTTTCTCCAGAATGTAAGGAAGCAAAAATCATGCCTGAGCATGTATCTATGGTTACATGAATAAATCGCAATTTTCCAAAGCTTGGCTCATGAGTAACATCCATCTGCCACAAATGATTGGGCATTAATCCTCTAGGGTTAACACCAAAATGAGGATTGGGCAAATGTGTCATACAAGATTTACAATCTTTTACAATTGTTCTGGCTTGCTCTTTTGTAATTTTAAACCTACGTTGCAAGGTGGTGCTGTTGACGTGAAACTGGGAATGAAATGAAGTAGCTTGTTGTAGCGCTGAAAGTATAAATATTGTTTTTGTAAGTTCATCAGCCTTTTGATTACCTTCATGGAGGGGGCCAGGCAAATTAGTATGTGCTCTAATATGGCCTACGAATAGAGGTTCTTTTCTTGCCCACAAAAGTTTTTGTATTTGATAAAACAATTTAAAAGCTGGAGTATGAGGTGCTATTGGTCCTGCTAACTCTAATTTTGGGACAGCTTGTACAATATAGTGGCTATCTGAAAAAATGTTTATGGGCTGGTCTCTAAAATTTTCCAGAGCTCTTACCACAGCTTCCAATTCCACTAGTTGAGCTGATTTGTGTGCAGTTATGTAAGTCATATTTTCTTTTGTAGTGACTATTGCAGCAGTACCATTTGAGGACCCATCTGTAAATACATTAAATGCCTTAGGAATAGGTTGATTTTTTATTACCTGTGGAAATATAATAGGATGATTTAATACAAAAAGATAATATAGGAGACTTAGGAAGGTGATTATCAAAATTTGCAGAGGTAGAGCATCTAGCTATAGCCCAGTCATTATCGTTGAAGCATAAATATTCAATCTGTGACGATGAATAGGGAGTAATAATAGTAGCAGGGTGAATGCCAAATATTTTAGTAGAAGTTTTAAGTCCTTGAAGAATAAGTTTAGCCACCATGGAGGTATAAGATTCAATTATACTTTTAGGAGAGACGGGCAAATGTATCCATAATAAAGGCCCTTGTTGCCAAAATACTCCTGTGGGTGTATATTGTGAAGAAATAATAATCAATATCAGCGGTTGAGTTAAATCAAATCTGTCACAATGAGCTCCTTCGATGGCTTTTTCTACTAACTTTAAAGCTTTCCTAGCATCTGGAGTCAGTGTTCGTGGTGAGGATGGATCAGGGTCCCCTCGAAGGATATCAAATAAAGGTTTTAATTGGCCAGTAGTGAGGTTTAGTGTAGGGCGAAGCCAATTAATGTCACCAAGCAGTTTTTGGAAATCATTGAGGGTGGTTAAATGTTCTTTATTTATTAAAATTTTTTGGGGTCTAACAAAAGTATCCATGATTTTAAATCCTAAATATAATATGGGAGATCTAGTTTGAACTTTTTCTTCTGCTATATATAATCCGTATTTTTTAAAATTTTCTACCATGTCACTGAATATATTAAATAAGATTTTTTGATTAGGGTGGGCCAGTAAAATATCATCCATGTAATGTAGACACATGAGGTTTGGATAGTTATTTTTAATGGGTTGGATAGCCTTGTCCACATATATTTGGCATATGGTGGGGCTATTAGCCATTCCCTGTGGTAAAACCTTCCATTGATATCTCTGATCAGGGCCATTATTGTTCATAGAAGGAACTGAAAAAGCAAACCTGGGGGCATCCAGAGGATGTAGGGGAATAGAAAAGAAGCAATCCTTTATATCAAGACTAATAACATGGAAACTTTTTGGAATAGCTACAGGATTCGGAAGTCCAGGTTGAGTAGGGCCCATGACTTGCATGGTTTTATTAATTTGTCTAAGATCATGTAATAATCGCCATTTTCCTGATTTTTTCTTGATCACAAATATGGGGAATTCCAGGGAGAGGTGGAAGGTTCTATATGTCCTGCTTCTAATTGTTCCTGAACTAGTAGGTGGGCCGCTTGTAATTTCTCTTTAGATAGGGGCCACTGAGGGACCCACACTGGCTTATCAGAAAGCCATGGTATTTTTAAAATTATTTTCTCAGTGGCCCCGAAGAAAAATGTCTTTTTCCTATATGATAATGATTTCTTTTAGGGTTACGCTTACCCTGTACTTTTTGATAATGATTTCTTTCAGGGTTAAGACTACCCTGTATATTTTCACATTTAACACCTGCAGGTTTGGTTGCAAGGTGTACTCCCATTTGTTGTAAAATATCTCTTCCCCATAAAGTAACTGGTAGGTTAGGTAAAACATAAGGCTGAAACGTTCCTTTATGTCCTTCATCATCCTCCCATTTTAAAATTACTGCACTTTTTTCTGGGAGGTTATTATATCCCAAGCCTCTTAAACTGGTTGAAGCTTTTTGCAGAGGCCAGTGTTTGGGCCATTGTCGTAAATTAATGATGGAGGAATCAGCTCCAGTATCTATAAGTCCCTCCATTTCTATTCCTTGGATTCTTATTTTACACATAGGCCTCCTAGTACAGTCTCGAACCCAGCAAGCCATGGGACTCGAATCAGTGGAACAAAATCTTGTATTGTTCCCTTTTTGAGGCATACTCATTTTAAATGAATTATGTAAATTTGGAAGGAGAAGCAGCTGAGCAATTTTATCTCCTTGATTAACAGAACTTATACTTTGGGGTGAGCTAAGCATTATTTTTATTTCCCCTTTGTAGTCTGAGTTTATTACACCTGGGGTCACTTGCAAACCTAATAAGCTTTGAGGACTTCGCCCGATAATAAGTCCTACAGTCCCTGAGGGAAGAGGTCCCCTGACTCCTGTGGGAATCAGTTGAACCCCCATTTCAGGTGTTAACACTATTCGGGCGGTGGAACAGAGGTCTAATCCTGCATTTCTTCCTGTTCCTCTGGTGAGGGAGTGGATGGGTAATAGGGGTTGTGTCGGGGAAGCATCTGAATGGATGCTTGAGGATACTCCTCTTCCAATGCCTCGTACATTTGTGGGCCCCGGGGCATTGGGCCCCGTGCCCCGTTTTTTGAATTCCTGAACAAAGGATTTCCATGGATGTCAAATTTTGAATGGCATTTATTGGCCCAATGATTTCCCTTTTTACACCTGGGGCAGCAACCTGGAGCACGGTATGAATTTGGTCTTATTTCTCTTTTGGGATTTTGCCTAGAATAGCCTGATTGACTATGATAATTTTTCCTGGAATATCCTGATTGATTATAGTGTCTAGGTTGAGTCCTTGTGAAATTCTGAGGGGCAGCATCTCTAACAGCTGCTGCAATCATATTCCCTGTGACAAAGGCATCATTTATATCTTTACATAGTTGTATATATATGGAAAGATCCTTTTTATTTCTCCATGGCCTGATGGCTTCCTGGCAATATTTATTAGCGTTTTCATATGCTAATTGAACAACTAATGGCATAACTTGATCAACGTCTCCAAAAACTCTACCTGCAGTTCTCAAAAGTCGATCAGCAAATTCAGCATATGGTTTCATTAGGTCCTTGAATTACTTTGGACAAGCTACCTTGTAGATCCCCAGGTCCTTGTACAGTTTTCCATGCCTTTAAGGCAGCTGCGTTTATCTGAGCATATACTCCTGGGGTATAATATTTTTGAACCTGTACGTCTGCGAATGGCCCTTCTTCTCCTGTGAGCATTTCTATATTATGGTCTCCAAACCCTGCATCTGCATTTATTTTAGCTGTTTCTATACAAAGTTCTTGAAATTGTGATCGCCAAACCAAGTATTGTCCCCCACTTAATGTTGCTTTACATAGACGTTTCCAGTCTGAGGGGGTTAAGCTAAAGGTGTTAAGGGACTCCAGTATACTCAACGTGAAAGGAGCTTGGGGTCCATATGTCATTACTGCCTCTTTGAGAATTTTTATTGTTTTGAAATCTACTGACTGGTGGCCCCTCTCTCCATTTTCATATTCAAATACTGGCAGTTCCCAACGTATCTGTGAGTTACCCTCGAGAGCACATAAGTGCTCAGAAAGACTTTTTATTTCTATTTCTAGGGTATGCAAACGCCTAGTGATACCCTTCATATTTTCTGTAATAGATTCCACCCATGGGGGAGTGGAGGACATAGGTTCCTCCACTTGATGGTCCCTTATCTTGGTCTTCCTTAATTTCCTTTTGTTCATTTTTTTCAGAATCACTTTTACTTAATTCCTCCTCACTACTACTACTCTCATTGGTCCTAACTGACTCAGTAACATCCTGAGTCCCGGATTCAATTGAGAGCATGTATCCTTGAACTATCTCTAATAAATCTTGAATAGCTTTAGCAGCTCGGATCTTTGTCATTTTTGAGCCCGCACTGATACTATCCTTACTGGCCCTAACTGACTCAGCCGAGGCCAAGCTTTCATGATCACTTTCACTTTTTTCCAAATTCTCCTCACTAATAACTGACTCAGCTATATCAAAGAACCCATCAAGAGCCTTGTACACTTGGGTCTTAGTTATTTTCGAACCCATTTTAACCGCTCTGACTAGAGACTCCTGCGAGGTTCCTCAGTTCTTACCTGCCGTGTCGATTCCCCGTCCGGGCCACCACCTGTAGTCGCCTGAAGCGATGGCCGCTTGGAGCAAAGAAGCCGCGGGAAGAAGTTTTGAGACGAACTGGAAACAAACAGCTCTTTATTCTGGCAACTTTTCTCCCTGGCTCTAACTACACCCCGACACCCCGACACGCCGTCCACGCTCCTCTAACCTCCAAAATGGCGCAGACCTCCTCCGCAATCTCGCTCAAGTCCCTCGAGATCTCCGGCCAAGTCTCGCAAGATCCCGGGCCAAGTACGGAAGGCGCCAATGCCCAAACATGTCCAAAGCCAAAGCCCGTAGTCCACCGCAATTTAAGCCATCTCCCCAAACAGGGCTCCTGCAGAACCCAATATACTGTCATAATGATCATGAGAAAACAGCAGGATTGATTCTTTTGGGCCTGTAAACCAGGAACGCTTTCACAATGGAGGTGGCCTTTAAGTGACAAAATCTCTTTCACTAGTAGAAACATGACAATGGGGCCAGAGGGGAGGCTGTGGGGGAAGGATGGGGAAATGGCACACACATAGGCTTTGGGGACAGGAAAGGAGATACTGTGTCTGGAGTGTAGACAGGAGCTGGGGGCATGTGGAGACCAAAGGCAACAGAAGACTTCCAAGTTGGATACACTCTTTTTATGCCCTGGTGAAAGTTTCAAAATTATCCTATAGGTAGCAGGGAGTCAGTGACAGTTTTCTGTGAAACAGGAATAACCTACTCAGAACAGAATTTTACAGTAAAAACGGCAGCAGTGTGAGGAATGGTTTGACAGAGAAGGAAAGTGGGGACATGGGCTGTTTGGATAAAGCTTGGATCAGAGATGATGAAGGCCTCATATGGGGCAGTGGCCTCGGGCCTGGGGCCATTTGGAGAACTGTTGTGGAGTAATCACCAGCTTAGTTACATGGTGGAGGATGGGAGGTGGTAGAGAGGCAACAGTTAAGACTACTTTCTGAAGAATGGGTAAATGATGAAGGCATTAACTGAGTAAAGGGATAGGCTATTATGGATTTGATTAGAAACTTTCAAGTTTAAAGGTTCCTTAGAGTCTCAAGTATTAATTCAGTGTTCAGGATGGGGGTCACAGCTGGACATGTGCATTTTAGAACAATTTCTGTATATTTGGGGGGCTGTTAAAGTCATGGGAGTTGGTTGGTCACTTATAGAAGGATTTTATCAAGAAAAAAGGGCCAAGTAAATTTGTGGGGAAAACACTACCACGAACGGTGCAGAAGAAGGATCAGAGGAAACGGAAACTCAAAAGGGTGACCATAGAGGTAGGCAGAGAACCAGAAAAGGGTGGTCCCATTGAAACCAAGGGGATTTGAAGACTGGATGGTTAAAGGTGTCAAACTCAGCAGAGGTCAATGAGGATGAAGATTGAAACAGAGCTGCTGAGCTCAGTCTTCAATAACCTTGTAAAAAGTAGGTTTGGTGTGGGTAGTAGTGGAAAGTTCTAGATAACAATGGGCCAGAAACTCCTGAGCTTTCCCTAGAACTATGGAAACGGATGTCACAGGGGAACAAAAATGCAGTAACCCATGGGTAAGGCAAGATCAATGGAAAGTTGTGTTTTAAAAATAATGGAGATACTTAAAATTTTGTCAAGAGGGAGAGGTGCTGGTGGAAAAGGGGCAGCTGATTGCAAGGGACACAATAATTGATAAAGTCATGTTATCAGGGCAGAGAGCCAAAGAGGAGCCAGATTAGTTCTATAAATTTCATATTTTCTAGAATAAGAAATTGGAATACATGGCTTAACATAGGATTTTTTTTCTGATTTATAAATTTATGTTGAAAAATATCACATGAATTTTATCTAAATGAAGTCATCTTTGCTCTTGTAATTCATAAATCACTTTTATAACAAAATTTTAAAATGCTAAAAAAGAAAAAGATGTGTTCAGGTAAATGGGGGTAGAGATCCATTGTGTGTAGTTGCCAAATGGACCCAATTATGGGGACAGGAGATCTGCAGAGGTTTGGAGCCAGGTGGGGCAATGCCCTGGCAAGTTTGGAAGCTTGGCTCCAAGTTATAGTTAGTTGTCCAGGGATTCATGAAGGCAGGTATTGAAGCAGTAGCCATCTATCATCATGGCCAGATGGACACTGGATGTGAAATCTACCTTAAAGTCCAATATCTTACATAATAATCTCTGCAGTTTAAGTTTGTACAAAGCCAGTCATTCATTTTAGAGACATTCAAGTTAATTTCTTGGTCCTGTTGCTTAGACAGAGTCATTAGCAAAGAGAAAAATAGCCCGCTGCCAATGATGCTGTCAGATAATGTTTTTATTTCAGGGAATTTTTAATAGAGCTTGAGTGCACCATTCAATACCAAGGTAAATCATGCTTAGATGGGACCAGATACCTTGCATTTTAAAACTTCTGTAATTTGGGGTTGGTCAAGTGGAAATATTAATTTAACTGTTATGGATAATAGTCATAAACATGTAAACACATGGAATGCTGATGTTGGAAGAGACATGAGACATCATTTAGTGTCATCTACTTATTTAAAGAAAAAGAAATTTAGGTGTAGGATGGTCTCAGGGTCAAGGCTTGGTAGAAATCAATAGTAGGACCAGCACTAAAATGAAAACCTTATACTTCCTAAAGTAAGAATAAGTATTATAAGATAAAATAAGAATAAAATTGATATTTATATAATATAATATGTGTTTATGTGGTATATATAAATATATAGGAAATATATTAAAGTGTATAAAAATATAAAAATATATATTTTTTTATATACATATATATGTATATACATATATATGTGTGTATATATATATATATATATATATATATATGAAAACTAGTTTCTTTTTTCCTTTTTTTTTTTTTTTTTTGTACTGAGGATTGAACCCAGGGGTGTATAACCACTGAGCAACATCCCCAACCCTTTTTATATTTTGTTTTGAGATAGAGTCTTACTAAGTTGCTTAGAGCCTCGCTAAATTGTTGAGGCTGGCTTTGAACTTGCGATCTTCCTGCCTTAGCCTCCTGAGCCCCTGGGATTACAGGCATGCACCACCACTCCCAGCTTAGTTTTTGTTGGGTGTCTGGGGAACCCAAGCAGAAAGAGGGAAACTGGGGAAGAGCATCTGGTTAGAATTTGTGCTTGTGACAAGGAAGAGAACAAGGGGGCAGATGAACTGAACACTAAAGATCAGGTGATATGGGTGTGTGTGGGGGGGTCATCCTCAAAGTCAAAGTCAGACTTGAACAGCTACTTAGGTTCACTCGCTAGGACACAAGTACACCAGGCATTGGGTATAGTCTGTTTCTATAGTCCTCTGGATATGTAGCCCAAGTTCCCATTTGTCCCAGGTGGGGACAAGTTAAGACTCTAAGCCATTTTGTTCTTGGAACTAAAGGCAAAATTCATCAAGTAGAAGAAACAGATGAAAATTTAAAAATGAAACACTAATACTCAACTTCCATCTGCTTTCATATAACCCATAGCAGTAGTCTCTGTACCCAAAGGCACTAGTCTATTTGCTGCATGAATTCCTGATAGATGCATGGCTGAATAAGTGACTTTTTGTCATCTCTACTCCTGCAGTGATCAGTGCTTTGGTGCAAAACTGCAGACAACACCTGCCGGAATGTGTTGTAATCAGTTCACTTCCTGGTACCATTATTAATATACAATCTCACTCTATTGAGCTGTGTAAGGACCTAGATAACACTGCAGAGGTGTATTTTCTAGTATTTCTTACTGATTTAATGAAAATGGGAAAAAACTGAATTTTTTGGACTTCTATTAAAACGGGGATGAATCATGGGAGCTGTGTTTACAATCATGTTTCAACTAATTTCATAATAAGCTTGCACTTTCTTCTCAATCACTTCCCAGTGTCTTTCTAGTGCTCATTAACCTCAGAGTGTCTGGAATGACACTTGCATTTCTTGCTAAGGCCACAGTGGGACCCACTGGTTGGGGATGGCTGTGTGGTCAGCTGAAGAAAGTGGTTTCATTATGTTCCCCTTCAAGAAGGCTGAGTATTACAGTGACCTCCAACTGGCAGTGTAATTGCTTAATTAGCTTCTCTTCTGAGCCTGAGGTTCCTGTAGCTCTGCAGGCTCTTATTGATCTCTGAGAAATGGGGGTTGTAGCTCAGTGTGAGAATGTGGAGAGGGGAAGGCAGCACAGGGGCACCAGTTGGTCCCTGGAGACTCCGACCTCAGCCTTCAGCATCCTCTTTGCTCAGCTCAATGGAATGTCGGCCTTGTGAGAATCAGTCAGGGGCAGATAAAGCAAGCAGAGCTCAGTCCCTACCAGCCTCTCATTTGGAGAAAATATACACCAGGGCTAACAGCCTAGAACAAAAATAAAAAGAGCACATGATTAGTAACCGTTTTCTTTCGGAAGTTTTGTGCTCATCTAGGAGAAAGCAAGCAAAATATCTGATTTGAACTGAAAAAGCCCAGATCCCCCACCAGTTCTCCAAAGAGGCAGTTCTGTTGTTGTTCACATTATCTGACAATAAGGCACAGGTGCAACAGGGCAGGCCCATTACACAGTATCCATATTTTGTTTTATTTTTTTAAGACACCACCCATGGTCTGTTTCCTTTTAAAACACTGATCATTTCCCAAGCAGAACAAAAAGAAACAGGAATAATAGAACTCCTTGCTTCACAGACAGTGGAAACAATTCTTCTTTAAATTTATTGCTTTACAAATGAACCCCTGGCAGAAATCTCTCTGTCCCTCTGTTTCTCTCTCTCTCTCATTTCTTCCCTTCCTTCTCTACTCCCCACCATAATTTTAGTGTCTGCTAGCTACCTGAGGACGATCTCTTTAAAATGCTTATTTTGTTACTTGCCTGGGATAACCTACTTAGCCACAGTACATTCCAGTGTCAAATTAATCACCAGTAGCTGTGCCAATCAATACTTTGCAGCCCCCAAGCCAAGAAAGGGCTGAATTGAAGCTGCAGCTCTCAATGTGTGGGCTTGGGTTTTGTTTTGTTTACATTTTAAATTCAGAATCTCCTTAAATGCTTGTTTGTTTGTGAAGGCAAAATAAGTATCTTGGATTTCTTTTTATATCAACATTTTCCAGCATCTTGGAGTCATAGCTTACAACAACTACACAATATTGGAGTTCATAGTCTCCTATAAAATGTGAAGACCGAGTTCGGATAATATAGAGTAAAGGAACAGAAGGGAAAAAGTCCTGACGTGAGACTTGGGGCCACAAATTTGGCTTGGTATTTAATTTCAGAGCAGTGTACCTGGAAAACATCACTGACTAAGGAAACCGATGCTTCCTTACTCCCTACCCCCCCCCAAGAAAAGCTGCTGGAATGAGTAATATTTTCATTTCCTTCCTTACTTACATTTATGACTTTAACGGCTTGTATAATTTCCTGAGGGAATCCCCTCCCTGTCGTTAAATATGTCCCCTATCTTGGAGCAGTGCAAACTTGAAAATTGGAATTCCATCAGCAGATACGGTAACATATATAACACGTGAAAATATTTCATGAACCCTCTATCCTCAAAATTGATCTTGCACCTTGATGTGAATTATCCCTTTTGTACCCTAAATATCCTATCCTTCACCACATTTTCACCTTTATAAGCTTTGAGGTAACTCGTAGTAGGAGACATGTGTTGCCAGATGGAGTTAAAAATGAAGTCAAGAGTAAGAACCAGGATGAAAGCCAAATTAGGCCAGGGTCAAGGTGAGAAAAGAGTTCACGCTAGACCAGAGAATTGTAATTAGACCAGAAAAGGGCAAGGCATAGATTTATATCTGAATTCAAGGACAGAATCCAGGTTAGAATGGAGGGATATAAATTCTGCTTTATTTATTGGTTTAAACACTGTGCTCTTTGTTACATATCCTACTAAATTAGCCATGCTGGGAATCCCATGCATGTTCAGTGGAATGGAATGCATGACAGATGCCAGCCACCCTGAAATCTGCCACAGTGCAATCTAAGACTTTCTAAAATACTACTAAGGATGCTTTAGTGCCATTCTAGATAGATGGTGGGAGATTTCCATTCTATTTTCAGGGCTCTTATAATTATTTTTCTAGGAGACCCTGATACCTCACTTGGCTTCATAAAACTGTGGTCTCTCCATATTCTAACTAAGTCAATAAAGCTTAACTTTACCTTTTCTCTTAGTTTAATGATAACTGATCAGATGCCAATTAGATAGGTACTACTTTGCCCCTCTAAGTGTGTGACTAAGGGCAAATAGCATGTTTTCTGAGCTTGTTTTCTCAAGTACAAAATGAAGCAGTAAAAAGAATTAACTTGAAAAAAATCTGTGTAAAGTACTTATCAATGTCTGCTACAGATTAATAATTGCTGCTACTCCTAATTTTTCCATTACTACCACTGTTTCTATTACTATTAATACCATGTTAAAAGTCTTAAGTTATTTTTTTGTAAAATTGTGAACCTTAAAAGAAAAAAAGGGGAAAAAACAAATAAAATGGTGAATCTTAGGCACACAGAACTGGATCCATGACCCTTAGCTCTTTGCTCAGTATCCACATGAATTCAAAAGCAGCACCCATTTTTATTTAAATTTTAAGAAAATCTTAAAATATGTATTGTAATTTTTTTCACACACTCTTTAATATATTAGCAAATTTTATCACTCCATTCATATATTGTTTTGATACCTTCCATGAGGTTTACAAGTAAGTTAAAAAAGAAAAAGTTGCCGGGCGCAGTGGCGCACGCCTGTAATCCCAGCACTTTGGGAGGCTGAGGCAGGAGGATCGCGAGTTCAAAGCCAGCCTCAGCAATGGCGAGGCACTTAGCAACTCAGTGAGACCCTGTCTCTAAATAAAATACAAAAAGGGCCAGGGATGTGGCCCAGTGGTCGAGTGCCCCTGAGTTCAATCCCTGGTACCAATCATGCAAAACATGAAAATAAAAGCACATTCATATATATTCCCTAATTTCTTTGCATGGGAAGCTCAACTCTGAAGCTTAGGTGCAGCATTTTCATACTTTGGGGATCATAAAATGTGCTGTATGCTTTGCTCTTGAATTAAAGTAGTTTGTTCTTACTCTGGTTCATAACAATTTTAACCCATACATTATATTGGTTTATTTCCTCCCCGAGTAAGATAAAAGTTAGTAAAACCAAGAAGACAGGAGATTTCCCAACTCCTACTCTTCAATAATCTGAGGGAATATATTTTTATTTCTGGAAATGAAAATACAAGTGTTACTGGGGAAGTTAAAATTATTTTTTCCCCTGCAGTCATGAGCTTTGGGCTGTTAAGTGATGACTGACATTTCTGTCAGGTGATCATGAGCCATCTAATCATGCTAGGGTTTTGTTGGTGGCATCGAGGGAACTGCAGGCTGATGGGCTGTTCCCCACATCCGGGTCAGTCACACATTCTTCAGTCCTTAAGCAAAGCCCTCAGTGGTTACTTATCTTTATCTGGTGCAATTTTAAAATGGATAGGGCTATTGAGCTTTCCTTTGTTATTTGATTTTACATTTTAGAAAGAGCACCTTGCACACTGGTAATTGTTTGAGAACAAATTAAGTGTGTGGGGTGTGTGTGTGTGTGTGAAAATTTAAGGCAGGAAAGAGGGACCTAGGCAAGAACCACGCACTAAGGCCCTCCGAGGGGCTCTATGGTGGAGGAGAAGAGACCAGCGAAGAGATAAATCAGAGAAAGAATTGACAGAATATACTGATCCCCTGGATTGGGGGCAGAGAGATAAGGGAAAGATCTAAGATGGTTCCGTGGTTGGGTAACATGCTTCTAGGCTTTTACTGAGGCAAAAGATGTTGATGAAGGAGAAATAAGGGTGACAGGGATGAGGAGATGGATTCAGTTTGAGATGCTGCTTTTCCAAGTTCGTGGGACATAGAAAAGGTGACATCTGGTATGCAGTTGGCTATGTGGATATGAAGCTTCAGAGAGAGGGCTGGGGTCCAGTTATAGAAACAAGTCAACGAACAAATGTTTGAGAGATCTTAAGACAGAAGCCATATCCATTAAACTTGAGACATTGCTGCAGGCAGGAGAGGCAGATTGAATGGTATTAATATCTGTGTGGCTTAGATTCTGCTGTCCTACTGTTGTTACATGAGTCAGTATAATCACTGAATGACTAAACATTAAATACCTAATGTAGATTTTATTTACAGATTTTACATGCTCCTCATATTCATTTTGTGAAATACAGAAAAGAAGAAATAAGAAACAATGCCATCTTTAATATTGTAATACAGATACAAACTATTAAATTTTTGGTTCATTATCTACTCACAAATATGCACACACTCCTACATATATGCCTGCATAATTTAAAGAACACTACACATAATTTTGTGTATACTATTTTTTCACTTAATATCATATAAATAGTTTTATTTTAAAAAATGGTTCATTAATTATACAGCTACTCACAGACCATTTAGATTATTTCTTTTTTTTCTTATTTTTAACAATGTTATGAAGAATATTTTCATATGTGAATCTTGGTCCACATTTCCTATTATTTCCTTTCTACAGGTTATCTTTATTGAAAACTCTAATGTACAAAAACCTCCCCATGCCCAAACCTCCTAAATCTTAATATCTTTCCATATTTCCATATTTCTTCAAATTTTTTCCCTCAAAAGAAATCCACTGTTAAAGACAATTAAGTCCCATATGTATGTATCATTGATACCATTCCCTGTCCCCCATCTAAAAAAATCACTAGTAGCACTTTTGTTAATGGTTCCCATGACTGTTTTCACTATATGTCTATATCCATACACACTATAAAATATTATTTTGCACATTTTGAAATTTTGTATAAATAATGTCTCACAGTATGAACCCTTCAACTTGCTGTATTCACTCAGTTCTCTGTTTTTAACATTTTTTGATATTGTTAAAATATTCAGATCTAATGCCTTTTTTTGTGACTATATTGTATTCCATTTTATGTGTGTGCCTAAGTCATTTACCCACTCACCTGCTAATGAACATTTAACTTACTTCCAATATTTTGCTATAGCAGCCTTTTGGTGCTGAATATTTTTGTAGGTATTTCTGTTTTTAATCATGCAGGAATTTTCTTCAGTGTAGACACCTAGAAGTGGGGGTTAACTTATATCTTTACAGCATATGATCATATTCCATTTAAAAATGTATATATGAGAATTTCTTAGTGAGAAAAACTTACTTGCATATTCACACTTTCCACCAAACTGTCAATACATTATCTTATTTGACCTTTACAAATAACCTTAGGAGGCAATAAGGAGGAATTACGTATCCCCAATTTTAATTTGATGGAATTGATGCCAATAAGTTTCTAAAATGCTTTGGCAAAAGCAAATACCCCTGGTAGATTCCAGCTCCAGTCTAGGTACCTGACTCTTAAGATAGCTGTGTTTTAAACCAGGTGTTCCAGGTGTTCTAAGATCAGTGTACTTTTCACTTGCATCTCAGTTGGTCAGATGAAGAACATCAGCTCAGCTGGACTCTAAGTACCCTGTCAGCTCAGGCTGAACAAAATGAGAGGAGGGGAACAATGTGTTTGGGCTGAGCCTGGTTGTCAACATGCATTTGGGCTCCACTTTTTTAGTATTTGTGAAACTTGGTTTTGGAACACAGCAAAGTATTATAGGGCAGCAGTGTGGGGAGGAACACAGAGACTTTTTAAATCACTGCCCTCCTGCTGGTGATTGCATTAGGAGCTAGGGTCTTTGGGAGATGGTCGTGAGGGTGGAGCCCTCATGAATGAAGTTAGTGCCCTTATAAAAGAGGCCCCAGAGAGTCGCTGGGCCCTTCCACTGAGTGAGACTATAGTGATAAGAGTTAGTCCATCTAGGAATAGGCCCTCACCAGACACCAAATCTGCTGTTTCCTTACCAGCCTCCAAAACTGTGAGAAATTAACATTTGTGGTTTATAATCCACCCAATCTATGGTATTCTGTTAGAGCAACCTCTGCAGACTAAGACATCTTCCTAATCTTGACTGGATACTTTGTCATCCCAAACTCAACCTCATACATAAATGGATTTTGTGACTTCCTGAATAATTTGTGATAGCCTTACTTTCCAAAGAAGCAAGTCAGAAACACAAAAACTAAAAAGGAAACAGAGAAGGAAAACAATGAAGTTCTTCATGGGCAGTAGTATTTAATGATTATTGATCACATTCCAAGCAGAACATATTACCTCAATAACTCCTCACTCTGACCCTAGGAGAGACATCAATGCAAGGAAAGCAAAGATACCACACTTTCTCCTTTTCCATTCACAACCCAGTCCACTTGTTGTCTCCACCATTCCACCCAAACATCCTCCCTTCATCTTCTAGAGCAAGTCACAAAATGCAATGAATCATTTTGGTCCCTTCGGTAGAGGTTGGCACAGTTGATCACTCCAGATGAGGAAAAGGAGAGAGGTATAGAAAACCCCATCAACTCCCCATAGCATTTTCAGGTATTTTAAAAGGGCAGATGGGAAATATAGCATATGGTTTGCTAGTCACCCATATTTCTATTTCTGGTCAGTGTTAGAAGTTTAGTTCCTCTGTATCTTGCATCTTCTGGCTGTCCCCTTTCTCTCTGCCCATTATGAAGAGATACTTACAATTTATACCCCTTTTCTTGATTTCTTGAAAACACCATGCACCCAACACATTTTGGGTTGTAAATTTTTAAACTTTATTATTTGTATGTGTGTGTGTGGAGCAGGGGATTGAACCCAGAGCCTTACACATGCTAGGCAAGTACTCTACCCCAGAGCTACTGCCCCAGGCCTTTGTATGGTAGACTTTAAATAAATACTCCAGGCATTGGCAGAGGACTTCTACAAAGAGCAGCACAGCAGTTAACCTAAAATGAAATATTAGATACCTTTTTCTTAGGAAGCCTTTGCTTATGTTTTTCCCCGATCCTTCATTTCACATTCTCTATTTAGTTATCTATCTCTCTGCAACAAATCACCCCAAAACATAATGGCTTAGAACCACCCTATTTACAAATGGTCAATAAATATATGAAAAAAATGTTGACCATCTCTAACAGAAAAATGCAAATTAAAACTACACTGAGAGTCCATCTCACTCTAGTCATAATGGCAATTATCAAGAATACAGGCAACAATAAATGTTGACAAGGATGTAGGGAAAAAGGCACACTCATACATTGCTGGTAGGACTTCAAACTGGTGCAACCACTATAGAAAGCACTATGGAGATTCTTCAGAAAACTTGGAATGGATCTACCATTTGACTCACCCCTCTGTCTATACCCAAAGGACTTAAAATCAGCATACTACATTGATGCAGCCACATCAATGTTTATAGAAGCTCAATTCACAATAGCTAAATTATGGAACCAGCCTAGGTGCCCTTCAACAGATGAATGGATAAAGAAAATGTGGTGTTTATATACAAAACGGAATATTACTCAGGCATAAAGAGAAATGAAATTATGGCATTTGTCAGTAAATGAGTGGAGACTGACACGCTAAGTCAGTCAGTCCCACAAAACCAAAGGTCAAATATTTTCTCTGGTATGTGGACGCTAACCCATGAGGGAGGGGGTGGTGAGGGGAAGAATAGAAGTTCAGTAAATTAAACAATGGGGAATGGAGGGAAGGGAAGGGCAATAAGCAAAGGAAAGTCAGTGGAAAGACTCTGACATAGCTTTTCCATGTAGATACATGAAAACACATGGTGACTCTCACCACCATGTACATCCATAAGAATGGGACTCTAAGTAGAATAAGATATATTCCATGCTTATATAAGTACATCAGAATGGATTCAGCTGTCATGTTTAAAAAGAACCAATACATTAATAATAATAATTTAAAAAAACAACTATATTTATAGTTTCCATGGATAAGGAAACCAGGAGTAGCTTACCTGGGTCCTTCCAAACTCAGTCATGAGATTGTTGGCAGGATTCAGTTTCTTGCAGGCTCCTGGCCAGGGGCCCTCCCTTGATTCCTCACCATGCAGGCCTCTCCGTAGAACATTTTATACAGAATGTGGCAGCTTGCTTCTATACATCAAGCAATAGAGAGAGAGGGCCAACAAGAGAGAGAGAATACCAGCAGGGTAGAAGTCACCATTGTGTTTGCTAACCATGAAATAGATGGTTAGAAGACTCTGTTAATTTAAAGCAAGTCATTTAAAAGCAAGTCGCTTTTGCTATATTCCGTTAATTTAAAATAAGACATTGGGTATATCTCACACTCAAAGGGAGGAGATCATACAAGGGCACAGATCCCAGGAGTTGGGAATGACTAGGAGCCATGTCAAATGTTGCCTACTGCTCCAACACTCACAATCTTCTGTTCAGTAATTTGTATTGATTATATGTCCAACTGAGGCTTCTATCTCATCCACATTACTGAACAACCTCCGTTTGGACTTTTTTGCCTTCATAGTTTCCTATCTCTTTCCTTATGTAGTAATTTAGCTCTCTGTCTCATTTTAATAGTAGAGGTTAATATCTACTACATACTTACTATGTTCCAGAAACTCTCTTAAGTATATCTTTAAACTCATTTAATTCTAACAAATACTATGAGCTATATACTCATGTCAATCCCATCTTACAGAGTAGAACCTGAGCCAGAGATCAGGAAGTATAGAAAGGGAAACAACTTGTCCCCACCCCAGCCAACATAAAACACCACCTCCATCATGCTCTTTTATGTTCTCAAATCTTAGTGGAGGAGTTTTGCCAAATAAAGTGATCTTTCCCTCTAAAAGGAATTCTGCTATTAACTTTTAAATATGCATGCTTTTAAATAATACATATTTGTATCACCATTATGTGTATCAGAAGGTAAAGGTTCCCATTGCTTGGCTCCTTTATTTTCTTAAATTTCCATTCCTAAGGACTGTGAACATAGATTCCCCAGAATTTTAAATGTCATCAAGAGGGGATGCTGTTCTCCCACCCAGATGGTTTTTCTTCACATGTCACTTGACATATGACAAGATTGACACGTGTTAACCCTGGCAATGGTTGACATTTACCCAAATCTCCTCAAGGTATTGAAATGTCAAGTATGAAAATTCATAAGCTTTTGCCTTCTTTCTCACTCCTGGCTGGAGCTTAGGATGTAAAGGGCTCTGATAGCACTGTGATAAGTCATGTATTCAGGATACTCATTTTGCAAGATGAGCCCAATGCCCTCAGCCAATCTTCCTGCCTCCACCCTCTCTCACACCTGGGAGTTGAGTGGGCAGGGTTAGCCATGCCATGTGATTGGACCCCTGCCCTTCCCCTTTTGAGCCCAGAATGCCTTCCCATATAGCAGCCACAGTTGACATCTTTCCTTCTCTGAGTAGCTTCTTACCTACTGTTGTGCCTACTATGTGTTGGTACAGTCCATCCCATTAGGGAGAGGACAGCTTGTTTTAACTCAGGTTTTTTTTTTTTTTTCTTGACTCTTGTCCACTGTTCTTATATACCTTAGCTGTCATAGGTTACTCATTTATTGATTTGTACATCCAACAGTTAGTGTCTATTATGTGCTAGGTTTTGTACTAAAAATCTAAGCTCTCCTTTTTTATATGATAAAGTTTTGTTATTTTGAATATGTGTGCTAGGTAGTATCTTAAAACTTTACAAAATTCTGGATAATTTCTAAAAATACTGATGAAATTGCCCATAGAAATTAGGAATTAGATTATCACTTAACCAGATCTACCTCTGATTTTGTTTGTTTGTTTGTTTGTTTGTTTTGAGAGCTGTTGTGGTTGTGCAGGGTGGAGGCTCAGACCCAGGAAACAGATTTGGGATCCCAGCAGGTGGAAGAAGCAAGATTCAGTTGGGATAGTAGACATGCTGTATTCGAAGGCAGCAACAGCCCCTAACCAGCCCCTAGCTCCAGCTTCCACTCCCAGCCAGAACCAAAATTTGCCCCCTGAGTCTTTTTATAGGCCTTTTTTATATGCAAGCCAGACAAAGAAGGCACACTGCTAGCAGGTTACATCAGTGGGCGCATGCTCACAAGCAAATGTTCACGACCTGAGTACATGTGCTGAATCAGAGTGTTTGCAACCTTGTCTACATGCTGAAAGTACAGCCCACCAGAAGCCTCAACACGGGAGGCTAACTACAGGTATTTTTGGCCTGACCTACAGGTGGGAACTACCAAAAATAGTTGCTACTTTTTCTTTTGTAGATTGAACTTCAAAATTTAATTTCATGGGTATCATCTAGGAATAATAAGTTGAGATGCACAAAGTTTTGTTTTCTTTGTATATTATTTTGACATTTACTACTTAAGTAACAGGTCACAAAATCAATTCCAGGCATAGAAAACTCGACAGTAGATGTAAGTAAGAATTATATAAGTTTTAGGAATATATTGTAGGTGGACCCAATAGTAATACAATTTACTAGCACTGCCTTGGGAACTAAGTGGAAGCAAAGGAAATGCATATTGATAGTTTTCATGACATTATAAGTTTAAAAAAATAAGAATGAGGTTTCTTATGTTTCCTTTCTTCCAGTGCTTTTCTTATAACTTTGCAAATCATAACCTTAAATGTGAGAATGCAGACTTAATCGTATAGGTGTTAACACTCTCAAGAGAATTCATATTCCAAATGGAGTTTACAAAAAAAAAAAAACTACCTTATTGATGGTCTGGGGCTTTCAAATTTCATAAAATGACAATCATAAACACACACACACATGCACACACACACACAAATTAACAACCATCACAAGCATTTTAAAGAGAAATGACGTGATATAACATAGAACTTGGTAAGAGGAGACCGCTAATGACTAGCTGCGTGATCTTGGATAAACTTGCTAGCTAACGTTGGACAAGGTTGTAGTTTAATAGCTAGCACACTTATGTCACTTTCTAAATTAAAAAAAAAAAAATCACCTAATCTTGCAGATTAGATTAAGTTATTTTTTATGGTGCTTATAAAATCACAACACACTCACACATTTGGCATGCCATTGGTATATAATTTCAGTTCAAGGGCATCACTTTTCTCACTATACCTTCTACTTTGGATCCATTCTATGTGAAGAAATGTCCCATCCAGCCTGATGAAATTCAGCAGAGGGCCTATAATTCTGGAACTCAGGGGCGGGGGTTGGGCCTGGAAAGCTCTCCTAGATGTGTTCCTTTCAGGGATCCTCAGGAAAATGCTCATTCATGTGGATTTTTGAGGTTTTTAATCTGCCTTTAAAAAAAAAAAAAAAAAAAAAAAAAAAACACCTTATTTGCTTCTTTCTCTTGAGAGCATTGCAACTACTTTGTACAAAGAGGAATTAGGGCTGGGGCTATAACTCAGTTCATAGAGTGCTTGCCTTGCATGCACAAGGCCCTGGTTCAATCCCCAGCACCACACACACACACACACACAAAAAAAAAAAAAAAAAAAAAAAAAAAAAGAATTAATATCTACTTAGTCACCAGACTTCTGAGTTTGGAGAGTAAATAAAAGTCTAGAAGAGGTTTATCTTTTTGAGTCTGTAGACTTGAAAAAAGTTTCTAAATCCAGCATTCCACCAGAGTTAAAGAAATTAAGCAAATAAATAAATCATCTTGAGAGAAGTAAGCATTCTTGTACCTTGATCAAATCAGTTCCTATGTTCCCCCAGCTCTATACCCCCAGAATTCTAAGGAGGTATGTTTTATCTTTTGATAATGAAACCAAGATAGTAATAATAGAACATTACTAAAAACTTAAGACATTATAGCTACAAGCTTAGAAAGGTATAAAGCCAACTAAAAACATAGTAAAGATATGAAGTAAACCAAGGGTGATAATATTTAAGAATATATTGAAGTGTGAATGTTGTTGTAGTAAGAGGTGTTTAATAATGGCTTACAGATTGTTTGGCTACTGTTTCAGGTGTTTCAAATGTCCAAAAAAGCAGTTCTACTAGATTAGAAACTGTATTTTGATAAGAGGCCAGAATAGCCAAAGCAATCCTTAGTGAGAAAAGTGATGCAGGGGCATCACAATACCAGACCTTAATTTTATACTGCAGAGCTATAGTAACAAAAACAGCATGGTATTGGCACCAAAGCAGACATGAAGACCAAAGGAACAGAGTAGAAGACACAGAGACAAACCCAAATGAATTTCTAGTTATCTCATACTAGATAAAGGCTCCATAAATATACATTGAAGAAAAGATAGCCTTTTCAACAAATGGTGCTCAGAAAAC
This sequence comes from Tamias sibiricus, assembly GCA_025594165.1. Classification (NCBI taxonomy): domain Eukaryota; kingdom Metazoa; phylum Chordata; class Mammalia; order Rodentia; family Sciuridae; genus Tamias; species Tamias sibiricus. The sequence goes on along the minus strand of CM046669.1, from coordinate 76,688,838 downwards.
TGGAAATCCGTATGTAGTAGAATGAAATTGAATCCCCATTGCTCACCCTGAACAAAACTCAGCTGAAAGTGGATCAAAGACCTAGGCATTAGACCAGAGACCCTGTGCCTACTAGAAGAAATAGTAGGCCCAACTCTCCATCATGTCAGCTTAGGAACTGACTTCCTCAACAAGACTTCTAAAGTGTAAGAAGTGAAATCAAGGATCAATAAATGGGATTGTATCAAACTAAAAATCTTATTCACTGCAATGGAAACAATCAAGAACATAAAGAGAGAGCCTACAGAATAGGAGAAAATCTTTGCCACCTGCACCTCATATAGAACATATATACAAATAACTCAAAAAACTTAACGCCAGAAATCAAATAACCCAATCAATAAATGGGTAAAGGAACTGAACAGGCACTACACAGGAGAAGAAATATGAATGGTCTACAATTATATGAAAAAAATGTTCAACATCTCTAGCAATTAGAGAAATGCAAATTAAAACTACACTGAGATTCCAGCTCACTCCAGTCAGAATGGCAATTATAAACAAATACAAGAAATAATAAATGTTGATGAGGATGTGGAGGGAAAGGTACCCTCATACATTGCTGGTGGGACTGCAAATTGGTGCAACTAGTCTGGAAAGCAGTATGGAGATTTCTCAGAAAACTTGGAATGGAACCATCATTTGACCCAGCTATCCCACTCCTAGGTATATACCCAAAGGAGTTTAATCAGCATACTACAGTGATGCAGCCACATCAATGTATATAGCAGCTCAATTCACAATAGTTAAGCCATGGAACAAACCTACATGTCCTTCAACAAACAAATGGATAAAGAAAATGTATGTATACAAATGGAGTATTACTCGGTCATAAGGAAGAATGAAATTTTGGCATTTGCCAGTAAATGGATTGATCTGGAGACTTTTGTGCTAAGTGAAATAAGCCAGTCCCCCCAAAACAAAGGCCTAATATTCTCTCTGATTAGTGGATACAAACACTCAATAAGGAGGTATAGCAGGGAAGAATGGAAGTTCATTGAATTAGACAAAGGAGAATGAAGGGAAAGGAGGAGGAATGGGAATAGGAAAGACAACAGAATGAATAGGACATGACTTTCCCATGTTCATATGTGAACACGTGACCAATGAAACACATCACATACAACAGCAAGAATGGGATTCTAATTAGAATAAGTTATACTCCATGTACATATAATATGTCAAAATATGCTCAACTGTCATGTATATCTAAAAAAATTAAAAATAGAATCTATTTTTAATTGGTTAAGAAAACAATTTAATTTTCAGATAACCTTATAAAACATGAATGACAATTTGTTTTCAGTTAAACAGCCATATTTTAATCTCATGCTTTATATCCCATTCTGGTGGCTGGCTGGGTATTGCATCTATCTTGCTCAATTGATATCTTGCATTGAATTAAATGAAAGAGTTTCAATTCTGGACTCTAAAATCTACCCATATGGTTCAAAGTAACCTGCTTAGGAATTGTGTGACTTGGTCACATTATTTAGGCTCTTAGCAAAGGCTGGAAGGATAAAATGGAGAGTATATGTGAAGGGTTGAATCCAGTTTCTGGAATAGAATAAGCACATAATGAAGGGCAGATATTATTATTGGTATCCAAAGACAAGTAACTCGTTTCTCCATGGTCGACACATAAAAGTGTCTAAAAATCCATACTGGACCAGAGTTCCAAGCAGATAGATGACTAAGCTTCAGTTTCATAAATTGATACCAAGATTTGGGGGTCTGTGTGACGTAGCCTCTTTTCCATTGGCAGGGATAGAGGGACAGATAAGTTCCAGCCTAGTATTGGGCAGAGTCAGAGCCCAAGACATTGAAAAAATAAAGTATGAGATAATTTTTTCAATCAGGCTCACACCATTCACATCATTGGAAGCATGCCATTTCTCTTACTTCTTGACCATGAGCCTATGAAGAACAAAAAGTTATAATAAATGTCGGATTTCTGACAACAAATGGTTACTTATCATCATTTCTCAGCTATTTGATCCTCCACTCATTCTTGCAGTCAACATTCTCAGTTCATGTTGAGTATATGGCCCACCCTGAGGTCAGGGAAGGTAAGAATGCTATAAAAGGGACAGCATTTATGAAAACATCCAGAGATGTAACAGCGGTTCTGGCAGAGAAATTCCTGATGAATTCTTAGAGTATCCTTAGAAACGATCAATGACTCATTCTTATTAGGAGCACCAATATGCTCATATGAAGTAACCCTTGAAAGTTCCTATGTAGGGTAGGACTGTTTAGAGGTGCAATGACTGGGTTGTCAGAGCTGTCACCTGCTCAATCCATCCTACTTTGAATGGACAGATCGGGTGGTAACTATAGGCAGGTGGGGTATGGCTGGAGAAGGTGGGTCGCTGAGGTTGTGCCCTGGAAGGGTACATCTGCCCTGTGGCCCCTTCCCTCTCTCTCTCTCTCTGTTTCCTGACTCCACCATGAGATGAACAGCTTTCCTCTGCTGTGCCCTTCAGCCATGATGTTGTTTCACCTTGGGCCCAGAGCACCACAGTTGGCCATCTGTGCACAGAGACCTCTGAAACCATGAGCCAAAAATAATTTTTCCTCCTCTAAGTTGTTCTTGTCAGGTATTTTAGTCACAGTGGCAAAAAATTGACTAAAACTATTCTCACGGAACTATCTGACAAGACAATAAACTAAAGCCAGTTTCACTCGTTCCAGCAAATGAGTGGGTTTCCACTCGCTCCCTGAGTGCACGTGGACCAAGGGCCTCATAGATGTAAGCCTGAAGCTCTGAACCAGTTTTCCCATCTTCTATCTTTGCAGACCTATGATGGTGTAAGCTCTGCAAGCAGCCCCCTTGCCAGGACGTGTGGAAGACAGCCGCTGACTAACCCCATCACCTCTTCAGGGGACAGCCTCTTTGTGAGATTTCAGTCTGGCCCTTCCAGACAGAGCAGGGGTTTCCGAGCTCAATTCAGGCAAGGCAAGTACCCTGTGGTTTCCCCAAATACGGGAGAAATTTTTGTTCAGTGGCTTGTTGGTGCTGTAATAAAATGAGACCAGTCCTTAGAAACCCATCACAGCCTCCTACTCAACATGCAAAAATTTACACAGAACTAGGAAGCTGTGGCTTGCAATTATTCCAACTGCCGGGACTTTTATCCATGTCTAACTTAGATGACACTGACTTCCTAGGGATCCGCATCTTTCTCAAAACTACTGTGTAATTTCAAAAAAATTTCAGACTAATATTTAAAGGTACCACTAATACTAAAGTCAGTGTTGTGGTCCTTTTTTTTTTTTTTTTTTTTTTTTTTTTTTGTACCAGGGATTGAACTCAGGGGTACTCGACCACTGAGCCACATCCTGAGCCCTTTTTCGTATTTTATTTAGAGACAGGGTCTCACTGAGTTTCTTAGCACCTCACAGTTGCTGAGGCTGGCTTTGAACTCATGATCCTCCTGTCTCAGCCTCCCAAGCCGCTGGGATTAGCCACAGCATGCCAGCATTGTCCATTGTTTTTGTTCTAGAGTCACTGCTTCTCAGTGTTTCCTGCAAGACCTTTTTACCCATTGCCTTTCAACTGGTCCTTCATAGAGATTAACCCTTCACCCAGCTTCAGCTATAGCAGGAACTCAGAGCTGGAGGGATTGTTGATTGGCTCTTCCGTGGTGATGCTTTTTATTTGGATGATTTAGATAATTCATTCCAAATAAAGTTTTCTCTGTTTATTCATTACACCCATTTCTGCAGACTTGCTCATATTTTATACTAAAGGGCCCTGGATGGGGAAAGTTTCTGAATTTAGATGTCCCAACCATGTATTGTGGACTCTGGAGCAAGACAGACTGTATTCATGTGTCTCAATTAATTTTTTTTTAAGTTTCTTAATACTTTTTTTTTAACATTAATTATTCTCTTAAGTGTTGCTTCAGATTGAAAAGTCCCCACTAGCTCTTATTTGGACTACTGTTACAGGTTCCTTAAGCTCACCCACTCTTGCCCCATCTTTTTCCAAGGTCACTTGCAAAAGACTTGCACCATTTATGCCACTGAGGGCTCCACTGTCTTGTCTTGTCTCCACAAGCCCTGAAAAATGAAGCCAGGGCCTCTCCAGATGTTAACCAGAGGTCCTACAACCTGCCCTGTCCTCTTCATCACATGTGACACTCTGCAAGCCCTGAGCCTCAGTCAAATCCCTGCAAATATTTCTATGGTGTCTCTGCTCAGGCTGCCCACTCCCTGAACCACCCCGTCCTCCCCCTCCAAGCCCTCCATTAGCCTCTGCCTCCTCAGGAGACTCCTCTTTCATTCTCCAATGGCAATACTTTCTCCTTCTCCTGGACTTCCGCAGAACTTTGAGATACTATGCTATTATCCTTAGGAAGTCTGTTCAATCAATATTTTCCTTAAAAGAAGAGGTCATCTATGAACAAATCATCCCTATACTTATGATAATTTGTGAGTGGACAGAGTTAAGTGAATCAGGCCAGAGTTTTGTTTGAATGACTCAGGCAATCCATAGCCATTTAATAAGCTGTTCTATGCCTCTTCCCCACTTCCTGTAATTGAAGAATATTGTTATAAATGTGTGTTCCCTTTTTCTGATGGTTTATGTGCAGCTTCCTTGGCACGCATTTCAGAAATAAGGAAAAAAATCATTTATGTTTTCCTTCGTCACATAACGGTTTTATACAGTCAGTAGAAATCAAAAGTACATGACACATTTGTGTGTGTGTTTGTCCCCAGAGTGTGGAGGCCGCATCCTCACTGACTCTTTTGATACTATTTCCTCTCCATTGTTCCCTGCCAAGTATCCAAACAATCAAAACTGCAGCTGGATAATTCAAGCTCAACCTCCATGTAAGTAACAAAAATGAGAAAGGAAAGGAGTTCGCGGGGCAGATGTGTCTGTGGGAAGTGAGTCTGTGAGTAATGTTCTTATCTGCTGGGCGGTAACAATTGATGGCCTTCCTCCTCTTCTTTTGGAAGTCCCAATTCCTGATATACTCAAGAACGAGCATTTCCTAATCTGTAGGGAAGTAACTTTTACTGTTTCATCTTAATGTCAAAGTTGGTTTTTGTTGTTGTTGTTTGTTTGTTTTTGTTTTTAAACTTTCAAGGCCTAGCAAAATTGGGGGTGGGAAATAACAAACTATTGACTGGCACAGGAGACTGAGAATAAGCAAACATAATTGATAGTTTTGACATGTGAGCCTCAAGTATGGTAGAAGCTCAGGACAGTTGCTCTATGAACAAGTGATGAATACAAATCATAGGCTGGAGAAATACCTCACAGTTCCAGAATGCAATGCCACACACTTCTAGATCTTTAATCCAAGTGGAAACTGATTATAAACCTGGCCTCTGCTGCAATGTATGTATTTTAAAAATCTCACCAGGGACCTGGTAGAAACACTCAAAAAAAAAAAAAAAAAAATGCTTCTTTTCTTTTTTGGAATCCTAGAATCTTATTTTTTGACCTGGTAGTGGTCTGTTGTTCAGGATTACCGTTCAGATTATACTGACAGACAAAATGAGGAGATCACCCAGGCGACAAAACAAAATGCCTACAGAGAGCATGGGGCCATTATGAATCCTGTTGCCTGTGAGCCCTGCCCTCCTTTGAGGTTTTCAGGAAAAAAATTTATGATTTCAGACACATTGTGGGAAAGTCATTAGCTTCTCTACTCAGTCCTGGAATTAATGACCTATGTGAAAATAAGCAAGTCAATTAGACTTATCAGCCCCCAGTACAAAATAATTTAGAAAATGGAGTGTTTGGTTTAAATATTATCTGACACTTTCCCTAGTGGTGTTAAGAGTTAATGAATTAACAGCATCTTTGTTGCTATGCATAAGATGTGGGGGGCCAGTGATGTAATCCTTAGCCAATAGCAGACTGGAGAGGAAAGAGCCCTAACTGAGCGTGGAGAAAGAAGCCCCCTGCCTTGAACTCAGCAGTTTTGTGCCTAAGGATTATTTCTAATGAGTTGTAAAGCATTTAGATGAAAGATCTCAGTGCTTCAAGGACAACAACAGGAAAAGATCCTATTCTGAAGATTAGGGACCCTGGAAGAACAACAAAAGGAAAATATACCCAGGCACTTGATGTTCTGCAAGTAATTCAAAGCTTTCTTGATAAATGACTCTGAACCTCCAGGGCACTAGCTGTGGCCTTAAAATAAACCTGAGTGTGCTAGGATGTGTGTGCCAGGGAGAAAAGAATGCCTCATTTACAAGTACATGTAAAAATTCAGTTTCTGGAATCTGTTTTCTTGAGAGAAAGGCTTAGAAGAGGAACATGGTAATGGCAGATGACAATGTGTAATGACTAGATTTTCCAGCAAGGCAGTCCCAGAGTTTCTGGGAAGAACCTACCCAAGAGCCCTGTTATTTACAACTACCAGCATTTCAGATTCTACAGGCACTTTCAAAAACATCGATTGTGTTGATTGTGTTTCTCTTCAAAGAAAACCCTTGAGCAGAGAAGTTGTCCCTCCCCTCTCTTTTTTCACTCAACCACTGGGCAAATCTGCTAGATTTCTTACTTGCCTGCTGGAAAACCCCCAACTGAGGTTATCTGAAGTAAAATTTCTGTGTGTATGTTTTTTTTTTGCCATTGTGTTAAACAATAATCTCCTTTTTTCCCCTCCCTTACAGTTAATCATATTACTCTCTCCTTTACCCACTTTGGACTTGAAAGCAGTCTAAGTTGCACACATGACTTCCTAGAAGTTTTGGATGGTGACTACTATGATGCACCCCTCCGAGGTACTGCAGCGCATGGTCAATACAGCTGTGGTTTGGGCTGCCTCTTGTTTATGTACCTACATATTTATAGGTTCCCACTCAAGCTTAAATGTTTCCAATAAATATGAAGAGCAGCATGAGCCAAGTAAAGGTAATTAGAGGGTAGGAAAGCAGGATTTAATGTAGGGTTCAAGAAACTCAGCTCATTTATATTCAAGGACATGAGTTGTTTGTGTGTGTGTGTGTGTGTGTGTGTGTGTGTATACATATATATATACACATGTTTTTGGAAAATTTAAAAATTGCAACTGCCTGAGATAATAGTGGAATGAAGGTCATTTCAGCATTAGAATTATCAGGAGTTTTTTGTCAATATTCAAAAAAAGTTCTTACATTCACCTTGAGCCTGTTTCTTTGTCCTATGTGGAAGCAAAAACAATTTTTCATTCATTCATTAAGTTAAAAATGTGTTTAGGCATCCCAGTAAAAATAAAGTGGGCTGCTAATTTTTTTAATGTCTTCAAATAACATCATCTCAGGTAATTTAAGCTTTCTCTGTGAATTTACTAAATTTTTTTTGTTGTTTAGTTTTGTTACACAAGCTTCTTTCAGAGAAGAGATTTTGCTTTGCCATTTGCTTATTGAGACAATAATGGGCAATCAGTGAACACTGTGTGCTGTGTGCTCACCTCTCATTGTACTGCCTGAGATAATTGTCCATAAACATTTGACCCAGGATGAGAGTATGCTATTTAACAAAAAATTATATGCCATACCATGTGCTGAATACTATTCTGAATACTCTATGAATAGTAACTCAGTCCTCAAACCCTTATGATACAGGTTTTATTATTTTCAACTTACCCCTTTTCATATGGAGAACCGAGGCACAGAGCATTTATAACTTGCCTCATGTGCAGTAAATGGCAGAGCTGAGAGTTGAATTCTGGTCATCTGGCTCCAGCTTCCACACTTTTCTCCCTACAGTTCCTTGAGACTCAGAGTACTAGTGCATTCACTGTGCGGGTCCCTACCATGTCTTATTTTAATACATTTGGAGCCAAGACATCTAAGTTTTTCCTCTAGCCCTCTATTATTCTTTATCTGTGTACCACCATCTCTCCTCTGCTTGTATTTAAACTTGATTTTAAATAGTCAGGCATTGCCTCAAACAGCAACTCTGACTTACATGGTTCTGGTAGTGATTTCTCTGTGTGCCTGGGTCTCTTGTGATTCTCGTAGGGTTGTGCTTCTGACCTCTGCCAGATCACTGTTGGTTCTTCTTGTTGCCGTCTTTGTTATTTAGGCCGTTACTGTGGCACCTCCATGCCCCACCCCATCACATCCTTCAGCAGTGCCCTGACGCTGAGGTTCGTCTCTGATTCTGGACGGAATTCTGATGGTTTTCATGCCACGTATGCTGCATCCACATCGGGTAAGAAACTTTAGCAAATGGCTGGACTAGGTTAGCTTGTTTCCTGAATCACCTGTCTGGCTCACTCTACCTTCTTCCAGTTCTTCGAATACTGGGGAGAAGGAGCTGGAAACCTGCCTATCTTTTTAGCCACACCTCATGATCTCAGATGACTTGTTGACCTGTGTCTTGGCGATGCTCGTTGCGGTGGCCCCTGGCTGCCAGCATCCCTGGGCACCTCCATCTCCTATGGATGGACAATAACATGGCTATTCTGCCTCCTGAGCCTCGATGCTGGGCTCAGGCCGGGTGTGGATACTGACAGGGCTGACAGGTGGATGAAGCACATGGGGAGGAGAGGAAAGAGACCATGCAGCCTTGGGCTTCTTAGCCAGAAGAGGGCTGTTTCAACTCTCAGTCCTGTGGTACCAACAAGCTGAAGCCCAGCTAGAAGGTGGGTGTGTATTCCAGTGTTCTTCTGAGAGGGAAAACCTGAAATCTGCCATATCTTCTAGGCCAGGGTTGAAAATAGTCTTGTTCAGAAAAACCAAATGGTTGTAGGATTAAAAACAAGTCTTTTATTACCCAGTTATAGTTCATGGGGAGAAAAAGTGCAGAGATCCTTTCTGACCCAGCCATCGTGTGGCTCTTGGTTTCCAATTTCTAGAATCTTTTCCTTATATAGGGCATGGGTTTTTGTAACTGAGATGGAGATTCCAAGTCCCTTGATGCTGGTTCCAGTGCTCCCTCTGCTTTCTCTGACCTGGCCCGCATCCATCTTTGCTCTGACACGCCCTTTATTTTTCTTTTTTTCTAGCTTGTGGTGGAACCTTCCACATGGCCGAAGGCATCTTGGACAGCCCTGGCTACCCAGAAGTCTATCCCCCTAATATGGAATGTGTCTGGAACATTGTCAGTTCCCCTGGCAACAGACTCCAGCTGTCTTTTATGTAAATCCTTTTTTCTTATGGTGTATTATTTCAGTGCTAATGAATCTGCAGGAAGGAAGCACTGTTACTAATAGGATGGACAACTAACAGCACATGTGTCCAAGCAACTGCTAAAGAGAAGACAGTGGGAACTTTAGGAAGTCTTTTTTTCATATTTCCTCTGTTTTAGTCATAGTTTGGGTTATAAATAGCATTAAGATTCTCTCAAGAGCAGTTCTAGGGTCCTGCCTGACATTACTCTAGTAAATTCTTGAGCTTTTGGCCCATAAATTTAGGAAATATTTATGTTCAGAGCACAATACTTTTATTTTTTCTTAGAATTAGGTGCATTGGTTCTTCCAGAGCATCGCTAGCATCCTCTCTTGCAAGGAAAAGCTCCATGTCAATTAAACTTCTTCACTCACATGCCTTTTCCCTACCCCAATCTACTTTGCCTTCTTTTCCTATCAAAAGAATGAGTTTGGAAGTTCTTTTGGAACTTAGTAGTTGATTTGCAAAATCACTCTCATGCTTCTCATTGAACTCTAGCACTTTTTGAATATGGACTGTGGATGTAGATCAGTAAGATCCTGTCACATTCTAAGTCATCTTACTTAACTTAAACAGGAATAATAGTATCTCCCAGAAAAAACACCTGGTATGTGCAACAGGATGCTTCTGTCAACCAGTAGAGGGGTACTGTGTGTGCCACTTGCTAATGGATGTTTAACAAATATCTGGGTGAGGATACTTTGGTATTTAAATTGCTACTTTGAATGTGAAACTGTGCACCACACTGTAGTAGTACATATTATTGGGTTATGGTTGGAATTGCTAATTCTGTTTTAAAGACAATATGTTACTTAATGTTGAGAGAAGAGGATTGTTTTGAGGATACTTTCCTGTTTATTCAAAAGCCTGGCTCTTCTTCTTAGAATCTGTGCAGCAAGAGCTGATTAAAAATATGAGACAATAACTCATTTGTGGTCCAAGTTCAATCATCTCAAGTTGCTTTCTCTAATCCATCATAGTGCCTCTACAGGGTGCACATGGCATTGTGCTAAGACAAAGCCACCCTCCGCACGCCTGAAAGGCAATACAAATTTAGGCTGCCACATGGGAAGGAGGTTTTAGCTCCTCTTTGTCTTTACCAAAGGCACAAAATTCAGTATGGGACCAAATCTATGTATATAATTTTTACCTGATGTATATTTATTCTGTTATTAAACAAATGCTTATCAAGACCCTAAGAACATAGTAGGCACTTGCTACTCCCAGGCTAGATGCTTTGTTGATTATGATGAACAAAACATAATGTCCTTAAGGTGAAGTCCAAGGTCCTTCGTGTGGCTTAGTAGGCCTCATACTTGCAGATTAAATGACTTTCCTCTTGGTCTTTACCAAATTCACACTGATGGCCACCCTGCCATTCATTGGTTGTCAGAAACTAGGCTATGTACTGGTGATGTTTCAGAGAGATAAGATCCCAGTTCTTGATGAATTATTAATAAATTAACATCAGAAGCTTTTTAATAGAAACCTCAAAAGATGAATTTCATCTGTAGAGTGGTCATAAGAACAAACTTCTAAGATCACTGCTAGGATTAAAGACATCAAATTTGAAACGTATAACGCAAGTATGTTGCTCAGCAAATGTTGGGGGAATGGTAATTCTCTCAGTCTCTGCCATTTCTAAAGTATCTCCTGTGATACTTCACAGATAAATCCAAATGGATAACAGTGGACTCTCCTCCTAGAGGATGGGAGCGTATGTGCGCAAGCACAGGTTTCATCCATTTTACTGTTTAACAGACACTGTGTCTCAATTGCTGCGTAGAAAAATCATAACAACTCAGCTGTTTCCTTTCTCGCCTATAAGAAGTTAATTTTGACTATTTTGTGTTACTTGCTTGAGTTTTATTGTTAAAATGAATTTTGTAGAAGGCAAGATGCTTCTTTACGTGTAGATGGTAATGAGAATGGTTTCATGGCAAAGCTTGTGAGTTATTTCTGCCCTGATCTAAACTGTATCCAGATGGGTACTTTAGAAACTTTTCCCCAGAGCGTGTGAGAAGCATATGAGAAGCATATGAATCACATCAAGATCTAAAACACAGGGTTTGGATTGTGGATACTGTGGTGGTGAAATTGAATAGAGAGAAAAACTGGAGAAATTATGGTTGGATTTGCAACAAAAAGAGAAGGGAGAAATAAAACCTAAAAAGGAGAGGTTTTTTTTTTTTTTTTTTTTTTTTTTGTAAGGCAGATATTTAAAGGAATTAGCAGAAATTGTATTTTCTGCTTGCAGAAGTGATTTTAGAAAATGATTGGTCTTGGTTCAAGACTCTGCATGAGATAATGAGAAACAGTGATTGTATTATTTTTGTTCCACATTGTATTTTTAACTAAGGGATCTTAGCCAAAGGATAGATTTGTTTATAAAAGGTACTGGCCTAAAGCAAAGATTACAGTAAAAATAAAGCTTTTTAAAAAGTTAGGTTTTTTGGGGAGAGGGGGTACCAGGGATTGAACTCAGGGGTGCTTTACCACTGAGCCACATCCCCTGCCCTATTTTTGTATTTTATTTAGAGACAGGGTCTCACTGAGTTGCTTAGGGCCTTGCTTTTGCTGAGGCTGGCTTTGAATTTGTAATCCTCCTGTCTCAGCCTCCTGAGCTGCTGGGATTACAGGCGCGCGCCACTGAGCCTAGCTAGTTTGATTCTTATAGATATCCACCTACCATGATTTCTACCATGATTCATGAAATGTCTAGCTTTGTTTTGTGCTAGAAAAGACCTTCACTTCATGATCTGGACAATTAGGCCAAACTCTAATGTTCCCATTGATTATGTAGACTCTCACTAAGATTAGTATTCCCATTCAGTTTGTTAGTGGGACCTGACTGTTTATTTCAAACAAACTCTCAGGTGATGCTGATGCTGCAGGACCATGCATATATGGCACTTGGAGTAGAAAGATTTTAGAAGTCATTTCATGCAATTCCCCTTTTCTGAGGAAAATAATCTCCCTTTCTTCCATTTCTGCTTTCTGAGAAGCAGAAGAAAACAATTTTATCACATCTTGCATTTTGATGATATAATGGGTAGTAAAATTGAGCATGGATTTAAGCAAGAAATTGGCAGTCTCCCTAAAAGATGGATTTAGGTAATTTTCTTGCAAAAAAAAAAAAAAAAAAAAAAGATTGTAGGATGCATTTCATATCGCAAAACACCCGACTATTAAGGGAATAAAGCAAGGCAAGGTAAATACATACTTTGCTTTGCCCATGTGGAAATGTCCTGATTTCTTCTCCTTTTCAATTATTAGTCCTCCTTTGCTGTTAAACCTGCATCGAGAACATAGTCCTGATGATCTCTACTGTAATGACCCACTTACTGGGATCATGAAAGCCGCCAACTCTGTTTTTCTGGTTGGAGATTTACCAGTGCTGGTATCTGGTTTGAGAATCGAGGGTGGTAGAACACAGTGGAATGATCAGCTTGCTCCCCTGCTCTGGTTAGCAACGAACAGGAACACTGGAACATGAACCTGATCCGTAGATTAGGTGGAGGGGCCTCAGGTGGCTGGAGCCTCCCAGCTGGTTATCCCTAAGCATTTTAATCCATTAGCTGGGAGGGAGCCCCGGGGGAGCACTGTGCCGACCACAGTGTGAAGTTTTACCACACATCATTTTCAGCACTGATTGAAAGATACAGCACATTTTCTATTCTTGAGCTATTTTAGTTTTTTTCCTTCCTGATGGTTTTTTTCCCTTTAGTCTTATTAAGCCATGCTTTCTTCCTCTCTTTGTCTTGTCCTTCCTTTTAGACAATCTCCCTCCAACAACTTAAGGAAAAAGAATAGTGTGTACTTGTACTTGGTTTCCTCTTTTTTTTACTAATTGAATTACTTTTTTCTTTAAAAATTACTTTTATGTAAATAAAATGTTACAAGGCAGCAAAACTTCCATTCATATTCCTTTACCTTCTCATCACAGCAGTAACCCAGACCTTGGATGTTATGTGTATCATTTCTGTACACTTTAATACCTCTAATATATATGTACATATGCAACCCCACTGCATTGAGCACTGCTTTCTGTTTTACATTCTACACACATGGAATCACACTTACTGATTGGACTGGAATTGCCCTGAATTTATAAATTAATTTTGGAAGATTTACCATCTTTAAGATTGTGACACTTCACGTTCTTGAACTTGGGATATCTCTCCATTAATTTAGGTCTTTTTTATGTTCATCAATGAAATTTTATGTTTTTTCCATAAAGGTCTAATAGGTCTTTTGCTGCATTTATCCCTAGGCACCTTATTTTAAATTGTTATTGAAAACGACAACTATTTTTAAATGACAGATGTAACCTGGATGTCCTACCTAAAATAGCCCCTTGCTGTACTTGATTTTTTCCTGCTAGAACTTACCATTGCCTCACTGTATGTCTGTCTTTCCTCCTACCTAGAATAAGCTCCCTAAAAAAGAGGCACAATGTCTAATTTTCTTTGTTATTCTGTCCCTAATCCCTATGACAATATCTGGTAATATAATAGTCAAGATGTGTGTGTGTGTGTGTGTGTGTGTGTGTGTGTGTGTGAGAGAGAGAGAGAGAGAGAGAGAGAGAGAGAGAGAGAGAGAGAGATTTAATTACTTTTATTTTATTTTTTACACAAATGGAGCACTTTTCATTTCTCTGGTTGTTCGTGATATAGAGCCACTCCATTTGTGCTATCATACCCATACATACGGATAATAATGTCTGTCTCGTTCCACCAACTTCCCCCCCCCCCCCCACGTTACACACAACCTCTCTCCTCCCCTTCCTCTGCTCCATCCAAAGTTCCTCCATTCTTACCTTCTCTCCCCTCATTATGGATCAGCATCCACTTATCAAAGAAAACATTTGGCTTTTGGTTTTTTGGGGACTGGCTTACTTCACTTAGTGTGATATTCTCTAACTCTGTCCATTTACCTGTAAATGCTATAATTTCATTCTTCTTTAAGGCTGAATAATATTCCATTGTGTATGTATACCACAGTTTATTTATACATCCATCTATTGAAGGGCATCTAGGCTGTTTCCACAGTTTAGTTACTGTGAATTGAGTTGCTGTAAACACTGAGGTGGGTACATCACTGTAGCATGCTGATTTTAAGTCCTTTGGGTATAGACCAAGGAATGGGATAGCTGGGTCAAATGGTGGTTCCATTCCAAGTTTCCTAAGGAATCTCCATACTGCTTTCCAAAGTGTTGGCATCATTTTGCAATCCCACCAGCAACAAATCACCACATCCTCACCAGCATTTGTTGTTACTTGAATTCTTGATAATTGGCATTCTGGCTGGAGTGAGGTGAATTCTTAGAGTACTTTGATTTGCGTTTCTCTAATGCTGGAGATGTTGAACATTTTTTTTTTCATAAATTTTTGATTGATTGTATATCTTCTTCTGTGAAGTATCTACTCATTTCCTTAGCCCATTTGTTGATTGGGTTATTTGTTTTTTGGTGTTAAGTTTTTGAGTTATTTTATATATTCTGGAGATTAGTGCTCTATCTGATGTGCATGTGGTAAAAATTTGCTCCTATTCTGTGGGCTCTCTCTTCACTTCATTGATTATTTCTTTTGCTGAGAAGAAAATTTTTAGTTTGAATCCATCCTATTTATTGATTCTTGATTTTATTTCTTGTGCTTTAAGAGTCTTGTTAAGGAAGTCCTGAGCTGACATGATAAGATTTGGGCCTACTTTTTCTTCTATTAGGTACAGATTCTCTGGTCTAATTCCTAGGTCCTTGATACACTTTGAGTTGGGTTTTGTGCAGGGTGAGAGATAGAGGTTTAATTTCATTTTGCTGCATATGGATTTCTAGTTCTCCCAGCACCATTTGTTAAAGAGACTATCTTTTCTACATTGTATGTTTTGGCACTTTTGTTTAGTGTGAGGTAATTGTATTTATGTGGGTGTCTCTATGTCCTCTATTCTGTGCCATCAGTCTACATGTCTGTTTTGGTGCCAATACCATGCAGTTTTTGTTACTATAGCTCTGTAGTATAGTTTAAGGTCTAGTATGGTGATGCCTCCTGCTGCCTCTTCTTGCCAAGGATTGCTTTGGCTACTTTGGCTCTCTTATTTTTCCAAATGAATTTCATAATTGCCTTTTCTATATCTGTAAGGAATTACATTGGGATTTTAGTTGGAATTGCATTAGATCTGTATAGTGCTTTGGGTAGTATGGTCATTTTGACAATATTAATTCTGTCTATCCAAGAACAAATGAGATCTTTCCATCTTCTAAGGTCTTCTTCAATTTGTTTCTTCCGTGTTCTGTTGTTTTCATTGTAAAGGTCTTTGACCTCTTTTGCTAGGTTGATTCCTAAGGGTGTTTGTTTGTTTGTTTGTTTGTTTTGAGGCTATTGTAAATGGGGTAGTTTTCCTAATTTCTCTTTCAGAAGATTTGTCACTGATACACAGAAATGCATTTGATTTATGGGTGTTGATTTTATATCCTGCTACTTTGCTGAATTCACTTATTAGTTCTAGAAGTTTTGTGGTGGAATTTTTTGGATCCTCTAAGCATAGAATCATGGTTTCAGCAAATAGTTATAGTTAAAGTTCTTCTTTTCCTATTTGTATCCCTTTAATTTCTTTTGTCTAATTGTTCTGGCTAGAGTTTCCAGAACTCTGTTGAATAGAAGTGGTGAAAGAAGGCATCCCTGTCTTGTTCCAGTTTTTAGGGGGAATGCTTCCATTTTTCTCCATTTAGAATGATACTGGCCTAACGCTTAGCATAGATAGCTTTTACAAAGTTGAGATATGTTATATGTTTTTTTTTTTTTTTTTTGGTAAATATCTAGGAGTGGAATTTAATTAGATGTGTATTTAATTTTACAAGAAGCTGCCCAATAATTCCTTGAAGTGGTTGTATGGGTCTACAGTCCCATCAGGAAACAGATGAGACCTCCAGTTTCTCTGCATGATTGTCAACATTGGATCTTGTCACTCTTTTTTTTTTTTTTTGGCTATTCTGATGGATGTAAAATAATGTCTGGTTGTCATAGTGATAGCTAGTCTGATGAGTAGCCAGGTGGTGCACTTTCATGTTCTCAGGGACCAGTCACTTACATTCTATTAGGAATGCCTGTTCAAGTCTGTCCATTTTAAATTCATTTGCTTTTTCATTGTCTGGGGAATTCCTTTTATATTCTAGTTTTGAGTCCCTTGTTAGATACATGCTTTGCAAGTAACTTCTCTCACCCCACCCAGTCTGTAAGTTGCCTATTCCGTTTTTTCCCTCCCTCCCTCCCATTCATATTCTCTCTCTCTCTCTCTCTCTCTGTCTCTCTCTCTCTCTGTCTGTCTTTCATAGAACCCAGGGGTGTTTTACCTATGAGTCACATTCCCAGCCCTTTTTATTTTTAAGGTTTTCATTAAGCTGTTGAAGTGTTACTAAATTGCTGAGGCTGCCCTCAAATTTGCAATCCTCCTGCCTCAGACTCCCTAGTTTGGGATTGTAGATGTGTGTCACTGTGCGTGGCATGTATTCATTTTCTTATATCTTTAATGAAGAGACAAATATTTGATGAAATTAAGCTTACTAATTTTTTATCTTATGATGAGTCCTTTTTACATTCGAAGAAATATTTGCCTATCAAGGGTATTCTTCTGTTTTCTTCTAGAAGTTTTATGGTTCTAGTTTTTATGTTTACATCTATGAGAAATATTAAATTATTTTCCATAAATGAAAAGAGGCAGGAGCTGAGGTCTTTTTTCTTTTCTTTTCTTTTTACCTGTTCATAAGGATATCCAGTTATTACAGAACCATTTTTTTTTTAATTAAATTGTCTTGGTACCTTGCATCATATTATATTGACTGTATATTTGTAAGTTCTCCTCTGGAATTTTTTTTTTCCTATTTCATTCTACTGTTTGTCTACTCCTACCAAACTGTGTTTTCTTGATTTCCTTCAGGTTTTTAAGTGTTAAGATCAAATTTCAAAAGCATTCATCTAGCACCTACATCTTCCAGCCTCTTCGTCTTCGTTGCTTATAACAATCATATGAGGTAGCTGTCATTTCCTATCTGCCAACCCCCATCACATCAAGGTTGCAGAATATAAGACAAGTTAAATGGGTCACATTTGAACACTAGCCTGTATTATTATAAATCCTGTGATTTTTCCTACCAGTCCAGAAGTTAAGGATGTGTGCCTTTGGAAGGAACTTAAACTCTACCAAAATTATCCCATCATGCCACTCCAGCTACATCTCTTTGTGGTTCCTTGGTGATGCTCAAATTTTTAACCAAACTGGATATCTGGCAGGTCCTACAGAGTGTCCCACCCTTTTCTGCACAGGTGCCTTTGTTGGAAAGTAGTCTGTGCCTACCCTCTATGCTTTTAATAGGCTAAAGTTTACATTTCCATCTCAAAAAATCTCTTCATCAATCTATTACTGAACCCAACAATCAGATGTGATAATTCTGCTTCAAAACTCTTCTGCTGGTTTACTTATTCATTTATTTATTTATGTGGTGCATGGGATTGAACTCAAGGCCTCTTACATGCTAAGCATATGCTGTACTACTGAGCTACATTTCCAGCCCGTTCTTACGTTATTGCTTTATAGTTCCAATGATACATATGATATTATTATTATTATCTTTATTATTATTTCTGTATTCTTGCCCAGTTTTTTCCACTAGGAGGAAAAAATCTTTGAGAGCAGCATATTGTATTTGTGTCTCTTGTATAGGCATTTCAACAAACTTGAGTGAAAGAAATATTTTGATATAGCCAAAGGACCTTGTGATCAAAGTTAAAGAAAGTTTTTAAAAAGTGAACAACTTAACCCAGCATGTGATCCAGGATAACCCCAAAGATTATTCTCTCAGTTTGATCTCTATTAACTTTGTTTTCTCCAAATTAGATCTTTCCAGTTGGAAGACTCTCAGAACTGTAGTAGAGATTTTGTGGAAATACGGGAAGGAAATGCCACGGGTCACTTGGTGGGACAATACTGTGGCAACTTCCTACCACTCAATTATTCATCTGCTTTGGGGCATATACTGTGGATCAGATTTGTCTCCGATGGCTCAGGCAGTGGAATGGGCTTCCAGGCTACATTCGCTAAGAGTAAGTTGTTCTATTTTCATGATGGCTCCCAGAAAAGGTCCTATAAAGTAGACATGATAACAAAATTTTCAGTGATACATTAAGCAAGAAGAGTCCTGATCTCTAAGTTCTTCTCCAATATTATCTAGGGAAGTATTTTATCATAAAGTATATTAGAAGAACTAAAGCACATAGGAATGGTTTATTAAGAACAAGAGAGAACATTCTCAATAGTTCTAATGCCTTTTTAAGCTTTAGTTTCTTTTTATTAATTTTAGATTTCCTTTTTTTATTTTTATTTTTTATTCTAAGTTGTTATAAATTACTGCAGAATGCATTACATTTCATATTATACTTATAGAGCACATTTTTACGTATCTCTGGTTGTATACAAAGTATATATACAACATTCGTGTCTTCATACATGCACTTAGGGTAATGATATCCATCTCATTCTACCATCTTTTTTTTTTTTTTATCCACCCTTTTGCCCCCTCCCTTCCCCTCCCTCCCCATTGGCCTTTCTAGTGTTCCTGTAATCCTCCTATGCTCCCCATCCCAACCCCGCTGTGAATCAGCCTCCTTATATCAGAGAAAACATTCGGCATTTGGCTTTTTGGGATTGGCTAACTTCACTTAGCATTATATTCTTCAACTTTATCCATTTACCTGAGAATGCCATGATTTTATTCTCTCTTATTGCTGAGTAACACTCCATTGTGTATATATACCGCATTTTCCTTATCCATTCACCTACTGAAGGGCATCTAGGTTGGTTCCACAGTTTAGCTATTGTGAATTGTGCTGCTATAAATATTGATGTGGCTGTGTCCCTGTAGGATGCTGTTTTTAAGTCCTTTGGGTATAGACCGAGGAGTGGGATAGAAGCTAATTTAAAATTTTTATGATATTGTTTTAAAGAGTCTTCTAACACAGTTCAGGTTGAATATATTATCTATCAAATGTGTTTCATTTGATCCCATAAACCCTGTATTCTTCAAACTAAAAACATTTAGTATTACTTGGTATTGATTTAAGTGCCTATATATTTTACTACAGGGTAATCTTCCAATAGGAATAAAATCTTAACTGTTTTTATTTTTTAACTCAAATTTTTCATAATGGGCTATTCTGTTTGTTCAGTTTCTCTTATAGAATTTAAAAAGTAGAGCTCTCCCTTCTTTTTGTAAAACAAAGCAAAATAGGTAAAGCACCTTCCAGTATCCCTGAGGTCTGGGAATCCCTTTTCACATGGGAAGTTGTCACCTCTTTTCAAACCAGGCAACCTTTCAAGGAGCTGGAATTCCGTTCACAAAATCGCCCTTCTCCAAGGAATTAATGGATAATCCAGAAACCAAAAGGGAAGCTATATTTCTTCCAGTAGTCAGAAAGGAAATCACAGTCAATTAGAAGTCTATCCTTTTTAACATCCCTTGTGTTTTGTTTTGTTTCATTTGATTAAAGAGCTATTCTAAGTAGGTCTGATTTACTACTCTGTTTTCCCTCCTAGTATTTGGCAATGATAATATTGTGGGAACTCATGGGAAAATTGCCTCTCCCTTCTGGCCAGCACATTACCCCCACAACTCCAACTACAAATGGACAGTAAGTGTGAATGCATCACAAGTTATCCAGGGTAGAATCTTGGAGATGGACATTGAAGCAACACAAAACTGCTATTATGACAAACTAAGGGTGAGTTTCTGTATGCAATGTTTATAATTTAATTGGTTGTTATTGGTCTGCCCTATATCATAATTAGTACCACTATATTACCTGAACAAAGGTAATTCTAATTTTATATTTATTATTTTCTATTCTGTATGTAAAGTTTTTTTTTTTTGTTCAAGTATTATTGTTATTTACTTATTGGGCTTTGTCTAAGCATGCATGTATGTACAAATTGTTTTTTCTGTCTTGTATCCCTTTATCCAGCTTGTTCTTATGTTGGAGTGTTGAAAATTTAAAGGGTCATGGATAAATAAATCAATCCAATAATTGGGTGATAATTGCCATTCATACATTGGCTACTGTAGCAATAACAGAAACACTATCAGATCCCTCCAGGTCAGGATCTTGTCTTATCCATCTTGGATACTCCATGCCTTGAGTAGGACCCCGTACCTGATAGATGTTCAATATATAAGGAAATAATTATCACATAATTTGAAAAAATGAGATTCAGGAAAGGATTTTATAATAACTGTTATAAATGAAACTGTGGCCAATTATTTGGCAACCATCACAAAATGTGTCTCTAAATAGATATTTTAATATTTTAAACCAAATGAAATAGATTGATGACTTTGAATGTGCTGAGAGCTGCAGGATGTGGTTCTTTTTTTATTATTATTATTACTGATTCTTCTTTCCTTCTGTGGAGATTTGACTTAGGACGTGCGCTCACTTTTCTCTCATTAAATCTTTCCCTTTTCTACTTTCTTCCTAATTGCTCCCTTTGAGGACCCAGAACACATTAAGTATGATCATTGAGTAACTTACTTTCTACTTTTCCACATACAAATTTTACTGTAAATTACTGCAGGAGCCCTGTTTGGGGATTGGCTTGAATTGCAGTTGACTATGAGCCGTGGAGATTTGGCCATTGTCACCACCCGTAGTCTCACGGGATTTGTTGCGGGATCTCGAGTGACTTGGCCGAAATTGCTGATCGGGTCAGCGCCATTTTAGTGGTGTGTTTGGCGTGAGTTAGTTGTTGTTAGAACCAGAGAGAAAAGTTATCAGAATAAAAAGCTGTTTGTCTCCAGTTCGCCTCTGAAGTTTTTCCCGCGGCTCCGTTGCTCCAAATCTTCAGGCGGCAACAAATTACCTAATATGCTATATCCCACAGAGCATGTTTATTAATATAATTCTGCAACAAAGCTATAAATATTTTAAAATAACTTCCTTAAATTATTTGTAATCATAATTTACATTAATGGCACTTTCTGTTTTAAACTGAAATAAAATGTTTGCTTATTACTTTTCCATTATAATAAAGTAGCAATACAAAATTTAAAATTGTCTTTTTTATGGAGAGAAATACAGGTAATTGTCTAATTACAATATCTATTATCTGTTTTTTTTTTTTTTTTACATGCAGATTTTTGATGGGTTGGATATTCATTCCATCCTAATTGGAACTTACTGTGGTACCCAGCCTGAAACTTTTAGCTCCAATAGAAATTCCTTGACATTTCAGTTTTCTTCTGACTCTTCAATCTCAGGGAAGGGGTTCCTCCTGGAATGGTTTGCAGTTGATGTTCCTGATGGACCTTTGCCTACCATTGCTACAGGTCTGTTCTTTTCAGGACTGATGTGTACAGGCCAATATTGCAAAGAGTTCAATCAGAAATCACAAATGAGTAGAGCCCTGAAGTCCTTCCTTTATGTGTTCTCATGTCTTAAAATTCATAAATACTACATTGTGTAAAAAATGTTCATTGTTTCTTGAAGTTGAATGTTTTTTGTTTTGATTTTCATATAAGTTAGGTACTCAATAGCCATGAAGATTAACTATTTAAAATTTTGAGTAACTATTTGAGAATTCTCTAAAAATTTGATTTACAATACCACACACACACACACACACACACACACACACACACACACACACACACACAGTAGTTAGGATCAACTAAACAGATAGAACTTTTTCCCCCCCGATGTTTTTTTTTTAATATTTATTTATTTGCTTTAATTGTACACAATGCAATGCATTTATGTTTACGTGGTGCTGAGGATCGAACCCGGGCCGCGCACATGCTAAGTGAATGCTCTACTGCTGAGCCACAACCCCAGCTCCCCCCCAAATTTTATTTCATAAAAAAAACACGTTAAAAATTTTATTAAAAATAATAAAGCAGCCGGGCGCGGTGGCGCACGCCTGTAATCCCAGCACTTTGGGAGGCTGAGGCAGGAGGATCGCGAGTTCAAAGCCAGCTTCAGCAATGGCGAGGCACTTAGCAACTCAGTGAAACCCTGTCTCTAAATAAAATACAAAAAAGGGCTGGGGATGTGGCCCAGTGGTCGAGTGCCCCTGAGTTCAATCCCCAGTACCAAAAAATAAATAAATAAATAAATAAAGCTTAAATTTTTATATGTACTAACATATTGAGTATTGTATCATCAGCATGTCTTACTCATGAAATTTTGGCCAAAGAATTTAATTTGACAAATATTTATGGATGATTTATTGTGGATACAGTGAGGTCACTAAGAAAGGAAACCAACATATAATCTCTACCTCCAGGGGCTTTAAAGTAATTGGAATAAAACAAAATACTTATGTGATAGTTAATAACAGTTGAGTACTTAAATGATTAAGTAACAAAGCATGTGGTTCAGTCAGCAAATAAGCAGCTGGGAAAATGAGCTAGATGTGAATGAGGTCATGTGATAGAAATTTTTAACATTTTGGCTGACTTTAGTGGTGCACACCTGTAATCTCAGCTATTTGGGAGGTAGAGGCAGGAGAATCACAAGTTCAAGGCCAGCCTGGGTAACTTCACAAAACCCTGTTTAAAATAAAATAAAAAGGGATGGGGATACAGCTCAGTGATACAGTCCTTGCCTAGCATGCACAAGGACCTGGGTTCAATCCCAGCACTGGGGAAAAAAAAAAAAAAAAGAAAGACACCACCAACAACAAAAAAGCCAAGAAACAAACAAACAACAAAAAAAAAACGCATCAAGTAGGAAAACAATAGTTAGCATATCAGTCAGGAAATGCTCGGTCATGTTGCAGAAATACATAATTCCAAACTTTTAGTAACTGAAGACAGCGAGTTTTCTTTCTTGTTCTCTGTTCCAAGTCCTTCATAGATTGACTGGGTGCCTGTCATCATCATTACTCCCTAACTCAGGCTGTTGGAGCTGCTGTCTGGGACATGGCCCATGACCTTGGCAGGATGCAAAAGAACCTGGAATGTCTCAGTCTGAAAATGCTCAGTGTGAAAGTGACACTTTTGCTCATAATTCTTTGGCTGAAACTGGTCAAATGTCCTCATCCAATCATAAGAGAATCAGGGAATGCAATTCTAACAAGTATTTAAAAGTTGGGAGAAATAGACTATTTATCAGACAACATTAATGATTCACAGCCTGTTGCTGTGACAACTATCTTTTATAAATTTGAGATAAGGAATGTTTCATATGAAAGAAAATTTTGAAGGCACCAGATAACATTCAGCATTTGGATTTTCCACTTCAAAATTACTCTTTTTAAAAAAATTCCATAGCTAGCCTGTACAGTATTAGAATAACAGAATCAGGACCTAGTCCTAGTGTACTTTATATTTTCTTTCTGATAATCCTAGTAATATTCAAACATATGGGCTAAGAGTCATAAATTTTTGGAATGGCAAATTATATACCTCTGGAAATCTATTTATCTGTAAAAGTGATGAAAATACTGGGCATAAATGGTCAAAATCAATTTTTTGAGGACTCTAAAAATTAATCAAAGCCTTACAGCTGAGGGGTCTTTATTCAAGAAAATAGCAGAATCTCAGTAAGAATGGTCATTTTTGTGGTATCTTAACTTTTCTAGTCCCATCTTTCCTCCTCTTTTCTAGCTTTGGAGTAGCCTTACAACAGCCTCATAATGATGGTAACTGTGAAAACTGCAGCTTTAGCAGCATAGGAAGAGGGCAGGGCAGTTTTGGATCTCCAGAAAAGAGAGTATCTCCAAGGAATTTCCATTATTTGACCTGTCCAGCAGCTTCTTGGAAAATTGCTTTCTCACATCTTGTATTCATTTGACCTGCCTTAAGAGCTCACTGTGTAAACAGCCCTACCCTTAGGATACTTGCTCAAAATAATCAAACAGCAGTTGTCTAACATCACAACTACTTGAGGCAGTGACACCAGTAATAGCTAACAGGAAACTGACCAAAAGGCATGAAAGGAAAAACTAAAGAATGAGAGAGATGTCTATCTAAGGCTTTAAAAAGCTCTGACATATTTCTGAGAGTTTAGAAGACCACACACACGTATATGCCTATTTATATTCCCAAGAAAAGACCCAAGAAGATCTTAATTTCTCACCTCTGTATGATCTCGGATGTCTGCGAAAGTCAGAAGTAAAAGCTAAGGTAGAGTTATAAACTGTCTACTGGAACCTTATTCCAATGCACACTTCATTCCAAAATTCCTTGGAAATAAATGGGAGACTTATTGGTTCAAAATACTTAAAATCTATAATGATTAGTTGACCAATAATTTGAACAGAAACTCAGTGGCTATATATAACAAAGAATATAAACATTGTAGAATTAGTGCAAAATAGTTGTTAAGCTAACAATAACAACAAACCTTGGAAGTTATTGATTTCCAAAGTTCCCAGTTTAAAAATTGTTCAATTTTCAACAAAAACAACAATAACAAAATGATGAGACACAAAGAAACTGGAATGGATATCTCCCACCAAGGAAAAGGACAATCAAAAGAGACTATATTAGAGGAACCCAAGAGGTTGGCCTCAATTAACAAAGATTTAATGTTAGATATTAAAAATATGTTTAAAAAGCTAAAGGGAATTGTATCTAAAGAATTAAAGGAAGTAAGAGAATAATGTCTCACCAAATGGAGATTATCAAAAAATGATATGAAAAACATTTTTTTTTAGAGAATCAACTAGAAATTTTGGAGTTGACAAGCATGACTGAAACAAAAATGCACTGGAAAGGCTCAATACCAAATTTGAGCAAGCAGAAAAAATAATCAGCAAACTTGGAGTTCATTGTGATTATCCTGTCTGAAGAAAAGGAATAAAGAAAATTGTACAGAGCCTCAGACACCATCAAGCATGACAACATACATATATAAATAAGAGTCCCGGAAGATGGGAATAGCATGAAAGAAAAACAAAGAATATTTGAAGAAATAGTGTCTGAATGCATCTAAAATTCAATGAAAAATATTGATCTATGCATCCAAGAAGCCTAACAAACTTCACGAATGATAAACACAAAAAGTTCTAGGCCTAGACATACACAGTCGAACTGTGAAAGCTGAATATAAGGATCTTATCTTGATGATTCAAAGACTATGACTTGTCATATAAAAAATGTTCAGTAAGATTAACCAAACCTGAAGGCCAGAAGGCACATTCAAAGTGCTGAAATAAAAAGAATTCTATATTTAGCAAATGTTTTCTTTAACCACAAATCAAAACACTTCCAGTTAATTGAAAACAGGGAATTCATCGTTAGCAGTCCTGCCCTATAAGAAATATAAGAGGGGGGTCTTCAGGCTGAAATTAAAGATCCTTGTAAACCTTCAGAACCTACTAGACCATAGGGTAAAGATAACTATATAATTAAATGTAAAAGACGGTATAAATGTATTTCTGTTTGTAATTCTTTCCGTCTATCATCTTATTTTTAAAATAACCTCATAAAACAATAATTATAAAACTACATTAATGGGCTTACAGTATTTACAGATATAATTGGATGTCAAGAAATTTCATAAAGGATGAGAAGGGCAGGAACTGGGATATACAAATTAAGCACCTATTATCTGAAATGCTCTAAAATCTTAAACTTTCTGAGCACCCAGAAGGTTTCAGATTTTGTAGCATTTTGAATTTTGTATTTTTGTTTCTTTCTTTCTTTTTCCACCCTCTCCTTTGGTACCAGAGATTGAACCCAGGGTGCTTAACCCCTGAGCCACATGCCCACCCCTTTTTATTTTGAGACAGGGTCTTGCTAATTTGCTTAGGGCCTCACTAAGTTGTTGAGGCTGGCTTTGAGCTTGCAATCCTCCTCCTCCTCCTCCCAAGCTGCTGGGATTGCAGGCAGGCGCCACCATGCCTGATCTCAAATTTTGTGTTTTCATATTAGGGATGCTTAGCTAGTAAAATCTATGCAAATATTTAAAAATTTAAAAAAAACCAACAAAAAAAAAAACTTCAAAATCTGAAAGATTTCTGGTCCCAAGATTTTGGGTATTCATATACTTACTTATGCTTACTTAATAATCAACACTAAAAAATAAAAGAATTGTATGGCAAAATTATGGCAAACAAGTATAACATGTTATCATTTTCATACAAAAAAAGGTGAAATCATGGCCATCTGAATCAGCAATTTTAATAAAATATTTATTGATTTCTTTGAGAAACTTGTTCCAATTGATTTTGGTATAGAGCTATCAATTTTTTAAATTAATTTTTTATTATTCTAATTTGTTATACACATTTGCAGAGTACATTCCATTTCATATTACATATAAAGAGCACAATTTTTCAAGATGCTGGTTTAATATAAAGTATTTTTACAACAATTGTGTCTTCATACATGTATTTAGGGTAATCATGGATAACTCAGTCTGCCATTATTCCTATCCCCTTGCCTCCTCCCCATCCTCCCTTCTCTTTGTTCTATTTAAAGCTCTTTCATTCCTCTCATTCCCTCTCTCTTGCCTTTATAAGTTAGTATCTTCATATCAAAGAGATCATTCGACCTTTGGTTTTTGGGGATTGGCTAACTTCACTTAGCATTATTTTCTCCGACTCCATCCATTTACCTGCAAATGCCATGATTTTATTTTCTTTTAGTGCTGAGTAGTGTTCCATTGTGTATATATACCAAAGTTTCCCTATCCATTCATCTGCTGATGGGCATCGGGGTTAGTTCCACAATCTAGCTATTGTGAATTGTGCTGCTATAAACATTGATGTGGCTGTGTCCTTGTAGTAAGCTGTTTTTAAATCTTCATCATGTTGGTTTAGGCTCCAACTTCCTCAATAAGACCCCTATAGTGCAAGAACTAAAAATAAGAATCCATAAATGGGATGGATTCAAACTAAAAAGCTTCTTTGCAGCAAAAGAAACAATCAGTGAAGTGAATAGAGGACCTACAGAATGGGAGCAAATCTTTACCACAAGCACATCAGATAGAACACTAACGTCAGGGATTCATAAAGCTCTTAAAAGCCTTAACACCAAAAAAAATAAAATAAAATAAAATAACCCAATCAATAAATGGGCCAAGGAACTAAACAGACACTTCTCAGAAGATGATATACAAACAATCAACAAATATATGAAAAAATGTTCAACATCTCTAGCGATTTGAGAAATGCAAATCAAAACAACTCTTAAGATTTCATCTTACTCCAGTCAGAATGGCAGCTATCAAAAAAACAAACAACAATAAATGCTGGCGAGGATGTGGGGAAAAAGGCACACTCTTACATTGCTGGTGGAACTGTAAATTGGTGAACCCAATCTGGAAAGCAGTATGGAGATTCCTAGAAAAACTGGGAATGGAACCACCATTTGACCCAGCCATCCCACTCCTTGGCGTATTCCCAAAAAACTTAGAGCTATCAATTTAAAGTGGAAAAGCGTTGGTATCTTTCGCTCTTTAGAGGTATTCAAAGATGTTGCTTTTTATTCTGCAGGTGCTTGTGGCGGGTTCCTGAGGACTGGAGAAGCGCCACTCTTTCTTTTCTCCCCAGGCTGGCCTAGAAGCTATGGTAATGGGGCCGACTGTACCTGGCTCATCCAGGCTCCTGGTTCTACGGTGGAACTCAACATCCTCTCCATGGATGTTGAATCTCACCCAACATGTGGCTTTGATAGCCTTTTGATAAGAGACGGTGAGAAAAATTAAAAGAAAACCATTCCGAGTTTCAGCATGGACACTTATTTAGTTATATTCAGTTCTCATTATACTTGTTTACAGCCTCTGTCCATTTTATATGGAATTTCATAGATATTATGATCAACGAAGCCATCGCATACTAGAATTGGCCATAATTTCTGGAGAATGTGAGGAAAATATTAAATTGCCTGGTACAAAATGTCAGAACTAACACAAAATTCCTAATAAATTTCCCTGTTGTGCTACTTTATTTAGAAGCCTTGGGGCTAAATATTGACATTCTATATCTATGGCTTTAAGATCCAAGGGGAAAATATTTATAATTCTAATGTGTCAATTCCTTGTTGTCTCCTGAATCTCTGGTAGAATAAGTATCATTAAGGGGTAATAAGTTTGCACATTTTCCGTTATATGCAGGTATTATTATTATACAATGACATTATTCATGAGGGACCTAAATAATGCTGATATGCAACATGCACAAAATTGTGCTTCACTATTTGCATGGGCTGAAGGAAGACAATAGGGAGTTCATAGCTTTCACATCAGTGTTTCTCAGCATGGCGCTCAAATTAACAGCATCGACACCTCCTGAAAACTTGTTAGGAAGGCAGATTCTCAGAAAAAAACAAAGATGTGTTTGCTTTTGACCCACAGGTTGCTAAAATGTGCAGATTCTTTATACCTTAGACCCTCATCCCTAGCCCACATCCCCTTCACCCTCTAGTGAGAAAAATTAAATGGTGGAGGTCCCTATTGGTAGAGGCTGGACACTAAGATTTAAACCAGTCGTATAAACATGAGATGAAAAATTCCTCTCTTTTCCCCCCCATTTTTCCTATCAACAATCAGCTATCAGCACATGGCCCCCCAAAACTATTGTCTTTCCTGACATTAAGGCATTCCTATGGATATTAAAATTTAAATTTTTTGATGTAATAGGTGAATTCTGAGTGTTCAGCATCTGGTGGGAGCCTTTTAAAAATCTTCAGTAGGAAATTACATCAGTGAAGTAAATTATGGTTGTTCTTTAAAGATTAAACTCTAGTGGCTTGTTTTCTGTTCCATCAGTAGCTTTTCTCAGAAGCCTAGACTCTAGAATCTCAAGTGTTCTGAGAAAAATGTGTGAGCCACTTTGGCTGGGTTGCAAACGATGGGAGAGTCTTAAGATGCCACCTTTTCACAGTGATGTTTCCTTTCTTTGGTCACAGGAGACAATAACTTGGCTCAGCAGCTAGCAGTTGTCTGTGGCAGAGAGCTCCCTGGGCCCATCCGGTCTACTGGAGAGTACATGTTCATCCGCTTCACCTCTGACTTCAGTATCACGGGGGCAGGCTTCAATGCCTCCTTTCACAAGAGTAATGTGTTCAGGCATTTGTTTCCTTCCATCACCTCTCACCTCTGTCTTCTCTCTCTCTAATATGCTCTGCTCATTTTCTCATGCTAGGACACATACAGCTTATAGTCAGAGGACACAGGTCTTTGCCACCTCTGGATGCCCATCTGTGTGTCCAGTACTGAGTCCTAATACAAAGCACTGAGACTAAGTTGTACAAAAGGTTCTGCAGCCTTCAGGTCTCAGAGTGGGGCATCTCCTCCCCAAAGGAGGTAGGTTTATGGTGGGCATAAGAATGAGATCTTTGACACAATTTCCCAGCCTAGCTGAAGACTGGAACTCAAAGACAAAGCATATTCATAACACATCAAAGGAGAAAATAAGTTAATGTTATCTTCAATCCAAGAAACGACAGGTAAACATGATACAGAAAATATCTTGATCAATGCCTTGGTTGAAATCATCCATTCCAAAGTTGGCAGGAAGAGTTTGTGGCTCTTGAAATTTGAGTTTGATGAGTCAGAGAATGTGTACAGTATGGAAGATACTGTCATGTGAGTATGATCAAGACTTTCAGAGCTTGACAACATTGAAAGCCTCACAAAAACTTTATTTATTTATTTATTTATTTAAGTACCTGGGATTGAACCCGGGTGTGCTTAACCCCTAAGCCACTTCTCCATCCCTTTTTAAAATTTTATTTTGAGACAGGGTCTGGCAGGGTTGCTTTGGGCCTTGCTAAGTTCCTATGGCTGGGTTTGAACTCCCAATCCTCCTGCCTCAACCTCCTGAGCTCCTGGGATTACAGGTGTGTACTACCACATCCAGCTCATAATAACTTTAAATCCAAACTAGCGTAAAGCTAAAGGAGTAGTCTGTGGAATATTGACTCTCATCTGTGAAAAACACAATCTCAAAGCAGATTCTCAGTCTCATATTAAAAATAAATCCAATATTTCCTTCATTGTTGTATACAGCTTTTTAAAATCAGGGAAGCAAGCTGTATCGTGGTTTAAGAGAATAGACTTTGGAATTAGATGTATTAAAGATAAATTTTCACCTCTGCGTTTTAACTAGGTGTGTGATCTTTCCTCACTCTCTCACCGATAAGCTGTCGAGTCCCTAACAAATGGCAAATTAATGCCTGCTCCAAACATGTCTCACTCTCACTCAAGTATATGTGTGTGCCAACTCTCCTGTGTATGTTTGCATGCCATACATTGTCATTCATGATGACACACATTCTACCCATCCACCAAGCCCAGTGATTTCTACCCTTGTGCTCCATCTAGATTCCAACTACTTTTTCCATTTCCCCCTCTACTATCCTTGTCCAGACCTCTGTTTTCTCCTTGGACTGACAATCCCCTCCTTATTAGATCTTGGGTTGTACTTTCCCTTGCCTGTACCGCTTACAGTTCTAATATTGCTGACAGTGATCATTTTATAATTTAACCAAGATGATGCTATTCTGATGTGCAAGACCTTCAATGTCCTCTTCTTACTTGGAATGAGTTCTTTCTACTTCCTGCATGCCCTGGCCAAGCTGTCCTTAGGCTCTCACATTCTGCCTCCCTCTGATTTCCCTGGTGGGCCTCTTAACCTTTACAACATTCTCTGGGCTGGAACATTCTTCTCCCACAAGGCCACTAGCTCCATTCTTTCTCTCCTTCAGACCTCTGCTTAAATATTCCTCCAGGACTTGACGTCTAACTTCTCCAGATGATAGAGTACCCTTCACCCTCCACCCCTCCTATTTTTTCTTGAAAGACTTTCTTATATATTGTGTATTTGCTTGTTGCATCTTTCCCTCCTCTATCAAGTAAGCTTAAGCCAGACATGATGGTACTTTAGGCAGTTTGGGAGGCTAAGGCAGGAGGATCACAAGTTCTAGAACAGCTTGGAAAATTTAGAGATCCTGTTTCAGAAAACAATTTTTAAAGGGCTGGGGTTGTAGCTCAGTGGTAGAGTGATTGCCTAGCATGCATGAGGTTCAGGGTTCAGTCCCCAGTACTGCAAAAGTAAACAAGCAAAAATGAAGTAAGCTTTACGGAAGTATTAAGTAATTTATTCTTATTGCTTCCCTCCATATCACAGATCTTGACTAGAACAGCAACACAGATACTGTTTCCTCTACTTCGATCCCCTTTAATTTCAAACCTCATTTCTATTATCTGCCCTTTGAAAACTACCAAGAAAAACAGGAAAGTCTAAAAACCTGGTTGTCATTGTCCTTTTAATAACCTACCTTTCTTTCTTCTTGGAAAGGCTGTGGTGGATATTTGCATGCAGACAGAGGGATTATCACATCCCCCAAGTACCCAGAGACCTACACTCCCAACCTCAACTGCTCCTGGCATGTCTTGGTCCAAAGTGGTCTGACCATTGCTGTCCATTTCGAACAGCCCTTCCATATTCCAAATGGAGATTCTTCTTGCAGCCAAGGGGATTACCTGGTGGTAGGTCTTGCTGGCTATCCTTTCTAGTTAATGTCTCTGCAGACTTCATTTAGAAAACACAGTAGTGATTTTTCTCTCTTAGGACACAAATCAATAGGATTTTTTTTCACTGCATCTTTCTCAATATAAAGGAGTTACGCAATTTTAATATGTCTTTTTCAGCTAAAAAATGGACCCGATATCTATTCTCCGCCTTTGGGACCCCATGGAGGAAATGGTCATTTTTGTGGCAGTCGTCCTTCATCAACTCTTTTCACCTCAGATAATCAAATGTTTGTTCAGTTTGTTTCTGACAGTATTAATGGAGGGCAAGGATTTAAGATCAGATATGAGGCAAAGAGTCTAGGTAAGTATATCTACTGAGATTGTATTTTAATTTTTCCTTCAGTTGTCCTACCTTCCTTGTTTAAATGGATTGGAGGTAAAATCATGGAAATTCTTCTTTTCTGAACAAAGAATAAAGCCTTAATAAGAATAACTACCTATGTGAGGCAAGGTGGCATACACACCTGTAATCCCAGCCACTCAGGAGGCTGAGGCAGGAGGATCGTGCATTCAAAGCCAGCCTCAGCAAAATCAAGGCACCAAGTAACTCAGTGAGACCCCGTCTCTAAATAACATACAAAATAGGGCTGGGGATGTGGTTAAGTGATCGAGTGACCCTGAGTTCAATCCCCCTACCAAAAAAATGAATAATTACCTATTATCAAGTACTCACTATATGCTTGACACTTTAAATATCTCAACATGAATACTTTTAAAGGACAACATCATTATTTTCATTTTTCATATAAGTAAAATAAGGTTTGGACTTTTCTAAGTTAACTTTTTATAGGTAGTGACAAAGTGACATTCTTTATTTATACAAAATGAACTGATCTTATTGATCCCTGAAATATCTTAGACCCTTCTATTATTAAATGTCCAGTTAAACCTAGCTATAGAAACATTGAAAGGATTATAATTGCTTTGTTTAATAATTTGTATGCTTCCTTTGAAAAGAACATTAATCCTAAATCTATTTTTACCCATTTAATTATTCCATATTATAATAGCAATCTTTATTTAATCAACTTTAACTGCATTTGATTATAACTAATTCTGTGGCAATAATTAGATTTTTGTGATATTTAATTTTTAGTAATATCTAGTTGAATAAATAAATAGGCATAGCTTTAAAAAACAGGGAGTAGGGTCAATGGAGAGCAATAAAAATGATAAATATTTGTTTATTGTCCTGAAATGAAATAATATGGATTTCAGGATGATCTGGTGATCTTAATTCCAGATTCTTTGAATACATTTCAAAATACATATTAATCTCAGTGAAACCATAATTGTGCATTCTCCCAGATTTGAGAATTTAAAGTGTCAGCCTCATTTCTTTCATTTTGGGAAAGAAAAGGAAATAAAAGTCTCCATTGATTATCACAAAAACATAGTCTAATAGCTTGAGTAGGGTCCAAGGACACAAGAGCTATACTTCTGTCACTCCGGCTCTGGTCCACAGAGAGAGCTTTAACAGCTCTGTAGGCTCAGGCTCCAATGCTTCCCTTCCCCCAGACTGAGCTTTGTGGCTGTTGTGAATGGATGTTTTACCTGTTTATGGAAATGTTATTGAGTAACAGTGCCTTAGGCCTAGTGAGCAGACTACAGCCCACCTCTATTGTTCCATTCATTTATAGTTTTAAGCCAACATTTCATCATAATTCAGATGCACTAGGGTTTACTTGACAACATTGCTTTTCTATTCCTTTGTGGACTCACTATTCATGTTGGTTGTGGCCATTACCTCTTCCCAATCTTTCTTCAGGCTTATGACTTCTCTTAATATTAGATTTAAACAAAGATCTTTTTGTTTCAAAACCTATTTTTGAACTACCCCAAATGAGATGATCACTCTTGTTTCTTCCTACTAAGTTAATCATTTTCCCTAACTGGAATCAGGTGCTGCTTCTCCTAACACCCTGGCTACTTTCCACCATATATACTTTAAGGCCACTCCCATTTCTTTAACATATATTCCTGTGTGAATAACGTTTGACATCAAATTTGCCTGGTTGTATATTATCTTTCCCTAGAGGCAATTCTTCACTGTGGTTGATTGAGATGTCTTTTATTCTCACCTCATTAATTGTCCCTTTAATTAATTAATCAAACAGTTATAAAGTGCTTCTTGCTGTGCAAACTACTGAATTCTGTCAAGGAGTTCAGTGCAGTGGTGGGGACAGGCTATCAGAGGCACAGTTAGCATATGACATAATGCATACTAGATGGAGGAATACATCAGGAGCTATATAGACACATAGAAGAAATAGCTAGTCTAGCTGATGCGATCAGAGAAGGCTCCCAGAGGAGGTAGATGGACAGAGGGATCTGTCAACTGGTGAAGAAAGGATATGACAATGTGTAGTGTCTCCATGTTAAAAGATAAGGCAAATTCAGTTTTGAAAGAATTTACTACTGTTGGAAAATAGAGTTAAAAGGATGTAAATATAATGATGAAGCAGATAGGAATCATTATGCCCAGGGCCACAAATACCACCCTAAGGACAGAAGATGTTAGCCAGGAAGTTAAGGGGGGACACAGAAATATTTTAATCCAAAGCATGCATGGCATGATCAGATAAGAAAAGGACATTTCTGCATCATTGAAAACATATTGTAGGAGAAAAGCTAAAGAGAGAGCCCTGACGAAAGAGTTAAGTCATGAAAAAAAAAGCATTAAGTTCTGAACTAAGGTGGTGACAGTAACAAGGCAGAAGAAAGGCACACTGAATGTTTTTTAAATACACAATTGAGTGGATGGAGGTCACTTGGATGTGGAAGGTGAGGGAAGGGGTGGAGGAGCCGTGGATAACTGCTGGGTTTCTGGCTGGGTGGGTGCATTTATTTTGTGAACATTTATTAAAAAGCATTCCATGTGACAAATATTGAACTAGTCCTGGGGATATAGCAGTAAACAAATGGAATCCATGTCCTCGTTGAGCTGAATTTTAGTCTTAAAGTACAGATAAGAAATAAGTAAAATGTGTACTATATCCTATGTAAAAAGTATGCAGGATAAAAACAAGATAGTGAAGGTGGATACGGAGTGTCAGTAGAGGGGGAGGTGACACCATCACCCTTGGGCACAGAACTCTGGAGGGGCAGATAATTCCAGTTTAAGACATGTTCAGTTTGAGATCTCTGAATTACGTCCAGTGGAGATGTCTGGTAGAATGTTGGAACATGAGTCTGGCGGTCAGAAGAGGGATCTAGACTGAATCTGAACTATAGAAATCATCAAAAGACTGCTTGTAGTTGAAGACATGAGGATATAACATTAATCAGGTATGGGGTGACAGCCAGCATCTCGTTAGGGGGTTCTTCTTCCTGCCAAGAAGGGTGTAAGCCACCTGAAAAATTAAAGTCTAGAACAACTAGTGAAGAACAAAATACAGAATCAGAAAGATATCTTCAAAAGCGAAGCCCCTGACAGATCCAGTCCACACAGGAGCTGGAGCTAGAAAATAGAAAATGGCTCCAGCGGTTTATTTAAGGGGGCACATCAAAGGCAGAGATAGATTTTCAAGGGCAGAGTCTTGCTTTGTGAAGTCTTGCAGTCCTAGGTTGATTGGCATCTTGGCAGGTCACACCTATCTCAGAGAGACTGTGAGACTACAGTAGGTTACCCCATCTCTGGTGCTGTGTGAGACATGGCAGAGCGGAATAAGAATTCACAATGTCTCTGGGCAGTCTGACACAGAGGAAATGTCCACTGGAAGTTCCCAGACACCAGATGTTTCTATTCACTAGGCTGCAATGCCGACAAAGTCCACACACAGCCCACAGACGGCTCTCAACAACCAGAGAATTATGTAGAGGGAGAAGATGAAAGACCTATAGAAAGATTCCTGGGAATCTCCAGCAGTGTCCTGGAAAGAGGGACCCAAAGGCCAGAGGAGGAGGGGTGACAGGAGCAAAAGAAGAGGAGCTTGGTGTCTAAGAAGCTGAGGGATGTAAATGAAAGGAGGGAAGAAATAGTCAACCATGTTAAATGCTATGAATATAAAATAAGTATTAAAGAAGATCTTTGGGCATCCAATTTCCAGGTGATTGACAGCTTGAACAAGAGTGCTTAATAGTTTTGAAAAATGAAATGTGTGGGTGGGCTGGGTGGAGATAACAGCACAGGAGGGGAGAGGTAAAGTACAAGATCCTTGAGGGAACAGAATAGGATGGGGTCCTGATCCAAATGCAGGAAGATGATGGAGAAGAAGAGGGTAGAGATGCAGGTGAATTTCTTCAGGATGGTAACAGATAGGAAATGACAAATCAACGGTATTCTTATTTGGAATTTCTTGTATTTTCTTTCTCAAGTAAAACTCCATGTAGCATGTCGAGAATCAAGAGGGAATGGGGAGAATAAAGGTATTAGGGAATAAAATTTCAAGTGACTATTGTTATTTTCATGAAAAGTAATGGGCAAATTGTTTTATGAAAAGTAGCAGCAGTATAGGGTTGCAGAGCTGAGACTGAGGAACATTTATTTTCAGTGGCACCATTTGCACGAATGACTTGAACACAACCAAGATATTGACATTTTGCAAGGGGAGTCTGAAGGAAAGATATGGAGCAAGGGAGTTAAAGGCTGTCAAAGGGCTTTGCAATTCGGGCTTTCAGAGATGCTGGTAGTTCTAAGTAATGGCAAAATTCAGGATGTGGCCATAAGCAGCTGAATAGCAGAGGAAGTATATAGCTTGAGTTTAGTAGATCAGGCTAGGTCATTGAACAGGTTAATTTCATCAGCACAGTAAATGGGTTTATTTTTGCCTAGTTTGTTTGCTGAAATTGCCAAAGAATAATTATTGATAAAAGAAAGGCATTTTTATACAGTCCTTTGGTGTTTTAGAAAAGACCCTTTGTCTTCTTGTGGGGAAAAAAAAAGATTAATAAATCCTTTCATGTAATCTTTCTCTTGTTCTTTAAATGTATCTAGATCCTGGAGGTATATAATGGATGGATGTCCAAAAACCTGTATAAATACGTATCTGCTTAGTTTTTAAAGCATATTAAGATCATGGCTCTACTCCATTGAACTGAACAATAACCACCAGTATATTTACATGCTCAACAAATTGGTGGATATGTGTGCGTGCTTCTACCATGCTGCACAAACTGTGTGTCCGTCATTTTGTTGACTTTAAGGAGGAATGAAGTTTCCAATAACATACATGGCTTGGCAAATTAAAAAGTGACACACCTGGAGCTGGGTGTGGTAGCACTCACCTATAGTCCCAGCTACTCAGGAGGCTAAGGCAGGAGGATGGCTTAAACCCAGGAGTCAAGATCAGCCTGGTTCAACACAGTGAGACTCCTCTTGAGAAAAAAAAAAAAAAAAAAAGATAATGCCAGATGAAAGGAAATGGAGACTGGAAATGCAGATAAATTGACTTTAGAAAATGATTGCAGCAATGGACTGTCCTTCACCAGACTGTAAATTGATTTAAATGTGTTTCCTGACAGCCTGTGGGGGCAATATCTACATCCATGATGCTGATTCTGCTGGATACGTGACCTCCCCCAACTACCCTGGCAATTATCCGCAGCATGCTGATTGCATTTGGATCATAGCTGCTCCTCCGGGAAAAGCTATAAGGTTGCAGTTTGAAGATCAATTCAATATCGAAGTGACACCCAAGTAGGTCACCTCTTTTTTCATTTTTCTCTTACCCAAGCACAGTACTTTTTAGCAGTCACGTCTCAGAACAATTCATTTCTTCTTTTCTTAGCAGTACACCCTGCATAGGAAATCTAGGGACAAAGGGACAAGCTTAATGCCTCGAGCCTGAAAACCATGCCTGGCAGCCATTCTCCTATCAGCTGAGCAGATTATGAAAACAGATATTGTCCCTTATGACCCTTGACACATCCTCCAACAGACATTGAGGGTGGCTGTTTGAGATTTATGTTATCTGTTCTTCCTCCCACAGGAAAAGTATAGTGCCTCTGGTAGATGAGTATTTATTTGCCCAACCTCATACTCAATGTCACGGATGATAAAATATCTATTAACAAATGGGAATTTGTGTGAGGTGGCACCAAGGGTCACCAGAGCAAATGTAGTTTTCTTAAAGGATTACAACCCAGAGAGTATGTCTTACTTTGTTAATGACAAAGGAAAACTATGTAGTTCATAAGACACCATCTGTGTTTTTCTCTTTTTTTTTTTAACAAAAGTGTTTATACACTTGCATGATCCATATGTGATATGAAACTTAATAGAAAAATTTTGCTTCCCATTTCTGGGCACCAGATATACTACTCTCCCATTCACTGAGCATTAATTGGCTGCTTTGACTTTCTCAGGAAACATTAGGTAAAGACTTGACCTCATTTTGTGGATGGAGAAAATTCCAGCTGAGGCTCTCCATTATCCCCTGTCACAGAGCTGCCAAATAAGAGTTCAGATTTCTCATGTGAAATGTATCAAATTATCATGTGAAACATAACTCCAGTTATCTTGAAATCCATAGGGGTTAATTTGAAAATGACTTTTTATATTTGTAAAACTAAAACAGAATATGGAAGGAAAATAAATATTCTCTAGTGTGATACATGTAAAACCTGTCTTTCTGAGCTATTAATGATTGTATTATCATCAGAAAACTTACAGCATTTTAAAATGACATGAAGCTTAAATGGACTCTATCATGGTATCTTATGCTATAGAAATGATGCTTAGTAATCTCTTTAGAGAAAGTTAGTGAAGTCTTCATTATTTAAATAAGACAAAGCTATTGGCCTTGTAAATTTAACAGATTTTCCCCCCTTTAGCTGTACTTCCAGTTACCTTGAATTGCGGGATGGAGTTGATTCAAATGCTCCAATACTTTCCAAATTTTGTGGGATATCTTTGCCCAGCAGCCAGTTGTCCTCAAGAGAGGTTATGTATGTGAGTTTTCGGTCTGACAATAGCTCCACTCACGTGGGATTCAAGGCCAAGTATTCTATAGGTAACATTTTATTTTTACATTAAATAAGAAAGTAGTAAAATGAATGTATTCCTTTTTTAAAAAAATAAGTCTATCTGCCTAACTTTAAGAATTATTTTAATAATAGAAATAAGAGTATGATGTTTAAAACCAAAGTCATTTATCAATTTTAATTTCTCCCTTCATTTCTATTTTAAAACACTATTTTAGTAAGCTAATCTATTTAATATTTTTCTAAATTGTGAAAAATGTGTTTAGTTAAATTATTTTCTTTCTTTTTATCATGATATAATATATACATATCTACATACAGCATAAGTTTAAATGATAAAATTATTTAGTGACTGAACACCTCATCATTAATAGAAAATTTGAGCTTTTCCCCCCAATCTTGAATGCCAAATTAGTCACTGAATAAAAATCAAATATAGTTTCTTGGCATTTGATTTCCTTATTTTTAAAATGCACAATAACTATACATAATGAAGATTCACTTCAATATGTTCATAATGACATAAGAATTTAGTGTCTGGAGGGTCTGGACACTAGCCAAACAAGTATTTCACATAGCAAGGACTCGGAAAGCCTAGTTGTAACAATATTTAACTTATACCATAGGTCATTTTATATCCAGAGTCAAGTTGTGTATAATTCAATCTAGCTGTCTCATCTACCTTATAAGAAATAATTGAAATAGTAATTTTCAAGACCCTGAGATACGTTACTATATAGTACAAAGTTGATTTGACAGATAAACTAGAAATAGCAGGCATTACCAATCAATAGCAGTACCCCTTCCAGCTAAGTCTGGACAGTCTCTAGAATCATTAATCTATCAATCTATGGGTTGGTTCATGAAATGACATTTACTTGAAACTAATAGCTCTCACATAGTGTCCCAATAGAATTAATGTGATATTACAGAATATGCCGTTCAATGGTCATCTTCCATTTCCCAATATTGATTGCACTTGAAGTATTATTTCTCCTTATATCAGCAGTAGATTCTGAATAATGAGAGATTTAATCATGCATGTTCAGAATTTTAAAACTTCAATTTATATTCATTTGACATGTAACAGTTTTCAAATATGCTGGTTTAATTAGACAAAGAAATATAATAGACTATTGCTTTTTTTTTTTAGCCCAGTGTGGAGGAGCAGTAACAGGTCAGAGTGGCATTATTGAAAGCACTGGATACCCATTGCTTCCCTATCCAAATAATTTATTCTGTCAGTGGCATCTCCAGGGCCTCTCAGGACACTATCTCACCATTCATTTTGAAGATTTTAACCTTCAGAATTCCTCTGGCTGTGAAAAAGACTTTGTGGAGATCTGGGAAAATCTTACTTCAGGTCAGTGAAATATATCTGCTCTCTGCTCTCTTGTGGGTTGTTTATTTTCAAATATGCTTATTCAGCCTCTGAAGTTTCTCTACTTCTAAGAAAGGCAAAAGAGAAGTGCAGATCGGTCAGCTCTGGGCAGCACCAGCAAGCAATTCTCTCCCTCCATTCTGTCCTCTCACAATGGATGCCCAAAGCCCCAGGTGTGTTCTGTAGCTCATTCAAGAAACCACATTGAGAGAACACTGTACTGGGAGGGTGTCCTCTTCCTGCTGAGATCCCTCAATGCCACATGCAGTTATTTGAGGGGCTTCGGGAAGCATAAAGAGATGAAAATGTAACGTATGCATGCCTCTTGGTATTAGAAGAGGCACACTTGTCACTGTTGACTCAGGTCCTTTCTCTAAGCAAATGAGCAAGGCTTCCACACTGTGCTGAGACCTTTCCCTAAATAGGTGCAGTTTTTCTTTTAGCACATCTTTGTGTATTTGAATATGTTGACTTTTATTCATGATTTTCTTGACAAAGGTTACTATTTCTTTATGGACAGGGGTTTTTCTTTTGTTATTTTCTTAATTCATGCAGAATATCTCAAACAGGGTTAAATGAAATTAATCACCTGGAGATATAGATATATTTAATTCTTTGTCTATCACAGGAAATGCTTTGGGCAGATACTGTGGAAGTGCCATTCCTGACGACATAGACACTTCTAGCAATGTTGCTTCGGTCAGATTTGTCACAGATGGCACCCATACTGCCTCAGGATTCAGACTGCGGTTCGAATCCAGCATAGGAGGTGAGTTCATTGATTCAGTTTTTAAAAAGTGTTGATTACTTACAGTGGGTAGGCACTGGTGGTAAAATACTTTGAAAAATAAAGCATAACCCCCATCTTCTTGGACCTTATGGTTAGTAGGGAGGCCTATGTTAATTACCAGTCACACCAAAAAATGAAAAATTGCCACTGTGATAAGGGTTACAAAGAGAAGTAATTAGGATCATGAGAGATGTAATATGGGTACTAGAATCATACTGTGGTGCACATTTTAAGAAAACTGGTTCATCAGTCCTAGGGTTATTCAGAATTGGCATTCCCAAATACTCTGACAAACCCAGGTGAAATAAAGATCTTGTCTAACAAAATTGAATAATTACTTTCAGCCTGTTTAAGTTTAATATATTTATTGGTCTTTCATGTGTCTTGGGCCTTGATGATAATTAAAATTCAACTAGTGAACTATCATCCGTGAAAGCCGATTAAATGTTAATAGAGATCAGAAGTGAATACAAATGTTCTCTAGAAGTGTTCACAAACATATAGTGACAAATTAGTAAAGACAATAATTTTTTCTAGAGGGATAATTAAAAATTAATT
The DNA here is from genome assembly GCA_025594165.1 of Tamias sibiricus. NCBI lineage: Eukaryota > Metazoa > Chordata > Mammalia > Rodentia > Sciuridae > Tamias > Tamias sibiricus. Next base: position 76,647,494 of record CM046669.1, on the reverse strand, counting down.
TTGAGGGGCTGGAGCTGGAGCTCAGTGGTAGAGCACTCGCCTAGCACGTGTGAGGCACTGGGTTCAATCCTCAGCACCACATAAAAATAAATAAAGGTATTGTGTCCATCTACAACTGAAAAAATATTTTAAAGAAATTAATTTTGAGAGCAAAATTATGGAAGGAATCAGTTTGATTTGATTGAAAGTTTTCCTATTCTTTCCCCTGCTCCAGTGTGTGGTGGGGATCTACAGGGCCCAACTGGAACATTCTCTTCTCCCAACTACCCGAACCCAATCCTCATGGCCGAATCTGCGAGTGGAGAATCACCGTGCAGGAAGGAAGGCAGATCAGCCTAACTTTTAACAACCTGCAGCTGGAAGCTCATCCATCCTGCGACACCGAGCATGTGACTGTAAGTGCTCCGTACCGTCAGGGATATTATATCCCATTGTTTAGGGAATTTATTGTTCCATAAATCATAGTCTTAAAAACTAGGTCAGAATATTGCCATCAATGCAACTATATCTCAGACAAATTCTAAAATATTTCAGATAGAACAAAATGAGCATAAACTGCCAAAATAATTGTGAGCATTGCTTTGAGGGCCCATCAGTTGTCACTCTATGTATCAGGATCAGAGGATAAATGCTTAGAGCAAATGCCTGTTTCATATGGTAAAAGAGTGTAGGCAGAGAAAAGCTGCACCTTAGGTAGCACATAGTTGGTTGGGACCAGAGTCCCAGCACAAGCCACCCACTAAGGTCTTAAGCAGCTGTGGGGTTCTGCATAATTACTGTTCTCTGCTGCAGTTAGGAGGGACTCTTAGTGGAAGGCCGAGGCTACCTGCCTTCTAAGTCACCACCTCAAATGGTTCTTGTGCATGCTGAAGGACTGTGAGTGGGTCAGGAGGTTGCTGGTTCTTGAAGCCAGGGCTTCACACATGCTGGAAAATGCTCTGCCACTGAGTAAAATCCCCAGCCCTCTAGTCTTTTTTTTTTTTTTTTTTTTTAATTTAATTTGTTATACATGCTTTTAGAGTGCAATTCCTTTCATATTACATATGAAGAGCACAGTTTTCCAAGTCAGTGACCCAGCCCTCTAGTCTTAATATCTATTTTGGAGCTCTTTCTCTCATACCCTATGTTGCATCTAGAATTAAGTCCCACTGGCTAGATCCTTAAAAAAATACCCAGATTCTAAAAAGTCCTCAACATATCCACTACTACCACCATCACCACTCACCTGGATTATTTCACCAAATTCCAAATGGGTCTTCCTACTTCGACCCTTATCTCCCTACAGTCTCAATATCAGCAGTCAGAATGAGGGTTTCAAACCTGATCAAATCATGTTGTTCCCTTCAAAATCCTTTAATTGTCCTCTCATCTCACTCAGATGAAAATCCCAAATCCTTATGGAGGCCCACCCAGCCTGACATAATCTGCTGCCTGTCGCTTTTCTACCCATCTCTCTGATCTCAAACTCCTCTTTTTTTTTTTTTTTTTTTTTTTTTTGCTCACGAGGATCCAGACACCCTGGCCTCTTTCCTGTTGCTTGAACATGAGGCGCTCCCCCATCAGGCCTTTACATTTACTGCCGTCTCTGTGTGGTTCCTCTGCAGATGGCTGCCTGGTTCACATCTTCACTTTGTGCGGGTCTCCATTCAAATGGTCTTGATCCATGGAGATTTCCCTAGGTAGACCCCACCCAGACCTCTCACTTCCCTGCATTTTTTCCCCCACACCAGCTGGTGTAGTTCATACTTATTCGTTCTTCTGTTTATTGTCTGTTCCCACCAGTAGAATGTCAACTCCATGAGGGGAAACACTTGGTTCTATTCACTGCCAAATCCCTCGCACCTGCCCATCTGATATAAGGAGGCTGGTTCACAGTGTTGTTGGAAGGGGGTACATAGGATCAGAGGAACACTAGAATGGTCAACGGAAAGGGAGGGGAGGGGAGGGAGGGAGTAAGGGGGGGGTTGGAAAAAAAATTGGTGGTTGAATGAGATGGATATCATTATCCTAAATGCATGATTGAAGATCTGAATGGTACTTATATACTTTGTATACAAGCAGTTGTATGTAAAAAGATACTATACTTGTGCATGATGAATAAGTAAATAAATAATAAAATATATATATATATATATTTAAAAAAAAGAAGTAATAATTATTGAATGAAAGAAAAGTAGAAATAGCATTGTTAGCCTTTTAAGCCCCTTTTTTGGTTATCAGTTTAATCATCCCTTATTGGATAGTGAATTTCAAAACTGTAAAACATCTTGTGACATCCCATTCTCACTTTGTATTGCCCTGAAATGATCACATTCAATTTGATCCCAATTTCAAATACTGAAAGGACTGAAATGTCTTTTCTCAGATATTGAAAATATGGAACTGGTGTATTTCTTTTTGAGAGCTAGGGAACATTGGGCTAAGGTTGCTAATATTAACAGACATTTTTTTTCCTATTATTGATTGAATAAGGACATAGACAAAAATGAAGTGGAAAAAAAAAGGTTTACCACTGCCACCACACCATATTTTTATGCATTTTCTTATCTTGTCAAGTCAGTGCATAATTTTATGTAGTAGTAATTATGCTAATAATTCACTTGAATTCTAATTTTAATCTGTTTTTCTGATTATAAATATAATGGGTGCTTATTGAACAATATTTGATGAGTTCAGAAAATAAAAATGAGGCCGGGTGCAGTGGTGCACGCCTGTAATCCCAGCACTTGAAAAGCTAAGTCAGGAGGATCACGAGTTCAAAGCCAGCCTCAGCAATGGTGAGGCACTTAGCAACTCAGTGAGACCTGTCTCTAATAAAATACAAAAAAAAAAAAAAGGGCTGGGGATGTGGCCCAGTGGTCTAGTGCCCCTGAGTTCAATCCCCGGTACCAAAAAAAAAAAAAAAAAAAAAAAAAGAAAAAGAAAAATGATAACATTTTGGAATTCTAAACTTACATTACTAAAATTTGAATGTATACACTAACAGTTGCTTTTTCTATTTGAAATTATTTTCATAGTTTAAAATATATGATATATAATTTGAAATATAATGATTATTAAGAATCCTACAATCAGAATATTTGTGTCCTATGGGAAAGATAAAATGAAGAGTCATAGTTTTAGCACTCAAAAAATAAAATAAAAATTTTGACAACTACCACAAATTCTGAGCCAGGTCTTAGTTGTCATGTAATCATTGATCCAAAGGCATCTGTTTCCCTACCCTTTTGGCTACTTCTGGCATTGGTGCCATTATTTATAGGTAACATCCTACTCTGTTACTTTGTAGTTTTTTGATCTTGAACATCCAGTTATGTAGGATGAGAATTAGGCTCTCCACCACCAACAGTGCTCATGAGGGGTGCACTATTTACATATTCTGCCAACTTCCTCCCCCAATACACATGCCACCACTTTTGTTTAAATGTGTTTTGCAACACATTGTTTGCAACACATTGTTCCGATCATGTGAGCACCATTCACAATTAAGCCAAGTAGTATAAAACAGTCACATTTGCTTTTGTTTTTCTAAGTAATGATGATAGTTGTATCCTTTTCACAGTTTCTGGGGTTTTTATGCATTGACCCCAGTCCCTTTGCACTAATTCTTCCACACCCTTTGCACCCTGGGTATGCTCTCCACCTCATGTAATAAAATACACCTATCAGTTCCATTTATTTTCCTTTGTCCATCAGCTGTAAGCCTGATGTCAGCTGTTATTTTGCAATTTTTCTCCACCATTAAATTTATGAGTCCCTTTTTGCCTCTCCTGGGTGGGTTTCCTCTCCTTATGATACTTATGATACATTGCTTTTCTTGGTTAATTTACTGGTTTTGGTGAAGTAAATGCTCTTGTAATTCCCTAAGGAAGTTTACATGAGTGACAAATTTTTTGAGGACCTGTATGTCTGAAATCATCCTTATTTTATCCTCATTTTTGGAATGCACATGTTCAAATATTACATAGATTTGACACATGTATATTTATATAACTATATTAATCATAATTTTGAAGTTTTATGTTGCTTCTTTGGGGATTAACTTTCAAGTTCCTATCTCCTATTTACTGATATTGGTCTGTGCTTTTTATAGTAGACATTTCGCTAAGTATCTGATGATCCTTGGCTGTTCATTCATATGAAACATTCCTACCAAGAAAGAGAGAAAGAAAAATGAGAAGGAAAGGGGAAGGAAGAAGGCAAAAGGAAACCCTTCCTAAGATCTTCAGATGGGGTGGGGCATCTTTCAGTGCACCCAGCTTTCCTACACCTTATCCAGCTGAAATGAGCATAAAATACCTGCAAATCTAGCTGCCTTTCTGACTCTGTTCAGACTGGGCAAATGAAAGCTACACCATCAAGTGTGTACCACAATGAGCCCCATGTCTAATATTGTTCATGCTCACAGCAAATTTAATACCTTGTCCTGAATCTCATTTGCCCACTTCTACCCTCTTGTCTTCTAGGAGTCGTAGCCTCTGAGTACAAAAGGGATTAGAGGTCAAGAATGGAATAGCACCCTGGTTGCTTCTAAATGTAGAAATCCATGTGATAAATGGATGGCTCACAATTTTGAGTCATTGTGATTCCACACCAGGGGAAGACACAGGCAGGGATAAAGGCCATTTCCAACATGTCCCATTAACCTTGTAGTTGGTTATAATCCCTTTTGATTCTGGCAAAGTGTTGCTTATTCCTGTTTCCAGTATCAGTGAAATATTTGTCATCTTCTGTTTCTGTATTCTTTGCTTCAGCGTGTGAAATCGGAGTTTGAATCCTAGTTAAATATTCCGAGTCCTTTGAACTTCAGAAATTGCAAATCTCTCTGTATTCCAGTGCCTCTATTTGGATCATGGGGTGCTAGTGCATGCCTGAGAGGGTGTTGTGCTGATTGAACATAACAGAAGTTGTCACTATGTCTGCTCAATACATCATAGAAAATTCTTCATCTGGTCCTGTAACCTGCAAGACCTTTTAAATCTGAAGCCCCCGAAGAGCAAAATTTAATCATCAATTATAGTAAATAAAAAATCTTGCATCTCTTGTACTAGAGCCCTTTCTTCTCTTGTACAGCTTTAGTGTCATAGTGACATGACTCATTCTTTCTAATTGCAAGCCACTCAAATCATTTTTTAAAAACAATCAATGCATTATTATTTATTTATCTCTTCTGGCCCTATTTCAAACTCTAGAAATGATTCAAGCTAAAAAAAACTCACTTGGCTTTTATAGCAGCAGAGTGATATTTTCCAACTTATTATAACTATGCAAATAAGTAGATTTTGGTTAATATTTTGGAGTCAATATTACTCTAATTCATTTTTAAACAATCAAATGAGTTTAAAAAATGAAGCCTCAAATCCATAAGTAATTAAGAAGGAGCCATTCTATTTACACTGAGATTGATTTTTAAATTACTTTTTGAGGTGTTTTAAAATATTTGAGTTATTATATATTATGAATCACTAGAAACTAGCATTTGAGCTTTCTTTCCAAATATCAAAGGCCCTAATGCATTTTTAAAGAAAAACTGTCCATCAGTGAACTCCGTGATCTATCACATAAGCAAGTGGCACATCTACTTCGCGTGTACAGCACCCATTCCCCGTGCAAAATATGTAGCAGTCATTCCCTGGCCACCACATGGTAGGGGGCACCACTACAATACTTTCACTTTAGTGAAATGACCCTGAGGCCACAAAATATGCTGGGGTAACGCAGTGGCATGTGCTGCTGGGGTAGAGTCTGTTTTGTTAAGCAATTCATTTTAGCCCAGGTTTGCCTTAGATAGAAGCGGCCTGGGCTACAATGTCATCTAGAAATATTCAGTGACAAGGACTGCATTGCTCAAGGTTTAATTATTTTTCCAACAGGTATTCAATGGCATTAGGAGTAACTCACCACAGCTAGAGAAACTGTGCAGTAGTGTGCATATAAGCAATGAGATAAAATCTTCAGGAAACACAATGAGAGTGGTGTATTTCACGGATGGATCCCGACCATATGGAGGCTTCTCTGCTTCCTACACATCCAGTGGAGATGCAGGTAACTAGGATGCTACAGGTGCACCTCCCTTTAGTAAGAAGTACTACAGATGCCCCACAGACTGCCAGGACCAGAGAGGCTTTCTTTATTCTCTTTACTGGTTACAGCTGAGATCCCTTACGTAAGACCAACACTCATAAAGAGATAAAAAATATTCAATCCCAACAGAAAAAAAAAAAAAGCCTTCTGATTTCAGAAAGAAAACTGCTATTATGAATTACAAGCTTTTAAAAAATGCCATTAGCTGAGCTTCTAGCACAATTCCATGTAATTCACATCACTATTAGAATTAGATCCATATCCACAGTCCCTGGTCAGTTGTTTTGTGCTGAAGAGACCATCTACCTCTTAGAAGGTAACTTAGTTTCAGAGAGTAATTAATTTTATTGGGGCAGAACATACTTTATTGTTTCTTGGTTACCTGTCCACATACATATTTCCAGCAAAATGAACGGAGGGGTTCACATTTGATATAGAATGTTTCAAAATTAGGTAAGATGCGGCTTTTGATTATAAATATCCTACTACTTTTTGGATTGTGGTGCTATTATCTAAGGGTTTTTAAATTTAGGGGAAGTGGAAGTGATCACATAAAAGTCTATATATGTAGTGAATATATGTATATATACATATATTCATATATATGTGTGTGTACATATATATACATGTACACATGTGTGTGTATATATATGTGTGTATGCACACACACACATATATATCACTGGCACTACAGTGTTATATATTATCTGTTTGGTTCAATTAAATTCTTGGGTTATATAGAGAATTGCTAATCAGAAGCCACTGAGACCTACCACCAATATATTTGGTATTCCTCTAAATTAAATGTGAATGAACGGTAAGCCCAAATTTGGAGGTATAATCACACAGCCAAACCCAACCTCTAACAGGGAAATAAAGAAATTTTAGTTTTGCTGGTCGTTCCTTTATTAGCCCATATAAATTTCCCCCGTAGTTTGCATGTCCTTTGTGCACAATCCTGACTGCATGTGAGAAAGCAAATCCACACAGCAATGGTGCTGTTGTTGTTTTGGTTACTGCTCCTGGGGTGTTGGCATTTTCTGCTAAGGGCAGAATCTCACTGCTCCTTTCTCTGCTGCATTTTGCTTCTTAGTGTGCGGTGGGTCTCTTTCCAACAACCCTGAAGGGAACTTGACTTCTCCTGGCTACAACGGAGTCAGTAATTACTCAGGAAACCTGAACTGTGAATGGACTCTCAGCAATCCAAATCAGGGAAATTCCTCCATTTACATTCATTTTGAGAATTTTTTCCTCGAAGGTCACCAAGACTGTCAATTTGATGCCCTTGAATTTCGAGTGGGTGAGTTTAATCAAGGATCACACTCTCATTTATCTGTGATTTTCTTCTTATGCCTGGAAACCACCTACCAGGAAGCAAGTCACATGGCTGTTATAATCTACTTTTTGGGTTGGTGCTGTTATCTAAGGGTTCTTAAATAAGATGCAGATGAGGAAAATGGGCCATGTGCCTTATGAAGTGAGCTGGCTCTTTGTTTACACCTAGACTATGATACAGTTGATTGGTTTCCTAGTATATGACACTCACCCAAAATAGATTCTGTGTCCCCCTTAACTATCCTCTACTATTCAAGTCTCCTTCCTTAGGAGACTGGAACTTGGCACAGTCAGAATGTGTTGGCAGCTGTTTTAGTCAGCGTTTTATTGCTGTGACTAGAAGATCTGACCAGAACAATTTTAGAGGAGGAAAAGTTTATTTAGGGGATCACAGTTTCAGAGGTCTCAGTCCATAAGTGGTTGGCTTCATTCCTCAGAGCTCAAGGTGAGGCAGGACATCATGGTGGAAGAGTGTGGTGGAGGGAAGCAGCTCACATGATGATTAGGAAGCAGAGAGAGGCTCCACTTGCCAGATACAAATATATACCCCAAAACCACGCCCTCAACATCCCAACACCTCCAGCCACACCCCATCAGCCTTCAGTTACCACTCAGTTAATCCCATCAGGTGATTAATTCACTGATTGGGTTAAGGCTTTCATAACCCAATCATTTCTTCTCTGAACCTTCTTGCATTGTCTCACGTGTGAGCTTTTGGGGGACACCTCACATCCAAACCATAACAGCAACTTACTGAACTTTACAGGATTCACGAGGAATCTTTCAAATTCTGCTTAGGTCTTAGAGGCCTAAAGAATTTTGCAATGCTCCCGAAGGAGAAGCACATGGGGTCTATTTGGGGAATTATCTCCCAAGCGATTAGGTTTGTCATTTGTTTTCATGCGAGAAAAGGATTAAGGTGTATTTGGTAAACCATAATTCTGTTAAGAATTTTAAAAACTGTCTTCCTGGAAAATTAATCATTTCTTAGCATCCAGGCAGAGGTTATCCATTAAGTTGCTCCTACTGTCACACTGACACTTTTTTCCCAGTAAATCCTAAGTAAATAGAAGAAGAAAATAGTATTGTAGATAATCTATAATGTCAAAGTTTGCTGAGTACGACTTTATCCCAAAATTTAAAGAAATGAAAGCCAAAAATGGGAAGTTAGTTTGTTGGTACAAATGCTTTGCAACCACAAAAGCCAGTGGTAGCTGCCTTTGAGAACAGGAAAGAGAGAAATTTCAAGAAGGAGAACATGCTAAAGTCTATGGTGACAGACAAGGACTTCAAAGAAGAGAACAAAGCTCTACAAAGTTGATAAGTCTAGAAAAGGCTTATGAGGGAAATGGAAGTTGTAGTCTGAGAATGTTCTCCATAAGCCAGGCGTGGTGCACGCCTGTAATCCCAGCAGCTCAGGAGGCTGAGGCAGGAGGATGCTGAATTCAAAGCCAGCCTCAGCAACTTAGCAAGACCCTGTCTTTAAATAAATTTCAGAAAAGGTCTGGGGATGTGGCTCAGTTGTTGAGCGCCCCTGGGTTGAATCCCTGGTACCAAAAAAAAAAAAAAAAAAAAAAAAAAGTTCTCCCTGACATGCTGACAAACCTTACTTCTATCTAGCTCTAAACCACTGGTCTAGCAAATCAATCAGAACAGCTGTGTATTAAGTTTCCATCAGCTAAGTGCAATCTTCACTTTATTCCCTCTGATTTAGACACAGCTAACATACAACCTTCATTGATTTATAAGGTCAGTGATGTTCATTTGACAGAATAAATAGAGAGGAGATAAATGTGAGCTCGCTGGGCATTCTGTAAATCTGAGTCAGATTTCTCTGAAAAGAAATGTTCATAAAACATGTCCAGCTCAAATCAGACTGGTCTTCATCTGAGCACTAAATACTCTGTTCATTTTAGTTGATTGAATACTGTGAAAAAATCTTTTAAATTTTAGGCAATTATCACCTTCATGTATTTTTTATCATTGTTGTATCAAATTTCTTATGACCTACAAAAAAAAGAATGTTTTGAATTAGTTGTATCTCTGTTTAGAAATGCTGAAATGATTATGAAAACACAAACTGGAACAAATTGGCATCCATGGTGGAAATATATCTATACCAAAACAGCACTTTTGTTGTTGTTGTTGTTTTTGCTTCACTTTGTTGGGGGAACTCTTTGTAATGGACAAGATGGAGAGGAACTTTGTGCAATGTCTGTTACAACTTCAGAATTTAAATGGGTCAATTAATATCTTGAAATGTTTTTATGATTTATTCCTACTGAATTCATTGAATATGTTTCTCAAAAGTTATGCAAGTAATGGCACTTGGTGTATTGTTTTGTTCAGGTGATGCAGATGGTGCCCTAATAGGGAGATTCTGTGGCCCCAAACCTACCCTGCCATTGGTTATACCTCATCCTCAGGTGTGGATACAATTTGTTACCAACGATCGCATAGAACATACTGGATTCCTCATAGAGTATTCCTTTACAGGTAAGACTAATGATTAAGATCTCAATATCTGGCAATAAAATGATAATTAAAATTTTATAGTTTTTTTTTCATAAAGATATTTCATATATTTTGCTAAATTTACTTCTAGGTAACTATTAGTTTTGCTTCCAATGTCAACAAGATTTTCCAAATTATGTTTATTAATTGGCTATTGCTAATACCTAGGGATTTTATAAGTTTTATATATTTATCTTTATTCCAGAGATCATGCTATACTCTTTTTGGTTTTAATATTTTCTCTTTGAGTCTCCTTGTTTCTTCTGTATTCCTCCAATTCTTAGTGTACAAATGTATTTTTGAAATAAGAAATGTGCATAAGATTTTATCAGCTGTTTTTCTGCAGACTATTGGAATGATCCTGTTTTTTTCTTCCTTTCACACATTAATGTGACACATTTTATTGAAATATTTATTCTTGGTAAACTGTTCTTGAATTGCTGTAATAAACTATACTTGGTTATGATGTATGTTTTGCTCATGTTACTGCATAGTAATTGGCTAATATTTTATATTACATTTGCATCTATGACATTCAGTACTTATACCAAAAAATTCAGCCCCCAAAGAGCAGCACCACTCCTTACTGCTTCCCTTGGTTATTAAAGTTTTTTCCAGTCCCTTTCCAATAACATGGCAGCCCTTTTAGATTCCCAACTTTATGTAAACATCTCAATTCCAGCTTTTTTATGGAAGTCCGCAAACTCTCTTATCCCAACTTCAGGACCCACATCTTTATTCTTTAATCTCTCTGACAGTCACACCACTTGAGATTGCCCTTGTGAATTTGAGTACATTTATTGCTGTTAGATTTTTGAAGACCTCTTTCCCTTTCCATTGAATGTGGCTATGTTTTGGTTATAGTTTGGCTGCTGTTTCTTTGTGTTATATCCAAATGGCTGGTTGGAGGAAGGAGTGAAATTGATAGTAATGGATTCAGTCAATCATCTTGCCAGTTGATTTTTCTGTATCAGATTAAAAGAGAAGAGTCAACCTTCAAGAAGCAGTATTATTTGTGTTGAACATCAGGTCATACTATGATTTGCTATGATTTGCTAATGTGTCATTTGATACCTGACTATGTGCTTATTATCAAACCACAAGGTATTTAATTATGGGACTGGTCATTTCTTCAAGCTCACATATGTTTCCTCTGGCCTAGTTTTTCCTAGAAAGGTGATGTTACTTACTTTGTCTCTAGTGCAGTTACAGTCAGTTATCTTCCTTCTCCTTTGTACTAAACCTGAGGCTGTCCTCATTATGCGATTCTCTTTAACCAATGCTATTTGGGAATTTGTTTGTTTCTATTCTTTCATCTAACTTTGCTTTAGTCCAGTTTCATTTATTGATTCATTTATTATGTTTTTATCATAAAGTATGATGACTATAAGCACTACTATGGCTTTATAGGCCGCCCCCCACCCTCTTCTTATGTAGACGGTTGCAAATCTAATTTCAGATTGTGGCGGCATACAGACAGGTGAGAGTGGAGTGATCGCAAGCCCCAACTACCCAGACTCTTATGACAGCTTCACCCACTGTGCTTGGTTGTTGCAAGCCCCACAAGGACACACCATCACTGTGAGTTCTTATTACTGTGTGAAATATCTCCATGTCCATATCATGGAAACTGGCTTCTTTTAGTATACAACTGATCAGAGTAGTCTTTGATTCTGTGACCAGATCATTATTTCTCTCTAAAAATTCTCTCATTATAGTATCTACAAGTCTACAATTAATGAATGATGCTATCTTTTTTTTTCAAATCTAGGAGAAGTTATATATAGAAAATATTTCTACATTCAGGAAAGAGGTGTATTCATGTTCTTGATGAGCTGGGGTTCCAGAACATCTCCACTTCCTGTAGAAATATCCCACTTAAAGTTTCAAGAGAATTGTTCATAAGGAAATAGAGAGGAGGGGAGAGGAAAATTAAAGAAGAGGCAGGAATAAAATATTATATGAATTAAAACAAAATAAAAAGATTTGTAAGGACCTTATCTACCTTAAGGTAGACAAGGCCATTCACAGCACAGACTGCCTCATCATTTCTTTCTTTTTCCACAGCTTACATTCAGTAGCTTTGATGTTGAAACCCATGTAACTTGTGCCTGGGACTCAGTCACTGTCAGGAATGGTGGCTCTCCTGGATCACCCATCATAGGACAATACTGTGGAGAGTCAAACCCAGAGATGATACAGTCTGGTTCCAACCAGCTTGTGGTGATTTTTAACTCAGACCATTCAGTACAAAAAGGTGGATTTTATGCTACATGGAGCACGCAGACCTTAGGTAAAAGAAACTCCGCACTTTTCTGCACTCGTCATTTTGCAGTGGTGCCTAAATTAATTTAAAATACAGTCATTCTTTGGTATGACTGAGAGGGATTGGTTCCAGGACCCTATGGGTACCAAAATCTGTGGATGCTTAAGTCCCTTACATAAAATGTTGCAGTATGTGTGTATAACCTGTGCATATCCTTCTGTATACTTTAAATCATCTCTAGATTACTTATAATACCTAACACAATATAAATTCTATATAAATATTTGTTATAATGCATTATTAGGGAATAAGGACAAGGAAAATAGTTTGTACATGTTCAGTGCAGATTCAAGTCTTTTTTTCAATTATTTCTGATCCACGGTTACGTGAATCCATGGAAGCAGAACTGTTGATACAGAGGACTGACTATACACACGTTTTGTATCACTTCTTATGTTGGGTTCACTTCTAAATATTCCATGCACCAACTCTGGAAAGATAACACGGTATTGATACATATCTTTCCTATTTTGCATAGGCAGAAACTGAAGACAAGTAAGCTCATCATTTGTTCAGGGCATATAGCTGATGATTTGTAATCAGGATTTCAATAAAAACAATTGAGCCCAGAAGTTGAATACTGCCTGATGCATGCTCCATTAGCAAACGGGCATGGCACAGCCAGGGAATCTCAAGTACTCGAAATAAGTGTTAGAATCACACTAATTTAAACTATTTGGCCCTCAAGGTAGAAAGCTGAGACAGTTCAGGGCAAGAAAATAAGTAGTCCGCATCATGATGAGCCTCAGTTTATGTATCTTCCCGTGAGCAATGGAGAACTACTGAAGGGTTTTGAGGAGGAAGATGGCAAGATGAGATTTGTGATTTAGAACAAAAGCTGTAGAACATGGTGACTGAACCAAAATATAGCAGATTTTGTTTTTAAAGAGTAACTTTGGTACCTATGAAATTTCAGCCTTGTAAGAATTCTCAGAAAATAGGACTTATATATTTAGGATTTAAGCAAACCCTAATATCACACAGGACTATTCTTTCTAGTAGTGTCAGAGATACTAGGGAGATCTTTGTAGAATGAGTTGAACTTTCCTTCGTTAAACCACTGCCTGCTATTTAAGTCATAAGGAACAGATGAACCCCTGGGTTCTGAGAGCTTAAAAGCAAAGTTCAGGGAATGTTATTTCATTAAACTTCATTTTGTTTTGAGTTCATATTTTGGCCATCCTTTTTTTTTTTTTTTTTTTTTTTTTGTATCAGCAGTTGAACCTGGGTTGCTTAACCACTGAGCCACGTCCCCAGCCCTTTTTATATTTTTATTTAGAGACAGGGTCTCTCTAAGTTGCTTAGAGCATTGCTAAGTTGCTGAAGCTGGCTTTGAACTTTTGATCCTCCTGCCTTGAGCTTGTGAGTCACTGGGATTACATGCATGTGTCACCACGCTGGTCTGGTCATCTATTAAGTACCCGTTCTAAGAGTGTGAAAATAATTCTAAATATTTATTTCTTCAAATCCCTATCATTTGTTTACAGTTTCAATATAAATGAGCCAGATTGCTTAATGGAAGAATTTTCCCCAATTCAATATTACATTCTCTCTAGTCCTTGTATTTAAAGTAAAATTACAAATGAACGGAGAGTTGCATTCCCATGTATTAGTGGTAATAAAATACAGAACTTGGCATTAACAGGCTGTGCATTCTAGACTGAGATCTTGTAGTGTTTCTTTTCTAGTGGTCTTGAGTTTCCAAAATTGTTATATCCCTTGCAGATGGATGACTTTTTCCATGAAATTTTTTTAGGTTGTGGTGGAATATTTCATTCAGATAATGGTACAATCAGTTCCCCTCACTGGCCTCAGGATTTTCCTGAAAACAGCAGATGTTCCTGGACAGTCATTACTCACGAAAGCAAACACTGGGAGATCAGCTTTGAACGCAACTTCCGAATCCCCAGCAGTGATGGACAATGTCAGAACAGCTTTGTGAAGGTCAGTGCATTGGCTTCTTTAATTGGAATCAAACTGGTTTTGTGAATATAAATGTTTGGCTACACATGACAAGAAGTCACTTTTCAAAATGAAAAAGGACAGATTTGCTGCTTGGATTTCTTGGGCGTAAGTGAGAAATCTCAGCTTATTAGGAATTAAAATTTGAAGCATAGCACACAGATCACCCTGTGATTTTTCATTTGCTAATAACTAGGTAAAGTAACTCAATGAAGGAAATTTTTGTCTGACCTTAGTAAATTTTCATGACCATTAATGGTTCCTCCTTTCTTTGGAAATGAAGGAAAGAAAGCCAACTTCCTTCCTTCCTTCTCTCTCTCTCTCTCTCTCTCTCTCTCTCTCTCTCTCTCTCTCCCCTCTCTCCCCACCCCCCTTAAAAGATAATTCTCTTTACAATGCAAGGCACCATCACAGGCAAAATTTAATATATGCTATAAAAATTAGAGAAGGTTAGAGAAGTAGCTAATGCCAGACTTCACCTTGGGCCTTAATGGCCCACAAGCTGAGAAGACCATGAGAGGCCCACATAAAAATGGAGGCAGTCATTAGATGAAAGGAAGGGGGGAGGGTAAAAAGGGGGAAAGGGAGAGAGGGAAGGAGGAGGGGAGAGGAAGGGGGGAAGGAGGGAGAGGAGAGGAGAGGACTCTAGATAAGGCAAAGAGGAAAAGGGGAGGGAGGGAACAGGAGAGGAACGGGGGTAGGAAAGATGGTGGAATTAGATGGACATCATTACCCTAAGTACATGTGTGAAGACACAAATGGTGTGACTCTACTTTGTGTACAACCAGAAATATGAAAAATTGTGCTCTATATGTTTACTATGAGTTGTAATGCATTTTGCTGTCATATATAACAAATTAAAATTTAAAAATTTTAAAAAATGAAGCAGTCAGCAAGGTTCTCTAAGTCATCAATACTGTTCACACAGCACTGACTTTTCACTACCTATGAACAAGTCCATAATGATTGATCATAAATGCATTTGATCTGTGCTCTTTTGCAGCTTACATGTTTTATCTCTGAGAGACATTTCTTTTAGTAGGAAGACCGTTGGCCTTAAGGTCACATTGACTTAGACTTTATTTCTCTTTTTCAAACTTATCACCTGTCTGTTTTATTTGTGAGCCACTTCAACATTTGGGCTTTAAGTTATTCAACTATAAAATGAAGAGAAATATTTCTACTTTAGTCAGGCTATATTATTAAGCATTAGAGTTAATGTGATATAACAATATACATAGTACTCAGTGCATGGACATAAAATTGCTTAATGAGTAGAAGTAGCTCTTATTGTCAATGTTGTTATTTCATATCATTCCTGGAATTATGTTTTATACCTCATTGATCCATACTTCCCATTTAAATGAAAACCCAATACTTAAAAGAAGTAGATTTATAATAAGCCACATTTAATATATACTGTTTCTAATTGCTTTTTTCATGAAACAAGTGAGCTCTCTTCTCATAATATTGTCGTAATATTGACAGAATAGACATCCTGTCCATTGGTCCAAAAAGGCTGTCTTCACAAGCCAGAAAGACTACTACCCCACCCAAAGACATTGGGGCATCCACAAGCCACACCTAAGGGAATTGTACTAGACCCTTATGCTTCACTGGAGAAACACATGGAGGCCCAAACATAAAGTACTCTCTATCTACTCAGGTGGCCCTAGGTGCCCCAGTAGCGGCCAATAAACCAAGCAAATCAAAATCATACTACGAATGTTATGAAAATTAAAGAGCCATTGGAGTCATACCCTATCAACTATGCAAGATTACATACTAAACATAAACATATAAATAAGATCCAGAATCTTCTAACATAATAAAGTGGATACAATTAAAAAGAACCCATCATAATAAGAATTAAGAAGAACATCGCAACTGGAGTGAGAAAGGACAGGTGATGCTGACCCTGAAGTAAAATCAGATGTTGGGATCATATGGCAAGGATGTCATAAAAACATTTTTGCAACTACTGACAAGTTCTCTTGAAACAAAAAAGAGAGAATTTCAGTAAAGAAACAATAGTTACCATGAAGGACTAAATGGCAATTATAGAATTGAAAGGTACAACAATAGAACTAACTTACTGGTAGGTGCAATAGCAAAGTGGACATTACAGAGAATAGAATCAATGAATTTGGGGACAGAAAACAGAATTCACCCCATCTGAACAATTTTAAAGAGAAAATAGACTTAAAAAACTCAAAGAAAGCCTTAGAGACCCATGAACAATAAGAAATGGTAGAACATTCATATCACTGGAGTGCCACAAAGAGAGAAGAGAATACAGTTGAAAGACAAGACACAATGAAGTACTAAAATAAAAGAATGGACACTCTTAAATTTAATATCTGGGAACCTATTCCCCAGGACTAAGAGGAAAACAAAAACTGGTCACATAAAGAAAATTTAAAAAAAATGATTCCTAGGGGACCTCCCACTAAAGACTGTCTAATAGAAGTTCTTCAGATGAAATGAAATGATGCAAGAAGGAATCTCATAGTTACCAGGGAGGAAAAAAGGACATATACAGAGAAAAAATGTGTACCTACAATAGAATATCCTTTATAAGTTTTATGAAGGATAGTGAGTAATTTTTTTAAAGGTTATAATGCCCTCTGATACTGAATACAATGAAAAATTGGTAAGGTGAAGGGAGCTAAATGGAGAGCATGTTACCACACTTCACTCAAAGTGGTCAAACGCGGAAGCCAGTAGACTGTTAGAATTACATGTGTATGTCGTAATACCAGGAACAATAACAACTACCAAAATTATATAAAGAGATATACACAAAACACCATTCTTTTGATTCCATTCAAAATGTAATCTCTAGGAAGTCAAGAAACAGAGATGTAAGTAGAAAGCAAACAATAAAATGTCAGACATAGCATAAATATATAGGTCAGTATTTTAATTGTAAATAGCTTAATAGCACTAATCGAAATACAGGGATTATTGGAGCCAAGCCATGGCCCAAGTGATAATAAATGCAATTCATATTCAACCACATAGTCAGTTCAAAAGTGAAATATAGAAAAACATACACTAGGGCTGGGGTTGTGGCTCAGCGGCACAGCGCTCACCTTGCACGTGCGCTGCCCGGGTTCGATCCTCAGCACCACGTAAACATAAATGCATTGCATTGTATACAACTAAAGTAAATAAATAATTTTTTTAAAAAAGAAAAACATACACTATGCAAACATTTATCAAAAAAAAGCAGTAGCAATATCATTACCTGATAAACTGGACGTTGGAGTAAAGAAAATTACTATAGAGGGGCTGGGGTTGTGGCTCAGTGGTAGAGCACTCACCTACACATGCGAGGCCCTGGGTTTGATCCTCAGCACCACATAAAAATAAAAATAAATAGAAAATTACTATAGAAAAAGGGTGATTTTCCATAATATCAGAATCAATCCACCTGGGAGATATAATAATTCTAAATATGTATACTATAATAATAGTAATGTTTGAAAAAATAGTGCATGCAGATAGATATCTTTCTCTCAGTAAGTTATGCTCATAGTTTTATAATATGTGACTATAAAACTATATACTGTTTCCCTAGATAGTGGATTAAGAGGGGGAAAAAACTTAATGGAGTCATTCCATAAAATTAGGGATGTTTCGGTTAAAGTCTTTATACTGACATTCTTATTGGTCTTAGGCATTTAGCAGAATATCTGCACTTTTGTTCTTATTAGCTATGGTGCCAGGCACCTCTTATATCTGATAAATGGCTAGCATAATTTGTCTGCAAGTAAGATGACTAACAGCTGGATACCAGCATTTGAAAAATCAATTGCAATGATATGGCTTTAAAGAACAGAGAAATATTAAATCAGTGCTATGGACAGGTGCCATTTTCAGTTTTTCCCATGGACTGATCTACAAATTGAAATCTTTTTATGACTTGATATCTTATTGCTGTTTTTAAAGAATATTCTTGAAAGGTATGATTTTGGAATGGATAATTTTGTATAATTTGATGTAAAGGGAATGTTGAATAGTGAAGTGAGTCTAACCTGTAGCCAATTACCTTCTTGGGCCAGATAATTCTTGTTTGTGTGTGGGGTGGGGGCGGTTGTGGGGAGTTGTCCTGTGCACTGTAGGGTGTTGATAACATCCCTGGCCCCTCCCCACTAGGTACTACCCTCACACACCAAAGGTGATAATCAGAAATGCCTCCAGACATTGCCAAATGTCTTTTGGGAAACTCAACCTCAGTTAGATAAGGTTGATTGAAAGTTGAGAAAAAACTGGATAGTGACTGATTTTTTTTTTGATCACTGCCCAGCTACAAAAAAGTAAATAGTCTCCTTAGAGGAGTCAGAGTAGAGTGGGGTATTTTAAAAGCAGCTTTAAAAACTATTCTCACAAGAAAATATTGCAGATTTGTTCATGTTTTATTTACTATTGTTTTCCTGTAGATACCTGAGTATCATTAGTTTTGAGCCTAAGCACATTAAAACATAAGTCACATTTATGATCCTGCTAGGTGTGGACAGGAACTGCAGAGACCAGCAGTGCCCTGTTGGCCACAAGCTGTGGGAACGTGGCTCCCCATTCCATCATTACACCAAGAAATGCATTCAGGGCCATCTTCCAGTCTCAGGAGGAGCCAGCCCAGGGCTTCTCTGCATCCTTCATAAGCCGTAAGTAGCACTGAAAATGAAACCCAGAGGTTATGGAAAGAGTGTGGGGGCACAGGCAGCCTTAGAAAATGGTGGGAAGGCTGTGACTTGAACTAGGGGGTTCAAGGGGAGGAACATGGGTGAGTCACTTAATCCTGAAGGGACACCCTTCTTTCAAAATGCAGGGAGAATACAACTGAATTCAACGGTAGGTCAACTGAGAAATGGTATAAAAGACATGAGTGCTACTAGCCAGCATCTAAAAATAAGCCTAAAATCCAAAGTGAGAGTGCATTTAGTAGAAGTTCAGGTGGCTGGTAATTAGACATATGTGGGAGCAATTTGATCACCTGTTTCAAAATCACTTGTGGGGCTTGGAAGAGCATGCGCATTCTTGGGCATCACCCTAGACCATCTGAATTGAGAATGTCCGTGGGCGAGGGGCTTGCATGTTTGATCTTTATCCAGAAGCCTCTCGTGTCAGTCAACTTTGGGATCTGCTTTCTTTTCCTAGCTGGGTACATGGGTCTGTTTCTCTGACTACTAAACACAAATTGGGCTTAATGGGAACTGCAGTAGTCTTCAAGTCTGAGAAGCAACAGGCCTGCCTATGGGCTGAAATGATTAAATCAAGTAGCTACTAATTGCAAACCACTGTTTAGGGAAAAAAAAAAAAAAAAATCCAGAAGAGGAATTAGAGAGACTGACAGTAAACAGGTGTTTCTGAATGAATAAAAATAAGGTGGTAGAAAGGATGTCATGAAAGGCAACTCTGGACCTAAGCACAGGTCTTCAGATGGTTGGTGGCATGGTGCCTGTGTGCACAATTGTGTGTGTTTTAACACCTGTTTAAAAGAATACAGATATTTTCATGCTTGATGTGATATAAATCAACTGGTTAGTGGTTATATGAAAACCAAATGCTATTTTAATGGTAGAAATATTTTTTCCTTTATTTCTGACCCAAGGATTCATGTGAGAAGTTCATGAGAGTTGTGATTAGTAAATTCAACTGTTTTTTTTAAATGCTAACATTATTCTTATGGCTGGATTACAATAGTAACAAGAATAACCTAATAACATAATTCTCTAATTAGACATTTCAAAAACATTAAATGCAAATCACTTTCAACAGTTTTATTTCTTTATCTGTGTGAACCACATTCAATCTTTGACATCCTTTTTTAAAAAAGAAAATCTTAATATTAAGGATTTACAGTGTATATGTGATAAAATTTCTACCACCTAGCACCTAAAATTGTGCACATTTTCTAAAAGATGTTCTCTTTTTGTGTTTATGTTTATTTTTAAATAAAAGTTTCATGCTCTTAGTTATTGTTTCTTCCATTTGGAGTCTCCCAGGAAACTGTCTCTAGAGAATTTGTGAAATGACATCTTTGCATTACTGATAAAATAGGCACTAGATATGAGAACAAATGTTCTGATGATTCCCTTTTGCTCCCACATAGGATGTGGACGTAATTTCACTGGCAATACAGGTGACATCATTTCTCCAAACTTCCCAAGGCAGTACGACAACAATATGAACTGCACTTATGTCATAGAAGCTAATTCTCAGTCTCTGGTTGTCTTGACGTTCGTGTCTTTCCACTTGGAAGGTAAGATTATTCTTTTTTAAAAACTTAAATAATTTTAATTACATAAAAACTGTGTGTGTAAGGTATACAACATGATATTTGAATATCTATATGCATTGTGGAATGTCTAGATCAAGCTAGATAACATAGTAACATACTATTCATCAGTTTTGGTGATGAAAACATTTAAAATTTCCTCTCAGCAAATTTAAATTAGACAATACATTGTTTCTAATTATAATCACCATGTGGTACAATCCATTTCCTAAATTTATTCCTCCTACAGAATAAAGTGAAATTTTGTATCCTTTGTTAAATAGCTCACCATTCCTCTTCCCCCAGAGTCTGGTAACCACTGTTCTACTCTCTGCTTCTATGAGTTCATCTTTTTTGGACTTCACATAGAAATGAGACCTTGCGTGTCTTTCTATACTTATTTCACTTAGCATGTCTTCCAGGTTCATCCTTACTGTCAAAGGTCAGGGTTTCCTTGTTTTTAAAGTTTGAATATTTCATTATGCACACATTTTCTATCCTTTTTTTCTTTCCTTCTTTTTTTTTTTTTTTTTTTTTCCTTTTTCTTTTTGGTGCTGGGGATCTAGCCCAGGGCCTCACACATGCTAGGCAAGTGCTCTACCACTAAGCTATACCCTCAACCCCCACATTTTCTTTGTCCATTCATCCACTGATGGACCCAGATTGTTTACATGTCTTGGCTATTATGTATAACGCTGTCATGAACATGGAAGAATAAAAACATCTCTTCAATATACAGATTTCATTTCTTTTGGCTGTATAAACAGAATTCTTGATCATACAGCAGTCCTATTTTTAATTTTTTGAGAAACCTCCATACCATTTTCCATAATGGTTGTACCAATTTACACTTCTACCAACAGTAAAAAAAGGGTCTAACTTCTCTAACTTCTCCCAATATCTCTCTTTTGATAATAGCTATGGAAGGCAGATTTATTCTTAAGTAACTTATGAAAAAAACTTAAGAAATTAATGAGGGGTAAGTAGAGACAGAGATACTCTAAATCACCATTTAAAAAGCTATGTAAATAATATTTCAGAGTAGATGTCATGTAATTGTGGATTGTTTTTTCAAAAAACTTTTTATATATTCCATCCAGAAGTATAAAAATAATAAGAACTTTAAAGACATATGTATCACATAATTTTTGTAAAGAAGATAAGTCTGAAATGTATTACATATTACCATAACTTTTAATTTATTCATTTGCATTTATTCTCAACACTCTATAAACACCCACATTCATGTACATAGTACAAACTAACCAGAGAGAAACTGTTTTATTGAGTCAAAATAGGTGTTTAATAAATATGGAAATGAGTGAGTGAGTTAATAAGATTAACATCTGTGGTTTGCTTCTATCAAATATTACCATGGGATACCTTCAAATATTACCATGGGATACCCTTTCTCTCTTCTCTCTCTTTCTTATCTTCTCCTAGTCCTTATTCCTTAGTGTTGAGGTTCCTACCCACAAGTACAATTATACAAAGCCTCTCTCTTTCCTTTTGCTATGATCTCATCTTTTCCTCTATCTCTGTAGCTTTATTTTTCTGCATATATGCTTGCCTAAGAATGCCAACTATAATTCATATTTGTCATTGTAAACATGTAAAATATAATGTCTTGGCATTTGCTGCCACAAAATCTCAGTCACGTAAAAAGAGGCTCATGATTCGTAAAGAATTGAGAGAGGATAAAATAGTTTATGAAAGATTATCTGATTTCTACTTTAAAATAACATACATGTGAATAAAATATGTAAGACTATTAAATAGTACTTTAAGAATTATCACTGTGGGTAGATTTATAGGTGATTTTTGCTTTCTTTTTATAATATTTATATTTTTATAATCAGAGAAAGCTCTTTTAATAACATAAAACATGTGACTCATATTTTTCATTTGCATATATGTTTTATTCTCAGTGAATTGGATAAACATGAGAATGTTGTATGCCAATATCATTTAGACTCAAAAGAGGAGATACTAGTAAATATATTTCAATGCCACAAAAAGCACAGCTGATGTCAATGGCATATGTATCACTATAAGGAACCCTAAAACAGTAGTCTCTGACCTTAGTCAACTGGGTGGGAAAATGGGATAACACAGAGTGGAATTCCTCAGAAGGTATAATGGGAAAGAGCACAGCATCTTAGGATGTCTTAAGGCCAGGACAGCCACCGACCACATGACTTTGCATGAATTATCTTTCTTTCTGATAACTGCTTTGCTTTTATATACACATGCACATTCATGTACCACATAATGATTTTTCAGTTGATGATGGACTATGTGCGTGACAGTCTGTAATGTTATATCACCTAGTGACATTGTAACCATCGAGTTTGTTTAGTATACTTATACTCCATGATATTTACACAAAGACACAGCCACCTAACAACACCTAGCTCAAAATCCATTTCCCCATTGTTAAGAGACATGACTATATCAAAAATAGTAGCTGTGAAAGTCAGATAATGCCAGATTGAAGTGATTGCTACTTCCACTAATGGATATACTAACCCACACCCACTTGAAGATACTGATTTTTTGGTAAGATGATATCCTTATGGTAATGTCTTTTGACATTTCCAGTGTTACAAGCACTTGGCATTTTCAAACTGCTAAGTGGATAATGCCTGGCTATAGACTAATTGAATTATGATGATTCTTTAAAAGGGCATCATTAATCAAATTTATTTTATAATTATATTATTATCACTGACCATATCAGTGATGACATTTATTGGATGCCATCAACAAGCTAGAGATTCATTACTACTGCAAAAACAACCTTTCCCCAGCCTCTTCAAAAATAAGCCTGAGGGATTCATGT
This sequence comes from Tamias sibiricus, assembly GCA_025594165.1. Taxonomy (NCBI): domain Eukaryota; kingdom Metazoa; phylum Chordata; class Mammalia; order Rodentia; family Sciuridae; genus Tamias; species Tamias sibiricus. The sequence continues at coordinate 76,624,148 of CM046669.1, read as the reverse complement.
GCACTTTTATTGTGATAAAACTGACAATTGCTCTCAAGGAAGGTCATAACTTTGTGGAAGGAGCACGGGCTTTTCCAGCTGCTACAGGCAATAGGAACTGATTTTAAGAGATGCTTTCCAAGCATTTCTGAGAACGGCATGCAGCAAGCCACTATTGGCTGACTGACGTAGATGAGGGTCCTAGATCTGTGGTCTTGGTGGACCATTAACTCAAAAGATGGAACTGGCAAAGAGAAATGGGCTATCTCAGGCTCCAAAATACCATGAGGAGCACCCTTGTCCTTACATGTGTCTACTTAACACTGGCAACTGGTTAGGGTCGGTTTTACTATTCAAACAAATATATTGATTCTGCCACCCACGTGGTACTTTCCCCACTGAGTGGTTATAGAGGCTCAGTGACCTCCTTTCCACTCACCACAAAGGAACTTGTTCTGAAAATGTGTTATTTTATGTTGACCAAAGATTCTCTCTTTCTCAATTATTTTTATATTTCCAATACCAGCCATTCTGTGAACTGTGGACGATTATTTATGTTTATTGTATAATCAGGTGTTATTAAATATTTATTTTAATTTCCCAAAGATTATCCCAAACTATATTTTTACAATCTTGTTATTCACATGGTCAAGCAGATTGCCCTCAAGTGTCTGTAAAAATTATAGTCTGATTTTTTATATATTTTTTTAGTTGTTGATAGACCTTTATTTTATTCATTTAATTATATGTGGTGCTGAGAATCGAACCCAGTGCCTCACACATGTCAGGCAAGCGCTCTACCACTGAGCCACAATCCTAGCCCTATACTCTATTTTTTTTCTTCATCAGTTAAAGGTAGATGAGGTAACTTAAGCCAATCTTCCCATACTTTTCTTTCCTATCATTAAATTTCAATAATAACATTGTCTTAGTAATGATGAAGGGTTTAGTTTTGTTCTTATTGTTGTTTGTGGTGCTAGGGATAGAACCCAGGGCCTCCAGCATGCTATGCAAGTGTTCTACCACCCAGCTACAGCCCTGGCCCCCCAGGGACTCATGATACAGGTTGGCTAGTGGAATAGCATCTAGCACATGGTATGGAGGACACCAAAAGGCCAAGTGCTTTTGCTCATTGTCCTCTAGGAATAATATCAAAAGTCCCAAGAAGAATGGGCTAGATTTCCAGAGCAGTCAGCTGGGAAGTCCTACCTAACATTTACCTGACTTCTCTTTGACTAACTTAGAAGTGCTGGTTTACACAATACACCTAATACAATAATAAAAAATAATAAAAGGAAAAAGAAAAGACAATTTAGATTTATTTTGGTCTTCTTTGTTCATCAAGAAGCACAATAATTGAGTTTTGTCAGTTGTTTTATCTCATATTTACCCCATTTAATAAGTAAAAAAAAAATTGGCATCACTCAATTACTTAGCATTTCTTCTGTTTGCTTTCTCAATTATGTCTAAAGAATTCTGAATGTAGGCACATTTCACAACACATTATTTTGGAAAGAACTGGGCAGTCGTTCTTTTGAAATGTTTCCTATTGATAATTTATTCAAATTGGCAGGACACTAGAGGGGACCTTGTGGCTTCTGTGAGATTCCTGGTTTGCCTGGGCCACATGCTTTGTTTTAAGGCTTTGGCCTTCTGCTGGATGGAGCTTGGCTGTGTACTGGCATGTGCTTCCCTCTCTGCGGAATCATTCCTCCACCAAGGAGACTAGTTTTCATGCTTTTCAGAGTGAAGCTAATTAGACGGGGGCCAGATGGAGCCATTGCTACCCTCTAAATCACCCACCTCTCCCTAGAACCCTTTTCTCCTTGACTTGCAACACTTGACCTTATCTACAATATTAAAACATGCCCACCGAAGGATTCTCCCTCATCTGTCGTCATTTTTGGCGTCTCCACCTCTATTTGTCCATGACTCTGAAGAAAAATTATGATCTCGATCTAGATCCCACAAGTTGGTGCTTTTTGCTGAATTACTCCTCCTTTGTTTCCTTTCAACTCTCTCCAGGGTTTTAGAATCACAATAGAATTCAGAATTAGACACTGCACTTTAATAAAGCCCAGGAAAATGTACTAAAAATTAAATTCCAACACATGTAGAACCTTACCCATGTTGAATGATAAATATGTCTTAAAGTTATTCTGAAGGATGGAAAATAGTCACTTAAAAAAAATCACAGAGAATTCTTTTACAGCTCAGAGATTTCAATGATAAATATGTTGTCAAGTCATTAAGATAGAAGTAAGAGCAGTTATATCTTCCTGTCCCTGCATGGGGTGTGGTCCAAGGAGAGAGTATTGTTCTATTTCAGGATGCTTCTCTTCCTATCAGATTCTCTTGTCTGATTAAATGGCACCTCCTGGCCCTAAACTTGACTTTGATATCCACCTTACTCCTTGAAGATCTTCATCCAGACTTTTTTCCCTAGTTGCATTTAACTGTATTCTACTCAAGAGTTTGTGTATATTGTGTAATTGGCTCCTCCTACCACTATAGAAAAATGTTTAATATTATTATTTTCTGATGCCTGTGGTCTTTATCACCAAGTGTCTTGTCATGGACAAATCAAGCTGACACTTTTGATCTAATGTAGTGATGTGATATATACAGCTTGAGAAAAAGATGTGTGTGTGAATTATATAATACCTAGTGACATAGTATTTACAATTCATTTTCCTGTTTATTTATAACTCTTATTTTCTCTAGTCCCTGGTGTGTCCTTAGACTTAAGTTTCTTGACCAATTTCTGAAATTAAGTAGATTTTTTATTTCTTATGGAAAAAACATTGTGAAAACATTGTATGTTAAAGAAATGACCACTGCAATACAACATTCAATTTTACCAAATCAGGTATTGAGAACAAGCAGATAAGCCTGAATGATTTATTTAGTTATTTGATATTTTATTTCCATCTATCAAAAATTTAAATTCCCTCTCAACTTGCTCTACGTCCCCTCAACAAACTTTCTTATTGTTGAATGAAAACTTTTATAATTAATGGGTTATTATTATTATTATTATTTTGTTATATTGCAGGTATAACACTCTGGCCACCATCTTTCTTTATTGAATATTTGTCTTACTTTTTAAAATTATTTTTTATTCTAAGATGTTATAAATGACAGCAGAATACATTACATTTCATAGTATACATATATAGAGCACTTTTTTACAAATCTCTGGTTGTATGCAAAGTATATTCACACCATTCGTGACTTCATACATGCATTTAGGGTAATGATATTCATCTCATTCTACCATCTTTTTTTTTCCTTCACCCTTTTTCCCCCTCCCTTCCCCTCCTTCCCCATTGGCCATTCTAGTATTCCTCTAATCCTCCTATGCTCCCCATCCCAACCCGACTGTGAATTGGCCTCCTTATATCAGAGAAAACATTTGGCATTTGGCTTTTTGGGATTGGCTAACTTCACTTAGCATTATATTCTCTAATTCCATCCATTTTCCTGCAAATGCCATGATTTTATTCTCTCTTATTGCTAAGTAATATTGTATTGTGTGTATATACCACATTTTCTTTATCCATTCATCTACTGAAGGGCATCTAGGTTGGTTCCACAGTTTAGCTATTGTGAATTGTGCTGCTATAAACATTGATGTGGCTGTATCCCTGTAGTATACTGTTTTCAGGTCTTTTGGGTAAAGACCAAGGAGTGGGATAGCTGGGTCATAAGGTGGTTCCATTCCAAGTTTTCCAAGGTATCTCCATACTGCTTTCCATATTGGCTGTACCATTTTGCAGTCCCACCAACAATGTATGAGTGTGCCTTTTTCTCCACATCCTCTCCAACATTTATTGTTGTTTGTGTTCTTAATAGCTGCCATTCTGACTGGTGTGAGATGAAATCTTAGAGTGGTTTTGATTTGCATTTCTCTAATTGCCAGAGAGGTTGAGCATATTTTCATGTATTTATTGATTGATTGTATATCTTCTTCTGAGAAGTGTCTGTTCAGTTCCTTGGTTAATGGGTTATTATTATGTCTCACTATACCATTTCTATTTCACGTTGAACTGTTTTATAATTGAACTAACTTTTACAAAATTATTTGGATGCATAATCTAGAATAAGACACACTACCTTTTGTGTCACAGACTTTCTATAATTTTCTAAGCTAACTACTACTGTGATAATCTATATCCTTAGGCCAACAAATTAGAAACTAACTCTTTAAAACTGAAAGGACAACTGCAGTGTAGGCCATTTGACAAAACTGTGGGTTCAAGAGTTTAATCTACTATTAGTGATATTTCCCTGCATTCTGTGATTTTCATTTTACAAACTTGTCAATTGTTGCTAATTAAACAATGCAGACATTTTTTTTTATTCTCAAACTTATCACCTCTGAAATTTTAAAGTTCCAACAGAGCTTTTGGTATCTTAAAGAAGAATCTGAGTTGTAATTAAAGCACATAATTTGGCAGTGTTCAAACTATGAATTGGAATTTAATTCTTCCTTTCTTGTTGTATTTTCCCCCAAATCATATTGCTTCTGATTATATGATAAGGTTATTAAAGTTAATAAGTCCTTCATATTTTAAGCTTGTAGATTAGTGCCCAGCTAGAAGTATTTCTTAAAATTTTTAGTTGTAGATGGACACAAGGTCTTTATTTTATTTATTTATTTTTGTGTGGCACCAAGGATCAAACCCAGTGCCTCACATGTACGAGGCAAGCTATAACCCCAGACCAGAAGTATTTTTATTCCAGCAATATAAAAATAAGCAAATCCTTTAAGGTTACTTTAATAAATAGAATCTCAGACTTATACCTCAAGATGGATAGAAACTCAGCTTATGAGCCAAGTGTGTTCCTAACATTGCCTAAAGTTTAAATTGCATAAATCTTTTCTTTGCCTTTCTGTACTTTGTCAATATTGCAGTGCTGGGAAATGCATACAGGGCCTTGTGTGTGCTAGGCAAATGCTTTGCCACTAACTTACACCCTCAGCGCAAAACTGCATAAATATTTTCTAATAAAAATATCAGGGGCTGGGGCTGTGGCTCAGTGGTAACGTACCTGCCTGGCATTCATGAGGCACTGGGTTTGATTGCATATAAATAAATAAAATAAACATCTATCAACAACTAAAAAATATTTTTTAATATTTATTTATTTACTTTAGTTGTACACAATGCAATGCATTTATGTTTACGTGGTGCTGAGGATCGAACCTGGGCTGCACACGTGCGAGGCGAGCGCTCTGCCGCTGAACCACAACCCCAGTCCCGAAAAAATATTTTTTAAAAGTATCAATTTTCCTTAGATGATACTCAGGTTCAAAAAGGGGAGAATAACTCTTTAATGCATAGACATATAAAAATAATATATTTGTCAAGATTCTGAATTAAAGGTAGTAAACTATCTGCAAGTTAGCTGAGATATAAAATGGAACTTATAAAGAAGATTCTGGATTTTATTATCAAAGTTCAAAAATAAGAAGGCAGTAATGGAATTCTAGAACAAGAGGAATTATTTTCAAGAATCCTTCTATATGTTCTCTTTGCTTTCCTATTTTCTATATAGTAACTTCATTTTCACTTACCTCTTCCTTCATGTGTCAGGAAACATTACTGCTGATGTTTTCTTAATTTAACATCTTTGGTTGCTACCATAAGCCCTCCTTGCTTACGGTTTGAACATGTCTGATTGGCTTAGATTGGGTTTGCTGTCGTATCTTGGAGTAATCAATCAATCCATCAACAGAACTCAGAATGAGGGAGTTCTATCAACCATAATTAGAACAATTGCAATAATAATAATATTCTCTCTTATTGATTAATTTTTTTGTGGAAAATTAATGGGAAATTTAATTCAACTTGGCTTAAATGTGAAAGGGTGATATACTATACTGGCTTTCACTTCTAGAAAACCTCAAAGTTTTCAAGTCTTTTGGGTAAAGACCAAGGAGTGGGATAGCTGGGTCATAAGGTGGTTCCATTCCAAGTTTTCCAAGGTATCTCCATACTGCTTTCCATATTGGCTGCACCATTTTGCAGTCCCACCCACAATGTATGAGTGTGCCTTTTTCTCCACATCCTCTCCAACATTTATTGTTGTTTGTGTTCTTAATAGCTGCCATTCTGACAGGTGTGTGGTTAAATCTTAGAGTGGTTTTGATTTGCATTTCTCTAATTGCCAGAGAGGTTGAGCATATTTTCATGTATTTATTGATTGATTGTATATCTTCTTCTGAGAAGTGTCTGTTCAGTTCCTTGGCCCATTTATTGACTGGGTTATTTGTTTTCTTGGTGTTAAGATTTTTAAAGATGGTAGAATGAGATGGATATCATTACCCTAAGTGCATGTATGAAGTCACGAATGGTGTGAATATACTTTGCATACAACCAGAGATATGTAAAAATGTGTTCTACATGTGTAATATGAAATGTAATGCATTCTGCTGTCATTTATAACAACTTAGAATAAAAAATAAATTAAAAACAAACAAACAAAAACAAGAAGGAATAAAAAAGAAAACCTCAAAGTTGAGTGCACCTGAACTCTGCTTAATCTACTTTTTAAAAAAATTTTTTTTAGTTGTAGATGGACACAATACCTTTATTTTATTTATTTATTTATTTTACTGTGGTGCTGAGGATTGAACCCAGTGCCTCGCCCATGAAAGATGAGCACTCTACCACTGAGCCACAACCCCAACCCCTGCTTAATCTACTTTTAAATCATGGCATCAAATATTCTAATGCTTCTGCTTCACACTGTGCTACTCCAGTGTGAGTCTCCCCTTAACACTGGCTCCTCTGTGGCTGTAGTGTGGATGTGTCCTCATCCACAGCCAGGAAGAAAAATGACATGAATCCGGTGGTATGTGGAAGTTAACTGGTACCTGTGCCATCTTCCAAGAGTAAATATTCTGTATTTAATTATCTCATATTGGCTGCCTGAAATTGGCTGTGCTGGGAGGATTTTCACCATAAAAATTAGCAAATGCTACAATTCAGGAATTCTTTTTCTATATCAGAGAGTTATTTCTTTTCAGATTCCAAAAACGGGTCTTGAAATTGATGCATATTGGGTTGGCTTAGGTCACATGACCACCCTGGAGCCAAGATTTATAGCCAGGGGAACTGAAATTATAAAGTAAATATGTATTATAATTTCCACAATTTGTGTAATAAAGGTTTTCACAATAAACAGGCAGTCAGATTTCACAGTCCGCTATAATATGTGCTCATATAGTACAGTATGATGTAGTTTGGGTCATTTCCAATGGGCATTTATAAATAAGTAAAGTTTTCATATTGGTAGGGAGGTATAGTTAGCAACTACATGAAATAAAAGAATTGTTACAGGCCAGGGGTGGTGGTGCACACCCATAATCCCAGCGGCTAAGGAGGCTGAGGCAGGAGGATCACAAGTTCAAAGCCAGACTCAGCAAAAGCGAGGCACTAAGCAACCAGAGAGACCCCCTCTCTAAATAAAATGCAAAATAATAGGGCTGGGGATGTGGCTCAGTGGTTGAGTGCCCCTGCGTGTAATCCCTGGTACACATCCCTCCCCCCCAAAAAAAGAATTGTTCCCGTTTGTCAATGAGAATGCAAAAAGTATTCCATATCATTGGTCATTAGTCATCGGAGCAGTGTAAATTAGCCATTACAGTGAGGCACCATTTCACATGCCCCAGACTATATCAAAAAGGATAAACTATATCAAATTCATGCAGAGCAATGAGAAGTCTCCTGCCTTCCTGGTGAGAATGTACAATGACATACCACTTTGAATAATCAGTTGGCAGTTTCTTATAAAATTAAATACATGCCTAATGTATGATCTAGGAATTCCACTCCTTGATAATAACCCAGGAGAAATATGTTGGTATCAAGAATATAAAAGAATAACTGCAGCTCAGTAATAGAAAGACAATATAATTAAGAAATGGATAAAGGATATGAATAGACATTTCTTCAGTGAAGATATACAAATGGACAACAAGACATGAAAAGATACTCGGCATCATTAGTCACAGGAAAATACAAATAAAAGCGACCATTAGCTACTACTTCATGCCCATTAAGATGGTGATAATAAAAGACAACATTAATCAATGTTGGCAAGAATGTGGATAAAATGGAATCCTTGTGCATTGTGGATGCAGTTGTAAAAATGATGTAGCCACTCAGGAAAACAGAATGGCAGGGCCTCAAAATATTAAACATGGAGTTTTCCTATGATCCAGCAGTTCTTCTCCTAGTTATATACCCAAGAGAACTGAAAACTTATCGATGCTCACCAATTGATAAATGAATTTTTAAACTGTGGCATAGCTATACAATGAAATATTATTCCGCCATGAAAAGGAATGAAGTTCTGACTTATTCTATGCCATGGATAAACCTCAGAAACATTATGTTAAGTAAAAGAACCAATCACAAAAGGTCACATTGTATGATTCTGTTTATGTGAAATGTCGGGAATAGACAAATCTAGAGACATAGAAAGTAGATTAGTAGTTGCACAGAGCCTGTAGGGCAGAAGAAGACAGTGGAGGAGATGGGTAGTGGTTGGCAGTGGTACAGGTTTTCAAATGAATGTTGACAATGGAGAACTAGGAAAATGATCAAATATCCAAAGTGCTGTGGGAATGAGAATTGGAAACACCTTTTCAAAGGACCATCTGATAAACTTGGAGAAGAATCTTACCTTAGTCCCAGCAAGTCAAGCTCCAAAAATTTATTATAATAAAATAATAAGAAGCCTTCTCAAATATTTGTGTATAAGAATGTTTGCCTTGACAATAATTTAGTCTTGAAAGGACTATAAAGAAGATAGGATTTATCAACCATAGGATGAATGTAGGATGGCACCACTACATGTTGGAATTTGATGTGTGCATTAATAAAATGTTTTCTAGGACTATCTAATCACAGAAAGTGGGTGATGCCATGTTATTTTTATTAATAAAAATTGGGTTATGAAAGATTGTGCTCTGTAAGATCCCAACTAATGTTTCAACAGTATATAATCACCTGTAAAAAGGAATATAGTAGTAGTAAACATCTTTTTAATTTCTTGTGTATGCTATTTAAGTTTTTCGTAGAAAAGTCTAGAGAATATATGTGTTTTATAATTTGAAAACAAAACAATAATAGTTGTTACAATCACAAAAGCCTTAAGCTAATATGGTTTCTTGAAATGTTGAAAATGGCTGTTTGAAAAATATTAAGGAATTTCTAACCATCTCTCTGTGGTGGGAGTCTCTTCTCTCCACACAAGCTTTGGGCCATGTTCTTCACAGCAGCACTGTAGACATTTGGGGCAGGTAGGTTTTGTAGTAGGAAGAGGGCATGGTGTGGATGGTCCCTTGCTTTGCAATGTATGCAGCAATGTCCCTGCCTTACCCCCACCCTCCAGCGTGGCAGCAAAAATGTCTTCAGTTATAGAAAATGTCCCCTGGGAGACAAAAGTGTCCCCAGTTTCTAATCACAGAATTGGAGGAGCCATTTCGTAATAGAAGAAAATCTGGGATTATTTCAGGGAATTCATCCACAGCACAGTTCTATCTGGTTGTGCCTGCCTCTCTGTATTGTATACAGGGTAAATATCGTTTCCTCAGGAAACAAAGTTCAACACTGACATACCAAAATGTCTCCTGATTCTCACGTTAATTTCCGATCAGTTTCAAGAATCCTCACAACATTTTGTTTTGTTTTGTTTGGGGGTGGGGTACCAGGGATTGAACTCAGGGCACTTGACCACCAAGCCACATCCCCAGCCCTATTTTTATTTTATTTAAAGGCAGGGTCTCACTGATGTGCTTAGTGCCTCACCATTACTGAGGCTGGCTTTGTACTTGTGATCCTCCTGCCTCAGCCTCCCAAGCTGCTCAGATTATAAGCGTGCACCACTGAGCCCAGCAACATTTCATTTTGATGTTTACAGTGTTGATTGTGTGGCTTCTGCTCTTTTCTTTTTTTAAAAGTACTTGATTATTTATGGTAAATTTTGTTTTTATAAATTTAACATAAATCACTATTCAAGGTGATGTAAACCTAGAAACAGACATTTTATTAATTGTTTACATTCTTAATAGACATTCTAAGGAATAGCATTACTAGGCCAAGTTATTTCACTTTAATGATTTTTTTTTTTTTTTTTTTTTTTTTTTTTTTTGAGACAGGGGTCTCACTATATTGCCCAGGCAGGCCTCCAACTCTTAGGATCTTTTTTTAAAAAAAAATTTTTTAAACTTGTCCTAATTAGTCAGGCATGATAGTAGAATGCATTTTGACACATTGTACACAAATGGAACACAACCTCTCATTCCTCTGGCTATACGTGGTGCAGAGTCACGCGGTCATGTAATCACACATGTATATTCTGATCTTAATGCCCGTCGTTCCATGCTCTGCACAGCTCGCTCATCTGTCACCGGAAGCTGCGAGAATGATGGCCTGCACATCATCAGAGGTCACAGTCTCTCCTCCACACCTGTTGCTACCGTGTGTGGGGATGAGACCTTGGATCCCCTCACCTTGACTGGTCCAGTGCTGCTGAATTTCTACTCCAATGCACACACCACAGACCTGGGATTCAAGATTTCCTATAGGATAACCCGTGAGTAGCTACAGTGATGTAGTTTGAATTTTTCCCTTTGTATTGAGTAATTTACACAAGGAGTTTTCATTGTGATTCATACATCACCAACTCAAAGATTCAGAAACATTAAGGGGAAAAAAATCATAAATTAGGTATGTGGAAAAAAAGACTTTTTTTCTTAAAAAAGAAAGCTTTTGTGAACTTTGGCTAGACCTACTCTTTGAAAAGCAGATGGATAATTGAGATCTACTTTGTAATGTAAGTTAAAATGAATGTTCTTGCTATCTTTTTTTTTTTTTTGTATATAACATAAAGATGCCTTTTGGCCTGAATTATCCTGAATTATTCAGATGCCTATTTTATTCCTTAAGTCACTTTGTTAATATGAAAAATAATATGAATCTAAAAGAAATACAAGAGAGTCTCTTTATGATCTCCCGATAGGAAGGAAGGAATTTTTAAACAATATGCAAAATGCACAAGACTTATGGGACAAGATTGCTATATTCAACTCTGCTGTAATTTACGATTCCTCTGTAACAAAGGCAAAGTGAAAAGACAGGACACAGACTGGGTAATGCCTTTGTAGCTACCAAGAAAATCTTAAGATCATATTTCTCTATCTCAAATGATCTTTTACCCTCCTTCTGGGTGAGTCTGCGGACTCCATTTAAGTGAAATTGGCACATGAGAATCTCATAAAACTTTTCCTGTCTTTGCCTGATCAAATCTATTGCTAAAGGTAGAAAGTTAAATAGTTTCCCTTCAAATAAATTTCTTTTCCCATCCACAGAGAAGACTAAAAGTGTCTGGTTACCTTGAGAAAGGCCCACATAATTTGTTCACATTAGTTTCTATCTGAATCCTGAGCCCCAACATTTGTAAAGTAGATTCTGTGTGGCTTTGGAAGTCTGTTGGCACCAACCAAACAGAACTGAGCAATTACTATATTTTTTCCCTTACTGTCTTGTTGCATAAAGAAAAGGATTGATGGCTTTATTCTTTTGGTACCACCTCTGCTTTGGAGAGTTAAACCCCTTGCTTCATATTCTTCAGCTCTTTAATCCCTCATTTTTCATAAAGCATGGTAGGCAAGTTTCAATATATCTAATCTGTGAGGCTCATTCTGAGAGTGTTGCTGAGGCTGACTTCAAATCTCAACAGTGTATGAAAATGGAAGTGATTTAAGTTTAGATAAACTTTCCAAGACCACATAACTAAATGAAATAGAGTAATTGCTACCCAGATCTGACATTTAATTCTCTGCAGATGTACCCAGAGATCTGAGCACAGGAATACTTTGAGGCATACAGAGAGGAGCTCTCCCTGAAAATGGGCTCAGTCAAGGCAAAAACAATAAATATATGAAAACCTCAAATGCCAGCCCAAATTTGTTTCTCATTTCTAAGAATAGGTGGAACATGTCCATTGAGAGTGTCTGCTCCATGGAAACATCAAAATGCACAAACCTCATTATTATTTTGAATCAGGAAGTAAGTAACCAAAGCCTTTCTCACTGTGATGAGAGTGTAGCATTTGCCATCATTAGCTGGCACTATCTGGTCCCTCTTGTTTGAAAGCCAAAGCAAAAAATAATATATTTTTAAAGGAGTTTTGTTATATTCCTAGGGCTGTTGTTTTATTGATTTGTGGGTGTAACTAAGGGATCTGGGCTGTGAATTGCTGGGGTCAGGGTCAGGAGTGGCCCTTCCTTCCTCATGCTTATTGAGGATAAACAACACGAATTTGGGCAAGCAAAGTCTTTACCAATCTCACACCTAAATACAATAAAGAAGACTTGAGAGCTACACAGTTGACCCAGAAGAAAATAAACAGGAGAGTTTCAAAACTGGTTTCCAGTACTTCACTTTATAACATCCTGAACAGGAAGATTTATATCTGTATCATTTAAGATTTCTAGATTGCAATCATTCCCAGATTTCGATGGACAGAACATGTCTTGGGTTCTGCCTGCCTTTCTTAAACTTCCAGTTATCGCTGTCACTTCTCTCTGTCAGTCCGACAGTTGAATAGAGGAAAGGGACAGTTATGCCCCAATACGTGAAATGTTATTTCTCTGACCATTAATTTGACTCAGACTTATACCTTTCCAAAAAATGCCTTAAAATTTTCTTCCCTGTCTCTCCTCCCTTATGGTCTCTTTGTTTTTCTTTCCAGTAAAAAAAAAAAAAAAAAAAAAAAAAAAATCAGAATCATTTGTAAACATAATGAAGGAGTATTAATTTATCTTAAGAAAAATAATATGAGCTCTCCTATGGAAAAATATGCAATCATATAGAAAACCTTAAAATTACTTTTCCATGCTTGAGTAGTACATGTGTTCTCAACATGCTCCTTACCTTCTGTTGTAGCCTGCGGTGGTACGTTCAACTTCTCCTCTGGGGTCATCAGGAGTCCTTTCTACTCAAATTCCGACTACCCCAACAATCTCTACTGTGTGTACACCATCACTGTGAGAAACGACAGGGTGGTTCTGCTCAAGTACGTGAGACAGATTTGTTTATTTATTTATTTTGGGGGGGGCAGAATCAGGGATTGAACCCAGGGTGCTTAACCACTGAGCCACACCCCCAGCCCATTTTTGTATTTTATTTAGAGACAGTATCTCCCTCAGTTGCTTAGGGCCTCGCTAAGTTGCTGAGGCTGGCTTTGAACTCGAAATCCTCCTGGCTCAGTCTCCCGAGCTGTTGGGATTGCAGGCATGTGCCGCCTTGCCTGGCCAGATTTGCTTTAAAAAAGAAAATACTTTTAGCTTTATTCACACATACAAAGATAAACAAACAACAAACAAACACCCTATTCCTTTACCGATAGTAATGATTGACCACAGTGCTCCATAAGGAAATCAAGACAGAGGAAGAGTGAGGTTCCCATATGATAGCAAAACCTGGGCCAAAGTCACACCCTCCATGCAAGCCCATGGTGACAGAGGGGCCAACACCAATAGGTCCTCCACTAGTTAAGACAGCTGTGATTCTTCAGCTGTGATTGTCTTATTTTATTCTTAAAACAGTCATGAGATAGATGTATCTCACATTTCACCAGTGAGAAAACAGAGGCACAGAAGGGTCACGAAGCTTTCCCAAAGTTACACACATTGAAGAGTCACAATCTGAGTCCATGTCCTATTTTCCTTAATATTTCCCTATGCGGTCTCTCAAAGATCAATTTTCTAACTGCTGAGAAATTTATTAGTATTCATGACTCAGAATGCCTCCAAACTTGCACTATAAGAGATGCATTATGTCATTAGTAAATCATCCCTCCGATGAGAGAGGGCATGCAGCCTACTGTTCTCCAGAGGGATGAAGTTCAAGACTGCTTCCACCACGTATGGTATATTCCTAGCACTTGTGGTTCACAGCACCTGGTAGGAAACTTGAAAGTTGGTCTTCTACAGGATTTTCCACCTAAAAGCCTGACAGACTGGGACCACACACCTACCTGCCTCCTCCCTATTTGTCTGCCTTGGGGAGTATGGGTTGAGCCCTAGGACAGTAAGGCAGGTCTCACCAAGCTCTCTGTGGCACCTGTATCAGACAGACAGTGCTCTACAGACTTAACCTTGAAGAAGATGGCAGATCACACCTGGTACTATTTGTAAGGAACTTGTATCTCAGGGGCCCAAAGTCTTTAAGTCTTAGGGACAAAAAAATAAAAAAAAAAAAAAAAAAAAAAAAGGGAACAAAACCTAACACATGGCCAGAAGCCAGGAGTCCTAAGAAGGGACTACCCAGGTTACATGCCCAGGAATGGAAGCACAAAGGCTGGTTCTTCCCACTGTTGCTGTGGCAGAGTTTGTTTCTTACATGTGCAGGATTACTATAACAAAATACCAGAAACTGGGTGCTTAAAACAACAAAAATTTTCGTAGTTTTGGAGGCTGGGAAATGCAAGATCAAGGCAGTTTCAGCAGTGGGTGAGGGCACTTTCTGCCTTACAGAAGGCTCCTTCTTGCTGTGTAGTGGAAGAAGGAGTGAGGGCTTCTCATTCTACCAACCAGCACGTTTTAGGGGGAAAAAATTATTCTTTTTACTTAAGTTTCTTAAAAGGAAATATTTAATTATTAGGTATTTTCAAAAATTATTCCTCTTGGGCTTCTTTGATAGAGGCACTGAATCCCTTTCTTGAAGGCACTGCCCCATGACCTAACGGCCTCTCAAATCTCCACTTCCTAATACCATCACCCTGGGGATGAAGATTTCAACATAGGAATTGGGGGAAATATAAACCTTCAGACCATGGTCGATAGATATATCAAATCATATAGATATGACACATATGATACACATATAAATATACATATATATTTTATAGCTTAGATTCTGGAGTTCACTGTAGTCATAGTTCACATCTCTGTGTTTGGAAATTTATTCATTTATTTATTATTTGAGAATCAACATTCTGTGAAAGATACTAGTCTGGGTGCCATGAAGATAGAGATGTTATTGAAACATAAATCCACCTACCTGGGCTCTAAAAAGCTGCTGGCCACCTAAGATTTCCTGTTAATTGGTTTTTCCGGATATCCTCTGGGAAAATGACACAAAATAGAAGCCAAAATAGGTTTGAGTTCCCTTGGAAACTCAGAATTTATCTTTCTTTGTGGGTTCTTATTTTGGAAAATAATTGTGTTGTCTATGGAGAATAAAAACAAATCTAGGGTGGTTGGAAATGATCTTTCTGTTGTTCTGCCTGGTCTTCTTTGACAAAAACATTAAATATCACATGCAGCAGAAGAAAATCAAGAATGTTTTCATCCTGATCTTTTATCATCAGTTTGAAAACATTCTACCAACCAGCACGTTTTAGGGGGAAAAAATTATTCTTTTTACTTAAGTTTCTTAAAAGGAAATATTTAATTATTAGGTATTTTCAAAAATTATTCCATATTATGGTGTTATTTGTTAATGCTGCTAGCAAGAATAAAATAATAATGAGAAGGCAGAAGAACCTACAAAAACAAGGACAGGATATCAAATAATTTAAACAAATTTTTAAAAATAAGCCATCAGCCAGGCACGGTGGCATACGCCTATAATCCCAGCACTTGGGAGGCTGAGGCAGGAGGATTGTGAGTTCAAAGCCAGCCTCAGCAATGGTGAGGCACTTAGCAACTAAGTGAGACCCTGTCTCTAATAAAATACAAAAAGGACTGGGGATGTGGCCCAGTGGTGAGTGCCCCTGAGTTCAATCCCCGGTACCAAAAAAAAAAAAAAAAAAAAGCCATCATAAGCCTACCATAAAAGCCTGAAATAAAACCAGTTGGAAGCCTTGCTTGTTTGGAACTCTGAGAATACTTACTCAAAATGATAAACCAAAGGCCAGGTTAAATCACCATGAAGGCCATCAAGGAAACATTAGGGATGTATCCATAAGGAGAGGTTAGAATCAGTAGCAAACCACCCCAAGGCATACCAAGAAAGCCAGCTTGACTCAACAGGTTTATTTCTCCTGTGTACAAGTGTGTTCAGCATGGCCTAGCAAGGAGGCTTTGTTTACCATGGTCCCCGGACAGCCCGGGTTGATGGAAGATTCATTTCTACATCTGCTTCCATGATCTGCACTGGGAAGGCAATGTATCAAAACTAGTAATGGTGTTAAAACGTTCTTCCCTAAGGTAATAGGTATGCCTCATGTTTACATTTCCATGGTCAAAGAAAGCCCTATAGACACAGCAAACCTCAGTGTGTATGCCTAAAGGCAGCTCTACCAGGTGTCAGGAAGGCACAGAAGGACTATGTGGGCAAGTTCCAGTGACAAACACCATGATTCTAAATGTGAAATCTTAATTAGGGCAATTAAATGAGACTCAACAGAATTTAGTTCATTCTTTTCTACCACAGATTTTATATTTTTATGTCTTTTATGAGAAACGATTATTTCATATCTGCTTTTTAAAATAATCATCATAATTTCATTTTATTGAGCATCTATAGTCTTCCAGATGCTATAGTTTCTTTTTTACATGTTGTTGTACTTAACCTCACTATAAACTCCATTTTAAAATAGAAAAACAAAGGCTGAGATCAAGAATGAAGGTATGATTCTAAAATCTGCATTTTTTCTATTCTACGATGTTCACATTCTTTCCAGAAGTAAAGTATAGGAAAATAGTACCACTTTGTTTTACAAACTACCCAGAGAAGAGTAAATTCCGTGCTCCTAGTAAGACTAAACAACTGAAGTGTTGCTGGAGTGATAGATATTATTGGTTCAACTTATCAAAACATGATCTCAAATGGATTTTAATATGTCCTAGGCTATCAATTCTTTGAATGTAAGACTATCTTACTCATCTTTAAATTCCCAGCTCCTATCACAGTTCTTAGATATCCTAGTTACTCAAAAAAATCTGGTTAAACTCTTTGAAACTTAGGCACTGTGCTATCAGCTTTTGGTGTGTGTGTGTGTGTGTGTGTGTGTGTGCGTGTGTGTGTGTGCATGTGTGTGTGAAGGACTAAAGTTACAATTTAATGGGCATCTAACAGAGAACATGAGCATTAACAAAGTTTGTTGCACAGGTTTGGAGATTTTAACGTGGCTCCCTCCAGCTTCTGCTCCCATGACTACCTGGCCGTGTATGATGGTTCCAACATAAGTGATCCCCTTCTTGGAAAATTCTGCGGTTTCAAACTACCCCCAACTCTTAAGAGCAGCAATAACAGCATGGTCCTGGTATTTAAGACAGATTCTTTTCAAACAGCAAGAGGCTGGAGGGCAATTTTCCAGCAGACCTTAGGTAAGAATTTTGGACATGTGATTCTCTTTCGTGACTCTTACTGTTCTACTTTAATTCTTTTTTTAATTAATAACTGCAATTGCTTTTCATTTAAGTATAGAGGACCATCTTGCATAAATCTTGGCTTTAAAAATCATGTATAAGGTATGTTTTTTTTTTGTTTGTTTTTTTTTTTGGTACCAGGGATTGAACTCAGGGGCACTCGACCACTGGGCCACATCCCCAGCCCTTTTTTGTATTTTATTTAAAGACAGGGTCTCACTGAGTTGCTAAGTGCCTCGCCATTGCTGAGGCTGGCTTTGAACTCGCGATCCTCCTGCCTCAGCCTCCCAAAGTGCTGGGATTACAGGCGTGAGCCACCGCGCCCGGCTATGAGGTATGTTGGTTAAAAAATTCCAACACAAAAAAGGAAAAAAATACAAAGAAAAAAACGTAAAAAAGAACAAAAATAACAACAAAAAGCCATTACACCAACTTACCTCTCCAGCAGACAAAGGCAGATCTGCCTACCCAACCACCCTCATATGAAACCCAAACTTAATATCATCAACTACAGAAAGAGTGAAAGTTGAACTTAAAGGCAGGTAAGAGCCAGGCCAAGAAGGAAGTCCCCATTGACCATACCAACTTTACCCTAAAATGGGGAAGAGTCTTGGAAGATTTTAAGTATCTACCTCATGCCCAGACCTGACTATCAAAAAAGAAGACTTGAGGGCCCTACAACCTGAAAAGGAAGAAACTTCTCACAAAAACCCTGATGGGAAATAGCTGAGGCTTAGACTAACACGTGTGGGAATGGAGGCAGAGGAAGGGGTGAAACTCTCAAAGATACTGAGAAGGGAGAGTACCTCAGAAGTACAGCATTTGGAACCTGGTGATATGTTACATCAGGACATGGGAGTTGGAGTCAACTCTTACCGGTGATTTATAGAGTGGTGGTAACTTAGACTAAGTTCAAGGGGAGAGGTCATTTATTTTGGTGCATTTGGGATTGAGGGCCTGTCGGATATCTAAATGGAGGTATCAAGGAGCAAGTTGAAGCTTGAGAAGCAATTTGGATTTCAGAGAGTGGTCTTGAAATATCAGGAGGTGGCAGGTAAAGCTAGGTGAGGTAAATTGAAATTAACACCCCAGTTTATTGTTACTGCAGGTGAGATAATTAGCTATATAAAGTTTGCCTAGAAGTTCAAATCATGTAAAATAAAAGGTAATCAGTTCTCTGTTTATCTATACTAATAAGATCAAGGCATAATTTCTGTGTGACTCCGGAAAGTGTTTCGACTCTTCCATTTGATTATTAATAGCTCCCTGGATTTTCCTGTACTCTTTCCTACAATAATAATCCTGACTCACTTTTCTAAATCTTTCTTTCTTCCTCTCTCTCTCTTTCTTTCTGTCTTGTACCGGGGATTAAACCTAGGGGTACTTAACCTAAGCCACATCCCCAGCCATTTTTATGTTTTATTTTGAGACGGGATCTCCTAAGTTGCTTAGGGCCTTGCTAAATTGCTGAGGCTGGTTTTGAACTTGCGATCCTCCTACCTCAGCCTCCCAAGCCACTGGGATTATAGGCGCATGCCATGGCACCTAGCTCAATTCTTTCTCTTCACTCCAAGGTGTGAGTAATCTTCACCTCTCTGATACAAAAACAGAGATTACCTGAAACTTCTTTACAATTGGACTGTTCATTTTTTGTGTGCTTCTTAAAGGAAGGAGTTAGACATTTGTGTTTGAAAAGCATGCCCATAAACTGCAGATGACTTTGCATCAGAAAAATCACTTTGCTGTCACACCTCCCTAACTGTGTCGGCAGTAACTACAGAGCAAGTCTCACGGACAGGAGAGTGTTGTCTTAATTGAGTGGTGGAAGAGAAGTGGCATACCTAACAGAGGGCTACTTTGAAAATCAATATCCTTTGGAGTTATCAGGCGCTGAAGAGCTCACACATTCTTGCCTTTAGCAGTCTTTAAAATCGAATGGCGGTGCATGTTTGCATTTGCTCTGCTGCCTGCTTTCAAATTGTTTCTTTTATTCCTAATCTGTGCTCACATGGCCATTGAAATAGCCACCCGGAAGCTCTGTACACTGCTGTCACAGGCACGAAGCTCCCCACATTAGCCAGGGCTCCCCAGCCTCATTAAATTACCATGTCTTTCTGAGCTACAAAGAAGACATTTTAGACTTGAGTATGATTTTACTGAACTGAAGTAACACAGAAGGAAAAAAAAAAATGTACACTGTCAGGGACATTGTCCCTGCATGAGTCACTGAACACTTAGAGTAAATTACTATTTGCCTCTGATCTCAGAGAAAAGGTTGAAGTGGAGAGAGCAGAAAGGAAATGTCATTACTTGCTAGCTAGCACTGTGCTGCCATTGTATTTCATGAGAACTTTTACCTCTTTGTCATTTGTGTAAATGCCATCAGCTGCTAGTAGGTATTTAAGAAATGATTTTAACTAATCTTTAATGATAAGTTTTTAACCAAAAACCTAAGTATTATAACTTTGTAGTAAGTCCCTACAAAGGCTTAAAACCCACATAAGAGATTCATGATTTGAAATAACTTTTCGTTCTTGTTGGTTGTATGAAGAAATGGGAATCAACAATAAAAGTAGCTTTGATTCTAGGGTTTATATAATCTTTTAGTTACAGATATGGATTAAAAAGTGTTAGACGTGGCTAATAGGGCATTAGCCTTCTACCTTGAACTCATCCGTTTAAAACCACCCAGGCTTTCTTGTAAGGAAAGGGAAGACAACTTTGTGAATCAGACAGTGCATTTTTCCAAGGCTCTCAGTTAGCCTAGAAAAGAACATCCTCACTGTGTAAATAATTGATGTGGAGCGGAGATCATCGGGGTCTGTAACATTTCCATTTAGCTATATCTTGACTAAACCCCTAAGTGGAGTGTCTCAGCTTGGCTGTTTAGATTATATACTCTGAAATAATTTATGTACATCAGCCTCGATTTTCCAGAAGAAGTAAAAAAAGAACCCAGTTTATATAATTATGTGATTTTGCACAAAGTTCTCCTTGACATTTGTTATATTTGTATAGTATAGTAGGTCAGGATGAATTGGTAGAAATATCCCCTAGTTGCTAATTGCTACGTGTGTGTTGATTAAAATGTCATGGAATTTCTGCTGTTAGAGCCCATGTGCGGGATATGAGGTAAGGAGAAAACAAAGCAAGGAAGGCTGAGGAACTAACATGTATCCGTAACATAAATTGGCCTTCCTGTATTTCCTCTGCATTTCAACACAACATGGTTGATTGATCCTGAATGACTGATAACCAGAAAAATGATCATACTGGGCTTCAAGGATCTGTGAAACTGAAATGACCTATAATCTGAGCATTTTTCTAGACCACGTGCATAGCTGTCATCAGCTGTCCGGTGACTGCGATTTCATGAAGTTTAAAAAGCCGTTGGTTCTGTGGGTTTGGCTGAAGTGAGCAGGGCAGAACTGACACTTAAAAGCACCCTTTAATCTAGCAACCTTTGCTAGATTCGCTTCAGCTTCTCCTTTACCAGAATGAGCTGTTTCAGCCTTGATTCTGCCCTGTGTGTCACAGACAAAGCACTTTGCACTTGCATGGTTTTAATGGTCACATCCATTCTTTCTTACTGGGCTGGTCTCATAACCAAAGCATTGCTCAGCAGGTCTTTTCATGACGCACTAGTCACATTATACACTGACCTTCTAGATATAAAATGAGATCAGGATTTTAAGCTCATGTGTTTACTGGGCAGCACCATTGTCATTTCTTTTTTCTTTCTTTCTTTCTTTTTTTTTTTTTTTTTTTTTTTTTTTCTTAAACAAGCACATTCTACACCACTTCAGCAGAACTTCGGAACTCACATCCGAACTTAGCACAAGTAGGTTCTCAGGCATTTAAGTCAGTGAATTGCCCAGGAGAGTGAGGAGCGCCCCCTGCAGGATGACACATCATAGAAGGACTAGGCCCTGTCCCAGAAGAAGATACATCTGGTTGAGAACAGGACACAGGGCTCAGAGTCCCCAATTAGCCACAGCCCACATGCTGAGGATGAGGGCCACTGTGTTGCTTCACCTGGGGTATTTGTTGTATGAAGAATGAGTCAGGGGGCATGAGGGTCAGACTCTGAACCTTTGCTCTGAGATAAAGGCAAAATATCAAAATGCATGTCTAACAAGGACACATTGACCCATTGTCCAACAAAGATAGAAATATGGCCTGATAGGAAGTGCTATAGATCAGGCCATGATCCATTTGACACATTATGTCACTGCCTGGTGAGATGACATTAGGAAAGTCCTCCAGCATTTCTGAGCTCAATTTTTCTTCACTTAAAAAAAAAAATCAATCTGAAATATTACCTCTTTTCCGTCTTTTAAGATAGAAAGCTAATTCCTGTAAAGCACCTTAGCTGTCAAAGAAGGAGATCACATATTAGAAAGTAATGGTAAAGTCCTGAATTTCTATAAGACTCCAACCTGCCCCCCCCCACCCCTGGGTGGAGAGTGGCTGAGGGTGGCAGTGGAAGGAGTCAACATCTCAACAGCAGTTCTTCAAAGTGAATGATTTCTTATTCCTTCATACCCACTGTGCACCGACATCTAATTATGAAGTCCTCAAGTACATTTTACAACTCAAATCTGAAATCAAAAGCTAAATTCTAATTAAATCCTAAGACCTTGCAGAGGCCTAGCACATAATTTTTACTTCATCAGTACTGACTGTATGAACAAATTAAAGAATAAAAGGATAATTTATGCCTAATTCAAAATCATATTCTATTATGAGACATATACTATGTATTATATATTATATCTAGATTCAACTCATTCTCAGATTTCCATGTGGTTGATATAGTTGAGCTTTTGCTTAGGGAGGTAAATGGAATTACTTTGTCCAGTGTTACAGTGGACCAGGCTCAACATTTGGGTCAGGTGGGTTTGGTGTCCTGATTTTTTTTTTTTTTTGGAGGCAGGGTACTAGGGATTGAACTCAAGGGCACTCAACCACTGAGCCACATCCCCAGCTCTGTTTTTGTACTTTATTTAGAGACGGTCTCGCTGAGTTGCTTAGCACCTTGCTTTTGCTGATGCTGGCTTTGAACTCATGATCCTCCTGCCTCAGCCCCCCAAACCTCTAATATTATAGGCATGAACCACTGCACCTGGCTGGGGTCTGGACTTTTACTTGTTACCTTAACATTCAGGAAATATCTTTCAAACACGGTAAAAGAACACAGTTGGGGGTGGTGAGAGGAAGTCAAGGGAATTAAAAGTGGTTTGCTTGTAAGTGGGGGTAAGAAAAGAAGGGAATAAAGAAGCTGAGGAGATTCAGAGGCCACAAAGGAAAATAGGTCTCAACAAATGGAGAAAAATCTAACCTGTCAACTCCAGCCTGCTGCTTCTGTTATATTTAACTTTCACAGGTGCTAAGTTTAGCCTTTGAGATACATTCTGAAATTGTGTAGCTAAACAATAAGAGAATAAGGAATAAAATATTCAATGACATTTAAAATACATGCGTGTGTGTCTCTGGATGCCTCTGGGCAGTCTGAGGTAAGCTGCTAACCCACATGACTTTTTGAAGTACAAGAGCAATAAAATAGTTGAATTATCACTTGAATAATTTGATAAACCCCTGCTCACATACCTCTTAGTTTAGCAATAATGTGGGTATTGCTCGAAAGCAACCAGGGAATGTTATTTGTCTGGTTTCTTAATGTCATTTTCTCCCTCTTATGAAGTCTGAGAATGAGATGAGCTGAAACCCTAAACCCATTTATAGAAAACTAGACTAAGCTTATTTCCGCCCTTTCTAAGCCTGGTAACTTTCACTGTTGATTAGACTTCCCTAGGGGGACAATGCCAAAGACGAGGTTATCTGCAGGTTATTCTCTGTGGGTTTTATTGAAAAGGATTTTTTGCTTAGCTCAGAATGTGGGAAGGGGATAAAGAAAATACCAAATGTATAGTTCACCTAAACCTTACAAAAGCAAGTAACCTAGAGTTAGATTCCAAATCAACAAGAGGAAAGGAAAGGTTTTTAATAAACATATTCCAATATCAGAGTCTATGTCCCTCAGAATGACCAGTTTGCTTCAAGACCCGGACTTGAAGGACAGGGCCATCCTTGGGAAAATAAGCCAGACGGTACAGTGGAGACCAAGATAAGATAAAATTGAGTTACTAGTGAAATATAAGATAATGCTTGAAAAATATTCAGTAATGAGAGCTGGGAAGCAAACATTCTGCATGGCCTAAGCCGCACCAACCTCCTCAAATGAAACCCCACTCCCGTCTCAGAGAACTGGATGTTTGGGGTTAAATTATTCATTACCATAGATTTCCTATAATAATCCTTGTTCAGATTGGCTTCTCACCAATGTAGTGTTCCCAGGAACCTAAAAAGCAAAATATGGTCAGTCAGCAATAAAAATCTTCAAATATCCTTTGGTTACAAATGAATCATTTAAGTAAAACCATATTAGTGTTCTGGAACTGTGTTCTTCCCTTTGTTCTAATACCTGAAATGTCTGGTAACTTTGAATTGTGGTGGCTTTATGCTCTGCTCACTCACAAGTGAAGACTTGCCACGAAATCCCAGGGTGTGATGATAATGAGTGCCTGTCACTGAGCGTCCACTCTGTTCCAGATGTCGCCCAAGCTGCCTTCCATAGATTACCTCATCTAATCCTCACAACTACCTCAGGAGAAAGGAATTACCCCATTTGACAAGGAGGAAAGAAGAATTGAGGAGATTAAGTAATTTGTTTGTGGTCAAGAGGTAAAGCCAAGCTTTGCACTAGTTTTGGCTGTCTCCCAGACATGCTTTTACTAATCAGGCTACATGGCCTCTGTGGTATTTGATAAAAACACTCAGGGAGGAAGAGACACCTGGGGATGAGCTTCCTGAAAGACCAGTAACAGCCTTCCTTTCCTTTGGGGCAGAGCTGCTTCTCTCTCTCACTGGACAAAAGCTGCTGGCTTTCTCTTCATGACACACACCTATTTGTACCCATCCTGAATAGTATATTTAGTATGAATAGTATATTTAACAATATACAACTACTTAGTAACATACTATTACTGTGTAAGTAATGCATATGACTGTAGCAGTTGTTACGTTTCTTCCTTTCTACTGGAAAGGAGAAAATATTTTACATAAACTATACTCTTTATTAATATAATGTAGAATAATTATATACTTATACTACATTTTATATTTATAATGCAAATAATATATAACCTTAATAAATATTTATATACATATAAATATATTATTACTATATTTTATAGTATATGAATGCTTATGATATATTTGATTGGTTATTAAATATTTATAAAATAATAAGTAGTATAAATATAATTTATGTTTATAACATTATAATATTTATTTATAAATAGTCTACACACACAATCACATGTTAGAAGCCCATTATCTTTTTGGTGTCAGTGACAGACAAATGATACATCTGTCCTTGTTGGCTTTACATAGCATAGTGGTAAAGAGCTCAGCTATGGGGAATATAATTACTTTGGAATATAAGGATAATAAATCTCTCTATAACAAAAGATCTGGAGCTCCAAATTATGGCCTCCAATTTAGCAAAATTCCTTACCATGGGATTCTAACAAAAGGAAAAAATTTAGAAATTTTTTTTTTTTTTTTTTTATGGTGTAACCCTGATGATAGGTATGCTGGTCATGGTGTTTAGTGTACAGATTGGGGTACTAAGTTGCAAAGAAATTAAGTGACTTGTCAAGGTCACTTAGCAAGTCTTGAGAAGTGGAAAAATAATTCCTGTCACTGTTAAATAAAAGTAATAATAATATTTTTATTATTAAATAAACAACAATAAAAGAAATAAAAGTTGAAATATCAATAGCACAAACTAATACATGAACAACAATAAATCAATTCCATTTCCTTGTTTAAAATATTATTTAAAAGCTACTGGATACATTTTTTTTTTTATAAATTCCACCTCTTTTATATTGTAACCTATTTTATGATGACTAAATAGTAACATTACTATTAACCCTGCTCTCTCTTAACAGAACATTTTCAAAACTTTTGGTAACATTTTTTAAAAATATGTATTTATTTGTTTTAATTGTACACAATGCCTTTGTTTTTAAGTGGTGCTGAGGATTGAACCTGGGCCACACTCGTGCTAAGCAAGCACTCTACTGCTGAGCCACAACCCCAGCCCCATGGTAACATTTTTTCTGACATTAGTTTGTCTTAAACTTAGAGGAATGTTTTCTCTGTGTATAAAATTCTAGTTTGTCATTTCTTTTCATTCAGCATTTTGAGATGCTTTTCCATTGTCATGTGGCTTCCATCATTTGAGTTAGGAAAATTTTGTACTCTTTCCTGGTTATCCCTTCGTAGAGGACTGTACTCCACAATGAGCTCTTGCTGCTGTGATTGTTTAGTTATATTTTGGATATTATGATAGTGGTAAAAATTGTGGTTTTAATTTGTGCTGCCCTGGTGATGAGCAATTTTCATGTGCTTTTATGACATCCACGTATCTTCTTTAACGTGATATCTGTTTATGTCTTTTGTCCATTTATAATTAAACCATTTGCTTTTCTACCTTTGAGTTTGGGGAACTCTTTATATAGTCTCAATAATAGTCCTTTTCAGGTATGTAGTTCATACATATTTTGTCCAGTCTGTACCTTATCTTTGCATCCACTCAAATGAGTCTTTCATAGAACAAAAGTTTTTAATTTTGAGGCAGTCCAATTTATGAGTTTTTTCTTCTATGGATTATGTTTTTTTTATATCAAGCCTAAGAATTTTTTTTTCCTACCTTGAGGTTCTGAACAGTTTTTGCTCTTTTCTTTTAATGGTTTTATATTTTTTGTTTGTGTCTGTGATTCATTTTGAGCTAATATTTGCATAAAGTCTGAGGTTTAGGTTGAAGTTAATTTCTTTGCCTCTGGATGTCCAATTGTTCTAGTACTATTTGTTGCAAACACTGTCTTTTTCCTATTGAATTGCTTCAGCACCTTGGTAAAAAAATCAGATGGCATACTTGTGTGGTCTATTTCCGGGTTTTCTATTCTGTCCTGTTGATCTATGAGCCTAACTCTCTACCACTATCTATTGTCTAGATTACTATGCCTACATAGTAAGCCTTATATCAGGTATAGTTATTCTTTCCAAATTATTTTTCTTTGTCAAGATTATTTTATTTAGCTAAAGGCCATTCCATATAAATTTTAAAATAAGTATTTGTTTGCTTGCAGCTAAACCTTGCTGGGTTTTGATAGGAGTTGCATAAATCTATGCATTACTTCAGGAAGAAACAACATCTCCAATCCATGAACAGATATGTCTCTCAATTTATTTAGTTCTTCTTTTATTTATTTTATCATTTCGTGATTGTTAACACATAAATCTTATACATGTTTCATTAAGTTTTGTTATGGGTTGAGTATGAGGTGCCCCCCCCAAACTTCTGTGTCAATGCAGAAATATTCAGAGTTGAAATGATTATTTTGAGAGCTATAACCTAATCTGTCCATTCTAAAGGGCTACTGTGCTAGGTGGTAACTCTGGGTCAGTGGGGTGTGGCGGGGTGGCGGTGGGTCATTGGAGACATGCCCTGAAAGGATTCATCTTCCCTGAGATCCCTTCACCTCACATTTCTCTGCTTCCCATTTGCAATGAGCTGAGCAGCTATCTTCCACCATAATGTTCTTCCTCACCTTGGACCCAAAGCAATAGAGTCAGCCAACCAAGGCCTGAACCTCTGAAACATGAGCCCAAAATAAACTTTTCCTCCTCTACATTGGACTTTTTGGATATTTTGATCACAGAGATGAAAAATTAACATAAATGTGTAGCAAAGTTTTTCATTTCCTTTGAAAGGGTTGTAAATGATATATGTTTTTTCAATTTTGGCTTCCACAGGTTTATTACTAGTGTATAGAAATTTTATTGATTTTTATGTAACATATCCTCAGTTTTTGCTGAGCTTGTTTTTCATAGTTTGTAAGGATGTTTCTGTATATTCTTTGGAATTTCCCACATAGATAGATAATAATGACACCTGTAAATGGCACCAGTTTTATTTCTTCCTTTCCCATCTGTATATTATTTTTTCCTTGCCTGATATTGGCAAAAATTCTAATTATTTTTGCTGACTCAGAGGGTGAGAAAGAAATATACTTACTTTATTCCTGATCTTAAGGGGAAAGACTTCAGTTTTCCACTTCTAAGTGTGTTCTTAGCTGTAAGTTTTTGTACATGCTCTTTATTAAGTTGAAAAATTTCCCTTCTATTCCTAGCTTGCTGATTTTATCATAAATGTGTGCTGGATTTTGTCAACTCCTTTTCCAACATTAATTGACATGATCATATCATTTCATTATTTTTTAAGGTTCAAAATTGGAAAGAATTGTTCCCATGAAATTTCCTGGGACCAATGATACATTTATGAGATGTTTTTAGTGATGTCTGAATAATGCAAAATCAATTAGAAGGTAATGATAAAAATCCTCCATTTCCTAAGTTCTTTATGCAGAGGTTGCTCAACTTGCAATGGGCCATGTTCCAAAAATCCATTGTAAGTTGAACATATTTTAGGTTAAAAATACATTTAATATACCCAACTTACTGAACAGCAGAGCCCAGCAAGAAGTACACTGTGAAGTATTGGCTGTTCACTCTCATGGTCAAGTGGCTCACTGTTTCTGCCCAGCATTGTGAGAGAGGACTGTAGCTTATGTCACTAGCCCAAGAAAAGATAAGAATTCAAAATTCTACTGTATTGAAGTACAGTTTCTAGTGAACGTGTATAATTTTCACACTATATTCAAGTTAAAAACAATAATAAGTTGAACCAGTTTTAGTTGGGACCTGTACTTTATATTGGTCTTTTTCTATTGATTATATCTATGGATTAGCTGTTGAAGTTACCTTCCATTTAGCAAGTTGCCTTTTTATTTTAGTATTTTAGTTATATTCTTCCCCAATACTACCAGAGTCGATATCCATTCCAAATTGCATTAGGATGGATCTCAAATTAGGCTATCTAAACTGCAATATACTAGTGAGTGAAGTTACTAAACACAAACCCAGGAGACAACTCATGTTACAAAGACCATTAAGATATTTATTTTCCTTGCATGATATAAATATTATACCAGAAATATTGTACACACACTTGGGGGTTAGGGAGTAAAATAATAAATTCTGTTTCTTTTAAGAGAAAAAGAAAACAGGTTCAGCTGAATACTAGTTGATTTTTAAAATGAATTTACTGCTTTGGAGCTATTGTCTACCACAACTTTGAAAGCCTCAGTAAGGCTTATTCAAAACAAGGATTATAAAGATCCAGCCCTGCATCCATGTGATTGAGATGAAGCTCTCAGGCTGCGCCGCCATTTCCCTCTGGCCCTGGCCTTGAGTGCATTTCTATTCTGCTTCTTGTGCTTTGCTGCTGCATACTCAGACTATGGTCCAGAGTCATAGATGTTGCTGGGAAACAGCAAAGTGCCTGAAACCAAGCTCGTGTTTATCTGTATGTCCAGCTAGCCATCAGCCACCTAAGTACTAGTTGTCCAGAGACAGACAGAGATGCTAGCCAAAAGACCTCAGTAAAATGTCAGCCACACGCAGTGTCAGCCACAAAAAATGTCATCTCTTCAAATAGGTAACTGCTTAACACTGTATCTTACTCCATTAAAGCCTCCAAGGTGTTTTCTCTTAGATACAACTATTTATTTCTTTATCAGATTGATCTTGGTTTGTACTTCACTGTGAGGTTTAATTGTTGGAGGGAAATAATTTAGGGTTCGGTTACTGATTTTTAATTAAGTAGATCTGGACCCGGATCTCACTGCTTCTCATGGGTTTATATTTTCAATAGTTTTGTAGCCAAAACACTTTTTTTTTTCCTTTAAAGAAATAACTCTTTTGAGTGACATGTTTGCTCTTCAGGGAAGAAGATCAGAGTTAGACTTGGTCTGGGTGCAGGGTGTGTCGTCACGGGGGCTCTGACACAACCTGACTGATGAAGCATTGTCTGCCTGGTAGAAAGATGTGCAGTGATGGGGAAGATGATGAATTTATGATGCTAAGCACATCAAGGTAAAGATGCATTATACCAGTGAAAAGGGGGTAATTTCAAAGTATCAATTAAGAGTGCTTGCCTGGCGTGTACAAGGCCCTAGGTTCAGTCCCCAATACCAAAAAAAAGAAAAAAAAGGGAGGAGTAAAAGAAAGAAAGACGGAAAGAAAAGGACAAAATAGCAGTACAGTAAACACGTGTGTGTGTGTGTGTGTGTGTGTGTGTGTGTGTGTGTGTTTATTTTACGTATGGGACTCCTTTTCATAGTCACAGAGCTCTCCTATATTATCCTGCTATCATTGAAATACAGAAATAGTGACATGGCGGATGCACTTTTGGGTGAAGTAACCTTCTTTTGTTAGTATTGATCTTTATATTTCCCAACAGACACATATACACTTGCATTTCCATTTTGCCACAGGAGGAGCAGACACATGGAGCAGCTACACTACGTTTAGACACTAAAGTAGGGGAATCTGTGATTATCATTTCCAGCACCACACGAAAATCAGTTCACTTGCATAATATTGTTTTCAGTTTGGTTATTTGACTATTTTGACCAGGATTGTGTGATGATGATGCTAGTTCTCCATCTTTATTCTGTGTGTATAGTTTATGAATTAAGCAATGTGCTACATTATAATTTGATAACTCAGACAAGCCATTTGTCTGTGTATTGGTTGGTTATTACCATCCAAAATCTATTGGCTCATAACAAAAGCATTTATTTTTATCACATATGGGTCTGCAGACTAGCTTACCTGCCTCTGTTTCAGTCTATCAGCTGGCCACGCTTGGCTGTAATGACTGGGTTCAGGTCCACTTCACATGAATCCACTTTCACTTTGGGCCAGCAGTTACCCGGGTCTGATCTCTTAGTGGATCATAGGAGCACAAAATGCCTTGCCAAAAATAATGATAAGCACATGTAAGGCCTCTGCCTCCCTTAGGACCACTAATGCTCATTGTCTGAAGCAAGTCATATGGCAAAGCCTGGTGTGGAGAGGTCAGAAAAATGAACTCTGTCCTTTCTGGAACACTGCAAACAGAAAGACTAAACATGGAGGCACTGAAGAATTAGGAAAAGGCCAATTTGCTATTCAGTCCATTACAGTGAGTGACAACCATTTAAGGACTCTTATTCTGAGATTCTGTGGAATGAGGCTGTGTCTACCTTATGGCATGATTTTAATTATCACAGTGACCAAGTATGATTATCATACTACCCTTATTAACTTGTTGGCATCAACTAATAAACAAGTAGTAATCAAATCTATAGCTTGTACTTCTAGAAAACAACACATAGTTTTTGAAGTTGATATGTCAATAGAATAG
Source organism: Tamias sibiricus (assembly GCA_025594165.1). Classification (NCBI taxonomy): domain Eukaryota; kingdom Metazoa; phylum Chordata; class Mammalia; order Rodentia; family Sciuridae; genus Tamias; species Tamias sibiricus. The sequence continues at coordinate 76,593,387 of CM046669.1, read as the reverse complement.
TGCACATAAACCTCAAACTCCTCCTTGTCCCTTGCCACCTCTAGCTCACACTGTGGCAATATCCTCTTAACTGGTCTCATCTCCTCCATTCCCCTTCCCTTACATGTAAAATACTACTACCAGATTAACTTTTAGCTCAAACTTGACTAGAAAGTATATTCTGTTCCTAACACTCTTCTGATAAACATTTCAAGTGGATCTCCATTATCCACAGAATGAAGTCTGAAGGCCTCATTCCGTAATGGGGCATTCAAGTCCCTCTATGGAATAACTGATCCTCATGTTTTAATCCTCATCCTTGTTTTTATCCTTCATGTTTTTATTGTTTCCTCAGATAGAATCATGCCTTCCTATGCATAAAATATAAATTCTTGTCCATTTAACCTTTGGTCATATGATTCTTTTAGCCTGGAATTGCTCATCTCAATCCTGTTCCTACCTAGTCTTTTTCTATTTATCCTTCAGATCAAATGTTACCTCCTCCTCGGAATATTCTAGATCCACATAGGCTGAAATAACCCCTCCCTTCTTGCAAAACTACAAGTCTTTGCCTGCTTCTTTAAGGACATAGATCACTCTCTACATTGCATCATTATTATTTTCTTGATTGTCAATTCTAATGGACTACCATTTTTCTTTTCCCACTTAAATCCTAAATATACTTACTTGAATATTAAAACAGTATTTAATAAATAAATAAACTCATCATTTCATTATATCCTAAGTAACTGTTCTTCTATGCATGCCAATAAGCTTCAATGGTTTCCTTAAGTAGCAGCCCATGATGGAATAAAAGCTTTTCAAACTCCAGTTTTTTCAGTAGTTCACAGGCATGATTCCAAAATAATAGGCAGCAACATTTATTACTTAGCTTTTAGAGTAATTTTGTCTCTGAATACTGTATGTGGCTATCTCAGTGACAGGACCTTTTAACTCCAGAAAATGTGTGATTGTGAAAATACTCTATAGTTTTAAACTGACTTAGAAGCTTTGGAGAGGGCAACCTGACCTACTGAAGAATGAGCCTATACTGAAAGTAACTCTGTACATTTGCCATCCTTTGGATTTGTGAGCAGGATGGAGGAGGGCCTCCATTGTTTACATTTCCCGCCAAGATCCAAGTACATCTTAGACCATCTTAATGTTGAAAGCAATCCCTTCAGTGTTACTGAAACCGCTTCTTACCCATGACGAGTTTCTTGCTCCCCGAATGCTGAAGAATAACACCAAAGAAGCACTCCGAGGCAAGCGTAGAGTGGAAAGTGGACAGCTTTATTGAAAGGACAGCTAAAAGGCTTCTCCCAGAAGGAGAAGGAGACCCGGAAACCAGGAATCCAAAGGGAGGAGAGGCTTTCTCCCTTTTATATCTGAAATCTTTCTTTTGTTCTTTTTATGTTCTCTGTCTCTGTCCTGCCTGGGACAGGAATGTCAAAAGATGTGACACCTGAGGGCCCATGGTGGGTGTGTGGGACTTACAGGAAGGGCTTAGGGCTAGTTGATTAGCATCTCTGTTTGCTGGGAGCTGTTTCATTAACATTCCATAAGATGGGCCCTAAACTTGGGAACATTAACCATCTTATCTCCCTTAGAGTTGTTCTGTCTTTCCAGAACTCAGACTGACTCCATTTTCCTTATGGACTCTATGTTCTTTATGAAACTCGATGTTAGACCCGATTTGCCTGACTACACTCACTACCTAGCTTTAAATATGGCTTCATTACCAGATGAGTAATTGGAATGAGACAGAGGTAGAAGGCCAACCTCAGTGAACTTTAACTTTGGAATTGGTGAATGACCTATATCTGTGTAGTTTACAAGATTTATGGATGTTCCTTTGAGCACCAACTTAATCCATATTCCTACTATGACTGTTTTGAGTTTAATTCATTGTGTTAGTGACAGTTTCATCACTAGAATACCTGCACAAGAACAACCTAGAGGAGGAAAAGGTTTTGGGGGGCTCATGGTTTCAGAGGTTTAGTCCATGGTCAGCTGACTCCATTGCTCTGGGCCTGAGGCAAAATGGAGCATTATGACTGAAAAGTGTGGCGGAGGAAAGCTGCTCACCTTACGTAGCCACGAAGAAGAGAGAGAAGGGAAGAGAACAGGGTGTCAGGGGAAGCCAGGGAGACAAGATATAATCCCCAAGGACATGCCCCCAGTGACCCACCTCCTCCAGCCAGACCCCACCCACCTACACTTACCACAATAGTCCTTTTGAATTACGAATCTATCAAATGAATTAATCGCTGATTAGATTATGGCTATCATAAACTAATCCTCTTACTTCCTGCATTAACATAGAAGCTTTGGGGTCAGGGGAAATATCTCATATCCAAACCTTAACATTCTTCCCCATTGTTTCTCTGGAAATTGTCCATAAGATTTTTTTTCTCTTTATGCTTTTCCTAAATCATTTCTGAGGTACTTTCTTAGGTTGTGGAGTGGACAAAACTAAATCCAATATTCCAAAGATGTTGTTCTATATGTTCCTATAATAGGTGGTTTAGTCATCTTTAGATTATTCTCTCTCTCTCTCTCTCTCTCTCTCTCTCTCTCATATCTTTATTCTATTACAAAATTTTTTATTTCAAAGTAGACAATTTTTCCTCAGTTGAAGTTCTTCTTCTTCTTCAGCTTTCTCTTTGCCCCTGATTTGGGAAAAGAAAAATATCACATATAGTGTGTGGCTTAATATAACCTAGACTCTAGTGTTAAATGCTTCTCAGACTCTGAATAAAAAATTTGTTGGGACCCAATTATCTTGGGGTGTTGAGTAAATCTTTATAAATTCAGTTTTGTGTCTTGCAGTGTTCATAAAATGGAACATAAAAGTAAAATACGTTCACATTTTTCACCAGTTTTATTGTGCAAAATGCTTGATTTTGTAGAAAATTGGATTTTTCAAGGTTGGGAAATGCTTCAGTAAATCACACAAGAGTTCCAAAAATGTACATAGAACCAAATGTGGTTACTCACTCATCTAGGCAACCATGTCCCCTTGATAAGGAGGTGACTTGGGGCCTGTGATGGGAATGGAGAGGGAAGAAAGTAGAGAAGGAACCAGGCAAGGGGAAAAGACACCTGTCCAAGCCCACAGAAGCCCGATGATAATGTTCATAAAAGTGTGACCGAAAATGGAAGCTATGCTTTTTTTAAAAAACCTTCCACCATGCGTGGGGATACATCTCTATAATCTCATCTTCTCTGGAGGCCAAGGCAGGAAGACTGCAACTTCCAAGTCAGCTTGGGCAATTTAGCAAGACCTTGTCTTAAAAGAATAAGAAAAATGTGCATATTAAAAGCTGGGAGTGTGACTCCATGGTAGAAAAGCCCCTGGGTTCAATCTCCAGTACCACAAAAATAAAAAAAAAGAACAAAAACAAAACAAACTTTTCACATAAAATTCAAAATCTCTTCTGCTTGGTCTGCATAGTGATGTCTTTGTTTTCACAGGGCCGCAACATGGATGTGGTGGTTATCTGACAATTTCCAATAGTACCTTTGTCTCTCCTGATTCCGATTCAAATGGAAAATATGATAAAAACTTAAGATGCACATGGTTCATAATGGCACCTGTAAACAAACTCATTCAACTCACCTTCAATACGTTTGCTCTGGAGTCAGTGACTTCTTCACAAAAATGCCTTTATGATTATGTAAAGGTAAGACTGCTATATTAGAGCAGTGTGAAGTCATCCCAGGCTTTAAGATACTATATTCCAATTGAAGCTATATAGGAAGTCTTAGATATGGTGAGTACTACTGCTTTTTGCAATGACTTATTCTTCAAAAGATGCAATATATAACAGTACAGATGCTATATCCTCATATCAAGTTAATCTTTAATATGGATGACTAAAAAATTCTGTGTGGCTTTTATAATTGCTTTAAGACTCAGTTCCCTCTTCATCAATGCTGTGTTGAGAGGTAATCTATGGGCAGATTCATTGTATGGAAAGAGATACTCAAAGAGCCTTTGTCGAATTCTAAAATAAATGACAGTGTCTGCAGTGCAAGTAATCGTCCCTTAATTTGTCTATTTCTTAAGTTTTTAGACTTACTTCTCTTATTACTTTTATGTAGAAAAAATATCTTAGTTTTCAAGTCTCAGTGAAAGTAAACCAAGAGCCGGGCGTGGTGGTGCACACCTGTAATCCCAGCAGCTCAGGAGGCTGAGGCAGGAGGATCGTGAGTTCAAAGCCAGCCTCAGCAAAAGTGAGGCACTAAGCAATTCAGTGAGACCCTGTGTCTAAATAAAATACAAAGTAGGGCTGGGATGTGGCTTGGTGGTAGAGTGCCCCTGAGTTCAATCCCCAGTACCCCCCCCCCATAAAAAGTAAACCAAGAAATAAGTCACTTCATGTTAAATTGAAATTTTTCCTGAAGCCATAACCCTTCAGATTAAATAAATGATTCTATAGTTAATTGGACAGTTTAAATTGAATAATTAAAAGAAGCCACACCAAATCTACATCTATAGTCACATAAAGGCAACAGTTTTATTTGAAAAACTCTGGAAAGGAAAAATACTATCACTACCAACAACTTCTCCAAGACAAGGAAACTAGACAAATCCTAATTTAATTAGCTAAATAAGAGTTAAGTGGATGTTTAAGTGTTACTCTAGTTAGCCATTCCTTTTAGAAAAAGTTGAAATCTGTGTGCTAAAAGGTCATAATTCATGGAATGTCATAAGATTTGGCTCATGGAAACCTAATCAGATGGCTGGAGATGTTGGCAATTTACAACCTGCTCACATAAATGGGTGAGCAAGTTTTTACAGTCTAAATTATTGACCTGCATGGTTCTTTGCCCCGACTCATTCCTTACATGTAGGCTCAATCTTTTCAGTACTTGAATTACTGGTTCCACACAGCCAGGAAAATAGCTTTGTAGTAATCAGAATGTTACCCAACTATATTGTTTACTTTATTGTAAATACTGTTGAACAGTGGTCAATAAACAGTTTTATAATCCTTTTTAAAAAAGTAAAACAAGAAACTTCTCTGTTAATTTTTAAATGACTTTCTAGTTTTAAATTATTATGTGTATCAGGGAATATAAATTCAGAGTACTAGTGCTAAGTAGCATTAGTCAATATATATATACACTCTAAGAGGAAAATCAACATCAATGGTGATCTTAAGTCTGATTGGAAAATTAAGGGATGACATGTGCAAATCCACCATCATCAGTTAGTTCAGGATAATAACCATCAAAGTGTTAATTAATGCATTAGGTGCAGGCTTAGAACAGGTGCAAGTTTGAGAGAAAGGGAATGGGCTGAGGATATATCTCAGTGGTAGAGCACTTGCCCAGCATGTGCAAAGTCCTGGGTTCAAGCACTACAGAAAAGAAAAACTTCATAGAGTGAGGAAAATCTTACTCGAGTCAAGAGAGAATTCTAGACAAGGTGAATATTTTTAAAAATGGCATAATATTGGAATGTGTATTTTATTTAAAGATGCATTTTATTTACAGATCAAAAAAGCTGGCTTTATTGGAGCCGAATATTGCTAGAGTAACAAGAAATAAGATTGCTTAAAGTAGAGAAAACACAGATTACAAAGGTTCTTGGAAGTCAAACTAATGAATTTAAATTTTATGCTGCTGCAAATACAAAGAGGTTGAAATTTTTTCCAATGGGTCAACAATCTGATGAGAGCAGTTTTTAAGGAAGAGTAACCAGGAATTAGCATTCAGGGTGGATTGGAAGGACAGGGCATTGGGAAGGCTCCTGGGACAGAGAGAGGTCACTCTTAGGTGAGAAGGGGGTAGAATCAGGTACAGCAAGACAGGTGCAAGAAAAATTTGTATGTTCTAGGATTGTCTTACATTTTAAAGAAACCTGTTTTAAAAGAAAGGGAGGGAAAAAGTCATAGATGAAATAGAAACATGAGCCCTTAATTATATGTGTTTATATGTTTACTATGATAAGCACCATGACTAGGACACCAAGGGAAAAAAATGTAAGTACTCTTAGGAAGGAATTGGTGATTTAGGTGATGGTGAGATAGACATGTGGGATTGAAGTGGGTAGAGAATGGGACTGAGCTGCTATAAGGAGACAGCTCCATGAATAGAGGAAATAGCAACCAAGCATTCCTTAAATCAAAAGAAGTGATGGTTTCTTAGACAGTGTGGAACTGATCTCAACTTCCAGGAAAGGTACCCACTTGGAGGTGGCAGGAAAAGAAATAAATGAACTACAAAAGCAGTATGAAAATCAGGAATGGTGTAATGTCACTGGAGTCAAGGGGAAGATTCTTTTCCAAAGGATGGTGGTCCACGCAATTAAAATTTACAAATTAGAGGCCAAGAAAGTTTCGAAGAACAAACTCATTCCATTGCATGACAATTGTTTTAATAAAATATTGGGACACAGGCCAGATCGAAGGGAGTTCATGAAACCCTGGAGAGAATAGGAATGTCAACTCAGGGTGAATTCTCCTTTTCTAAAATGAGACCAAAATGACCAGAACAGCCTGGAACTGATATGTAAGACTTCAAGAGTTCCCTTTGTTTTACTTAAAGGTAATAAGTGTTAGGGACTGACAAACTCAATTTTGTTACCAAATTTCTTTATCTCCCTGATTTCTTATCACTTCATCCAATGAAAACAAATAACACAATAATATTTGCCTTGCACAGCTGTTTTGAGCATAAAAATGATTCATAGTAGAGGGTTCAGCACTGTGCGTGACATAATTCATTGACAAATTGACTTCTCTTTTCATCCTTTGAGTAATTCCAGATAAGATAGAAGATATGGAATTTCCTTTTCTTAAAATATTAAAAACAATCAATTCACATATAAACTACAAATTTCAATTCATCTTGGATGTCTTGAGTGTGGTCCTGCTAGGAGAGGAGTTGGTTGAATTTGCTCTCAAGACTGTTTCTATCAGTGTGATTTGATAATGTCATATAAAAGCTTGTAATTGTCAGAATTTTCTCAAGTCATTTAGAACAGATACAGCAACATCAAAACCAATAAGTTGTTTTCTAGCTTCATAATAAAATATCTTTTTTCCCCCAAAGATATTGTGTTTAGATCTATTCTTATTTTTCTGTTTGGGATAGCAATTTCCCTCAATTTGCAGCTTATCCTACTTCTGGTCATTGGCCAACAATAAAACAGCTCTTGGAATGTGAAATTGACAGGTGTCTATTAAAGAGATCTTCTGTGATAAATGGGATATTTGATTCCTTTAAGATTGTTTCTTAGATGTGATAATAAAGTCGCTTTTTAGAAAAGCTAGCCTAATTCAACTCTACAGGTAGATATTACAAGCAAAATCCTGCCAATTCCACTATTCATTCATAATTCTATAGCTTGTTTTTGAAAGGGTTGACTCAGAGTAAGATAACTGTGGTACATAGCGAATTGTGTATTTCGCTGAGCAATTGCTGCTAAAATCAACATCACATTCATTTCATGAGGTTATTTGGCAGCCATTGCCCCTGGCACTGGAGATGTGCAGAATTAAAGACTGAACTTGAGGAGTGAAAGCTCCCAAGAGCTGTCAGTCAAGTGGAGGAGACAGACATGGGAGCAGATATATTATTCTGCAACGTGCCAAAAATGCTGAATATGAACAATGTAGAAATGTAGAGCAGGAGAGCATCTGGCCCGCATCATCTGAGGAAGTGTTCATGAAGGGTTTCTTCCATGGACGGCTCAGCAGGGTTTTATGAAGTAAGTGGAAGCTTACTCCCAGTTGTTACCCTCCACAAAATTGGGAGGAATATCACAAAACTGTGACTCCTTCAGGAGGCTGGCTACCAAAATTAACGAGAAAAGGAAGGGTTGTGCACTCCACAGTCTCATGCCAGCTTCTTGTCACCAAATCCCTTATGGGTTCAGACATTCTGTGGTGGCCAATGGTGAGGCAGCAGGGAGGGTCAGGACTGTGACCCTAACTGACTTTTTCTATGCAAAGAAAACATGGAACCAGCAGAAAAGAGGTGGCTCCACCTAAAGTCCCACAGTGCGTCCTGAGCCTGATCAGTGCCTCTGTTCATCACCAATATTTTATAAGGCTTCCTTTCCCATCCGAGGTGAAAGTTGTCTACACTAACTGTCCTGTGGTGTTCAGCCATGTGGCTTTTGAACACCAACTGCTAGTTATAGTTCCAAATTATTGTTATAATGCTAGTTATAACCCCAGAAAACACTACACTGTGTGAAACACTCCCGAGGGCCTGGTACTGGTCTCACTGGGAACCTCTGTCTCAACCCCTGGCTTAACCATTTGGACTGTGGTCAGCCACTGGAGGAAGGGCTGTCCATCTTTAAGGAGAGCATCCGCAGTCCATGCAGGCATCGGATTCATTTCCATTCATTCACTTATTCATTCATTTAGTTAATCATTAATAAATGTTAATTTGAGCCTATTTTATTCCAGTTATTACTCCAAGCACCGGAAAAGAGCATTAAGGTTAAAAATATATATTTACTGCTATCTTAGAGGACCTTGAATGTCCCCAAAAGGCCCACTTGTCAAAAGCTTGATCACCAGTGTGTGGCACTATTGGAAAATGGTGGAATCTTTGGGAGGTAGGGCTCAGTGGAAGGAACTTAGGTCATTGGAGGCATGCCCCTGAGGTAGGTAGTAAGATACCCACCCCTTCCTGTCTCTCTCTTCATTTCCCTACTACCATGAGAAAGCAGTCTTCTTTGCCTTGTGCTCCTGTCATGATGTTCTATCTTGCTTTAGGCTCAAAGCAACAAGGCCAAGCAACCTTGGACTGAAATCTTTGAAACCAGAAGCCAAAATAAACCTTTCCTCCTTTTAAGTTGATTATCTCAGGAATGTTGTCACAGGGACAAAAAACTGACACTTACTATGAAAACACCTGTACTTGGAGCTGGTTCTAACCATTGCTTCTTTGTGACTCTTCCTGAGATCACTAAGACTAGCACAGTTTTTTTTCCCCCCAGAAGGTTCTGAAGTAGATCAGAGTTCAGCTCCACATCTGAAAAAATTACCCTGTATTCTCTTCCCCATACCAAATTTATGCCCCAGCCTGCTGTGAAGCAGATCCTGTCAGAGGTTCTGCAGTAAGATAAAACAATCCATGAAAATACTCTAAGATGCAACTTAGAAACACTCCGTAAGACTATAAAAGTCCTCCAGTTATTAAATATCCTGGGATACAGTAAATGATGCAATCCTAAGGAAATTAATGTTTGGAATTATTGTTAATTTTGAAAAAGAATTTATTTCCAACTCCAAAGTCTGTTGCTCTTGGGCATTTCAAGTTTTCAGAAATTAAAAGCCCAAACTTTCCTTCCCATTTCTTCAACTGCACAAATTGATGGCCAGGACCTTAAAGTAGCTGTCCTCAGAGACTATCCTTCACTGAATTATTTGCTCAATTCCTTCCAGACATTAAGTAGAGTCTAATACTGTTAGAGTTTAAAAGTTGAGAAAACACAGTTTTTCTCAGCACTTACCCACATCCACAGACTTAGGACATAATTCAAGCTTCAGTCTGAAGCAGTTATGCCAGCAAAGATGGGCTCCCAGAAGACAGTGCGTAGCTGCACGTGATCATCCAGGTCCTGAGGGCATCATCTGTGTCCTAGTCCATCTGTGTCCTTCCCAGCGTGGCACAGTGCACCCCTACAGGACACTGTAGAGCCACCTTGCAAAAGTCCATAGTGGAAAAATGGTGTCCTCAGAGGGGGGGAGAGGAGAGGCAGAAAATCTTGGCTTTGACTGCAGAGGAGTCCAGGCACCAGTGCCGGTTGTCCAGAGGCCAAGAGCTGTCTATTTCAATTCAATTAGGGGGAGTCTTACTGTGGCAGAGAGTGAACAAATGCAACGGCAGCATAGGGCTAGGCTTGCACGTAATTCCTTTCTATCCAGCCCTGGCTTCTCCCTCTCAGTTTCCTTCACACTTACAGTTATCTATCTAAAGCCTCAGTCAGATCTCCTAACTCCTGTAGGGTGAGTTCTAAACTCCTTGGCTCAAAAAAGCATAGAACTTTATGGCCTTATCCAGTGCACTTCTGTATTTCTCCTGGTCTCTCGCCCGAGCTTCCTGTCCCATCAAACACACGTGCCGGGTATCCCATACATCCATGTCTTCAGCTTCCTGTTCCTCCTGGGAGGCCCTTTTCCTTTCGTAGATCTGGGAGGGTCTCTTCTTACTGTTAAAAGAGACCCTCTGTGTCAAGTCTTGCCTAACCCTGGCATTCCCAACACACTTCCATTCTTTCATCCAAGTTTCCCTATATGATTTATACATGCTCTTTATCTCCCCCCCCCCCGTGTGTGTGTGTGTGTGTGTGTGTGTGTATGTGTGTGTGTGTGTGTGCACGCATGTGCGCGCACGCATTTGTGCACCACATGCATGTGTGGAGAGAGGGGGTGGAGAGAGAGATATACTTAACTTATGGACCTTTCCTTCCTCTGGTTTCTCTCTGTACCTTGAAGTTATAGAAACTGCTTTATACTGTTGAAGCCTGATACACAGAAGAAACATGCTTGCTAATAGGATTGTGATCATAAAGACAGAAATGATCATAATGAAAGCTTAACTTGTTTATGGGGAAAAAGCATCTTACTTCAAACTTGGCAAATGTATTATTCTGCAAAATGAGGGGTTTTAGATGATAGAACTCTTGAGTCTCTCCTAGCTCTAAAATTAGCTGGAATGTTTACGTAGGAGAGACAGTGCCATCTAGTGGAAAACTTATTTTACTTTTTCTTTTGAAGTTGACTCACCATCCCCATTTTATGTAATCCCAGCATTTTAAAATAATGTCAGTGGTCGTGGCTGTTCTGAAGTTCTGTTAGGATTTTGGTATTTGGAGCTACCCAAACACAAATATTCATCTTAGAAATACAGCAAAGACTATTCAGAAGGGGAAAATTCCCCGTTTTCTAGCAAGGTGTGAGAAATCCAATTCCTCAGATGTTTGCAGAAAGTCATAATAGGTGGGATGGTTATGGGTGCCAAAGACATCACAGTGAATAATCCAAAGTTCCCCCACCTGTGGGACTTACATTTGTTGTTGTTGTTGTTGTTCAGAAAGCAGAAAAAGCAAATTTGCAAGAAATAAACAGGTTTTGATTATAAGAAACAATGCAGGGTGACGTTGGGAAAGGACAACATGGGGTAGGGTTGGCCACTCTGACATGGTGACATTTAAGTTGAGCAAGAAGTCAAGAGCTGAAGAAAGAGCTGCCAGCCATAGCAGAGGCTGTGGGCAGGGTCTTCCTGGGATGGAGTACTTGCAGGAAGCAGTGATCATCTGAGAGGAGGTGCCAGGTTCTGTGGGTTTGCAGGCCATGGTAAAGAGCAGGTGTTCTACAGTAGGCATCATGAGAATCCACTGGAGCATTTCAGGGAAAGCAGGAGCACAATCTGATTTAAATTTGCAAACACTAGGGCAGCTTGGTAGAGGACATTGCAGATGCTCTTTGGAATTAGCTCCACTAGAAGGATGTCACGAAGGCAAAGGTGAAGGATCGGCATCGTGGTGATAGCCATGGGGCTGGGATGCTCTGAGGTGTATTTTGAAGGTTGGATGGAATGGATGTGGGAGTAGTGAGGACAGAGACAGAAGGAAAGAGAGAAAGGACAGAGAGAGGGAATCAAGTATTACTAGAGTTTTAGGCTTGAGCCATTTATTGAGATAAGGAAGATTTGGGGAGAACAGTTTGGAAGGGGGTGGTGCTGTGGTTTGAATGTGTCCCCCAAGTTCTGTGATAAAACTTAATCCTCAGATTCATTTGTTGCGGGTATTTGGTGATGGGCCTTTGGGAGGTAATTAGGGTTTGATGAAGTCCTGATAGTAGGGCCCCAGGATGGGACTAATGGCTTTATAAGAATAGAGAGACCAGAGCTAGAGGCTCCTGCTCTCTCATCCCATCACCATGCAGCTGCAAGGCCCTCGCAGATGTAGCCCCTTCAATCTGCACTCCCTAGACTTCAGAACTGTGAGAAACACATTTCTGTATAAATGACCCAGTCTGTGGTTTTGCAATATGGGAACACAGAACAGACGAGAACAGGTGGGTGGTGGGAGAGACATCAAAGCACTTCTTCACTTATTAGGTTTTTATGGAGTGCCTTTTATGTGCCAGACATTCTTAAAACTCTGGGGACGCAGCAGTGAGCAGGACAGAGATCTGTGCTTCTGTGGAACTTGCATTCTCTTTAGAGGAGAAGATAATCAAACGAACAAGTTAAGTATAGAGTTACACAGAAGGCAATACTGGCTCTGAAGAAAGATCAGGCAGGAAAGGAGACAGGGAATGGTCCGAGAATTTACATAGGGAAATGCTTCCCGGGTCTGTGACATATGAGTAAAGATCTGGAGGAATGTTGGAGAACAAGCTGTGTGGATACAGGGGACAAGGAATCCAGGCAAAAAGAACAGTAAATGCGACAGCCATGAAGCAGGGCTGTGCCCGGGTTGGTGAACAAAGCCGAGACAGTAAGAAATGAGAGCTGTCGGGGTGGGAGGAGAGCAGTCCAGCTTCTGTTAGTCCGGAAGGGCCATTGTCATGGCCTTGGCTTTGTATTGAGAGAATGGGAAGCTGTTAGGCAGCTCTTCAGCACAGTGATGACCTGGTCTGACTTCACTTAAAGAGTAGCATCTGGCTGACATTTTGAGAACAGAGGAAAGAGTGGGGAGAGCCGAAGGAGGAAGTCTCATAAAGGGGCTTCAGCAATGGTCCAGGCAAGACCTCAGAGTGGCTTGGACCAGAGTGGTGGTGGGGAGCAGAGGTAAAGGTAGCTGTGGGTTTGGTGGCTCTATTGACACATTATTTATTAAATCCTATATGACTTTCCTAAAGAGAAGACAAATGTCAGGCATGGCACCAAGTTTTTTCTGAAAATTGATCCCATCACAGTTTTGCTCCTAAATGAAGATTAGCTGTACAAACACCAACTTAAAGATCCTTAGTCATGACCTGTGGTGACTTCATATCCAATTTAGTGTAAAATGTGCAACTTCCCTATGAATAATGGAGAACTGAGAAACTTCTTTCTTTCCAGCTCTATGACGGGGAGAGTGAAAACGACCATTTGGCTGGAACATTCTGTGGTTCCACCATACCTGCTCCTTTTATCTCTTCCAGTAACTTCCTCACGGTTCAATTTGTCAGTGACCTGACTCTAGAAAGAGAAGGATTTAATGCTACATTTACCTTCGTGGACAGTGAGTAAATTGAGACTTTTTTTTTAAATATAGACTATGAAAAACATGTGTATTTACGTACTAGAAATAATGCGTTCTTATTACATTTACATTCAAGAACTAAACTTAATGTTAATTACTCTCTTGGTTGATTACTGAACTCATGTCATTCCCTCTGTCTTTAATTTGTGTTATAAATTTGATAATCTTTAGTCAAAAATGTATATCTTAAATCCTTAATAGAAAGATGTCCTGTCTCTCCTTTGGGCCAGGAGGGTAGGAAAAGCAGAATTTTAAAGACTACGTGTGAGGAGACAAGAGTGAAACATCTCCTACATTGTTTCTTTCCTCCCTCTTCAGTGACTTGTGGTGGAACATACAATGCAACTTGGACCCCACAAAATACTTCATCATCCTATTTATCAAACCGGAATGTTCCATTGTCCACCTGTACTTGGGTCATTGAAGCCCCTCCCCACCAGCAGGTGAAGATAACTGTGTGGGCGCTTCAGCTGCACTCGCAAGACTGTGCACAGAACTACTTAGAGTTTCAGGACTCGCCAGAGGTAATGATTATGGGATGGATGACAGTTGCATCTAGTGACCTTGTCACTACTAGTATTTGCAAAACACTTGAAGTGATGAAGGCATGATTCAATAAATCCTCAAAGTTAATTCCAGCATGGTGTTTTTCAGCCAGACCCAAGGTTCAGGTGAATCGGAACACTTGAACTTGGTTCTATAGGTCAGGCACTTTCAAACATGCAGATTCCTAAGGATGACCTGGGCATCTTGTTAAAACTGAATACTGCCCAGGACCCACCTCTGAGATGGATTCCTCCACGTAGTACCCATGAATCTAAATTTTTGATGAACATCTCTGGTGTCCTGGTAACAACACCAGAACTCCATGAGTCACACTCGGACAAACCCTTCTAGTTAGTGAGATCTGTGAATAAAATGGATGGAAGGAATCCACCCAGTACACAGGAAAATAAGCCAAGAAGCCATTTCATGCCATGCCAGTAGCACTGTATTCATGTAATTATGAGACAGAATAAAGAGGGGAAAAAAAAACTCATTTGGCAAAAAAAATGAAGAAATTTTAAAAAAAGAAAAGCTGAGTCTTACTTTCCCATGAGCAAGGTGTTGTGGAGACAGTTGGGACATATAAGTGGGTTGTTAATGGATTAGAATATCATCATTATACAGCTAGGTAGTTGAAATAATGGGATTACCCAGGGGAACTGGTAACTTGAGGGCTCAAGAACTGAGGATGGTTGCAAGGGAGAATATCTGGGAATACCTGGGCTGTCTTTGCAGTTTCGAGAGTGACTAACTTGTTCATTCCAAGGCGATTGTTCAAATCCCCTTGTGCAGGCAGTAGCAGAGTCCCTTCTGTCACCTTCTGAATTTTCACAGTCTTCCTCATCATAAAGCTGGGGTTTCCTAATTCTTACACTCCCCTGTCTTAGGGGGGAGTCAGTTTATCTGACTCCAACATGAAGAGGTCCAAGATGTGCAGGCTGCTGCGTAGACACCAGATTTTCTGATTTTGTGCAAGTCTTAGACACTGAGATTAGTGCTGTGCTCCCGTGGTGGCCAAGACACAGGATCATCATCATTCTATTGCTGATGGTTTCTGGACCAAATTCCCATTCCCCAATGGGCGCTTCACCAGAAGGGCTTACAGCCAAGTGGGATAAGATCCTTTGGGCATAAAAGCTGTTTCTATCTCCCATTGCTTTATGAAGCTGAGTCAATGGGGAATGGAGAAGACCCCTCAACTAGGCACAAAAATGGCATCAACAGGGCACAAGGCAACTGTGGAACTTGACAGCCGCTGGACTTGCCTCCAATAAGCCCCAATGTTTGTCATAACTGAATAATGTCCTTCAATTGAATGAATAAGGAAAAGACCAGGAATTTCATCCTGGGTAGGTAGAGAGGAAGGATTTAAAAAAAAAAAATGGTGATGGACTGGAGGAAATTGGAACTCTATGCTCTCCAAGAGTAAAAAGAGAAGCTCTAATTGGAAGGTTGTCAAAGGATTCTATGGTGGGGGCATAAGACAGGATGGCAGGTATGCTGCTGGCCTTGGGGTAGGCAACTACAGAGAATGGAGATGAACATCACTGGTTAAGAAGTTTAAAGTGGGGATGTTTAATGAACTGTCTGTAAAATCACCCAAACCTCTACAAGTTCAGAAAGGAACTGGGATGCAGAAAATTACTTGTGATAAGATACCACAAATCTTTAGTAAATGAAGGGAAGTAACCAGGAAGAAAGTAAAGAAACATGAGGAAAAGGGTCAGAGAGTCTCTTTGGCCGCATGTAGAGACTTTCAAAAGAGAACCTGAGGTGAGGACAGACGCCGCAGTGAGGAACGTGGAGCAACACCCCCCACCCCTGCCCTCCACTCTTACTCAACGAATGGTGGAGCATGGAAAAAGAACGGCCTCCCTCAGGAGACTGCTGGAAACCCAGGTTTCACTGAAGGCCACAAAATGGAAAGGCGAGGGGTACAGACAGAGGGTGGTTAAGAATGCAGCTGAAGTTCAGAGGATACAGCAGGCAAAGCTAGGAAAGGACCAACAGCAGCAGGCAGTGGGATGGGCATGGGCATAGAAACACGGATCAGTAACAGGAGTCTGCAAGCTGGGGTGGAGCATGCGCCTTCAGTAGGTGCCCAAGAACTGCAGGTAGTAGAGAGGTACTTGTCACCGGGAGGCTGCCAGTGTCCTGACTTTGGTACAAGTTGGTTTTGTACAAAACGGATAGGTGTTTTACTGCATTTACCCAATGCTTTTGAAAGGGAATGTGGGTTGCCCAAGTCTTATAAAAGGAATAGTGCACCTCATGACAGGCACTGATTATGTTGGGGGACTCAATATTGTCAACGGGTCTGCTTAGGTTTGCTATAAGGAGCAAAGGGCTGGATCAGCGGAAGGGTCTTAGTCTTACGAGCCCAGGATTGTGGGAAAGGCTTGAGTAGGAGACCTGCAGTGAGCTCAAACACCTGGCTCTGCTCAGAACAAGTACACAGGCCTCAGCCGTGATGTAGTCTGGGAAGGGAGCAGTCTTGATTTCTGCAGGGAAGTGTCTGTTCATGATTTCAGCAGATACTTGGCCCCCCATCTCCCATCCTTCCAGGAAGGTGGGCATTTGTCAAGTCCAAGGCTAATGATAAGTCTTGCTGCAGAGTGCTACAGAGGCTAGAGCTGGGTTCCATGGTTAAGTATGTAAGCCATGCTTTCACAGTAGAGTTTCTGGAACAGCTGTCCTCTCCTGGAACTAAATCTAATATGATTTGGCTCCCTTTCATTTTAGAGTGATGGAAGAGTCCAATTCTGCGGCAGAAACATTTCAGCACTGCCCGAGTTTTATTCCTCCACAAGCACTGCCATTGTGGTTTTCAAATCTGAAGTTTTAAACAGCAACTCTAGAGTGAGTTTCACCTATCAGATTGCAGGTGAGCCCTGGAGCTTCCATCTTTTCTCAAGAAATATGGCCATGGGTACAATGACCAATAGAATTTAAGGTAACCCATACCCACATGAGGTAAGACTCTTAACTAGAATCCAGGCCCAATTTACCAAATTCCTAAAGCTGGTTCCTGGTAACATAAGGTGACTATAACACTAACTGAAATATAGTACAATGTAATAATTTTAAAATATTCCAGTTATTTTATTAATTATTATATTATATATTATATATAATCATATAATTACATATTATATATCATTATTTATATTATTATATAATTATTTATTATACTGACAGCATACAGGAGTCACCACATATCTTCACAAAAGCTTATCCACATGAAATCCCCCTCTCATACAATTCACCTATTCAAAGTTTACAGTCCAGTGAGTTTTAGTATGTTCACAAAGTTGGGCATTGCTGTATCTTAGGAAATGATTTTATAAAAACCTGAAAAGGGTTACTCAGTTACTATCAATGAGAAGTTTATTTTCAGAGACCACTTTATTTAATGTTATTTTGAACCTGATTAAAAGCTGCCTTTGAGTCCAACAAACAATAAAAATGGGTATTTTGGGATATTTTTTACTAAAAGGAGCAATGATTTTCTGTTCTATCAGAATGATTAATTCATCAAAGGATTTAAAGTGAAATCCTCATGCAAATCTCTGCCTGGGAGGTAGAACCTTTGAGTCCAAAAAAGGGTCCAAGTGATAGCTACCAATACCTCCCTGTGATCATAAAAGTTCAAAGGACACCAGGATGTCCTTCAAAGAAAGCTCTCATGTTTTATATCCCACGTGGGGGTGTTCATGTTAAGGAGCCCCCATACCACATCTATGGGATGCATTGTTCAGGTCACTTCTCAGGTCTCACTTGTCTCAAGATAAACGAAGAGGCTGGATTAGCTTTCCCTACAGTTTGTTCAGATTTAATAGTCTTTTAAAAATATTTTTGTCAAGTTGAAAGAACACTAAGTATTTGTGTGCATGCATTAACTGAGAATTTTTTTTTCTCTCTAAGACTGCAACAGACAATACAACAGAACATTTGGCAATCTGAAGAGTCCTGGATGGCCAGATAATTATAATGATAACCTGGATTGCACTATTATTCTCACAGCCCCGCAGAACCATGCCATTTCCCTCTTTTTTCATTCATTTGACATGGAGGACTCAAGCAACTGTGCACATGATTTCTTGGAGGTAACATGCATTTGGGTGTCTTTGAACAATTACTTAAAAAGATGATGGATCAGAATTTTTCACTTTTTTTCTAGTGCTGCTAGTCTTTATATGCCCCTTATTCATTTCCTTAATTATTCATGTCTCTTTCATTCCATAAAAATTTACTAAGCACCTTCTAATCCTGGACTGGAATTAGAACAGGGAGCAAAACATGTTCAGGGCCCTTCAGAGGCATGATCTGAAGGGAAAGACAGGTGGTGTTTTAAGACAAAAGACCTGACAAGAACAACATAGAGGAGGGAAAGTTTATTTGGGGCTCATGGTTTCAGAAGTCTCAGTCCATAGATGGCTGACTCCATAACTCTAGGCCCAAGGTAATGCAGATCATCGTGATGGAAGGGTATGGAGGAGGAAAGCAGCTCAGGACATGGCAATCAGGAAGCGGAGAGAGCAAGCTCTGATCACCAAGGACAAAATATAAATCCTAAGGCATGCCCCCAGTGACCTACCTTCTTCAGCCACACCCTAACTGCCTACAGTTACCATCCAGTATTAGTGGATGAATGCACTGGTCAAGGCTCTCATAACCCAATCATTTCACTTCTAAACTTTCTTACATTGTCTCACACATGAGCTTCTGGGGGACCCACATATCTAAACCATAACAGATGCTGAGAATCAATTATAACACCACGAAAAGACTAAGTCCATCAGAGTAAGAGCACTTGACTCTGGAGACAGTAGGTGTCTTTAAGGAGGTTACATGTGAAGTCCTACCTGAAGGACAAGAGGGAGGTCCAAGCAAAAGGTAGTGAAGTGATCTTGGAGGTGGAGGATGGCACTGGCTTCAGAAGTGCCATCTGAAGATAAAAATGGAATGACCAATGCTAAATAGTTTCCTAATTTCCCTGAGGACTACAGTATGTTTGGGGCGTCTGCTCTATTCCTTGAATGAGTTTTCTATAGGTGCAGGAGATGTGCTGTTCCTTCCTCTGCCACCACCACCAGAGGGCGCTAATTTGGTTGGAGAGGTCTTTGCAGTGTGCTTCTCTTCCACCCTGCACCAAAGCACACTGAGAAAGAGCAGACCTCTGCTCCTCATGTGGCTGCACCTCTGTGATTGTCCAGTGTCACTGGAATGGCTCCTGGGAGTCTGGTCTGCTCTACCTCACCTGCACTGCTTATGTGCAAATTGATGTCGTCACATCGTTGTTCACAGGGAGATTTTCTAAATGAGCTTGGCTTTGAATCAGCTGAGGCTGTCTACATTGACCTTGTTGTACATACACAAGAAGCTTCAGAAAGACTTGAAAATGTTTATTTGCCCTCCTCTATGCTTGATGTGGAGTTTTATTTTTTTCTACTGTGTTTTTTTAAAAAAATTTTTTAGTTGTTGATGGAGCTTTATTTATTTGCATGTGGTGCTGTGTAAGCTGCCTGTCATGGCCAGCCACGGCGCCACGGGAAAAAAAACTCGGAGGCAGAGTAAAGCTTTTACTACTTTTACTTCTACTTTAGCTTAGAGAGAAAGAAAGATAGAGCTTAGCTTCTTCTTGTCTTCTTGTCTTGTCTTTTTCTTAGCTTAGAGAGAAAGAAAAATAGAGCTTAGAGAAAGATTATTTTTTAGAGCTTCTTGCTTCTTTCTTCTGTCTTCTGTCTTCCTCGGGAGCCTCGGCCTAACTCTGACCAGCCCTCGGGAGCCTCGGCCTAACTCTGACCAGCCCTCGGGAGCCTCGGCCTAACTCTGACCAGCCATTACTTCTTCTATCTGGTTTCTCTTCTGTAACCGCTCTGCCTACGTTCTGGCCGCTCTGATTCTTTTCTCCGACCCGAACTCTTCTTCTGACCGATCGAGCTACTGCACGACTGACTGAATGAATTCTCCGTCCTCCTAACTCGGACCACTTTCACCCGGTTATATACCTTCAGCTTTGCGGGTGCCTACAGGTGCGTCACATACATATCAGGTGGAACTTATGGCTTCCAGCTAGCTACAACAGCCCTTCCTAATTAGGGCTCCTTCAGTGCTGAGAATTGAACCCAGTACCTCACACATGCTAGGCAAGCTCTCTACCACTAAGGCACAACCCCAGCCCTTCCTACTGCTTTTCAACTATTTTTCTTTGTACTGGGGATTGAACCCAGGGGTGCTTTACCACTGAGCTATATTCCCAGCCTACAATTTTTTTGTGTGTGTAGTTGTAGATGGACACAATACCTTTATTTTATTTATTTTTATGTGGGCTGAGGATTGAACCCAGTGCCTTACACATACTAGGCAAGTGCTCTATCACTGAGCCCGAACCCCAGCCCCCAGACTAATTTTTTATTTTTTATATTTTATTTTGAGACAGGGTCTCACTAAGTTGCTTAGGGCCTTTCCAAGTTGCTGAGGCTGGTCTTGAACTTGTGATCTTCCTGCCTCAGGCTCCCAAGTCTCTGGGACTACAGGCATGTACCACTGCACCCAGCTCTTCCCACTGCCTTTTTAATCAAGACTTT
Organism: Tamias sibiricus; assembly: GCA_025594165.1. Classification (NCBI taxonomy): domain Eukaryota; kingdom Metazoa; phylum Chordata; class Mammalia; order Rodentia; family Sciuridae; genus Tamias; species Tamias sibiricus. The sequence goes on along the minus strand of CM046669.1, from coordinate 76,573,044 downwards.
AAAAAAATAATTATTATTGTTCTGGTTGTACCTATGTAGTGTGGTATGTAGTGGGGTGGAGTGTGATAATTTGATACATGTACATAATGTGTAATGATCAGATTAGGGCAGTTATCCTTTCCATCTTTGAAATGGTCCAAAATTATTTGACCTGTACAGGATACACAAGTTAAAGAGAGTATGCAACTTCTTTTGCAGTCATTTTCTTTTCTGCTGGCTTCCTTTTTCAGCTATTTCTTGGTAGCTGTGGCCTTTTCCGCCTACCAAAGTCTGCTTCTGCTTCCTGCTACCAACAGCCTCTGCTCCCCTTCCTCTCCTCCACCTCCATTCTCAGCTGTCTTGGCTTCGGGTGCTTGTGCTGATTCCTCTACCCCATCTGCGATACCTGGCTTGGTACAGAGTTGGTGTCCCAGCTGCAGTCACCTTCAACATGACTCCTGGCGTGGCGTTCAACTCTCCTGGAAAGCTCTCCCCTCTGGCACTAATTTAAATGCCTTGTGAATCAGTATCTCTAACCATAGTACAGTGAATTTCCAGAAGAAGCTCATGCCTTTCTCATGGGGAATATTTGCTGTGACCAGCAATAGGGAAAAGGCAGAAGTAACAAGGAGAAAAAGAAGAGAGAAATACAGTATTGTTTGTGCCAGTCAGGACATTAAACTCAGACCTGTACACCTTAGTCACCAAGGAAATCCAATTATTTATATGAAGTATAAAGCAGAAACCAGGGGAGGAGTGAGATATGAAGAAAGACTCGAATAATCCTGTTAGGTCAGAGTCCCTGTGCAGCTCTTCTTAATTCTCCTCAAATCTGAGTCAACTGTCACTGAAGAGTAGCCTTTGCCATTTGCCTGCTGGATGCTGGGAGCTTGCTTTCCAACATTGGAGGGTGAGAACTGCACCTCGGGGTTGTCCTTTTTGTTCCATAGAATGGATCTGAAATTTACTGTCCAATAAGCAAAGAGAGGAAGCTAGGAATCAGCCTGTGAAATGTAGCAGAGTCTGGTTTTTGCAGGGAAGACTGTGGGCGGGGCCTCTTGGCAGCCCCACAGGAAGCTTTCACATTCCACTCATACTAATCCCAGTAGGCAAGCTCTTTCTGAGGACTCCCACTGTGTCACTGCTAACAGAGACCTGTCTCTAGACATCTTCAGTGTCCTCACTCCCTTACCTATGGCTGCTAGGTCCAGACCAAGGCCATCTTGTTTAAACATTTGGCAAAGTCATCCAGCAACAAGCCCTGGACGATCTTCTTCTTTTCCATTGGCTATTACATAGGCAGAAATAGAACCAAATCAACACAGCCTAGCAAGACCAGCACTGCACCTTGGGGACAACACCATGACTTAAGAAAAAACAGCAGTTAATCAGATTTTACAGTAAATGGATTGGAGGATCCTCTCAGATTTTGAATACATACATCAGTGAACTCAGACTTTATCCGTATGGATCTGGTTCAACCTATACATTGCCTGTATAACTCTCTCTCTGAAGACTCCCCAAGTGCTCTTCAGAGTGGGGCTGGTTGGGAATGCTCAGTAGGAACCCAGCTGGAGGACAAAATGTGGTTGCATTCACAGGGTGGTAATCTATCCCGCCACCCAATGCCCAATGACTCACTTCCTGTTTTTCTGTCTCCTCCAGACTGTGAGCTGAAAAGAAAAGCTACTCAGCCTTGGAATGTGTTGTTAAAATATATTTAACAACAGTCAGAAATACTATAGATTTATTGAGTTGTGTCCTTTTCCCACACAGAAATTGCTTTTGCTCTGAACTTTACTTTGTATGTTGTATCTTTTTTTCATAGTCCCTTTTCTGCTGAGTAGTTTTCAATGGGACACACACACACACACACACACACACACCACAGTACAATATAGTAGTTGACTGGAAACAGAGAAGGCAATGTTGCTCACACACACATCTTTTTTTAAAAAATTCACTTTAATTATATTTTTCAAAATGTCTCCCCAAAGCCAAGGCCATAGGATCATAGTATCAACTAATATATTAAAATGTGCCTTTGTGTTTTTTTTTTTTAAATGTTTATTTATTTACTTTAGTTGTACACAATGTAATGCATTTATGTTTACGAGGTGCTGAGGATCGAACCCGGGCCGCGCACGTGCAAGGCAAGCGCTCCGCTGAGCCACAATCCCAGCCCCTGCCTTTGTGTTTTAATTGCTTTTTTTTTGTTTGTTTTAATTTAAGTGACTGGGTATTTCTGAATCCAAATGAAAATGGTTTTTGATCTGAAAATTAAACACTTCTTTTCGCAAGTAAAGGTGACTTCTGCATGTATTTCCAGAGAACTCTTTTTTTTTTAAATATTTTTATTTATTTGCTTTTAGTTGTACACAATGCGTTTTATTCAATGCGTTTTATTTGTATGTGGTGCTGAGGATTGAACCCAGGTTGCCCACGTGCTAGGCGAGTGCTCTACCGCTGAGCCACAATCCCAGCCCTTTCAGAGAACTCTTACTATTATTTAAGGGTTTTGTTTATTGAGGTGGGAGTGTTGCTTTGTTGCTCAGGGTGGTCTCCAACTCTTGGACCCAGGGTGTTGGGCGTGCTGGGCAAGTGCTAAGCCCCACCCACAGACTCCCTTCATTCTTTTTTTTTAAATTTTAAGTTGTTAGAAATGACAGCAAAATGCATTACATTTCATATTATACTTATAGAGTACACTTTTACATATCTCCGGTTGTATACAAAGTATGTTCACAACATTCGTGACTTCATACATGCACTTAGGGTAATAATATTCATTCTTAAGTACATAAAAATATAAAGCTTTTTTTTTTAAAGTCATCGTTCTAATTCTTTCACACCTTAATGTATGTAGTGATAAATTGGAGAAGAAAGTATAATTTAAACATAATAATTAATGTTTTTAAAGGTAAGAAATGGAAGTAGTAGTAGCAGTTCACCACTACTTGGCAAGTATTGTGGAACTCTGCAGCCAAACCCCATCTTCTCTCAAAACAATGAACTGTATCTACGATTTAAGAGCAATAGTATAATTTCCAGTCATGGATATGAAATCATCTGGGCCTCATCACCCTTTGGTAAGACATCTGCCCTTTTGGGGGCAAAGCAGTGTACACAGAGCAAACATAAGGTGTCTAATAGAAAAGCACAATTAAAGTGACTTTCTCTTTTTAGCTATCTATATACTTCATGATTTCCTGTTAAAAATAGAAAGTTGTAATAGTTGAAATATTTAAAAATTCTATATTTATCCATTATTTCTATGTAAAAGAATATACACTTATGTACAAAGCATATAAAAAGAAGGTCTGAAGATCTTTAAATTCCTACATAAATTCTGTTTTATCAGAATTTTGACTTTTGGTTTGGTCATCACCGTGTCCTCTGAGAATTCAAATGAAAAAGCCAAATGGCTTACACATTCTCAAGTATATGTGAGCAGCTATGCTCTTCATAGTCCCTGTGACTTCTTGGCTGTCTTGTAGTTAATTGCTTTTTTCAGGGTTGTAACTTCTTGTATTTTTGGTTGGCTGGTTATTAAATAACTGAAGGAAATTTAAGTCATGTCAAAACAGTAACTCAAGAGGGGAGAGATATCTTCATGAATGTCCTGAATTGTCTGGAAAGCCTTCAAAATAAAAATGATAGAAAGAGCCAGGCATGGTGGAGCATGCCTATAATCCCAGCAGGTCAGGAGGCTGAGGGAGGAGGATCCGAGTTCAAAGCCAACCTCAGCAAAAGTGAGATTGAGAGCCTGTCTCTAAATAAAATACAAAATAGGGCTGAGGATGTGGCTCAGTGGTCAAGTGCCCCTTAGTTCAGTCCCTGGTATTTTTACCTCAAAGAAAAGATGGAAAGACTCATTTTAAATATGCTGAGGGGTAAAAACAGGGTCTTATCAAGACAATCATGGATAATGAAATCTTTGCAACTTAAGGAAGTTTAATGACTATCTCCAAAGCCCCAATTTTACATATGAGGAAGGAAAACACTAAGATTAATGTGTTGCCACAAATGCACAGCTAGACTGTGGTGAAGGGGGCCAGATGCCAGCCCAGGTGCCAGCCCAGGTGCTTTTTGGTTATGCCAGGCCATTTCTTCTGGATCCCCTTGGCTATCCAGCCTAACTAGTGATAACTTTGCTATACAAACAAACAAACCAAATAAATCAATACCTGTACCAACAGAGCTTTGACTTTAAGTATGTCAATCTTAAAACGGTCAGTTATTAGCTTGGCAAAAAATAACTTTTATTGTAAAGTGATTAGTATCAAAAGCTACAATAGCACAGTCTGGGTTCAGCCCATAATTTTACTTTTTTATATTTCTTTTTGCCTACAATTAATTGATTAGTTAATTTTGAATTGGTACCTTATAATTATATATGAGTTGTTGTTACATATTTGTGTGTACACACAATACAACATTATAATTTGGTCAGTTTCATTCCCTTGCACTTCCCCTTCAAAATTTTACCTTGAATTTGACAAGTGCACCATAAAAAACACACACATGACTTTACTTGGTCCTACAGTTATTCCATCACATCCTTTGTTTTTCCATTTTGTTCCTAACTTACTCTTTTCAAAGAATAGTGCTGGAGGAAGGTGCACCTGGGTCATGGTATACTGGGAGGGGAATGGGAGATGGGAGAGGCAGAGGTTGTGGGGGAAGAATGCAGCCCACAGAAGAAGGAACTAGAAGGGGGTTTGGCCCTCTGCTGTTCTTGCAGAGTCTCAGCCCCTCAAGAAGATAAAAAGGTCTACTTCTCCTACACATGCACAAAAGCTGACTGGTTCTGAGTTGGCTGAGTCAAGCTTCCTGCTGCTCTTTCCTTGCAGGCTGCGGTGGGACTCTTTATGGAGACAGTGGCTCCTTTACCAGCCCTGGCTATCCCAGCACATACCCAAACAACACTCACTGTGAATGGACCCCTCATTGCTCCTGCTGGAAGACCTGTCACCATCAGCTTTTACTTTATCAGCATTGATGATCCAGGAGACTGCGTCCAGAACTATCTTATACTCTATAATGGGCCGAATGCCACCTCTCCATCCTCTGGACCGTATTGTGGAGCAGTGAGTACAGCAAACACTTTTAGATTCCTACTTGTTATTTTAAAATCGTGACTCTTAAGGCAGACACATGCAAAGAACAAAGCCACAAGCCTTAGGAAATTTGGTATAGTTTTCTGATTTCTATTGGGGGCACTAGTGCCATCTAGTGGGCATCATGCTACACTACTCTTAATAGTTACCAAACCAAAAGAATCATCAGAATCATCCGTGAAATTACTTCCAGTTCCCACACATACCTGTGTTAACTTTTTAAAAGCTCCCATTGTCATTTTTTAAAATATTTTTGGTTGTATTTGGACACAATACCTTTGTTTTATTGATTTATTTTTATGTGATACTGAGCATCGAACTCGGTGCCTTGCACGGTGCTGGGCGAGTGCTGGACCACTGAGCCACAACCCCAGCCCCATCCCACTGTAATTTCGATGCCCTTCCAAAGTTTAATGCTTATGTTTGTTTCTAAATATATAGAATTATAGAAAATTTGGATATCTGGCTCCATTTCATCTATTTCTTGCTGAAATTTGCAGGAATTCTTTGAAGAAATGAACTAATAGTTTATTTTCATAAAGTTAAGATGTACTAGAGCCTTGCTAAATTGTAATATTGTGAGGATATGCCTTTAACATCCTCTTGTTTTACAAAGTAGCTGCTTAAAGAGCTGTCAAGTGAAATGTAGCTCCTTGAGCCTCCTGCATGCTTCGTGTTATGGGAGAATGCCATTGTTCATGGGAAATCCTGTATGACTCACAGCAGCAGGATCTGAGTATCTAGAAAATACAGGAAATACAAGGAAAATCAAAGAAGAGTTTAAAACTACTGTTAACTGACCATATTAGTTTGTCAACATTAACTGACCATATTAGTTTGTCAACATAGAATAAGAAGTTGAACCTTTTGCTTCCTGAATTTGCTTATGTAGCTCTTTATCGAAATTAAGGAGCAGATTAAAATGGCAGTAAGAGGTGGTTGTGCATAAGAATAAATGACATTGTACATGCTTTGATAGATCTTTTAGGAAACAAAATAACTCTCCTGCACCCACTTGAATAATTTGCTGTCTTGGGAATCAATCTGTGTTTTGATGACTCTTAGGTAAGGCTGAGGCAGGTAAACCCAATAATGTAAGCCTTGTGAGAGAAAGGCTTTTTGTCTGTTTAGCTCATTTTTTTTTTTTAAAGATCATCATGCTAAAAAAAACCCCATATATTGGTGGTATCTTATAAATATTTGCCCTATGAATGACTAAGAAATCAGAGGAAACTGAATCTCACCTCTTGCCCCCACACATTTCATAGATAATGTGCAAGTCAATTCAATTCCAAAATGAAACTAGATGTTGAGGATGAAAATAATCTATTTTACTCATATGATCATATTAGTTACCCCAAAGAAACCCCTGGGTAACCCAAGGTACGCATTTCCTCTCAACTTTTCACCCTGGGCAATACTCTTTCGCAAAGTATCTACATTAATTCTGGGCAAGATTACTTCTAGCAGTAAATGCAGGTTCAGTATTAATTCTTGAAACTTCTTTATATAATATTTGTTTAAAACTATAGTTACATTTCTAGAAAAATATACAAATTTTATAAAATTATAACTTTTGCTTTTCTTTTCTTTTTTCTTTTTTTTTTCTTTCAATTTTAGGACACTAACATAGCTCCCTTTGTGGCTTCTTCAAATCGAGTCTTCATAAAATTCCACGCTGCGTATGCAGTGTATCCATCCGCGTTCCGGTTAACGTGGGACAGCTGAGAGGGTAATGCCATGGGTTTCTCTGTACTGTGGCTCTGCTGCAGACAGCAGACGGGACAGAACTATGCCATCCTGGACTCCTGCCCATGCCACTGATCATAAGTTGAACTTTGATGGTTTGGTTTTCATCAAAGAATGTGTGGAATCGCTGTTTGTACATTAGTGTTCTTCTTCTTCTTGTTCTTCTTCTTCTTCTTCTTCTTCTTCTTCTTCTTTTTTTTTTGAATGTAAAATAATAATTTCTTGAGTTTTGGCAGTGCACACCTTTCTTTTAATTTTTGAGCTGAAATTTTTAAAAGTCTTAAAAGGGTTAGAAATTATTATGTAAATTTAAAAATTAGGATACAATGAAAGTATGATTTTCACTGTGAACGTCAAATTAGGGGTAATACACATTATGGAATTGTACACAATTAGGCTCCATTAATTTTTAGCTCATTAAAAGGTAGTCTTTCAGAAAAGCTTGCTGTGACCTCTAAATTCTTTCAATTTTTCTCCTATTTGCCTCAAACCTCTGTTTTTTCCTGGCTTTGCTGAGCATTTTTCCCCTCTACTCCCAGGACCCTGCCCAACCTTGGTTATTGAATTTTTTCTGTGCATTCTGCACCCTCTATTATCTATTATCCACTACTCTACATTCCTAGAACATTCCCTTTTTCTTTCCTTGTGCTGGGGTGGGGATGGGGGTCTTTCTTCCAAACTTTCTTTTTCGCCCAGGGCTGGGGGTGGTGAGGTACCAGGGATTGAACTCAGGGACACTCAACCACTGAGCCACATCCCCAGCCCTATTTTGTATTTTCTTTAGAGACAGGGTCTCACTGAGTTGCTCAGTGCCTCACTTTTGCTGAGGCTGGCTTTGAACTTGAGATCCTCCTGCTCTGCCACTGGGTTGGGCCACAGCACCTGGCTCTTCCACACTTCCATCTATATGCTAAGGATGTTTTGCTTTTTCTTTAAATATCTTATCCACTGATTACAATTCAGCTCAACACTATGACCTGGTTATAGCCTCCCAAATCCCATGAGTAGAATTTCTTCTTCTTCTTCTTCTTCTTCTTTTTTTTTTTTTTTTTTTTGGTGTTTTCATAACAATTTTTGTAATCAAATACGTGGACTGGGGATAGAACCCAGGGTCTTGAGCTTGCTAAATATGTACTCTACCACTGACCTACACCTCAATCCCACATGTTTTTTTCCTTAATCGTATTTAGTTGCATTTAGTCTTCCCTTATTAAATTGTGTGGTTTTGAGGACAGTTCTCGAGTGTCTCCACAATTGTTAACATTGGATTTCCTGTTGACAGATCATCATCTGTCCCTGTGATCCTGCTCTGTCCACGCCTTCTTTTGCCAAGTGAAGGCAGATCATCAGGAGGACAGGTTAATCCTGACTGGAAGACTCTGGAACAACCCCGTGACCATTAGAAGCTAGAAGATGGTTTGCAGCTACACAGGACTGGGCTTAAACTGTACTGAAAACAGACACCATGAAGGAAAACCGTGACAACTCCAGCCCCAATGAGTAGTCTCCAGAGTTGCTAAAGTCCCTACAGAGCCATTTGTTCTTAAAATAAGTTACTGAGCTAAAAAACTAAGAATAGGTACCACTGAAAATTAGTGCTCTACATTTTTGACATTGCTCCCCCAAGCAATGTACTCTTGATATTAAATTTCTTAAAAAATATAAAACTTAATATCATCATGATTCATTTGTTTACCTGTTTAAATTTTCCTCTTCTCTTTGCCAATATACACATAGTATTCATACCCCTGGACTATTACTGCACAAAATATTATATTCTACACATTACATTTGTTTTATTGAATGTTTTGCATGTTTCCAGTGTTCTCAATTATATTTTTTAATCATATAATTATCAGTTCTTATACTGTATGTAATTTATTCAACAGCCTCCTCTTTTCATATATTTGCTTTGTTTCTAACCTACTACTGTAACAGGTGAGCATTCAGTGGATCTTTTTAATAGAATTTTTAAAAACCTTTTTTAGGCTGAGGATGTGGCTCAGTGACTAAGTGCCCCTGGGTTCAATCCTTGGTATCAAAAGAAATTTTTTTTAAAAATTTGAAATGCATAGATTCATAGGAAGTTAAAATGATACTACAGGGAGGTATCTTGTTCCTTCACTCAGTTTTCCCCAATTTTCCATAATATTTTATGAGTTATTTCTTATAGGCACATTTTCTGGAAAGGTGGAAGTTCTTTTCATCTATTGACTTTATTGCTAAATTATTCACAAACAGTATCAGAAATTTTGTATTTCCACCACCAACCCACATTCTGCTTTTAGAAAATACTTCAGGTGAAAGCCAGAAGTTATTTTGATTAGCTAATTCATTTTAAGGAAAATCTCTAAGACTGCTCTGCATTGACAATATTCCTAGAAATAGGATAAAAACTAGTATTTTAAATCGTTTATATGAAAGAGAAACTCTACCAGTTTAATATATTTGGAAAAGCAAATTTTCAAATGATATTTTAAGGTGGACCATGTTCTAGACCTGACACATGGTTGGTTCTGCATGATTTTGTTCAGGTTAAACAAGGAATAAAGAGCATTTACTAAAGAGAATTATATTTATTACCAAGTAAAAAAGAATAAGCAAGAGCACAGAATAAAGAATTGCATAAGCCAACACATCCCTGAGAAACATGGGGTGACATTTGTAATCACTGGGTGTCTTGAAAATTCTTATATGAATAAGATATAACTGTATATGTATTTGTCCTCAAGGTTACATAGTTTCTTTAAGCACCACCATTGCCTATTGTTAGTTTCATAGCACAGTACATCAAGTTAAATAATACAGGTTGTTATTTAGGAAGTAGAATGAAGTTCAACAAAATGGCATATTGCTGTCCTATATGTTTCCACACCTGTAACTGAGATAGTAATTACCTTCCTTTTTCCACTGCCTCCAGAAGAGGAGAATTTACCAGAGATTTGTTTCATGTTAAAAATGCAAAGTGAAATCTATTAAGAACAAGAAACCCACTGAATGAAAGAAGATGTAGAATGTATTACTTCATCTATCCCAGTATTCAAATACTAGAGAAATTATTTCTACACTGAGTGTAGAGTTACATAAATAATATAGTCTCACCCTTAAAATCTCTGCTACCCTTAACTACGTATTATATAGTTAGATATTTCAACTTTATGTATGGCAATGTATTGGAAAAAATGGTGAATGTCATGAATAATGACATCAAATCCAAAATGTCTTGCCTGACTAGAACAATAGTTCAATTGTAACAAGATGAAATTTGATAGAGATAAACGTATGACCTTGTGCTTTTATCCAAAAATGAATTGTAAGATACAGAATGTGGAGACACATGACATAGGAACACGGGAATTTTGTCTGGAAGCAAGATTAACATGATGCAGCTGTCAAGAAGAGATGATTTGATATTAGATGGCATTATTTAAGCAATGGTATCTACAGGAGTCATTTTCACTGAAAGGGACATGCTTTTCCAGAAATCCTATTGGTGTTTCCAATAGGTATATATATATATGAAGCTGAAGAAAGCACTATTATTAAGGAATTTAAAAATTGAGAACTGAGAGAGAGGGAGAGGGAGGGAGGGGGGAGAGAGAAAATGTATGAGAATAAAGCTCATTTACAAAATATTCCCAGCTATCTAGAGAATAAGTTGTGATTTTCAGTAGGTTGGGAGCATGACTTTTTCACATATTGCAAAAGAGAAGTGAGTTTACTAACTTTTCAAGTAATTCAACTGAAAGGAAGAGAAAAGAATCCTGGTTCTATGCTCATTAGTAAGACCCATTTCATATCCTCTGGTTCTGCTTTACATTTAATTCACTCATTTATAAATGTATCCTGCATCTATTATGTGGTGTGTACTAAGCTTGCTGAGGATAAAGTGGGGAATGGGACAGCCATACAACTCCTACAACTGGTGTCTCTCTTCATCACGTGCACACTTTCCAGTTCCATCTTACTCGGGTTCATGAGTCATTCCCAAGGCACAATCTTCAATTTTCTTGTCTGGCGAAGCTTACATTAAGCCAATCCCCAGAACAAATGGCCAAGTGACAACTTTCCTGTTCCCAAGTTGCACCAGCATGAAGTTCCATTGCTAGTGATTGAAATTCTGGACAAGCTAACAATCAACTAGATACACCAAAATGTTGTTTTCAGACTATAAGTGGAATTTGAAAGGCCACACTGTAAAATTAATGGGTTTGAGGGTAAAGCAGGAGGGGATCTTATTTGGATGTTAATAGATAGTAGTATTCTGCATGGATCTGAAGGAACCCCAAATGCACAAATGTGAAGAAAAAGAAATGTCTGCTGTCTACCCATGACCATATACTGAACTAAGAAAGCTTCAAGATCATGTCTAAATCCACTTCAGATTATTGCCACTTCAGGTAATAATAGGAAGTGTAGACACCCTATCTGAGGAGGCGTTCATTCGGAAACAAGAGCCAAATACCAACACCACCTCCTCTTCCCAACTTCCTTGTGATTCATCAACTAAAAGGTTAATGCTTGACCTCCAAGGGGCTTTAGAACATTGTTCTAGCACTACCTTGTAGCCTTTCTGATTTCATCCTTCTGGGTATTACCCATTCCTACCCCCCGCATAGTTCTGAATCTAGTGTTGGGAGAGCCTAAGGAGAGGCCACCACCTGCCCTCTAAAGGCCCAGTGGAGTCTGCTGATACTTGAGGAATTCTTGTGACAAAGGACCTAGGAGAAAAATGAGTCATGACAGTTTGAGACCAGGAGATGCCTGAATATGGATTCTACTTGTTGTGAATTCCTATTAAATTTTAAGTCCTTTTTATGGGAGGAATTTTTTAAAAACCCACTACATGCTGGCCAGGAGCAGCATTAACATCATTAAGTACATTAAGAAGAATAAGAATATCTACATAGCATCTGCTCTGTGTCAGGCATCCTTCTGATATATTATTCACTGAAATAAGCACCGAGAACTATCACCCCATTTCATGGATGAGAAAAATGAGGCAAGGAAAAGTCATAAAAAACTTGAGTAACAGAATGTGATTATAACCTGAACAACCCCAGGAGAAAGTGCCTCACATCTGGCCTGAAGTTATGAATTATTATTATTATTATTATTTATTTTTGGTACCAGGGATTGAACTCAGGGGCACTCGACCACTGGGCCACATCCCCAGCCCTTTTTTGTATTTTATTAGAGACAGGGTCTCACTGAGTTGCTAAGTGCCTCGCCATTGCTGAGGCTGGCTTTGAACTCGCGATCCTCCTGCCTCAGCCTCCCAAAGTTATGAATTAATTAAATATGATGGTCAAATTATTTTCATAGGTTTATTGGAAAAATTGATAGGATAGAAAAAAAACAATGTAATTGATGCCACATTTTAAAATATAATTGCTCTAAAAACTTAGAGACTATACAGTGTCAAAATAATGTAAGTTCTGAAATTTTTTTATTAACCACATCTCTATCAATTTAGTTGGAAAAAGTTATTAGGGAAAACAATAGGGTAATTCTTAGATACTTGATGGAAATTTTGCTTTTAAAATTTTAATTTGTGATTTTATATTTATATGCCACTTAGTGGTTTGTTATCTTTCCATCATATAATGAAATATCAAGATAATCAATTTACAAAGAGGCAAGAATTATTCTGGCTCACATTTTTGTGGTTCTAAAGCAGGACCAGTTGGCCCCATTGCTTTTGGGCTGTGGTGAGATGGCACCCCATGATGGGAGCTGACAGCAGAGCAAAACAACTCAATCTCATGGCTAGGAAGCAAAAGAGAGGAAGAAAGAGGGACCAAGGTCCCACTGTCCCCTTCCAAGAGCACACCCTCAATGACCTAAAGCCCCCACTAGGCCCAAACTCTTAAACATTCCAACCCCTCCCACCAGCTCCACTGTGGGTACCAAACCTTTAACACATCTGGGGAAACTTCAAGATCTCAACTACAAGGATAAAGACTAAAAAAGGCACTTTTAGAATTAATGATTTACATATGAATTTATAATCATATGCCAGTCATGATAGGTCTAGTGTCCCCCTTGTTTTGGATCAAGAATCTTCCATACTCTATTTCTGATTGGTTTACTCTATAGATCCAGGGTCTGGGGATGGTACATTCCTCCTATTGGAGAATACTGAAGAATAAACTGCATGTAAACATAGAGACCATGACAGTGATGCTGTGGAGGACATGTAAACTCTGAAAAGCACACACCTTTTTGTACGGGATCAGATACATATTTTCCAAGACCTGTGTCCCAAAATTTTTGAACTTTTCAAGATGGCAACAGCACAGCATTAAGTCAAGTGGAAGACCATCTGAATGTGGAGTTCTGTGCATCTGAACAGGTTGCCAGCCAGGAACCTGGCCCTGTTTCCATATCATACAAATTTGGAACATAGGGACACAGTTCATTAAGCTTCATATCAGTAAAAGCGAAGAGAATGAGAGGTGGGTGACAAGAGTTGTGATATCATGGTACAATAAGAAGTACATATTTGGATTCTGTCTCGGCTTTCTAGCAGAGAGCTTCTTAAAACTCTGAGTGATGGGGAGATAGGTACACATTCTCATATTGGGCCCTCCATTCCAGTTCCTGACACAGAGTGCCTAAACCTGAAGAATTTTCTGGGTGATAAAGCATCTTCTATTCTAGTGAGGTGACTCTTGATGGGTTCCTGGATGGAGGCGACTGGACACCAGAAAGACCAAGCCATGGTTGGAAGCTTGGAACATTCAGTCCCACCCTCTGTTCTCCAGGAAGAAGAGAGAGGCTGGACATTGAGTTATAATCAATCATACCTATGTGATGAAGCTTCCATAAAACTCCCTGAAATACTGCATTCAGAGAGCTTCCTTGTTGGTGAACACGCCGGGAAGGTGGTGCCCTCCAAATCAAGCCTGCACTCAGGACCCTTCCAGACTTTGCCCTCTGTATCTCTTCATCTGGCTGTAAATCTGCATCCTTGATGATATCCTTTATAAATATAGTAAACCAGTAAACATAGCATTTCCCTGAGTTCTGTGGGTTGTCCTATCAAATTAAATGAAATTGACGAAGGGATCATGTGAACCCTATTCATATCATTTGCTAGGTGACAACCCGTTTACTATTTGTGGTTGACATCTGAAATGAAGGCAGTCTCATAGACAGTCCTTCACCTGTGGAATCTGACTTTGCTGGTGGATAATGTCAAAATTGTAGTAAATTGTAGGACACACAGGTGGTGTCTGCTTGGTTTGTAGGAATACCCAACACACATCTGGTGTCAGAAGTTCTCGGTGTTGAGTGCATAAGAATAGCAAAAACAGTTTGATTCTTCCTATCTCAAACAGAAGTGAAGACAAATTTCTAGGAAAGTCAGAAAATGAATGGAAGCATGCTGGCAAATAAAACAGAAATTGTAGCCCAAAATAACTTTCAGAGAGAAATGCACCAAAGTTGGGAATTGCAGATACAGGTGTTATCTGTATGAGGGGTTGGCAGGTGCAGCTGAGAAGGTAAAATGGGAAGTTAAGGAACTATATCAGTTGGCATTCACAAGCACCATCTCTTTCCACAAGTGAGGGCAGCCCAGTGATGACCTGTAGGTAGAAAACCTGGGTTCCTACTTCGAAAGAAATTTAACAGCCCAGGGAAAACGAATGCTCACCTAACAGAGAAACAAATACATATAAACAAGAGAGGAAAGAAACCACTCCAATTATTCCCCAAAATCAACTCAGATCTCCACACGTGAACATGAAAAGAGCCAAAATGAATTACAAGAGTAAATCTCTCAGCAGCATGAAGGAGAAAGATCTAAATGAACATTAAGCAGGAACCCTTGAATAAACACAATTTAGTAAACAGAAGTGAGGTTTAAAAGCTATTACCCTCAGAGATATTTAAGAGAGTATTTATGAAAGTAAATCAGGTTGCTAGCAGAGAAATGAAGGCAGGGTCCTAACCCAATAGGACTTGTGTCCTGGTAAGAAGAGGAAGTCACACTGGGATGAGCTGCACAGGGAAAAGACCCAGTGGGGATAGAAAGAGAAGCAGCTATCTGCAGGTCAAGGAGAGACCTCAGGAGAAATCGAATCTGCTGGCATTTTGTCTTGGATTTCTAGCTCCTAGAACTGTGAGAAAATTAATTTCTGCTCTTAAGGGATGCAGTCTGTGGTATTTTGTTTTGACAGCCCCAGAAGACTTGACTTTTGAAGAGGAAGTGGCAGACTCCTGGGACCCAGAATTCATGTTTCACAAATGGTTCAATTTTAGTTTTTTAAACCGGAGAGCAATTCCTGATGTTCTAAGCCAAAAGGTCAGGGGCAAAAAGTAAGCTGTAGAAATCTACAAGATACCGAAAAACATGATCGCGAGCTGGGGATTCATGCAACACGACTAGTTCTCTTCTCAGTACAGAGGTTGCATGCTTCGGCGAGGGTCGTTAAGGGCACTACTGCAGAGAAAGGAGTCGAGATAGCTCCAGATGGAACTGCAATTAGAGAAGCAGGACACCGAGAATAATCAATCTTGAAATCCCCAGAGTCACGGTCATAAACTCCCTCCAACGCTGGTGCCTAGAACTTCCCCACTTCCGCCCACAATACTCCACCCTTCGACCAACCAACTGAGCATGCGCTAATGCCAGTGCTCATGCGTAAACTCAGATCCAATCGGAATCTCAAACCTGGGAGGGAATGGCTAGCCCCGGCGTGGGGCGGAGTCTCCGAACTAAATAATGGATGTGATTGGACGGCCTCGGGGTCCACATTCTTTTATGGGCGGGTGCTCGCCCTGGAGCCACGTCTAGTAAAGTGTTCTCCTAATTTGGGAAGTGCCCGGCGCTGGAGGGGCGTGGAGCTGAGAGCGGCCCCTTGCGCGCCTGCGCCGAGCTCCGGGACAGGGCGTGTTCCTTGTTCGGGTGCCGGTTTTGCACTGATCGAGAGTGCGTCTCTTGCCACCCAAGTGCGTCCTGCGGACGTTCCACGTCCCCTCTGTTAGGTGCTGCCCTCCGCGGTGAGTGTGTGTGGCACTGCACCTGGGTTTGCTTCTCTGCGTGGCCAGAATGGTGCTGAACCCTTCCCAATCCCCTGCCCCGCCCTGTCCCATCCTCCTCCCCACACCCGGACCTCTGATGCCCACTCTCCAGCCCAGGTCTAACTGGAGAGTGGCAGCTGCAGGATTCTTTCCTTCCACCTCCTTGCCTTCCTACCATCGCCCACGTGCTTTGTTTTCCTTCGGTACAGAACATGTCCAAGTCTCTGAAAAAGTTGGTGGAGGAGAGCCGGGAGAAGAACCAGCCGGAAGTGGACATGAGTGACCGGGGCATCTCTAATATGCTGGATATCAACGGCTTGTGTAAGTTCTTGGGCAGGCCCTTCCCCTGGATGAGTTGGAAGGGGTTCTAAGTTTGCCAGGTAACTGCTGGTCTTGGCAGGAGAGATTATAAAGGTTTAGATCCCCACCCTCTGTGAACATCACTTGTCCAAGGGAACTTCACTCAGAAAGTTTGCAATCAGAACTTGTTTTGACACAACTAGAAAGTGAACACGAGAATCCAGGATCTGAATCACATAAGACAATCCTGCAGTGTCTCATCAGTGGTTTGTGCGAATAAATGGCATATGGGTGGATTTTCCACACGGTTTACATAACAGCCACTTGAGTTTTTGATTGGAAATCATTTTTAAATCCCTCTTCCATTCTCCTAATATAGTCTTCGTCTGTGAACAAATGGCACACATAAGTTACATGATTAAAAAGAATTCTTGTGCCTGGAATATATATATTTTGTTACTTCATGCATTTTTTTTATTCGTTCTCTTTAGGTTATATCTGACAGTAGAATGTTTTGACATACTAGACATAATTTTGACATATTAGATGTACATGGAGTATAACTTCTTATTCTTGTGGTAGTACATGTTGTGGAGTTACATTGGTCATGTATTCATATATGAACATAGTGCCTGGAATATTTTAAACATTTCTTGACTCATAACCTATTTCTGGGTCTTTACTCTCCTAATTTGGTTCATGCTTTTTTAATTCCTCATTTGCTCTAGTGATGTCTTCCTAACTTACCATCTTGCCTCTGGTTTCAGTGCCCACTTTAATCACTGTAGTGCTTTCAGTGTTATTTTCCTTAAAATCAGGAATTGTAAATGCAAATGCCTACCAGTGAGGGTGGTCCTCAACTCCATAATTTGTATCCATTTGAATGGGGCAGCTGCTGTACCTGCTGTTCAGAACCAAACAGTTGTCCCTGTGTGAGGATGTTAGTTCAGTGTTGCCAGATTTTTTTTTTTTTAAGAAGACAAGACTCCATTTTTTAAATATGACATCTCTTAATTTTTAAACAGTAGCAACTAAGTCAAACATTTGAACAAGACTTTATAAGTGAAAGAAAATACTTCTTCAGGCTGAATGTGACTACAGTTTCGACCTTCTCCTTTAAATACTGTTGGTTCTCCATTACTGACAGTATTGCTCCAAGTTCCTTGGTGTGACATAAAAGGCTGTTCTGAATTGGACCACAGCCTTATCCCATCCATGCATCTGGTGTCCCAGCCATACTAAACTGGGCACACTGCTCCTCCTAAACCAGAGTACACCCCATCAGAGCTTTGTTCTTTTGCATGTGTTTTCCCTCCCTCATACTCTTCCTCACCTGAAATCCTTTTAGTTACCTGTCAAGAGTCAGCTCGGTTATCACAGCCTATGCAAAGCCTTCTCTGTCTACATAGTTCCTCTAGTTACCATGACCTCTGTGAATTTGGACATGTCTTGCTTCATGAATTATTACATGGGATTATAATTTTTTCTCTTCTTTTAAACTCTGAAAGTCTTTCTTCCCAACTGGGATACTGGAAGGACTAAAGGTTTGCAATGCTCATGTTTGTGTTCTTTATAATGGTGCCTAGAACACAGTAGGCATTCAAAAGTGCTTGATAAGTGAAAGAATGATGGGGGGCTGGGGATGTGGCTCAGAGGTAGAGCGCTTGCCTAGCACGTGTGCGGCCCGGGTTCGATCCTCAGCACCACATACAAATAAACACATTGTGTACAACAAAAGCAAATAAATAGATATTTAAAAAAAAGAAAGAAAGAATGATGGATTAGCCCAGTGAATTTATGAGATCCATTCCAGGATGTTATAAGAAACAAAAAGAGGATGTACCCAAGAGACCCTCAGAGATGTTGGGTAGCTTGCTAGGCATGGAGAAAGTAGAGTCAAGTTTACTGTGAATGCATGGTTTGTGCCTGGGACACAGATTAAAGTTGATGCTATTGATATGTCTTGGCAAAAGGAAAGGGGTTAGAACATGGATGACTTGAATTTGGTGACTGTTATGAAAATACCTGCCATTGATTTTGGTTTTGCCTAGATAGCATCTCAGCCTTCTTGCCAGGTGTTGGTTTTCTGCAGTAGGGATGGATTCATGGTGCCAGCTGCAGAGCAGGTGTCTGGTACTGAATTGACAGCTGAGGATCTGAATATGCCCCATGCTGCCTTTGCCCAGCTCTGCTGTTGTGGTGATGATTACTGGGGGCACTGTTGTAAAGAAAAAAGATGGTGAACGGAAAACAAGTGGCTCAGCATAGCTATATCCTGGCTCCCAGCTTTCTGCCCCGCGGTGCCCCTTTTTCTCATAGGGTTGAAGAGAGAGTTTGTAGGAGCCCTGTTTGGGGATTGGCTTGAATTGTAGTTGACTATGAGCCGCAGGAGCCCTGTTTGGGGATTGGCTTGAATTGCAGTTGACTATGAGCCGTGGAGATTTGGCCATTGTCGCCACCCGTAGTCTCACGGGATTTTGTTGCGGGATCTGGAGTGACTTGGCCGAAATTGCTGATCGGGTCAGCGCCATTTTTAGTGGTGTGTTTGGCGTGAGTTAGTTGTTAAAACCAGAGAAAAAAGTTATCAAAATAAAAAGCTGTTTGTCTCCAGTTTGCTTCTGAAGTTCTTCCCGCGGCTCCGGTGCTCCGAGCGCTTCAGGCGACAACAAGAGTTAGCTTTCAGCAGAGCAGTTTTGTGCTCCCCAGCTTTTGAGGGAGACTTCATGTAATATTTACAGGCGGGGAGTGAGGCTGAGCTATTTCAGTTCAGCTCCATTATCTCTTTGAAGCCTTGGCTTTTATTCAGAAGAAAAGATAGACACTTGCTTCCTATAAAAGATGTTTCCGGTCTAACATTGGGTGATGAACAACAAGATGGTTCTTCAGCTTTCCCCAAGAAGTAACTCAGGAAGAGCACTGGTGCTTCCTGGGAATTTGAGTAGGAGTGAATTTGGAGATCCCACCTCCTCTGGTTTCTGTAGCATTGGCCCAAGGAAGTGGCTACCTGCTGTTCACTCCCTGACCAGAAGGACTCCTCAGAGCCTGGAGAGTTCCAGAATGTTCTCTAGAAGCCCATTCCTTTTGGGGCTCATTTATCAGCTGTGCAGACAATACTAGTATATACCCACCATGGTAGTCAGTTTTGTGTCACTGTGACCAAAAGACCTGACAAGAACAACTTGGAGGAGGGAAAGTTTATTTGCTTCATGGTTCCAGAGGTTTAAGAGGCAGCAAGTTATGGGGAAGGACATGGCGAAGGGATGCTGCTCCCTCCATGGCATCCAGGAAGCAGAGAAAGGAAGACCGGGCGCACAAGGAAGACGCACCCTTTCAGGGCATTCCCCTAGAGGCCCTCTTCCTCCAGTCATGCTTTAATTGTCTACAGTTGTCACCCTATCAGTCCATGCAGTCTAGGATGGACTGATCGGCTCTCACAATCTGATCATTTCACCTCTGAATATTCTTGCATTAACAGGACACCTCATATCCAGACTTGTATTAAAATATTAATAATATTTATATATTTATTAAAATATCAATACAAGTACTATTTACAAATATATAACATTATATACAAATATATAAAAATAACATTTATTTATATATTTATTAAAATATTAATACAAGTATTAAAATATTCAGCATGGTTAAAGTATAATGTAAGAATTCCCATATTCTTTTGTTTGTACACTTTTAACTGCAACTGTAAAGTTTTATGTATTAGTACCCCGATTAAACACAGGGAACAGTTAACTTGGATGTACAGATAATGCCTGATTTTTGCATTTCAAGCTCTTCTTTCATTGCCTTTACTTTGTTTAATTTCTCAAAAGATAAGAAAAAAATTTGGTTTTGAAGATAAGAATGAAGGTTTTGTATTTTTTTGAAGCATTTGAAATGCCTGGCTCTCTCCTTTTGAGAGTTGAGTCTTATAAATACAGTACTGTACTTCCTCACAGACAGATGTTTTAAGGAGTTTAAGTACCAAAAGTTTTTTGATGGGGAAAACAGCTTGGGCTGGAGATAGGCATCAGGCACATTTTGCTGTTTACTAGCTTCCCAGCCCAGTTCTAGGGATGCTCAGGTCCTGCCCTAACAGGTTGTGGGGTTGGGTAGACTGGGTTCAAATTCTGCACCTACTACTGTGTAACTTTAGAGAAGCTGTTCAATCCTTTTGAGCCTCAAGTTCCTCATTGTCAGGTGGGAATATAAGTAGTTTCTTTGTGGGACTGATTTAGTGTTAAATGCGGCAATGCACATTAAATGTTACCTATTAATATGAATAGCCACGTAAAGACCGTAAACCCCAGATGTAACCAGGCCTAGCATAGTAAATTGCCTGAACCAGGAATTAAACTTGGTTAATTAGACTGGGTAAAGAATTGCATCATATGTTGGTGTTTTTGATGTTGCTTACTAAAACAAAATTGTTGTGCACTTTTGCCTTGGGTTCTAATTAATTAGATAGCTTTTTTTTTTTTTTTTTTTTTTTTTGCGATTTTTTCTAATTCTATTTTCCATCATTTTTTTTCTAATCAGCATGTAATCTATATACACACATCGTCCTTAACCCACTATGTTCTGTGGTCCTCTATATAGGATGCCTATAAAAACAAATTGAACAATTTTATACATGTTCTGTATAAATTTGGTAGGTTTTTTTTTTTTTTAAATATTTATTTATTTGCTTTAGTTGTACACAATGTGTTCACCTGTACATGGTGCTGAGGATCGAACCCGGGCCGCCCACATGCTAGGCGAGCACTCTACCGCTGAGCCACAATCCCAGCCCCAATTTGGTAGGTTTTTATAGGGGTCCTATATATAGGACAATGAGACATAATGGGTTAAATTTCCAAACATAACACTATCCATTTTGTTCATTTTATTAAGGAGATTTCACTGTGCCTACCCCTTCAACCTGGTTGATAAAGTTGCTTTCAAGGGCTCCTGTAATCAGCTTCCATAGAGACAAAGTCCCAGTGGTAGACAGGGGAACTTTTTTTTTTCTTTCAATTCTTTTATTTAAATATTTTGTGGCTTTTTAATATCTTCAAGGTTATTGTCCTCTCAGTGGCCTGGCTTTTATCTGTTTCTTTCTTTTCTTTTTTCTTGTTTTTCAGGTTACATTAAACTGTCTTTCAGATAAATCTTGAAAAAGGAAAATAACCTGCAATTGAGAGAGTGGTCTTTCAAAATAGTTGACATATACAATAAGGAGTGAACTGGAGGTGCTCTTTCTAAACCCCTTTCAACCTAGAGGTGGCCCTCAGTGTTACGGAGGCATGTTGTCAGTGTAGACTTTCCTTGTCAAGGGAAAGATGAAAGGGCTGGGAAGAGCATGTGATTTTAGCTATAATATTTATTAAAATCATTTATCACCCCTGTAAGTTGTGTGTGCACGTCAGCCTTTGTTTTGACATGTGCCATACCTGGACACCCTTTTCCCCTTTTTTCTTTTCTTCTTCTTTTTTTTTTTTTTGGTACCAGGGATTGAACTCAGGGGCACTCGACCACTGGGCCACATCCACAGCCCTATTTTTTTTTTTTTTTTTTTTTGTATTTTATTAGAGACAGGGTCTCACTGAGTTGCTAAGTGCCTAGCCATTGCTGAGGTTGGCTTTGAACTCGCGATCCTCCTGCCTCAGCCTCCCAAGTGCTGGGATTCTTTTCCCTTTTTTCTGCTAACCTCCTTAGCCCGTGTCAATCAATGCTTATTGAAAGAATTAATAACTTGTCTATCCACATGTCTCTATTCTTGCATCACCCCCTTTGGGAAGCTCTCCTAGTTTTCTAAATTTTAACTCAAAACAACCCAACTTGTTTCTCTCTCCTCTCTCTCTCTCTTTCTTTCTCTCTTTGGTACCAGGAATTGAATCTAGGCACACTTAACCACTGAGCCACATCCTCAACCCTTTTTCTGTTTTATATTTTATTTTGAGACAGTATCTCACTAAGTTGCTTAGGGCCTCACTAAGTTGCTGAGGCTGGCTTTGAACTTGCGATCCTCCTGCCTCTGCCACCCGAGCTGCTGGCATTATAGGCGTGTGCCATCACACCTGGTGTAAATGTCTCTTATGTGTCTGCTGTACCTGGCAAGTTGCTTGGGAAGTTTTTTTAAAGGAAGAATGTTAATGCTTTTGGTTAAGAGATTTAAGTCAGCTATGTTAAACAGCATTGCATGAGAGAAGGAACATAAACCCTGTACCCTCTGTTTAGGTTTTTTCTCCTGAACTTTCCAGAGGAAAACTAGTTTGTAACTATCAAGAACACGATAGAACTGTCAAATCTTTCAAATGTTTTTGACTTTAGTACAGGATAAAAACTTACAGTGTTTCATTGAGATGGGAAATAAAGACCAAGAAAAATTGTGCAACTTAACTAATAATTACATTTTCTACTTTTTATATGTTGGCTATGACACATTTTTTGTAAGCAGTTTTTTTTTGTTGTTTGTTTGTTTCTAGCTGTGTGACCTTGAGAAAGTCACGTAATCTCTCCGTGGCTTCAGTTTTTTATCTATAAAATGAGAATAAAGAGTATCTACCTTAGACTGGGTGCCGTGGCGCATGCCTGTGATCCCAGCACTTGAGCTGAGGCAGGAGGATCGCAAGTTCAAAGCCAGCCTCAGCAATGGTGAGGCACTTAGCAAATCAGCGAGACCCTGTCTCTAATAAAATACAAAAAAAAAAAAAAAAAAAAAAAAAATAGGGTTGGGGATGTGGCCCAGTAGTCAAATTCCCCTGAGTTCAATCCCTGGTACCAAAACAAAACAAAACAAAACCAAGAAAACAAGAGTATCTACCTTATTATTGAGTGGGTACTCCATAAGAAGGCCTACTTAAAGTGCCTAGTAGACCATCTGATACATATTAGTCCTATATTTACTATGATTATTTTAAAACTGTCTTATCTGTGATTATGTAAAAAAAAATTACAAAAACAATTTCTCTTTATGTCTTGGCAATCTTAGTGGTGGGTGGTCTTTGCTTACTTGTCTCAGTGTCTGAACCCCAGAGCACCCACTGCCTCATTCTTCATGAGTCACAATCCCTAGAAGTTGGATGTGTGTGCTTGTGTGCCAGGAGCAGGAGGAACAAGTGTGGTCTCTTCTCTGGCAGGTTCAGAGCTCTGGACTGTGCAGGAAGGGGTGGAGGGGTCAGCCGGCATTTCACAGGACTCAAGTTATGATTGATATGGTGCAACCTCAGCTCTGTTGAGAACGATGGACATGCGTTAAAAATAATTAGCAATTTTTCAACTATAGTTAAACACCATATGTCATGCAAGAGAGACTTATTGAATGTATTTTCTTTTCATGAGGGGCACATCCAAGCTGAGTCCCTCTGGGCGTTTTCTCTATATTGAATTTAAAATTTTTAAACAGTAATATTTGTATTAAGAAAACTGTGTTTATTGGATAATAAAAGTAGTAAGATTTGGGGGGCTGGGGTTGTGGCTCAGCAGTAGAGCGCTTGCCTAGCACGTGTGCGGCCCTGGTTTCAATCCTCAGCACCACGTAAAAATAAATAAAATAAAGGTATTAAAAAAGTAGTAAGATTTTCATCTTTAAGAAGCATGACACCTGTTGCTTTGCCACTGTAACCAGCTCTAATCGTGAGAATCAGTGCTGGATTTGATGTGGGTAATGATTGAAAGCTATACCCTGTATCCTCTTTTTGAAAATTTACATGGACTGTTGCTGCCTGAAGCGCTTGGAGCAACGGAGCCGCGGGAAGAACTTCAGAAGCAAACTGGAGACAAGCAGCTTTTTATTCTGATAACTTTTCTCTCTGGTTCTAACAACAACTAACACACGCCAAACACACCACTAAAATGGCGCTGACCCGATCAGCAATTTTGGCCAAGTCACTCGAGATCCCGCAACAAATCCCGTGAGACTACGGGTGGCGACAATGGCCAAATCTCCACGGCTCATAGTCAACTGCAATTCAAGTCAATCCCCAAACAGGGCTCCTGCATTTCCCCCTTTTTGTTTTAAAAGAGGTAATGCTCTAGGACGTCTATGTGCAACCAACATTCTTACCCGTCATCGGATAATCAAGGCTGTGCCCTTGACTCCTGTCTTAGGTTGATATGTCGGCCACATGAGACTGTCCCGTGCGACTGTGCCTGTCTTAGGTTGTCCCCCTCTGGGGATCTTACCCGTCATTGGCTAACCAGCCATCCAATGGAGCCCTTTAGGATCGACTATATATGATGACTAACAGCCGTCCAATTGTGAGGAGATGTTGCGGCTTTAAGGCAACAAGCCTTTTGGTGATGAGCCAAATTGCATAGCATATCAAATTGTTTAAACAAATCAGCTGCCCTAAGTTCCATCAAGTAACACACTGAATTCTCTAGACAAATACCCGCAAGGCATTGTCCCGTAAAGTCCCAAACAATGAAAGATCAAAATGTCCATTTGTTATAACATGTTGATGTAGGAGGCCCCATGCATGTAGAGCAGAGGCCACACTGTTGGTGAGGTTGTTTGATGTTTGAGCAGCAGACGTCTTTTTTATGTTTAGACAATGCCACCGGCAAATCTTCAGGGCCCGCTACCTAGAAACTCAAGCATCAATTATTAAAGGAAAGGCAGTGCTATTGCAGCACTGAGTCAAGAGGCGAGTTGTCAAACTACAAAATAGAATAATTAGATTAGAAAATTAAAGTTGATTTTTGTTCACATACATCGCTGGTTGAGCTTCTACAAACATAAGTTGGAAAAATGTCATATTTAGAACAAAACAAAGAAAGACTGAGGGTAATTACTGCATTAAAGATAGATTAAAGAAAAGGTAAAGGCACTTGAGAGAAATAATTTGTTAGCTGGAACCCTTGAGTCTCTGTATACAGAGCAATTTTTTACCTGTTGAGATAATTGAAATTAATGAGCTATTAAACAAATGAAGTTAATAACAAATAAACAATCTTAAGTCAAAACACCAAAATATCAGGTTATATAGCACTAGTCATATTGTTTGCTAAAGAGAAGTCCCAGGGACACCTATAAATCAAAATTGAAAGTACCTTCATTTATAAAATTATTTACCTAAATTGAATACTCTTAACCTAAAATGAATTAAAGTTATTTGGATCCATATATATATATTTTTTTTTTTCTTTTTCATAAGCGCTTTGTTCTTTGTGATGTCACACTGGAAAGACGAACAAACATACAAACATATATTTGTGACGTCACATTAACATGAAATATAGACAAATGTACAGACATAAAGACATGTATAAAAAGAAAAGAAAAAAAAAATACAATTGTGTGCACACTAAAGAGAGATCTCCTCGTCCTGGCCGGGAGGAATGACACTTAAGTTGTGAAATATTTTGAAGGACTCTTTTGAGGGAATCATTCTATACCTTCATCTTGGTCCTCTTGATTTTGTACCTTTTTTATTAATCTTGATTCTTCAATAACTTCATCTTGATCATTTTGATGTGGTACCTGTTTTATTAATCTAGATGGTATCCATATTGGAGAGGATTCGTCTTTTGGAAAAACACAAACAGATCCTCTTCCCCAAATTAATACTGGATCTGGACCCTTCCATGTACCTGAAAGAACATCCTTCCAGTAAACCAAAGGTTTATGTTGTTGGTGTGGATTCCAATGTCTGTCTCCAGCAGAATAACCATTAGAGTCTAAAGTTAAAAAATTTAAGGTAAACAGGGCAACTGCCAATCTGTCCTTAGGACTTTTCCAATTTCCTTCTTTTTGTTTTAATAACATAATTTTCAGTGTTTGGTTTGCTCTTTCAATAATGCCCTGACCCTGAGGATTGTATGGGATGCCTGTTTTATGGGATATATTGAATTATGTGCAAAACTGTTTGAAAGATGAGGACGTATATGTGGGGCCATTATCTGTTTTAAGCATTTTGGGGATGCCCAATGTAGCAAAAGCTTGCAAACAATGAGATGTAACATCTTTAACTTTTTCTCCAGAATGTAAGGAAGCAAAAATCATGCCTGAGCATGTATCTATGGTCACATGAATAAATCTCAATTTTCCAAAACTTGGCTCATGAGTAACATCCATCTGCCACAAATGATTGGGCATTAATCCTCTAGGGTTAACTCCGAAATGAGGATTGGGCAAATGTGTCATACAAGATTTACAATCTTTTACAATTGTTCTGGCTTGCTCCTTTGTGATTTTAAACCTACGTTGCAAGGTGGTGCTGTTGACATGAAACTGAGAATGAAATAAAGTAGCTTGTTGTAGCGCTGAAAGTATAAATACTGTTTTTGTAAGTTCATCAGCCTTTTGATTACCTTCATGGAGGGGACCAGGCAAATTAGTATGTGCTCTAATATGGCCTACGAATAGAGGTTCTTTTCTTGCCCACAAAAGTGTTTGTATTTGATAAAACAATTTAAAGGCTGGAGTATGAGGTGCTATTGGTCCTGCTAACTCTAATTTTGGGACGGCTTGTACAATATAGTGGCTATCTGAAAAAATGTTTGCGGGCTGGTCCCTAAAATTTTCCAGAGCTCTTACCACAGCTTCCAGTTCCACTAGTTGAGCTGATTTGTGTGCAGTTATGTAAGTCATATTTTCTTTTTTAGTGACTACTGTAGCAGTACCATTTGAGGACCCATCTGTAAATACATTAAATGCCTTAGGAATAGGTTGATTTTTTATTACCTGTGGAAATATAATAGGATGATTAATACAAAAAGATAATATAGGGGACTTAGGAAGATGATTATCAAAATTTGCAGAAGTAGAGCATTTAACTATAGCCCAATCATTATCACTGAAGCATAAGTATTCAATCTGTGATGATGAATAGGGAGTAATAATAGTAGCAGGGTGAATGCCAAATATTTTAGTAGAAGTCTTAAGTCCTTGAAGAATAAGTTTAGCCACCATGGAGATATAAGAATCAATTATACTTTTAGGAGAGACGGGCAAATGTATCCATAATAAAGGCCCTTGTTGCCAAAATACTCCTGTGGGTGTATATTGTGAAGAAATAATAATCAACATCAGCGGTTGAGTTAAATCAAATCTATCACAATGAGCTCCTTCGATGGCTTTTTCTACTAACTTTAAAGCTTTCCTAGCATCAGGAGTCAATGTTCGTGGTGAAGATGGATCAGGATCTCCATGAAGGATTTCAAATAAAGGTTTTAGTTGGCCAGTAGTGAGATTTAGTGTAGGGCGAAGCCAATTAATGTCTCCCAGTAGTTTTTGGAAATCATTGAGGGTGGTCAAATGTTCTTTATTTATTAAAATTTTTTGGGGTCTAACAAAAGTATCCATGATTTTAAATCCTAAATATAATATGGGAGATCTGGTTTGAACTTTTTCTTCTGCTATATATAATCCATATTTTTTAAAATTTTCTACCACATCACTGAATATATTAAATAAGATTTTTTGATTAGGGTGGGCCAATAAAATATCATCCATGTAATGTAGACACATGAGGTTTGGATATTTATTTTTAATGGGTTGGATAGCCTTGTCCACATATATTTGGCATATGGTGGGGCTATTAGCCATTCCCTGTGGTAAAACCTTCCATTGATATCTCTGATCAGGGCCATTATTGTTCATAGAAGGAACGGAAAAAGCAAACCTGGGGGCATCCAGAGGATGTAGGGGAATAGAAAAGAAGCAATCCTTTATATCAAGAGTAATAAGATGGAAATTTTTTGGAATAGCTACGGGACTAGGAATTCCAGGTTGAGTAGGCCCCATAATTTGCATGGTTTTATTGATTTGTCTAAGATCATGTAACAATCGCCATTTTCCTGACTTTTTCTTGATCACAAATATGGGGGAATTCCAGGGAGAGGTGGAAGGTTCTATATGACCTGCTTCTAATTGTTCCTGAACTAATTGGTGGGCCGCTTGTAATTTCTCTTTAGATAGGGGCCACTGAGGGACCCACACTGGCTTATCAGAAAGCCATGGTATTTTCAAAATTATTTTCTCAGTGGCCCCGAAAAAAAAATATCTTTTTCCTTTATGACAATGATTACTTTTAGGGTTAAGATTACTCTGTACTTTTTGATAATGAGTTCTTTTATGGTTAAGATTACCCTGTAGGTTTTCACATTTAACATCTGCAGGCTTGGTTGCAAGGTGTACTCCCATTTGTTGCAAAATATCTCTTCCCCATAAAGTAACCGGTAAATTAGGTAAAACATAAGGCTGAAATGTTCCTTTATGGCCTTCATCATCCTCCCATTTTAAAATTACTGCACTTTTATATGGGAGGTTATTATATCCCAAGCCTCTTAAACTGGTTGAAGCTTTTTGCAGAGGCCAGTGCTTGGGCCATTGGCGTGAATTAATAATGGAAGAGTCAGCTCCAGTATCTATTAGTCCCTCCATTTCTATTCCTTGGATTTTTATTTTACACATAGGCCTCCTTGAACAGTCTCGAACCCAGCAAGCCATGGGACTTGAGTCAGTGGAACAAAATCCTCTATTGTTCCCTTCTTGAGGCATACCCATTTTAAATGAATTATGTAAATTGGGAAGGAGAAGCAACTGAGCAATTCTATCTCCTTGATTAACAGAAGTTATACTTTGGGGTGAGCTAAGCATTATTTTTATTTCCCCTTTGTAGTCTGAGTTTATTACACCTGGGGTCACTTGCAAACCTAATAAGCTTTTAGGACTACGCCCGATAATAAGTCCTACAGTCCCTGAGGGAAGAGGTCCCCTGACTCCTGTGGGAATCAGTTGAACCCCCATTTCAGGTGTTAACACTATTCGGGCGGTGGAACAGAGGTCTAATCCTGCATTTCCTCTTGTTCCTCTGGTGAGGGGAGTGGATGGGTAGTAGGGATTGTGTCGGGGAAGCATCTGAGTGGATGCTTGAGGATACTCCTTCTGCAATGCCCCGTACATTTGTGGGCCCCGGGGTATTGGGCCCCGTGCCCCGTTTTTTGAATTCCTGAACAAAGGATTTCCATGGATGTCAAATTTTGAATGGCATTTATTGGCCCAATGATTTCCCTTTTTACACCTGGGGCAGCGGCCTGGGGCACGATATGAGCTTGGTCTTATTTCTCTTTTGGGATTTTGCCTAGAATTGCCTGATTGATTATGATAATTTTGCCTGGAATATCCTGATTGATTATAATATCTACGTTTAGCCTTTGTGAAATTTCGAGAGGAAGCACCTCTCATTGAGGCTGCAATCACATTTCCTGTGACAAAGGCGTCATTTATATCTTTACATAGTTGTATATATACGGAAAGATCCTTTTTTAGTTCTCCATGGCCTGATGGCTGCTTGGCACCATTTATTTGCATTTTCATAAGCTAATTGAACAACTAATGGCATAGCTTGGTCAACATCTGCAAACACACTACCTGCAGTTCTCAAAAGTCGATCAGCAAAGTCGGCATACGGCTCATTAGGTCCTTGAATCACTTTTGACAAGCTACCTTGTAGATCCCCAGGTCCTTGTACAGTTTTCCATGCCTCTAAGGCAGCTGCATTTATCTGAGCATATATATCTGGGTCATAATCTGTTTGAGCCTGTAAGTCTGCGAATTGCCCTTCTCCTGTGAGCATGTCTATATTATAGTTTTCAAACCCTGCAGCCGCGTTTCTTTTAGCCGTTTCTATACAAAGTTCTTGGAATTGCGATCGCCAAACCAAGAATTGCCCCCCGCTTAATGTTGCTTTACATAGACTTTTCCAGTCTGAGGGGGTTAAGCTAAAGGTGTTAAGGGACTCCAGCATACTCAACGTGAAAGGAGCTTGGGGCCCATAAGTCATTACTGCCTCTTTGAGATTTTTTATTGTTTTGAAATCTACTGACTGATGGACATTCTGTCCATTTTTCTTTTCAAATGCTGGCGGTTCCCAATGTATCTGTGAGTTGTCCTCGAGAGCGCATAAGCGATCAGAAAGACTTTTTATTTCTGTTTCTAGGGTATGCAAATGCCTAGTAATACCCTTCATATTTTCTGTAATGGATTCCACCCATGGGGGAGTAGAGGACACAAGTGACTCCTCTGCCTGACGGACCTTTTTCTTGGTCTTTTTTAATTTCTTTTTCCTCATTTTCTCAGGATCACTTTTACTAGATTCCTCACCACTGCTAATTTCACTGACAGCAATATCCTGAGGCCCAGGTTCCAGTGAGAGCAAGTATCCTTCAGCTTTCTCCAATAACTCCCGAATAGCTTTAATAGCTTGGATTTTTGTCATTTTTGGGTCTCTTCTAATACTCTCTTTACTGGTCTTAGTTGGCCCAGTGGAATCTACACTTTTTTGATCACTTTCACTTTTGTCTATATACTCCTCACTGAGAACAGAGTCAGGTATATCAAGGAGTCTTTGCATAGCCTCTATCACTTGGGATTCAGTTATATTCGAACCCATCTTTAGAGACCTTTCAGTTCTTACCTGTCCGCTCCGAAGTTTCCCGTATGGGCCGCCACCTGTTGCCGCCTGAATCGCTTGGAGCAACGGAGCCGCGGGAAGAACTTCAGAAGCAAACTGGAGACAAGCAGCTTTTTATTCTGATAACTTTTCTCTCTGGTTCTAACAACAACTAACACACGCCAAACACACCACTAAAATGGCGCTGACCCCGATCAGCAATTTCGGCCAAGTCACTCGAGATCCCGCAACAAATCCCGTGAGACTACGGGTGGCGACAATGGCCAAATCTCCACGGCTCATAGTCAACTGCAATTCAAGTCAATCCCCAAACAGGGCTCCTGCAATGGACCTGGTTGGAAGAAAGCCAGAAGATATCGAAGATACACTGTTACAAAGCAAATTCTAGAGGTGAG
This sequence comes from Tamias sibiricus, assembly GCA_025594165.1. Lineage (NCBI taxonomy): Eukaryota > Metazoa > Chordata > Mammalia > Rodentia > Sciuridae > Tamias > Tamias sibiricus. Next base: position 76,542,069 of record CM046669.1, on the reverse strand, counting down.
TTCATGTCTAGTTCTAAAGGCCCTTAACTTCTTTGACTAGCAAGTTTACACAAATTGGTTTATTTTGTTTTTCAAAGCAGAAGAGTAAAGCTGTGGCCAAGGGACAGTCCTTGTAGATCTGGTGTCTGACCAGTAGGGGTCAGTGTTGCACCTTTGTGTTTAGCTGGCGAGTTCCTGAGACCAAGTGCACCATCCTGTCTGCCACCTCTGCAGTTGCTTCATCTGCCTCTTTCTTCAGTACAAATGTAGAATCTCTTAAGGTCCATGTTCCATGTACCTCCTGGGGAGAGAAACCTCGCCTGTGTTATGGTCAGTCTGGTCCAGAGCATCTTTACTGTGGGCGTGTTTCACAGCTGCCTGGCACAGGGCTTCTGAGTGGAGAGCTGCTGATCAGCCAGTATCTTTTCCAAAGGAAAGAGATGGCAGGCCGGGCGTGGTGGCGCCTGCCTGTAATCCCAGGGACCCTGGAGGCTGAGGCAGGAGGATTGCAAGTTCAAGGCCAACATCATCAACTTAGTGAGGCCCTGCCTCAAAATTAAAAATAAAAAGGGCTGGGGATGTGGCTCAGTGGTTGATTGCCCCTGGGTTCAATTCCCAGTATAAAAAAAGAAAAAAAAGACAGGTGGAATGGAACTTATAGTGACCCCTTAGACAGATTTCCTCAGTGCATGATGCTTAATCATGTAAAACAGTATTTTGGATTTGAAGTATTTGTTGGAATTTTTAGTGTTTGCTTATCCAGAAAGGAAAATGATAGTCCAACATTCCCTACTTCATTAAGTCCCCAGGGCTGCCATAATAAAATACCACCAACTGAGTGGCTCAAAACAACATAAGTATATTTTCTCACAGGAGGTCCAGAAAGGTGCCAGCAGTGTAGGTTTCTCCGGAGACCCCCTCCCTGGCTGGTGGTTGGTGTCTTTACTCTTCCTCCTCACCTGGTCTTTCCTCTGTGCAGGTGTGTTCCCGGTGTCTGTGGTTTCTCTGTGTGTCCAGCTGCTTCTTCTCACAAGGCTGACAGTGTAGATTAGGGTGCGTCCCGAGGGCCTTCTTTTAACCTAATCGACTCTTCAGAGGCCCTATCTCCAGATACAGTTGTAGACTGAGGTACTGGGGTTGGGGCTACAACATAGAAATTTGGGGGGGCCTCAGTTCAGGTCATACATCTGCATTGGAGGTGCCCACTGATACATCCCAAGGGCCCCACCATGGTAAGTACTTTTCACATCATCCCCTCACCCTTGGTCTTGCATGTGCTAGGCGAGCACTCTCCGTCCAGACTGTCCCTCCTGCCCACAAATCACTTTTTAAATGTCTTTTTTCCTTTTTACCTTGTTTTGAAATATTGCTCACTGTTCTGGTATGGTTTCAGGGCATAGTTTTTGATAATGGGATTTCATTATCAATAAGGATGTTATTCTGTGCCTTATTTTCTTAGGTAATAAATTTATGGAGTTGGCATTTGATATGTGTATATTGCTTTTTTTTTTTTTTTTTTTTTTTTTAAATAATGGAATTAGTCTTCCTAAACTTTCAGAAGAAAGCTTGGTTCTGCATATGCTTTCTCACTTCATAGAACTCTCCTCTGTGGTTTTCATGTAGTTTTGGTACCAGCGATTGAACCCAGGGTTGCTTAACCACTGGACCACAGCCCTTTTTAGTTTTTATTTTGAGACAAGGTCTTGCTAAGTCGTTTAGTGTTGCTGCCTGAAGCGGAAGCCGCCTGGAGCAACGAACGCCACAGGAAAATTCGGAGGCAGGATGAAAATGAAAAAAGGTCTTTTCTTCTTCTTCTCTCTCCGGCTCCAGCAATCACTCCAAACGCTCTAACTCCAACCACCACCTTCTTCTTCTTCCCACACACTCTAACCAACCTCACCCAGTTATATACATATAGCTTTAACAAGGACAAGTGCTTACAGCTCAAGCTTACAGGTGCGTCACAGAGCGTTCACGGGCATACAAAGATTCTTTGAATAATGCATTAATATCAGGTGGAAACTAGAACATCTTTTATGGCTCTCAGCTAACCGCAATCTTTAGCTATCTCCTTGATTATAGGCTCCTTCAGTTTAGGGCCTCACTAAGTTATTGAGGCTGACTTTGAACTTGCAATCCTCCTGCCTCAGCCTCCTAAGTGGCTGGGGTTACAGGTGAGTGGCTGGGGGTTACAGGTGTGTGCCTTCGCATCTGGCAGTTTTCACATTGTTTTAAAAAACACAGCAGCTGGCTTTCAGATGACCTGGCTCAGTCCCTCTCTCCACCTTTATGGGCTTTCTCTGTTGTTGGGCTCTATTATTTCTTTCTTCAGTTTAGATTCTAGGCCTTGTGCTGGGAGGGAGCTCTCAGCCGTCAGTTTCCAGGTCACAGGGGTGAGACTTGTATGCCAGTCACCTGATCCGGAGTGCACAAGCCCTTGCTAATTCTAGCTACTCTTCTCAAGTCAGTCTTTCTAGTGACTTTGGCTCTTTGGGGGTTCTCTGTTCTCAGGATTGTTGGATACTCCTCTGTTTCTCTGTTTTCACCATGGCTGCTGTTAACATGTGGTCTTGTGGCTGTTGGTGTTTTGTTCCCACCTGCTTATATTCGGAGTTTGTGGGGACACTTTATCCCTTAGTTATGAGGTACCTTGAAGTTTTGATTGCTATCCAGTGACTGTTTTTATGTGGGGACTCAAGATTCTCAGATGTGCCTTCGTGCTGCTGCTGGCCACTGCCAGCTTCCCAGAATGCCACTTTGGTTTTCATCTAGAGGACTAAAGAGCTGGTCATGAGGTTCCTCCTGCTACAGGTCGCTGTGTCTTCTGGCCTGAGTTTGGGAGCCTGAGCTCTCAAAGCCCACTTCCTGTTCTGTAGCACAGATGTGATAATTGTTGAGTTTTCTGAGAATTTCACTATTAACAGTGAAATGGAGATTACGTAAAGGACTATGCCACACATACAAGAGACCCATGGAAAGGGGACTTGAATAAAAACAGTGTTTTCCTCTCCCATCAGACTTCAGGGTAGGTGTCCCAGGTTAGTGTTGCCCTTGTGGCATTCAGGGACCTTAACTGCTTTCCATTCTTTTCCTTGTGCCCTGGGGGACATTGTCCTTATCTGCTTGCTCAAAGCTGGGGGAGCAGCTCTTGGAGGTTGTAGCTTGTCAAGTGACTGGACAATGGAGCGTCTCAATTTGGAAGTGGCCCAGGTCACCTGCTGTAGGTTCTCCTGCTGAGAATTCACCATGCAGGTAACAGTTTAGTTTATGTTCTGCACCAATCCCGTAGTCTCTGTTTCTCTAGTTACCTTTATGGTCTGAAGCTTGTAGTCTGGAAGGTTCCTCAAAAAGGATCAAGAGAATAATATCCCCAGAGTTCTTGCACATTGACGATAGGTACAATCTGTGCCCTTTTTACTTGAAAGTCAGTTTTACTGGATATAAAGACTCACAGTTCCTTTCCTGGAGCGTTAGAGATATGTTATTTTATTTTCTTCTGGCAAAAAAACATTGCTGTCCAAAAGTCTAATGATAATCCAATTTTACTGTGTAAACTGCTGCTCTTTTTCATAGACGCTGAGATTTTTTTTAAACTCTAAGTCCAATGGTATTAGTTTCCTGTGGCTGCTGTAACAAACTACTGCAAACCTAGTGACTTAAGACATCAATAATGTATTCATTTACTGTTTTGGAGGCCAGAAGTTTAAAATCAAGCTGCTCGCAAGATCACACTCCTCACAGAGGCTTTCAGGGAAAGTTGATCCTTGCCCCGGGGGGTGCGGGGGTGGGGGGAGCCTGGGCAACCATGTCCTCTACACTGGGCAACCCACACCCTGCTAAAACTTTTCTGCCAGGCAAGAAAGGGAACACTTGTGTGGGTGGACAAGGGGGGTGTTCAGTTCTCTCACTCCTCTCCCTGTGTGCCAACCTTTTTGACTTGGAGTCTTGGGATCTTCATCAAAGGAGAGACTCAGAGTGTCCTAATCATTTTTACTTGTTTCTTCCAGTCTATCCAAAGAGATCTACAGAGAGTAGCAGTTCAGAGCATGGGCTTTGGAGTGCTGGCCTTTTTTAGTCATCCCAGCTTTGCAGTTTATTAACAATGTGTCCTTAAAAAGATGACTTGGCATCTTTGTGGTTCAGTGTTCCTTCTTGGTAAAATGGGGAAACTGTGGTTCTCCTCAAATAAAGGTTAATGTGTATGAAGTTTCTGGTGATCATAATAATCCGTAATTAGGAAATTTTATGTTTATTATGCTGATATGTAATCTGTTTTCTAGATCTCATTGTGGGGGCTCTGGTGGGGCAGGAGATTTGGGGGTGAAGAGTCACATGTGCCTGTGGGGTGAAGATCTGATGAGGGTTTGTGGATGCTGTGAGCGGCCTGTTTGTTCTCTGGGTAATGTGTGCTGAGGGCAGATGGGACATATTGTCATAGGATCATGGGAAAAGACCATGTGCAGAAGAGATCTGAGGAGGCCCCACAGCTGGCCAGAAGGAACAGACCCTTGTTAGACTCTGGATGTGGCTGACCATGAGTGTTAATCCAAGTACTAGTTATAGGATTGGAGAAGGCAGCTGTTGGTGGGCAGGATTAGGGATGACATGGCAAGAAAAGTTAAAAGCCAAGGTTAGAAATGGTGGATGAGCTGCCCAAAGACCAAATCACGTCTGGGTGCTGGTGAGTCCAGGTGGCACACGGTGGTCCTCAAATACTTAGTGACCATGGAAGGTCCACCTTCAGCTCTTAGACAGGTGGCAGGTCTAGGATTGCACCTCCTCCTGCCTTATCTGAAGGGGACTTGCCTTTGCCAGGGCCACCTGGACAGCTTCAGTTAGGATACCAGCAGGAAGACTGAGGTAGATGCAGAGAGCAGCCACTCAGGAGGGGATCAAGGGAGCAGAGAGCCTGGGAAGGTGCCTGGTCATCCGCGGGGATGCGTAGGGGTTGAGAACACACCGTGGTGTCTGAAGTGGGGAGTGTGTGCAGCAGTAGTGCCTGAGTCTTACCTTTAGCACAAAAATGAACCTATAACTTAAACTCCTTTTTGTCTTTTGGATACCATGAAATGGCATGCCATTAGCACATTGTGGATGCCACCAGGGTCATATTTGTTTGCCCAGTAAAGCAGTGTCAGAATTACCCGTTTCTTGTTTGAAAACAGCTTTTAAGGATTCCATTTGCTTACCACCTCTGAAACCATGACTGAGTTACTGAACCTGCCAGGGCCTCTTTTTCTCTCCCTCTAAATCTGGGAGAGAGGCAAGTAATACAGATAGTACCTTATAGAGTTATGGAGAGGAATAGATGAGTTAATAAAGTTCTTTGAACTGCACAGCTGCATGTGAGCATTAGCTATTACAGTTATTATTTCAGAACAGTCTATTGATGTACTGGACAAGATAGAAGTCTTCATTCCTTCTCTCATTTACTTGTTGCACAGAATCAAGTAATTGAATCCAGCCTTTCATTTTAAACATGAGGAGTTTGTGTTCTAGCAAAAGGGGGAGGAAAAAAAATATGCCCAGTGATTTTTCTCAGGATCTTGCAGCATTACAATGTGGGTCTCAAACTGCTATGAACTGCAGATTCTTCACATTGAGTCATTTTATGTAACTGTCATATTTTATTCACAATAGAAAGGAATTTTCTGTTCAGGTCTGTACTATTTTTATTATGCTAGGAGCTTATACTGTCTTATAAAGAAATAGTCCAACCAGATGTGAATATAGTTTTCCCAGTTCGGAAATAATAAGGTAAAGATTTAGAATCTGGAAACCATGATTGTAGTCTCAGTTCTCATCCTAGCATACTGTGGAACCTTAGAAAAAATAACTTTGCCCCTCTGGGCCATCTGTAAAATGAGGATTTTGTGTTCTTTGATTTCAAGGGTGCTATGGTTTGAATATGGTTAATGTCTGAGAAATTTTATCCTCAATAAAGCAACCATGTGAAATGGAGACTAATAAAAAGGTGGTCAGGCTCTGAGGACTCTGCCTTCATGAAGGGATTAATGTCATTATCTCTCAGGAGCAGGTTGTTACAAAAGTGAATTTGGTCTCCTTTTGTTCTTTTTGCTTTCACCTTCTCTTGCCATTCTGCTTTCTGCCATGGGATAATGAAGTCAGAAGCCTTTGCCAGATGCAGACCCCTTGACTTTTGACTTTCAAGCTTCCAGAACTGTTAAGAAGTAAAATGCTTTTTATTACAAATTGCTGAGCTTGTAGCATTTTGTTAATAGTGATGTAATATGGACTAAGACATAGAATTCCCTCTGCTCTGGCACTCTATAATCATGGTTTGTAAAAATGCATATACTATATGTTCACAAAATATGTTAGAACAATTAGTAGATGTTGAGTGAACAAAAGGAAAGAAGAAAAAAAAAGAGGACGAAGTTGGTATGTAGGTAGGTAGGTAGGTAGGTAGATATAGAATTAAATTGACTTTGGTTCTTGAAGATTTTCTTAGTCCTGAAAATCTTTCAGACATTTCCCTTTTAATGGGAGTTTTAGCTCAGTTTATTTTCTTTATAGCATTCGTATTCTGCATATTAGTAAGGATTCTTCAGAGAGATAAAGCCAATGGGCTGTATATAGATGCATATATACACATAGGGGCAGATGTTTTATGAGAATTGGCTCATGTGACTAGTGTGGTCAGGAAGTTCCATGATCTGCCATCTACAATCTGGAAAGCTAGGCATTTTGGTAGTAAAATTCAGTCCTAGGCCAAAGGCCTGAGAACTGGAGAAAGTAGGAGTAATGTAGGTTGCTGATATAATTCCTTGGATCTGAAGGCCTGAGAACCAGAAACCCTGAGGTCCCTGGAGCTCGAGAAAATCGATATTTCAGCTCCAGAGGAGAGAATTCACCTTCCTCTGCCTTTTTATTCTGTTCTGGACCTCAACACATTGGATGTTGCCTCCCCACATTGGTGAGGGTAGACCTTACTCACTTTACTAGTCCCTTTCCAAAGCAACTCACAGAGACACCCAGAAATACTTTTTTGCTAGACATCTGAACATCCCTTAGTCCAGTCAAGTTGACACACAAAATTAACCATTACAGTCTTTATTGCACCCTAGCATTTTATTTTAACCCATTAATACAGAGTAAGATTGAGGGCAGGAACTGTCTCTCTCTCACATTCCATCACTATCTTACTTACTAATTCAGTGTCTTGCAAAGTCGTTGTAATCAACTGAGTTTTGTTAATATTATCCTGCTTAAACATAGACAGGAATTAATGACTGTGTATCTTAGGAAGTATAGTTTTTTTTTTTTTTTTTTTTTTTGTATGTTTTTCCAAAAGAAAAGCATGAAATGATGTGTTTTGTCAGGAATGATGTGGTGTGGACTGTTTTTTTTTTTTTTTTAGGTACTGGGTATTGAACTCAGGGGCACGTGACCACTGAGCCACATTCCCCAGCCATATTTTGTATTTTATTTAGAGACAGGGTCTCACTGAGTTGATTAGTGCACCTTGCTAAGTTGCTGAGGCTAGCTTTGAACTCGCAATCCTCCTGCCTCGGCCTCTTTAGCTGCTGGGATTACAGGTATGTGTCACCGGACCCAGTTGGGCTCTACATTTTTAATAACACTACTTCATGTCCCAGTGGACTCAAAGCCCCCAGTTAGTCACCTGCTCATGGAGGGTTCTCAATACATGCGATTTCTCTGTTCTTATGTGTGGAAACAGGTATTGCATTATTGTCATGTGTAATAAATTGCTTTTTTGTTGAATGAAGGGGGTGTTAATTGTGGAGGATAGTCTCTTTATCTGTAAATAGTAGAAGTCACTCAAGTGACCAATTTTTTTGAAAACACTACTAAAGAGTTTCTAACCCTGCACAGTTGTGAAATAAAGAAAAACCTTCATACCACACTGAATTTTTAAAAAGTTTTAAATTATGAACAAAATTCAAAAGGAATGCTTTTATGCTTCTGGGTGTGTTGATGAATATGATATTAGTATTACGTCTTGTTATCAAACATTTTATTGTCTGTCTTCACTTTAATATACTGTCAGAACCTGCATACTTAAGAAGATCTGAATGTGTATCCTACTACCAAGGGTGAAATAACTTCAGCCAGGCGACACAGGCAGGCATCTTAATCATGCATCATGGAGATGCAAAATCTAAATTGCTTAGCATTGCTTCACGGTGCTGACACCTGACTAGCACCCGCATTCCTGGGGCATCAGTGAATCAGGGCCGTTTAAGGCTGTCTCTGTTTCTATCCCACCTGGGAGCCAAAATAGAAAAGCTGTTTGGACCATCCTTACAGTAAGTTCAGATTAATTTTTTTTTTTGTAGTCTACAACTTTGGGTGGATTTGAATTAACATGGCGGCCTCTAGGTGCAAATCCAGAGGGTAATATTCACCAGGCAACCTGTGAATGGTGTCCCCTTAGAGTTGTCAAAGTGGTCCTTCTTGAATATTCCAGGAGGTATGATGGTTCTCCAACATGTTACATTTCATGCCACAAGCACCATCAAAAAGTGGTAAGCCATTTGCCTTGTGATGGTAGCAATACCTTTCTTTTCAGTTGCTTCCATTCAGAATGGGTAGTCTGTGAAGTGAACTGGTGATTAAGGTCCTGTTTTTGTGACCAACATGACAGAAGCTTTCATTTGGAACCTAAAGATGGCCACTTCTAACCTGTGACAGGATTTCAGAAACTTTTCAGTTCGACATCATTTTATGTGTTTCAACTCTTATATTTTTTTTTCCCTTCCTGTGGATGTAAATGTCATTCTGTTAAACTAGAACTTTTCCCCATCCCTAAATTGCTACCAAAGGGATAATTTGCTTTCTAATTTGCTCACTTGAAAGCAGTAGAGGCAGTTTCCACTGTGCCATGTTTTTGTGATATGTGAGGTTATTTTGAAACTAAGTCTACAGTCATCTTAAGTGCTGAGATTTCATCCTGCTATTTTTTTTTCTTATGCTGTCTACTTTATGCAGAAGAAGGAAAAACCCTGAACCTATTTTGAATAATAATATCTGCTTCTAAGTTTATTTGGAAACACTGATTCCTTTTCTAGGAGTTTTTAGTTAGCCGTTTGATTTTTCTAAATTTCCCTTTTCAAAATCCTGGCCACCCCTCGCCAGGTTCTGCAGCTTCTCTCTATTGCAGTCTATGCTCAGAGAAGCCTGGGATTCATTCTGCAATTCTCATTTTCTATGTGTCCTCCAGGTCCAGCTTCAGTGCATTGTGGGCCCCATACCCAAAAGTGTCTCTTGAGGTATCATCTATAAGAAGGAGCATCTCCTCCTGAATGGTCACTGTCCCTTTAGCTCTGCTTCTCTTGAGGCGCTGAGCCTTTTACATTTCTGGTGCGTGTTCTGGGTTCCCCGAATTGGATGAGCACTTTTGAGAGGGGTAGGTATATCTGTCCCACACTACCCAGGCCAACCTGGAAGGATGGTCAGTGATGCTACTGCTGAGAGATTCTAGGAGAATCTCTGAGGGAGAGATTGATTGCCGTTCTGAGGGTGATCGGTAACTATCCAATCGATAAGGACCTGAATGCATACTTGATTGTCTTTCTGGTGAAAAGATTGAACCAACCAGTTCTTTTCTGAGCACTTCCCCACGCATCCCTTCTTGGCTAGAGAATAAACAATCATAAGTCATCTATGTAACGCCAGCAACCTCACCTTGACCCCAGTCCCCGCATGGACACTTCCCTCCCAACAGTTTTATGTACGACTATTCATTTTGGTCTGATCCAACGTTCACCCAAATGACGCTCCTAAAGAGGGTAGAGATAGAATAATAGCTAAGGTACATTTAGCCAATGATACATTTAACTGTGTATGTTGGCACATTTTCTAGTCAATTAGTTGAATTTCGAGTATCTTCTACTCTGAAAATACCTGTGAAAAATGGAGTTGAAGATTGCTTTAGGAATTTCGATAGCAGTCTGTTCTCAGCGTTCTACTGGGGCTCATTCATGACAGACTGTGGTTAGCAGGACCCTTAGAATATGTTATTAACACAGCAGAAAATCTGCCAGTGTGTGATTATGGTCAGCGAGGCACCGAGAGCAGGTCACTGGGTATGGCCGGCTTCCCTTTCTTCAGCACGTATGACTAGGGTTGTTTTTGTACTTTGCAATAACCCATTCTATTTTGGTAGACCTTTTCTTCCTTCTTTTTTGAACAGCTCAGTTTCTGTAGGAGACTCACAATGAACCAACCATTGCCAAGTGGAAGGGAGTGGCGAGCTGCGTCAATACGGCTGTTGCTGCTTGTCTGTGCTCCTCCTGGGCTTTGTGGGTTTCTCTTGATTGTGCCCAACTTAACTGCCCTCCCTGCAGATCTAGCCTGCAGGCCATTGTTGCCCTAAATCCTTTTCTCAAAGCGCTTTTATTAACTTTTTCTTTTCTGCTCTAATTTTTCTCCGTCTTGCCTACTTTAGCTTGTAGTCCTCTAACAATAGCGAGAAAGAAAAATACATTCCGGTGGGTGGTCAGGGGGAAGCAGCAACTGTTTCATTAAAGAAGAAGAAAGAAGAAGAAGGAAAAAAAAAAAAAACCCCTCCAACTTTGTCACTTTCTTTCCTACTAAGTGTTTGTTGACAGAACAGCATGAAATGATTGAAAAGAACCAGCTTTCCCTAATTAAGTCTGCCACTGTGAACTTTGCTCTTCATTGAGAAGAGCAGAGTTTTTCTTTCTAATTAGTTACTTGTGATTTCTCAGGAAAAATTAAGGCAGAAGGAGATAGGAAGATTATCAACGTTCTTCTGTAATCAGAATTTATTTCTGTGATAGTCAGATGCCAGTGCAAGAGAGATTGCCAGTTGTTGGCTAGTTTTGGTTTGTCCCATCTTTCTCTGCAATAAAACCCTATGAAGCTGGTTACCTGGAATATAAACTCTATTTCCCAGCCACCCTTGCAGCTAGGTATCACTGTCTTACTGAATTTTGATTAATGGCTTATAAGTGGGCATCCCATGTTCAACTTCTTAGAAGTGTCCTTAAGGAAGGAAACTGCTCACTCCTTTTCTTCTTTCTGAGGGGAAATGAAGGTGTGTGATGGCTGACTCCATGCAGTCATCTTGGACCTTGGGGTATGCCTTAGATGATGTCTGAGACATCTTGAGCTATATCTTAGTGGTTTAGCTTTTTGCAACGAAAATGCCATAGATTGTGTGCTTTAAATAACAGAAAATTGTTGTTCATAGTTCTGAAGTCTGAATGCCCAAGGTTAAGGTGCCAACAGATTTGTTGACTGCTGAGGGCCTTTTCCTGGTTTGCAGATGGCCACCTTCTTTCTGTTTTCACATGGTGGAGAGAGACCACGAACACACAGTCCACGCAGGGGATGGCTGAAGAGCAAGTCACCAGGAGTGTCTGGACTGTGTGTGCATGAGAAAGAAACTCTCGTGTAATCCCTGTTATTTGTTCTTGCCCCCACACGAAGCTGGACGTAATCTTAGCTGATTCATTGGAGTCTTTTTAATCTTGCGCGGTGTCAGGGGGTCTTTTGAGACTTTTTTTTTCACATCGAATTCTCATCTCAGATAAGGAATGCTTTATCTAGTGGACAAGAAAATCTTAACTCTTACTAATAAAAATTTGTGAGATTTTCCACGACATCTGGAGTCTTAAACATCATATGGGAAGCTGCTGTCATGGTTCTTTTTAAAAACCCCAGAAATATTTTTGTTTCTCTTGACCTCTTTCCTCCCTGTTCTTGTGGTTAGCTATTGTGTGGGACAGACAAAGAGAGACCCGTTGGGGGTGACCTAGGATGGAATGTGGGATCAGGTGCTGGTGAGAACAGCCCTGCTGGTGGGGAGGTTTGGACAGGACAAGGGGGATGCCTGGTGGAGGGGAGTCAGCATGGGAGTCAGCGCCTGAGCCAGATGAGGAGAGCATCTGGGCAGGAGGAAGGGCAGGAGGAACCGGTTATTACCACAGTCGTGCACATGCTCAGTAGTTGAAGGCCTTCCCCAGGTTTATCCTCATTAGGACTTAATAAAGTGGTCACTTAGTACAAGAAGGTAAGCTCAGGTAAGCACCAGTGCCCAAGAGGCTCCCTGGTGCAGCTTTCAAGGTCACTTCTTAGTTGCACAGGACACATTTCATTTCCAGGTTATATACCATCAGGACGTGTGGGAGGAATCTTGGTTCCAGGAGCTTCTGGTCCATAATGTTAACAGTGCTTGTATGCTTGCGTGGTCACGTGGGCATCCTAGACTCTGTAGCCAGGTGTGGGCCACAGGTCTGCATGTCCCTGAGCAGTGGACAAGCTGGCCCTGGGGGCCTCAGAGGTGTTTCCAACTTTAAGATGGATTACTTGTGACTGTGAATCAGTACTGGACCTACATCAGTACTGGTATACTTTGAGATGAGCACAGAGATGCCCCAATCTTGTTGTAAGAGAACTTTATTTTATGCAGTTATATATAGGTAATGGTTTAACAGTAAGTAATAAGTAAATAGGTTAAAGGTAATGAGAACCAGAGTTCTCTCTGTTAGAGAAGGAATTAAAAAATAGAATGAGTCCTGTGTGTATTGGACTCAGATATGCTGGGGTGAACTGAAGGTGTTTAGTAACGTAAATAGACAGTAAAATCAATATTGATTTTAGGTGTGTGTGTGTGTGTGTGTGTGTGAGTGTGAGCACAACTGTTACCTAGAGTTTGGCTTACAAACTACATTTCCCACAGAAAGGAACCAGAACTTATTGGAGAAATTGCTGATTCCTGGGCTGTGGCAGAAAAAGTACAAGATAAGCCTGAATATCTGTATCAGAAAGCAAGGATGTGCTTAAAGAAGGATGGGGACGGGTTGAAAGGACTTAGAAGCCAGTGTGGATGGACTCCACATGAGACACTGTTTGAGCATGAACATAAATAGTAAGGCATCATAATCCCTTGACTAAAACAGGAAACCACAAAACCATATGAAGATAAAGAAAATCGTGTTTTAAAATAGACACTGTTGCCATTTTAGTCTGAATATTTCTTTGTCGTGGGTTGGTCCATCTTGTGCCTTGTAGGAAGATGTTCATCAGCATGTCTGGACTCTGTCTGCTGAACCAGTGCCATTGGTAGAAGCATAACGCAACCACAGTAGGACATTTTAGATTTTCTAGATTGGGCAGTCTCATCAGTTTGGACCTCTGGTGAAGGTGGCATGCTGTGGCCGGAGTGTGTGTTGGAGGGAGTGTTCTCTCAAGCCAGGAGGCAGAGAGGGCGACAGGGGAAGAGACCAAGGTCACTCAGGCCCCTCCAAGGACACCTCCACAGGGACCTCAGGACCTCCCACTAGGCCCACCTCTTGAAGGTACCACAACATCTCTCAATGTCACTACCCTGGGGACCAAGCCTTCAGGATGGACCTTTGGTGGGGGGACACTCATCCAAATCCTAGTGAGGACATAATGCGAAATGATGTGGCCTGCAGTTTACCCAGTGGGTTGTCCACGTCAAGGAGAGAGAAGGCCCCAGACAAAAGGAGGCTAGAGAGATCTGACTGCAGGCAACACAGACTGAGAAGTGGCTCCTTTTCATAAAAGAAGTGACTGTGGCATTTCTGGGATGGGTGCTGATGGTCATGATGTGTCAGGTTAACCTCATTGGTCTTGATGGTTCTATTGTGGTGCAGGGGCTGTTCTGGTCTGTAGGAAGTATGCCCTCAAGTTGTAGGGCCTCGGGCCAGCCGCTGGATGTCAGTGCTTCAGGCCAGGAAAACAGATCTTTGGATTGTATTTTGAACTTTTCTGTAACTTTGTGATACCGTTAAAACAAAACAAAAAGCATATAAAAGCTATATATGTATAGTATGAACTGTAATACATACTACTATAAATAAAAAAATTTTTAAAAAAAGTTGTAGTCAAGAGTGACACATGCTCATTATTTCCTAAGCATGCTGGGATACAAATCCAACCTTGAGACTGTTCTTGAAAAAAGTTTTTTTTTCTCTCACTATTCCTTTAAGGAAAAATCTCTAGTGCATTAAAAGAATGTTCTTATAGAAAGAATATTGGAAAAAGTTCTAAGTCTCTTTTTTTACATAAATGGTGTGTATATATGATGCTGCCCACAGTGAAGTTTTAGAACTCAAAAAGTGGAAGGGTTTTCCCTCTTTTCTCTCTCTCTCTCTCTCTCTCTTAAATTTGTGTGGATCTGTGTATATTTTCTTTCTTTAGTTAGAAAAAAATATTCTTTTGCAAATCTAATCTTGTTGAGCAGATTAAACCTTATAAGAATATTTGAAACTGGCAAGCAGTCTGCATTTCAAACTGAGGCTTCAAAATGTCAACCAAAATATGTGTAGAGGAAATTGTGAGGGCTTTTTTCTCTGATCATCTGATAGTGCATGGGGAGTTTCTGGATGATGGTGGATGGTGGGCCAAGATTGAGTAACATGTTGCTGCCTCTGTTTCAGTATGGTGGTTTTGAAGCGTAGGTGAGGCCTCGTGTTACTCTCCACCCTTGGCTTCTTCTGAGTGACACATGTTTTGGAGATGGATCGCCGATGTTAGTCCTCCAGACCAGGTCACCAAGCATGAACCTGTGACATTAATCTCATTAGCTCTTACTTGCTGTGCTAATTACATCTTTGATTGCGTCACTTTTCTTCATTTGGTTTAACATTTAGCAGATAGTCTTATATGAATTGAGCTTCTATTTTGAGCACTACCAGTTCAACCTGTGAAGATAATTTAGCAGTTTACCTGCTAGGGACACAAGTATAATTTGGATACATTTCCTGAATGTGATTTTTTTTTTTCTTTCTGTTTCTTTTTACAGTCTCCTTATCCCACATCACACAGCTGGTCCTCAGCCACAACAAACTCACAAGTAAGTTCACTTTCTCATTTTTTGTTATAAAGTTTCTCCCTTTGGGAGAATGTTTTATGTATGGTGCTGGTGATTCTGTTGTTAACTTTAAAGAAACTAATGACAGATAATTATTTGAGGACACTTAAAATTTATTTAGTGGACAACTAAGAAATATAAGCATAGTGTCTCCCTGTATTCTATAGTCGACTCAGCTCCTATTAAAGAACTCTTTTCTGTATAGAGAAAATGACACTGTTTGTCTAGAAGTGGCTTCACTCAAGGTTGGTAAAAGCCATGGTGACCAGAAATGCTGGACCACTGGTTAACATTTCATTAAAAAAAAAAAATTACTTGTTAAAAATATTATCATAAGAGTTCTTTGGTTTTGTCTAGGCTTCTCTTCGAGAGAGGAAGACTTAAATGTTGAACAGCCTTTCCTTTCCTGCTTGATGGGGAGAAGAAACCACAAAATTGTCAGGTTCTATGCATTTGCATCTGCATTTTTAAAATGTTTGCGGCTAGTCCCCCTGCCCACACAAAACTTCTCTTGGGCATGAACAGTGTCTTGATATGGTTAACATGCAGCAGAATTAAATTCTGTTTTAATGAGAATATCTTAGGTGAATGATGGGCCATTTTATTCTTAGTGCTGTGGCTCTAAAGATTTTAATGACAGGGACCCTCTCTCTTTTCTCATTCCTAATTGACTGTCACATCTTTGAGCTCGCCATATTTCCTGTAGACTTGAATGGTTTTCTAATCAGGTGGCAAGAATTTGTTCGAGTGCTTTCTGAGTCCAGTGAAGTTGAGCAGAGTGTCATGTTGAGGGATTTGTGCTGTGAATTTATGTGTGTGTGCATTATGTATGGCTTGGAGCAGTGTCACAGAGCTGTTGATTATGGAGAATCAGGAGTGGCAATGAGGGAGGGCCTCTGATGTGCAAGAAACGGGCAGATTAGCTCATTTTTAGCCAAAGTGCGTATTTGTACAGTAAAGGCAGAGTGGCACAGTGGTTACATGTAAGTGACAGTGGCCCCAGAAGTTGAAAGTGAGCCCTTCAGTCACAGGTGAACATTATAATCAGCAACATGTTGTGAGTTCTATTATTTTTGTGGCAGATGGTCTTGCTGTCCATGGAGACCCTAATCCCAGTTGTGAGGGGATTTGCCATTTGTTTTGGATTTCTAAATTCCCCAAGACAGCAGAAATTCTTGACACTCTTCACTGCACAGTTTACAAAGGTATTGCTTAACCGATGTGCTTACCATTGTTAGATCTATGTCATTATTGTAACAAACCAGATTATATTTAAGCGTGACAGGTAACCTGCCTTATTCCTATCACATCATCCATTGATCTGTTCTTTAAAAAAATCTTTCAAATAGTTGCAGTTTATTTCTTTTTTACCTGTCTGCAGAGAGAGAAATCTCAGGAATCAATGGATCAGTTTCTTTCTCCAGGCCTATAATATTAGATAAGTTTAGAGGGGCATAAATAAGAAGTTAAATGGTGTCGGCTTTTAAAGAGGCCATTGACCGTGAAAGAGTCCAAACTTCATATTTCTCCCCTCCCTGTTTTTTTATTGTTCTTTGTTTTTTTCCTCTCCATTTGAGACACTCTTGACCTAATCCAGTAAACTCTAATTAATCGTCTTGGTAAATTCTGTTTCAAGCCATCGCGAGTGGTGTCAGTGACACCCAATCTGTTCCACTAAGGTCAAATTAGCATCTTTTACTATTTTCCTGGCATTTAAATGAATGACTTGCTATGGTTTTTCAAGTGTTTATAGTAAATATGTCCATTTGATGGAAATATAAATATGCATTAAATGTAAGTGGCTGAGCACACCCTCCTGTCACTTTTCCGTCTAATCAGTGTCTTTCATTTTCCATTGTTTTTAATAGGGGCTGGCTGACAAGGCTACATTAAAACCACTGGGACTCAAAAGATAAACCCCCCCAGCACCCGCTTTTATCTTGCTAAAGTATTTGTGTTTTTCTCTTGCTCTGCCAATTATACTGCTCTCTGACATTTCCGCTTGGTGCTTACAGTTTGAGTGACTAGGCCACTGCAGCCGAGGCCTTGATCTGGGGACACTGTTTGACTCCACTTACTTGAGTTAATATCTGTAGGGGCATCTGATCGTTGTGGCACTGAGAGTTGAAGTCCCTTTTCTCGCTGGTGATTTTGACTTTGATAGGTAGTACACACAAGGCCACGGGAAAGCCTACAGGGGGCTGCGTGACCCTGAAATGCCCCACGATTTTGTGGGCAGAAATTCTTGACTTTTCGTACCTACGTGAAAATATTTCAAGGTGATCAAGCTAATCACTGTTTTGAGTTTCATCATTATTACAATAAAGCTGTTTAATTTAAAACCGGGGTGCCGTGGCTGTGTTTGATGGGTTTGGTGAAGTCGGTGGGGAAATTAGTATCGGCAGCAGCTGTCCCTGATTTGTATCCATGATGTAGTCAAGGAGATGGGACAAAGGAGCAGTGGCTCTTTTTACTCCTGACTTGCTTCTGTGATTGGCCAGGTGCATGCTGGGAACCCAACAGAGGAATTCTGACCCAATGGATGGAGTTTCAGAGAGTAGATCCTTTTATTTTACTGCTCCCCCTTTTTTTTTTGCAGTGCTGGTGATAGAACTGGGGTCTCATGCATGCTAGGCAAATGCTGTGCCACTGAGCTACACCCCTAGCCCTGAAGTAAAGATCCTTTCAACACCTCTTTGCCTCAGTGCACATGCCTAATGCCAGGTGCTCTCTGCCTGGCTTCTAGAAACCGCGCTGATCTGGCCCCACATCCCAGCCAGGCTTCTTCCCCATGGCTGCTGGAGGAAGCGGTCTCTTCCCTGTGTACCTGTGCTCACTTCCCTCCGGCCTTTCCTACTTCCATGTGGAGCAGCTTTTCCCCTGTTCCCACCTGGAGGCCCCCAACTCTTCTGCTCCCCTTGACATCTCTCTTCCCAGCCCCTCTCAGCCCCAGCCCCTGAGGAACCCCTGTAGGTTCCTCAGCTCCAGTGCAGTTCCTTGTCCTTGGAAAGGCTTCATGTGTGACATGCTTCTTCTCTGTCCCCAACTAGAGTTGTTCAGCATTTTTAAAAGCAGGAACCATTTCTTAGTCTGGCTTGTTAGCACCTGTTGCTGAGTGCAGGGGGCTTTCTAGTTATTTCCTGTGCAAACTGAAGGAAGGAGAAAGCTGACAGGGAAGACCAAAGAGCAAACAAGAGTAGGGACTGTTGGGGCCAGGCAGTTCCTTGGGAGTTAACTGATAGAGCGACTTGAGTGGTCCTGGCTGCCACAGACTTCTGTATCTTACTGGTCATATGTTCATTTCAGATATGCTGGACTGTGAGTGCCCTAAAGAAATGCTGTGTTATGTCCTAGAAATTGATGTCTGTTAAAGCCAGCTTTTTTTTGTGGCTGTGTCCAAAAGATCTGACAATAATTTTAGAGGAGGAAAAGTTTATTTGGGGCTTTCAGAGGTCTCAGTCTTTAGATGACCGGCTTCGTAGCTCTGGGCCTGAGGTGTGGCAGAACATCATGTTAGAAGACTGTGGCTGAGGAAAGCAGCTGGGGACATGGCATCAGGAAGCAGAGAGAGAGAGAGAGAGCTCCGCTCACGAAGAACAAAATGTTTACACCCCAGTGACCTCTTCCAGTCAAACCCTCCCTGCCTACAGTTACCACCCTGTTAATCCCTGCTACGGGATTAATGCACTGAATAGGTCAAAACTTTCATTACCCAATCTCTAGACCCTCTTGCATTGTCTCACATGTGAGGTTTTGGGGACACCTTATATCTAAACTATAACACTGTCCCCCTTATAACTACTAGGGTCCTTTCTTAACTGAGGAGGGATGCTGTGATGGTGTTAGGGTATACCCAAGGATCCATAGGTAGGTGGCTGGGATCACAGCCACACCAGAGTGCTTTTCCCTACTCAGTAGCCCTCCTGGGCTTGGCTAAGTCCTCACTCGGTTTTACTTTTTCTCGTACTATTCTGGGTCTTACTGGGGGACAGGATTGTTCCTCTTTCATTCAACATTAGCTTTGTATAAGTATGTCTCCAAATTATGCACTAATTTCCTCATATAATTAATTAACTAATCACGTTTCTTGTGGTTAGGAGCCTCATCTTCTACTCACCTTTTATCCCACCCCGTCAAAAGTACTGAAAATATTTTAAACATGAAATAGGTACTCCGTACTGGTCAATTAATGGATTGATTAGGTGACGAGCTGTGCTAAGTCCCAGCAGTCTGAGATGACACACCCTAGGGCCTGTTTGCCTTCATGATACTCTAAGAAGGGGACCTGGCAATTATTCCAAAAAGATTGTCTTTTTGTGTCTCTGTGCCCTGCTCTTCCTGAAGCCCCTTGCCTTGGTGGTTACCCTTTCTGATAAGTTAGTGTTAGAACTGAATCCTTCTCAATCCTCTCATTAATCCGATTCACGGGTTTGATGGTATTCGGGGATGTCAGCTTTGTAAATGTTTTTCTCTTTTTTTTTTTTTTTGGAGAGTTATTTACCAATTTATTGGGTTCTCTCATAAAATAAAATTTTTGAATATATAAGTAATGAAATGCAATTAGAAATTATTGTTAGGAAGATTCATTGGTATTATTCAATGAAGATAATATTCACTGTAGCTAATAAAACTAATATTTGGAGCATGAGCTTTCATAAATGGTGGGCCTGGATTTAAACTTTAGCTACATAAATAGCTAGCTATATGGCTTCAGGTCAAGATAAATAACCTTTCTAAGGCTAATTATATCATTTCTTCCAAATATATCATTCATAATGAGAATTATAATAAATAGCTATCTTATAAATCCTTGTGAAGTTTAAGTGAAGTAATTTATATTACATGTTATTTAGTGAGTTATTTTTTATTTTTGGCATATAAGGAAAATTCATGAAAACTAATATAACAGCATATATATTTTTTAGATGAATAAAAATAGATTTTATTTGAAAATATGTTATTTTGAATTTTGAATGAGATGGATATCACTATCCTAAATGCATGTTTAAAGATCTGAGTGGTACTTACATACTTTGTATACAAGCAGTTGTATGTAAAAAGATGATATACTTGCACATTATGAATAAATAAATAAATAACAAAAAAAAAAAGAAAAAAAGCAGCAATCAATTTTTGAATTTTTCTCCTCTTTTTATTTTTTAAAAGAAATTTCTGGTGGAGACAAATCATTTCAAAAATTCTCCACTAGAGGTCACTGTTGAGATATGTATTTTCCATACCCCCGCCAGGTCTGGCATCTAAAAATTCAAAACCAACTTTGTGGTGTGAGAGGACATTGTTTGCAGGCTGTTTGGCTCAGTTCTGTATCACAGGACATGTTGCTGTTGCCATTTACATAGTATATTTTTATCACATTTTTGATAGATACACCCTATAGAAAGAGGTATGTTGTTTTTTATCTGGCTCCTAAAAGTACATATTTGGTTTCATGTATAATTTTTTTTCAAGTGTTTTTATGGCTACTTTCCTGAGTTAGAAACATTTCTTCATTTTCCATTATCTTTAAATTGGAAGAAGTGTAGTACTTTCCATAATATTTTATATTGGGCATTTGTGAGTTGTTTTTTTTTTTTTTTTTTTACTCTGTGGAAAAAGGTTGAAAAATGTCTATTAATGTAATCAGATTTTAATTCAGAAACAAATGTGGAAAAATTTATAAATGTTCATTTTGTGCATATTTATATTGATTCTTATACTATTAAATGTCTCTGTGTAGGAAAGACCATGCATTATGAAATGTACTTTAAACATCACTGATAAAACCGTCTCTGGGAATTAGTTTTTTAGCATGAAGCTTTTTTTTTTTTTTTTAATTTTGAATGTAAATTTACACTTACAGCAACACTCATGCAAATATTGAAAGTACCTTAAATAGGGCAAGATTATTTTTTATTTTGTGACCCATGCATTTTGGGGATTAAGCCCTCATTATTTTGTGCAATGAATACAAAGATTATCTTTTCATTTTCTTCAGATATTGGGTCTCATACTTTGAAATATTAAAGCACTTTCTTTCTTTCTTTCTTTTTTTTTTTTTTTCCCAGTGGTGCTGAGAATAGAACCCAGGGCCTTGTGCTTGCTAGGGAAGCACTCTGTTGCAAGTTATGCCTCTAGCTTCATACTTTGAACTTTTAACTGTTATGTAAAACCTTCTCCTGAGGTATTCTGCCAGTTGTGCCTGCCATGTCGGGTATTAGCTGTGACTAAATTTTGTCATTTAATGTATTGGAAATGGCCAGGCAGGTGGTAAACCTAAGCTTTATGGGAAAACATGAATCTTTTAAAAAGCTGTTTCTAATTACATATAGCTAATGTATGAATTTTACATTATCAAACAAGAAAATATTAGGATATTCTCTTCAGTGCTTTTAATAATTTCTTTACCAAGGGTAATTTCCAAGTACATAAAGAAGTTAAGATAAATACTTTTGAATTTTATCCGGATGTATATATTGATAGACTGTCTATCATAGTCTTACTATGAGTAAAGCTGCATATTGAATATGAAAATATTGCATTGTCAAAAAATGCAGATCCAGTTATAATGAAGAAAATCGAGCAGTTTTTTTTTAATGTGATAAATTGGAGCCCTTTTCTATAGACATAATGGATTGTTAGGATGAGTGAGAAAAATTAACCATCCCAATTCATAAGAATGACCTTCACCACTCTCCCAAGACCTTGCTCTTCCTGAGTCTCTAGTTATTCCCTCTTTCATAGATTATTTGTCATCCCTTATGCAAAAGTTCTTGTGCCTCGCCTGTATGAAATTAAACTACGAGGGGAATGTGCAAAATAAATCGTCTCTGTGTCAGGAATTTGTCTTGTGACGATATCAAAACAACTTGCTGTTTGCATTTTAACAGAGTCTAAATGTATTTATAATATAGAGGTTTTGATCAATAGCTTATTTTTTAAATTAGTGCACATTTATCAGTTTGTTACTGTGCCAACATTTGAAAGATTGAAGTTGAAAAAAATGTATACTTAGTATTTTTGAGTCTGACAGCTATTAATTAAACAATATCTATCCATTGGTGGCAGTAGGCAGGTTACCTTGAAAAATTGCCTACATTTGGGAGTATGCTGTTATTTTTGGTGTTAGTAAAGAAGCACGTGAGATCATCACATGGGAGTGTGTTGGCCCAGTGGTCCAGACCCCACACAGGCCACAACCAGTTCTCCAAGGTCTCCACCCTCAGCTGACAGGCCATGGCCCTTATGATTCCTTTGTTGCCGGCCCCACCCACCAAAGTGTGCCTCTTCTAGAATCACCTTTGCTGGGAGCCTGCTCTGTGCTAAGAGGAAGCTAGCCGGTACACAGCGTATTCCTTCTCTCTCAATGTATTTTTAAATGGAACAGTGTCAGCCGTGACACGTTGAGAACAGTGGCAGGCTGTGGAGAAAATAAGGTGGAATCAGGTGAGCCTGTCACTTTCCAAATTAAAACTAGTCCATTTCGGGGGGCTGATCTTGAAAAAGTGTTGCTTTTGCTGTTTACAGTAGAACACCTGTCAAACAGAATTGATTTCATAGCAAAATATTACATGTATATGATATGTAGCCTATTGCTCCCAGGGCCACGGCGAACAGGACAATGTGAGATTAAACTAAGCACAAGAGAAATTGATGGAATGAATAGACGCTGTAAGCAAGAGATCTATGAGGCTGTTGCTAGAGTATCATGGCATACTGTTTTACAGTATATTTTTTTGTTTAACAAGTAGGAGGAGGTACACTAGAAGATAATGGGAAGAAGTTTAGTATAGCAAATGCATAAACTAGTATGAGTGCTTTGTGATCATGGTTGATACCATACACCGCACATCTTTGCGTGTGTGTGTGTGCTGTCCTTTCACATGATTGGCAGCACAGGTTTATTTACACAGCATCACCACAGACACGTGATGAATGGGTTGCTCTAGGATATTACGCTGGCTACCACGTCCCTGGGTGGTGGGAAATTTTTCAGCTCTGTTGCAGTCTGGGGGACACTGGCATGCATGCAGCCCATTGTTGACTGGAATGTTGTTCTGTGGCTTGTGACTATTTATTTAAATTTTTTGTCGACTGTCTTCTAATTAATATGGTGTGTATATACACGTGAGTAGTGAGTGTGTGTGTGTGTGGCATAGCGCAGCGTGGATGTCCTAAGAGGTGCAGTGCTTAGTTACTTACATTCCTTATCTTAGCTTTTCTTAAGTCACTGGCTTTTTAAAAGAATAAAGACTGTAGCCATGAGCCATGAAGAAATGCACATAAGGCTTATAATTTCAGTGGGTCTGTGGGTCCTGTGAAGCCCATCCATGAATTCTCTCAGGATGTGTATACTTCAGGCTTGGAACTCTAGATGAGGAGAAGATAGCATTAGTCTATTTGTGAAGCAGATGTACTGATGCTATTTCTTAAAGGAGATGTTTCCTGGAAATTTGTATAAAACTTTAAGATGATTTTTAATGCAGTGTGAAACTCATTCTTGATGGCTTTTAAAAAACGTTCATACTCATTGCCTTATTTATCTGCTTTAATTTTTGTGTTTTTAAATACGAATTTGTACTTTTGTAATCCCCATCTTCTCTTCCAATTTCTGTTTTTCTTTCTCTGTCAGCCAGCCTCAGAGGACAGAACCACTCTGGTGTGATTGACTATCAGTTAGCAAACCTGTTGACCTCCTTTTCTGCTATTTCCAGTCTGACCCCTCTTTTTGTTTTTGTTGTTCCTTCAGATTTTTCCCCCCTGCCTAAATATTGCTTGTCCTGGTTACCTGATAAGTTTCTTATTTGAAACTATTTGTCCCTGTCTTGGAATCCTGCGTATACTCAGCAAGCTTAGAGGAATCCTCATCTTTTCAAGAAAGACCTCCTTTCCCTGCAACTGAACCAGCACTGTGTGGAAAAGAAAATAGAAGGCACCCCACAGTCTCTTTGAGTGTAAAGAACAACACCCCACATGCGTAATAACTTCAGTGGGAAATGTTTACTGAACCCCTGCCCTTCATCAGGTCCAGGAAACAGGCTTAACATGGTCACATAACCAGAGGTGGAAGGTGCTAGGCTTCCCGATGGCTTCCCAGCCTCTGCACCTGCCATTCCCTTGGCTGGAAGTGGTGGATGTCAGTCCCAGTCGGGCAAACCTCTGAGCTCTGTGGAAGGAGCATTTCTGTGACCCCCAGATCCTTACTTGTTCCTCAGAACACCAGGGGGAATTCTTCAGGTAGATGGCAGAGTTGTACTTAGGGGACACGTCAAATCCACTGTGTGAGTCCTATGGATTTTTCTACTTCTAGGTGTCTCCCCCATGTCCCCTTCCTTCCCTTCTCATCCAGTTACCCTTTCCCTCAGCTTCTAGATATGGTCCTGTAGGAAGAGACGCAGCTCAGCATGGCTCTTGCTGAAGGAATTCTGCATTATAAAAGACCAAAACCAAGGGCAGAGTATGCTTTGCGTTTACATAATTCCTACATACACATAAAAGTCTAAATAGCCCTCTTTCTAACACTGAGCTTGCTTTCTCCATTGAGTGAATTTTATTTATTTATTTATTTATTTATTTATTTATTTATTGGTCTTCTTTTCCCTCTTGCTTCTCTTGTTTTTGTTTGGGGACGTGTTGGGCATTTTTTTTTTCTGGCAGAATCTCTGTCCCTTTCTTACCCTTTACCAGATGTCACTTCCTCCCCAGGCCTAAGAATGCCATTTCCTTTCCTCTCCATTTGCCTTCTCCCACCCAGCTCCCAATTCACAGATGTATGACTGTGCAGACCCTGCATGCTGGGGAGTGTGCTGTGGCAGGACTGGAGTGCAAGTTAGATAGTGTGTCCCTGTGAGAAGTCAGGCTTTGCAGGTGCGCCTGAAGATTGCACAGACGGTTCTCTGTCGGTTCTGCCTGGAAGGTTAATACAAGATGCAGACATTAGTTTTTGCATCCTCAGAGGAGAGAAAACCCATGTTTGCCAGCTTCTTAGGTGATTTGTTTGCTTATGCATACATACTTTTAATAGCTCTGGGACATATATTTTTGCATGATTGGCTTTATATTCTAAAATCTACTTTATTGTTTGTACCTTTCCCCCCTAATTTTTTGTGTAATTGATTATTCTCATTGCTACTCCTGAAAGAGTGGGCCATTTTTTTTTTTTTTTTTTTGGCAGCAATTAAGTCAGGGATATTTTTGGTTATTTAAAATTACTTAAGCTGCAGAATCCTAAGGAGGATAATCCATGGAAGGATACAATAAGTAGGTACTTTGGGACGTGGGTGTTCAATATAAGCTTGTTGGTTAACCAAAAGGAGCATTACCATCATTATTCCTAAATCTAATAATATTTGGGAGATGTTGGCCTTTATTGAGGTGGATGCTTAGATATTTTGCCATTTTATTTTTACCTTGAGGAACACGTAGAACCTTCTAAATGAGAATTTGCTCCAGTGTTTCATAAACTTTATGTTTTTAAATAACCTATAACTACTGTAATTCACTGCTTTAATAGCTGCTTGGGGGCCAATCCCATAAAATTCGTGAAGCCAGTTATCATTAGTATACTTTTGAACTTCAAACTCTTATGGTAATATATAATTAGTTCATTATCCACCTTGTGGTTTTGGCCAGAAAACAAAGGTAATTAATCACTGTAAGTACGAATGACCTTTTTTTTTTTTTGCATATAAAATTCTGAAGAGCATAATTATTTGTATGCAAAAGTAAAGATCCTTCTTTACATGAAATCATTAAAATGGCATTGAGGGCTATGATTCCCAATTTGCTGAAAGAATTGACGTGTATATAATTAGTCTAGACATTACCTCTGTGGTGTGAATAGACTGATGTTTTCCACTTGCTGTAGCTAAGGATTAAAAGGGCTGTGCTTTTTCTTTGACCAGGAATGCCCCAAGTCCTATTTCATTACAGTTTCTGTTAATTTGGTTTCTTTTCACCTTTCCTCATTCGGGCCAAAGAGGAAAGTTGTCATACAATTTTGTATTCGTCACGTATTGGGGCAAAAAACCATTTGATTTCATTGTTTTCTTTTTTTTTTTTTTTAATATTTATTTATTTGTTTTAGTTGTACACAATGCGTTTATTTGTACGTGGAGCTGAGAATCTAACCCAGGCCGCGCACGTGCTAGGCGGGCGCTCTACTGCTGAGCCACGACCCCAGCCCCCGATTTCATTGTTTTCTTTTTAGTGATTGTTTTCTTCCATACTGGCTGTGTAACAAGTAATCTCACTCATTTATTCATTTTCCTGTAGTCTCATCTTTTTTGGCCCGGGGAGGGTGGGGGATACCAGGGCACTCAACCACTGAGCCACATCCCCAGCTCTATTTTGTATTTTGTTTAGAGACAAGGTCTCACTGAGTTGCTTAGTACCTCGCCGCTGGTGATGCTGGCTTTGAACTTGCGATTCTCCTCTCAGCCTCCTGAGCTGCTGGGATTGCATCTCATGTTTTTAATAATCTTTCTAGAAACTTTGTTGTGATAGTATAACCTAAGCTAACTTAGTATCCTTTACCATGCTTTATACTTTTCTGGTACAAAAAGAAAAAGTAGTAGAAGCATACAGTGTTGTAAAAAATACCACCAGACGTTTTCATTTGTTATGGCAGCAGACAGAAATATCTTTTTTTTTTTTTTCCAGGCATGCTGACACAGACTTGTAATCCCAGTGACTCAGGAGGCTGAGGCAGGAGGATCTCAAGTTTGAGGTCAGCCTAGGCCACTTACTGAGGCCCTCAGCAACTTGGCAAGACCCTGTCTCGAAATAAAAATATAAAAATGGCTTGAGATATAGTTCAGTGGCAAAGCACCAATGGGTTCAATCCACAGTACCAAAAACAAAACAAAATAAAAAATCTTGTTTTTAATGTAAATATGTCAGATTTTAGAATCAGGTGTGTTAGCTCTGTTTCACTGTGATACTATTTGGGGCCTGTGGGCTGAAGTGTAGGTGGCAGTTTTGCATCCCTGTAAATGGGTACAAGATGGGTGTTACCCCCACTGCAGCACTGGGCATGCACGCCACAGTGCCACCTACTGCCTTAGCCCTCCCCACGGACAATTGGCTTCCGTGAAGTACCTGCTGCAGCTCCTCCTTGTCTTGCCCCTGTGATAATTTGCAGTCCATTATTGTCTTCCAGTAATGGATGCAAAGGCTGGATCTTGAATCCATTTTTTTTTTTCAAAGAAACATGTGGCCGGTCCCCTTGGCTTCCATACCCTAAACTCTCTCTAGCCCGGGAATTGCCAGAGCTCAAAACAGCTTTTGGTGTTTCTACAAAAAATAATTGGGAGAAGCATAACTGTCAGCACCCAGAAGTTGGGTGGAGGTGGTGGAGTGAGGTCACCTCCGGATCTCATGCCTGTGTTAGTAGTGATGGAAACCCACATGTGTTCTGAGTGGCTGCTGGTTTCCTGGCAGCGTGGGTGTTAACATGGTGCATAGTCTATTACTGCCCTTCTGTAGCTGAAGAGGACCCGGTTGTTGGTGCTAACCATATGGCTCTAAAGACCAATGTATGATCCCCCTGACCCTTCCGTGGGCTGCACCCGGCAGAGCTCCCTTCCTTATGTTTTGCATGGCGCCTGCTGTTCCCAGAGCCTGTCACTCTTCACAGTTTTGTTTCTTTGCCTCGGGGGGCCAAGATGCTTTTGCTCAAAAAGCTGCACCCAAGTCTGCTGCACCCAAGTCTGCCAGTGCTGTCACCTCCCCACCCTCCTCTGGCATTCTTCAGTTAGGCCTCAATGTTTTCGAAGCCAAAAGTGTAACAAGTGACATCTCTCCACGTGACCGGCGTGGTCATGATGAATTTGCTGCTTGATTCACTGAACTAGGGAATATCGGGCTTTTCTTCCCTCCTGATAACTGATGTCTCCATAAAAATATGCGTTGGAACAGCACCTTGACTAGAAATGGTTTAAATGTAGTGCCCAGGTTGAGGGGATTGTCCACCTGGTGTATCTTGTTTTGTTCACTTTTTAAATCAATCTTTAGGTTCAGTAGGAGTCTTAAGGTAGATAAACTCGATCATTACACTCATCATTGTTACTGTGTGGGACAAAGGACATAGGCATTGCATTAATGATCTTGATCTTGCTAATGAATTAGAAGTTGTCTGGACCCAAATATGGTTCTCGGACCAGCAGCATCAACCTCACTGGGAACATGTGGGAAATGCTCTAGAGCATATCCTATTTGCTATTATATGGATAAATTCCTAAGATGCTATAAAATAAATTATTGGTTGCAGAATTATTAATTTTATGTCATGAAAAAAAAGCCTCCTAGAGTAAAACTCCTGTTGCTATAACAGTATTTTATTTTGATTGTTCTGATTCTTTTGGTGGGACAGCAGTTCACTAGGGGCGAGGTAGTCAGGAAGCCTGTTCTTTGGTTTTTTTTTTTTTTTTTTTTTTTGGTGCCAGGGATTTGAACTCAAGGGCAGTCGACCACTGGGCCACATCCCCAGCCCTTTTTTTGTATTTTATTAGAGACAGGGTCTCACTGAGTTGCTAAGTACCTCGCCACTGCTGAGGCTGGCTTTGAACTCGCGATCCTCCTGCCTCAGCCTCCCAAGTGCTGGGATTACAGGCGTGCGCCACCACGCCCGACTAGGAAGCCTGTTCTTAAGAGTAATACTAATTGTGTAAAATGTACACTTCAAGTGTGGGTCACCTGGTAAGTAAGTATAACCGATGAGAGTGGGCACATGTCCTTCTAGAGGGCGTAAAACTGTTAGGAGTAGAGCTGGGCCAACCATTTCTTTCTTACACGTTGGAGCGCTGGTCCCTGCTGTGTGCAAAGTGAGATGGGGAGAGGGAAGCATGTTATGAACTTTCCTGCCTGAGGGAGCTTTTAAAGGAGCTGTTAATGAGCCCTTCACATACTTTGAACTTCTTGTGGAATCTTCCAGAAACTTTGGGTGTGTGTATGTGTGTGTGTGCACATGCTGCATTGCTGAGTCTGAGCCAGCCCTCAAGATAGATGAAACTCTAGAATAATGTTCAGGTTCTTTGACTTGGGAAAACTTTAAGGAAAAAAGGTTCATGCTTGCTCGTCTGAATCCTTACAAATCCTGGAAGATAACTTTGAAACCAGGCTCTGGGCAAGCTATTGGGCTGACGTGGTTACAACCTTGTTGCCTTTTCTAGAACACCAGCAGAAGCCCTGGGCTGAGAGGGACCCCCCAGAGGTTGTTGGTCCTATGGTTGGAGCAGAGCTGACATTTAGAAACCAGGGAACACCTAAGGATGGTTAGAACATTCTCCCACATCTAACAACTGAAGTATAAAAATTAAGGGAATCTTCATTGCTGAAACAGAAAATGATACTGAATTCTTTGTTGGAAGGAAAGTTCTACATGACTGAACTTCCTAATTGGGGGTCCATCGTTGCATTATTTAAATCCATTATCATAGAATTTCATAATTCATATCTCAGAATCATAGAGTCTTAAAACCAGCTGGAAGAGAATTTAGAAATGGCTCTAATCCAGCTTTCTCATTTTACCCTCAAGGAAATGGAGGCTCAGAGAGGTTGTGAGTTGAGTAAGACACACACAGCAGGTACAGGGCTGAGTTGGAAGGGGCCTGTGTCAGCCCTCCAAGGACCAGGCCAGGGTACCCAGTGGGTCAGACACCACACTGCTCATCTGTTCCCTCTCTGTGCTTAGCTTCATGTTGTCTCTAGATTGTGTGGGTACAGCTGGTCTGGAAAAGGAGGGAAGCATAATAAGAAATACATTGATGCTCATTGTCTAGCTATATTTTAAAATGCTGCTTCTTGCAATGTGTCATGTAAATATATTGAAAAATTCCAGAAGAGGATTTTGACTGGTGAAACATTGCATCCACCTTCTCATGATAGTTAAAATTATTTGTGCTGTGTAAGTGTATGAATTAGTCATTGCACAGTTTGTATCCACTGTTTTATTTTTTAGGGATAATTTTGTTAGGATTTGCTTGTTTCCCAAGCACTAAGCCTGTTTCAGTTTTGACCTTGATACTTCTTCTTTTGTTAGTTACTTTCTTTAAATAACATAGCTAACTTTATCCCCAAAGCTTTATAATGCTAGATGCAAAGAGTATGACACTGAGCTCATAATAAGCCCTCTCTATTGGCTGGAAGAATGAATGGAATCCCACCCAGACAGGTCTGAATGTTAACTTACTTTTGATTTTTACTATGGCTGAGGGGAAAAATTCTGTAGGTTAGGAAGAATATTAGCCATGTGATTTTTATCCCCCCCTTAAGCTTGAATGGAATCTTTAAAAATTCACATGCACACCAAAAGGCTGGGAGAGGTTTGGTAAATTGAATGTGGGCTTATTGTTTGTGTCCACAAAACAAAGTCCTAAATCACATTTAGCATAATTTGTGGTTTTAAATTGGACTGATTTAGCAAGGAGAGTGAAATAATCTCTCATCCTGTCAAAAAGGCGATACCTTTAGACCAGCATTTAATTGCATTGGCGGAGTAACTTTGGGGAGGCGGCAGTAATTCTGGCCACATTATTCTTGGTTTGTGGCTAAATTGAGATCATCATTTTCTCCTGGTTTCACTAACTTTCTTTATTGCTCTTCAAGCTAATCAGATGAGTGTAGTGAGAGTAGGCTTAGTGGTAGCTGGAGGCTGAACCAGGGGAAAGCTGGGTAAGTGCGGCTTACTTTATGGTCGAGGAGGGAAACAGGGGAAGATGATGACCAGGGACCCTGAAGGCACAGCGGATGATTTTCTTGGTAATCATTTACATAAAGTGAGCACCTAAAACCTTCCACATTCAATGTGTGAGATTCATGTATTGGTGTCCAAGAGTAATTTTGGAGGTGACTCTCAGTCCCCAGATTATTCCATGGAAATTTGTCTGTTTATTTCCAGCCACTTCAGGAATCATTGCAATTGCCCAGTCACTGGAGCACTGCCCCCTGCTGGTGGGCCTTAGTCCAGAATGATCCATATTCTACATGGTTTTGGAGAATCCTTGGAAAAATCGGAATGGAACCACCATTTGACCCATCCGTCCCACTCCTCAGTCTATACCCAAAGGACTTAAAAACAGCATGCTACAGGGACACAGCCACATCAATGTTTATAGCAGCACAATTCACAATAGCTAAACTGTGGAACCAACCTAGATGCCCTTCAGTAGATGAATGGATAAAGAAAATGTGGTATATATACACAATGGAATATTAGTCAGCATTAAAAGAGAATAAAATCATGGCACTTGCAGTTAAATGGATGGAGCTGGAGAATATAATGCTAAGTGAAATAATCCAATCCCCAAAAAACAAATGCCGAATGATTTCTCTGATTCAAGGATGCTGATTCATCATATGCTGTGGGGTGGGAGGATGGGAGGATTAGATGAACTCTCGATAGGGCAAAGGGGAAAAGGGGAGAGAGGGGAAGGGAGGGGGCACAGGGGTAGGAAAGATGATGGAATGTGATGGTCATCATTACCCTCAGTACATGTATGAAGACATGAATGATGTGACTCTACTTTGTGTACAACCAGAGAGATGAAAAATTGTGCTCTATATGTGTACTATGAATTGAAATGCATTCTGTTGTCATATATAATAAAGTAAAATTTAACAAATAAAAAATAAAAAGAAAACATCTACCAAGTCTCACCACTACAAGAAATCAGGTCACTGATGCCTTAGGTATTTCTTAGCACTGAAAATTACTCAAAATGGATGGGAAGTGTAGTGTGCCTGTCCTCTTTACTTGTGGGAGCTATCAGCTGGTGTTCTTGGAATGGCTATCCCTTAAATATTTCAGATGAGTGGATTTTTACACTCACCTTGGTAGTGGTTCTAAGCACAGCTGCCCTGCATTCTGAGTTTAGGTATGACCAGCCAGAGGGCAGGTTGGCTTTCCCAGGAGGGACTTGTGAGGTGGGAAGTAAACCATGCTGACATGGCCCATAACCCACTGTGTTGTGCTAGACTCAAGGCTTGTGTCAACAATTTCAGATACCTGGGTAGTCTTGGTATTAGAGTTTACATGAACCGTGGGCAGGCTCAGGGCATGCACAAAATGTTTGTAGAAAGACTGAATAGCAAGTGGGATAGGAAAATGAAAGTCTTTCTGCTGTCAATTAAGAGCTGGACGGTTGCCTGTCAGTATCCTTGGGGAGCTGGCTCCAGAAGCCCCTTGGATAACAAAATCCCAGGATACTCAAGTCCCTTATATAAAATAACAGTATTTATTTATAACCTACACACAGCTTCCATATACTTTTAAGTCCTCTCTAGATGACTTATAATATCTAATATGATGTAAATGCTATGTAAATAGCTATAATACTGCATTATTTAGGGAATAATGACCAGGAAAAAAAGTCTCTATATATTCAGTACAAATTCATTTTTCCCCCAAATATTTTTGACCCACGGTTGGTTGAATCCACAGATGTGGCATATATTGATGCTGAGGCTGCCTGTACTTTTGAGGTAATGATACCTTTGGCTTTTACATTTTTTTTTTTTTGTTTGTGTGTTTGTTTGTTTGCAGGTCTAGAATACCAGGAACAGGGGACCCTTTCAGGTCCCCAGTGGTTTATTTTTTCCTTTGATCTGCATACTTCTATTCATAGCATGCTACTGACTTGGCTTTTTGTATTTCTGTATAATAACATTGTATTGATCAGTTTCTAATCTGATATAACCCGTGTGTGTGTGTGTGTGTGTGTGTGTGTGTGTGTGTGTGTGTGTGTATTGATCAAGGCATATTACTCCAGAGGCCAAAAGTCAGAAACTATGAAGGTTGAATATTTTATCATGTAAGGGTGAAGCTGGAATGGTGATTTAGTACAATGTTTAAGACAACAGCTCTTCAGATACTGGTTTACTTAAAAAAGGCCTAAATGTATCATCCACCCAGGAAGGGACTTGGGGGTTTGCCATCTTTCTTCTGGTGGAGATGCATGGAAACAGAAAGAGAAAAAAACAATTGTACTTATTAGACGTAGGACAATTCAGAGTATATGTACTTCATAAGATTCAGTTTAGGCTGCTTATAGCACTGAAATTCTTTTTTGTACTTTCTTATTCTCTGCTCTGCTTCTCACTGTCCGTCTGATTTGAATGATGCCACAATTTTTTTTTTTTTTTTTTTTTTTTTTTTATCTAATTGTACAGGGAGGAAACACACCCACTTCCTCTCTGTGGTGAGTTACTACCTAAGAAAAACCTACACAAAATACATAAGACCTGTGCGTGAATTAGATGGTCACACTGGAGTTCCATTTCTCTGTGTTGCTGGCATTCCTGGCGAGGAGGGAGCCTCCTGGATTCTCACTCTGCATTTTGTTTTCATAGCTGTGCCACCAAACATAGCAGAACTGAAGAACTTGGAAGTGCTTAACTTTTTTAATAACCAGATTGAGGAGCTGCCCACACAGATCAGCAGCCTTCAGAAGCTCAAACACCTGAACCTTGGGTGAGTACTAGAGGAGGGGAGAGGAAAGGAAGCTGAGGAAGGAAGCAGAAGGAAGCCCAGGGTGTGGGCAAGGAGGGGTGCCATTTATATTATTGCACAGAAGTGGGTGTCTAATTTCTTTTTATGTTTTAAAAAAAGTTTTATTGTTTTAATATATCCTTTCAATGGCCTGCATTAGTGCAGATCTACTTGAGAGCTAATTGAGAAGCTAATTGTTGGCACAATAAGGGAGTTTTTTACTGTATTTTGTTTCCAATAAAATTTTATTTCAGTTGTGTTGACCAGGAAGGGACTTACTTGCCTAACATTAACTGCTCAGACAAGTCATAATATAGCTGCTGCTCCCCCCGCCACCCAGTATTAAGTAGAAATAGTTTACAAAGTACCTTCCTACCAATTTGAAGTTGGACGTTTGTCCATTCCCTAAGGCCACCTCATTAACTCTTGGAAATCTTCTATGTCGTTAGGCTAGTCTTACTTTATGCAGAGGTGAAGAGGGAGGGGTAGCTGAGTTTGCAGAACCAAGTAACAGTGAATAATAATAATGCCTGTGTTCCTACCTTGCTTTGCAGTTTTCAGAGTCCTCCCTCCAGCTTTCGACCACTCAATATTTTTGGGGTGGGGAGGACAGACTTGAATGCTTTCATATCACAGAAAGGAAGCCCAGCCCTTTCCAAGGGGTTAAGTGACTTGCTCTTGATAACCCGAGGTCAGTGGCTGAGCTAGGAAGAGTTTCATTGGTTTGACTCCATGGGCTCTCCATAGATGCCAACCAGAACTTCAACTTCTGAATTCCATCTCCATCATCATAGCTATTTCATAAAACTGCCCACTGCTGATGCTTTATTCTTTGTGCAAAGTAATATATTCATTAAATCGTAGCCACTAATTGCTCCAGTGAAGCTAGTGATTTATGTGGAATGGCAATAGAAGCTGGCCAGGTATTTATCAATTAAATAGTAAACAGTTATGAAAAAAAAAAGTCTCATTCATGAACTGAGTGTTAGTTCATTCTTTTCTCTGGGGGTTTGGTTAGACGATGTTATTTTGATGTTCACTCTGGCTGAAAGACCATCTTTCCAAGAGCATTCTTTTCCTAATGTGTGAGAGGAAGTGGAGTTTAAAGGAGA
This sequence comes from Tamias sibiricus, assembly GCA_025594165.1. Taxonomy (NCBI): domain Eukaryota; kingdom Metazoa; phylum Chordata; class Mammalia; order Rodentia; family Sciuridae; genus Tamias; species Tamias sibiricus. The sequence goes on along the minus strand of CM046669.1, from coordinate 76,507,643 downwards.
GAGAAACCTTGCTTATTTTTAAATTTTTGAATAGGTTGCAATTTTTATTTATTTTTGTTTTTTCCATATTTTACTGGTGCATTATAGTTGTGCATAAAGTGGAATTTGTTGTTACATATTTCTATATGTACCTATTGTAACAGAAGATTTTGGCCACTATCATTCCCCAGAATTTCCCTATTCCTTACCCCTGATCCCTTTCCTCTCCTCTATGGATCTCCCTTTGATATTCATGAGATTCCCCCTGTCCCCCCCACACACAACATATTTTTCTTTTCCTTTTTCCTCTCTAGCTTCCACATATGAGAGAAAACACACTACCTTTGACCTTCTGAGTTTGGCTTATTTTGCTTAATCTAATGGTGTCACGTTCCATTCTTTTTCCTGCAAATGACAATTTCATTTTTTTTTATGGCTGAATAATCTCCATTGTGTATATATGCCACATTTTCTTTATCCATTCATCCATTGGTGAACCCTTAGGCTGATTCCATAGTTTACGTATTACAAATTGTGCTGCTATAAAAATGGGTATGCATGTATTATAGTATAACGACTATAACTCTTCAGGACAAATACTGAGGAGTGGTTTGGCTGGGTCACGTGGTGGTTCCACTCCTAGTCTTTTGAGGAACTTCCATACTGATTTCCATAGTAGCAACCTTCTTTTAATTGAGGTGTTTTTTCTTGCTACAAATTTGAAGACTGTATCCCATCAGGCAACTCAGAAAAGAAAGGCTCCTACATTTTAAATCTTGTTTGTGAAGATTATTAAGCCCTAATGTATAATTTTTATGTAAGTATGAAGCTAAAACTAGACATGTATGTATATTCTTACTGTTAATTCATTCATTTATTAAGGTAGTTCTGTATATCCCCATCATTATGTACCTGGTGAGCAGGACATAGTAGGTATTATTGTTACTATCATTTTTTTCATAAATTTCTTTTTTTTCTTTTTTTTTAATATTTGTTTATTTACTTTAGTTGTACACAATACAATGCATTTTACATTTACGTGGTGCTGAGGATCGAACCCGGGCCGCGCACGTGCGAGGCGAGCGCTCTGCTGCTGAGCCACAACCCCAGCCCCATAAATTTCTTGATATATAAGTTTCTATTTTATGTCAGGAGCTTTGCTAGTCTTGGGGATGCAATATGAAAATCATGGTTTTGAGCCTTAGGCATGAGAGCAGGGCCTGTGGGCAGTCAGCAGCAATGGTCCAGCAGGGTCACAGGTGTGCTGGGGCAAGTAGGGCCACAGAGGGAGCAGAGAGAGGAGCAGGCTGGCCTTCCTGTGGTCCTCAGGAGGGCTCACATCGGCGACATTGGAGTCGAGTCTTGAGGCCTGAGAAGGAATTTGTCAGATTACTAGAAGCAGCAAGACATCTCAGGTTGATAAAGTGACATATTTAAAACTCAGAACACTGTACCATATGTCCTGGGAAGTCTTATTGCGAGTTTATTGGTGTGGCTGAGTGTCAAGTGTGAGACGAGATGGTGGGTGAGAGGCAAGGCTAGACAGTCATGAATGTCTCTCTGCTGCTCCTTTGTTTGGGGCAGGGGGTGGCACTGGGGGTTCAACCCAGGGGCATTTTACCACTGAGCTATATCCCCTGAGTTTTTTTATTTTTATTTTGAGGCAGAGTCTCACTAAGTTGTCCAGGCTTGAACTTGGGATCATCCTGCCTCAGCATCCCAAAGTAGCTGGGATTACAGGGTATGCACCATGCTCTGCTTTGCTGCTCACTTAATGAGAGTTTATTGAACTCCCAGCTGGGTGTCAGGTGTTATTCTAAGTACTGCCTTCCAGCCCACGTGGAGCTCATGTTACAGTTCAAGAAACCAACTATAAACAAATAGATGTCAATCATGACAGGGAGTCAAAAGTGCCATTGAAGGGAGCTTTGATTTTTATCCCACTGAACATTGAGAAAGTTGCACAGCAGATTAATGGATATGAGAAGAGGTCAGATTTTTGTATGAAAGATCAGTGTGGAGAATGGTTGGCAGGGGCGAATATAGATCGGGAGGCCATCGGGAACACCAGCTTGGTATTCCTGGGGAACTAGGGTGGTGACAGTGGAGACAGGAGATGGATTTCTTAGGAAAATCATATGAGGAAAACTGCAAGTCAGTAATGGAGGGGATGTGGGGGGGATACCCAGATTTCTGTGTTGGACAGTTAAAATAAAGATGAGTTTGGGAAGATAATGAGCTCAGGTTTTATTGAGTTGGATTTGAGGTTCCTCAGGACAGTGTGAGAAACTTTTGTTTCTTAGTTTACTCCTTGTCCTCTTTGGAGTTTGCATTTTTGGCTCTTGGTGTTTTATCGATTGTATAAACCTTTCTGTATTTAATTGCATAGCTGCATAGATGGGGTTGTCAAAGTTTGCACAAAAGTTTTTAGTTCTCTGAGAAAGAAATCAGGGTGGATTTCAATAAAGGAACCCTATCTTCAAATGGCGTAAAGAATTAGACACATACAGTAAGGCAAGGTTAAGGCACATTGTAGAGAGGATTCCTTAGAATAAGCAGCCAGAATAAAAATAGGCTCCCAGGAGACCATAAAGTTGAGCAGTTAGGCCACACATATTTAGGGTCTAAGGGGCACACTCAATCAGAATTTGCTTTTAAAGTTACATAATTTGCTGTTTATTCTGATGATCACAAGACCAGCTATTCTAGAGTAACTTTGGACTTGGTTGATTGCTAGAGCTGTTAGTAGTTAGTGAATCAAGTGAAATACTGGACATAAATGTGCTTCATAAATTGTGAATTCATAGAAAATATCGTGAATAAACATCATTCGTTATGTCAGTAAATAGTCATTGAGGTCATTTGCCTCATGTGAGGTCCACCTGGAACTTTCCTTCCTGAGAGACAAAAATCCACTTTGTTCTGCTTTCCCTTCTGTCATCAGTCCTTCCTGTGAGGCCTGATTGGTGGAGGTGCATAGGCTGGGTCTATTCCGAAAAAGATCAGTGATTAGAATGATCTTCATGTCCCTCCACCTTTTAGTAATTGTCAACTTGTATTAAAGCTTTTTAATTGGCTTTTAAGTTTGCTCTGGGGGACTGCATTTAAAAAATACATACATATTATGTGTGTGTCATAAAATTTACCATCTTAACCATTTTGCAGTATATGGTCCAGTGAGTGGTAAGTATTTTCACATTGTTGTGCATCCAATCTCCAGAAGTTTCTGGTTTTGCAGGCCTGAAACTCTACACTCATTAAACAACGCCTTTCCTCCTCCCCCAGCCCCTGGCAGCAACCATTCTAATTGTAGATGTTTTTTAATCTTAGTAGTTGTTCATCAGAAAATTGATATCCCCCTCCCATTGAAAAGAATAAATGAAATAGCCAGGTGTGGTGGCACATGCCTGTAATCTCATAGACCCAGGAGGCTAAGGCAGGAGGATTGCAGGTTCAAGACCAGCCTCAGCAACTTAGCAAGGCCATATCTCAGTACAAAAAGTAAGAAGAGCTGAGAATGTAGCTGAGAATGTACCTTGGGTTCAGTCCCCAGTACCAAACAAAAAACCACACACACACACACACACACAAAAAAAAAAAAAAAAAAAAAAAAAAACAGGAATAAATGAAATAAAAAGCCCAAAATTTTAAAGTATTATTGGTACATTCTTAGTGAAGTTTTTCTCTAGTTAGACAGATATTTTGTGATAGTTTGTTTCTACATAAAACAGTAATTGGAATTCACCATTGGAAAACATGAACACAAGAAATTTTCAAATGTGTCACAAAAATATACATTCTCTGACAGAAATTATTATACCATTGAGATAAATACACTGCCTGATCTCACTTACGTGTAGGATATAAAAAACCCAAATTCTCCAGGTGTATTGATACATGCCTGTAATTCCAGCTACTCCAGACACTAAATTCAAGACCAGTCTCAGCAACTTAGCTGGACCCTTTCCCAAAATATAGGGGACTAAGGACGTAGCTCTGTGGTAGCACCCCTGGGCTCAATCCCCAGTAGGAACAAAAACGAAAAACGTACAACTCAGAAACAGAGTAAAATGGGGACTACCAGAGTCCCAGTGGGAGGGGGAGTGGGGAGATATTAGTCAAAGCACATAAAATTTCAGTCAGACCAGGAGTGAATATTGTGCATCACGGTGACTACACTTAATGACAACATATGGCTTATTTGAAAATTGCTCAGAGAGTAGTGTGTGTATTTGTGTGTGTATGTGTTTACATACTCATACACACACAAACTGTATCTAAGAGGTAACATATATGTGCGGTAGCTTGATTTAGCAGTTCTACTTTGAACCCATCTATTGTCCCATGCTATTCAGCCTTAGTATGTGCAATTGTTACTTGTCAATTAGAGTAAATTAATAATAAAAATTTAAAAAGTAACATAAAATGCCCATAGACTCTTGGCACCCTTTGTAGACCTTCAGCCTGTCCAACCAAGTTCAGTGTGAATATACAGTGTTGCATGTAAACTTACCTTTTGTGTGTGATGACAGGTTTTTCTTCCCCCAACGACAGGATGAACCGGCTCAACACTCTGCCTCGAGGATTTGGCTCTCTTCCAGCTCTTGAGGTCCTGGACCTGACTTACAACAACTTGAGTGAAAATTCTCTTCCTGGAAATTTCTTTTACCTTAGTAAGAAACTTTTAATTCTATAAATCTCCTTAACATGGTACTTTGCGTTCTGAGAGTGAAATTTATTTGCCAGGGCCCAAACTCTTAAGAGAAATTATGAGACATATATATTTTTTTCTTTACAGACTCCTTTTGAATATTCCTTCATAGCTCAGCAGTATTTATATTTGAAATATAGTTATCTGACACCACTGGGCAGAAGTGGACTTAGTAATGTCATATTAACTTTCTGAGAGAGATTTTTGTACCTACATGAGATCAAGTCTCACATTTAGCTAAGAAATTTGACTTTCTTTTTTAAGAATATGCCAAAAAAAAATGACTCCCATGTTGCTATTAATTCTTTGTAGGATATTTGCTTAAAGATATTTATTCCAGATAATTATTTATGAAAATATAATTAATAAACTGTTAACAGAATTTTTAAAAATTCTAGCCAGGATTCTTGTTTTAAGCCTTATAAAAAATGCCTTACTGGTATGGTCTGTTTTGTCCGGTGCACAAACATGACACAATTGTTGGTAACAGAGAATACAATTTATCTTTTTATATACAAACAAAACTTCTTGTTGCAGGTACTCCTTAAAGTTAGGAAAAATTTAATTTTCTAGGAACTCATGAAACATTTGAATATTCTACTTCTCCAAATAGCAACATCTCAGGCTTGCAGAAAATATGAATTTTCCGAGCTAGCCTCTAGAATTTCGTTTTTTACGTTGTGTACACTGCTTTTCCCAGACTTTCCCAAGCACATGAAACCAATTTGAAAATATTTTCTTTCTTGGGCCAAGTACATACTGTCTGTGTTACATATATTAACATATAGTTCTGCCAAATTTTAAAAGAGAATGTCATCAAATACCTGTAAATACATTTTTTAAAAAACATACATCTAATTGTAATCCCCCCCCCTTTTTTTTTTTGTTGAGAACAAGTGATGCTTTTAGAATTCAGACTTCAGTGCTTTGGGGTCAAAGCATCACTTTATAATTGTGAATAGAGTGACTACTGGTAATTCTGCTGAGGCTGGGCTTCACTCTTGCTCCATGACATCAGGTCAGCCCTTTTGTCTTCATATCTTTGTCGTTAAGGCTATAGGAGCAAGGATCAGCAATTAGTCTGATGGTGGAAGCCAGGAGCCCTGGTTATGACTCCCATCACCCAGAGCCTTTCATTTCCTTATTTATTTTGAGCATCTCTCTGTTTACATAAGAAAGCTCTATTGTGTCACAGTTCTGTTTACATGAAAGAGCCTAGGTGTCCATGTAAGTGACACAGTGGTTCTCTTTGTTTCATTTTGGATGCAAATGGAGTAATAAACGTGAATCGGAAGTAATAGAGAAAAATAGCTGTCTTTTCTGAAAATGCATTGAAACTCTGTGCCAAAAACTGCCAGTGGTGCCCACAGTTGCTAATTGTGTCAGTCCTCTTGGATATAGATATTTTCCTGGACACACCAGCTACACAATCAGCCAGTAAATCTGAGTTTGACCTGCTTGTTATTATAGTAAGCCCTAGGTATGTCACAGGCTTTTCACCGAGCCAGGGTTATTAATCAAAGCTGACTCTATTGTATTGATCAGACCTCAAATGGTTGGGTTCCATGCCACCCTGTTTATATATTGCTGTTTAATTTGCAGCCACCCTGCGTGCACTCTATCTAAGTGACAACGATTTTGAAATCCTGCCGCCAGATATTGGGAAGCTCACAAAGTTGCAGATAGTAAGTAATTTATCTAAATTCTTAGAAAATCAATTCACTTCTGCGGCCCTTGTAAGAGTAGAATCAAGTCAATTTGAGCAGGAGTAAGGTTTGTTTTGCAGGAATGAACCACTACTCCTGCTACTGTTTCTTGTTTAGCCGCAGACACTTGTAAATAAATTGAAAGGATTGAGCCTGAGAAGGAGAGGGGGCATGGAAGAGGACAGGAGTTTCAGTTGAGCACCTCTTTGTGAGAAATTGTTTTGACAACTCCTTGTTCTCTTGTATTTAGCTCAGCCTTAGGGATAACGACCTGATCTCACTGCCTAAGGAAATCGGGGAGCTAACACAGCTTAAGGAGCTCCACATTCAGGGGAACCGCTTGACCGTTCTGCCCCCAGAACTAGGTAAGGCTGCTGACTGATGGTCTGGGTCTTGGGTTCCATTAATAATAATTATCAAAATGCAGCATTTCCAAACAGCTGCTCTCCTCCTCTTGGCAAACCCTACTCCCAGGCACCTGATTCTCATCATCTTAAGGCCATTTGTCATTGACCAGAGTTCAGCCGTTGAAGGTTTGACCTGCCCTGCTGCTGTGTTCTACAACCGAAGTGTCCAGCATCTCAGAAACTGCTGACAGAAGATGACCCAGCTGGGTGGTGTTGTGGGAAGAGCTGGGGATGAGTAGTAATGGTCTTATTTATAGCGCTTCATTTACTAGCTGGGTACGCCTTCTAGGTTCTGATTGGGTTATTAATGATTTTTACTAAAGTATCACTCTTACTTTTCTTTAATCCTCTCTCTTTTTTTTGTTTTTCTTTGCCCCCCCTACAAACTTACCACATAGATAAAGGATTAGTTCTATTCCATGGAAAATGCCTTTTCCAGTCATGAATTTGGTTCTCTCCTGGTCCCGTCTCCAGTGAGAATTGTGAAGTGGAGTCTCTAAGAATTCTTGGTCCTATTCCTGGCTGCTGAGTCTCAGTCCCCCTCCTGGTGCTTCCAACGTGCTTCCTCGCATGTAGACCGCCCAACCAGCAGCTGGGTTGCTGAGGTTTTGCTGTCCCCATCTCCCCAACCATACATGTTAGCACCCCTGCAAAGGGTGCATTGCACCACACCTTTCTTCTCCTGACTCTCTCTATCATTTCTTTTCTTCTGTCTTTTGAATCATATTTTCTCAAATTTTGATTATTTGCTTTTCTGTACTCAAATACTGTAATTTAAAAAAACTGCATTTAACTCATACTTCTTTGAGAAAACAGTTCTTCATATTGGTATGGTAGTTTTGAAGAGGGCAGCTATTATGAACTGGGATGTAGGTACCAGGAGGACAAGGGCATTATCTTATCTGTTCCTTGCTGTACCCCCAGTGCCTACCACGTGCCAGGCTGGTGGGATACACTCAAGGAAAACTTACTGAATTAGTTAATGGAATAAGAACCTTGGAGCTGGGCACAGTGGCACATGCCTTCAGTACCAGCAGCTTGAGAAGCTGAGGCAGGAAGATTATGAGTTCAAAGCCAGCCTCAGCAACTTAGTGAAAGGCCCTAAGCAACTCAGTGAGACCCTGTCTCTAAATAAAATATAAAAATAGGGTTGAGGATGTGGCTCAGTGGTTAAGAGCCCTTCGCTTCAATCTACAGTATCCAAAAAAAAAAAAAAAAAAAAATAGCACCTTGGATCCTTTAGGAGGACTGCGAACAGGCAGAATGTGACCACATTTCAGATGCTCTGTGGCCACATGTGGCTAGTGGTTACCCTGCAGGAACACGCACATAGAGCACACTCCCAATATCACAGAGTTCTGTTGGGAAGTGCATGATTTTGTGGAATGAATGGAAAGGTTGACCTCCACTTTGACCATCTCCTTCCATTCCATTACTGGGGGTAGACCAGAAGGATTTCTTCAATGATTTTTTTTTTTTTTGTTTTGTTAAGGGCTGATGAGTAACTTAGCACTTTTCTCTTTATTGAGTGACACATTGTCAAGTCCTGCCTTGGGAGGAACAAAGTACAGGATTCAGTAAAGCATTTTGGGAAAAAAAAAAAAAAAAAAAAAAAAAGAAAAAGAAAAAAAAAGAAATTGAATGCAAAAAACTTCTTGTCAAAAGAGAGATTTTGTAAGCAGTGATAATCGTTAACCGTAGATGTTAGCATTAATCATATTTTGGAAGTTATTGCAGAATACAATTACTGTTTCTTCCCCAACCTCCTGAATTCAAGCTTCATGTGTAGATGAATCCTTGTGTAATATGATAAAGGTCACTGATGCTCCTCTCATGTCTCCCTGGTTAATTTCCTTGGTAGAAATGGCAATACAAATGGGTATTTTGTTGTTCTTCTATTTTATTTTTCAAGTCATGAGACCATGTGGGGTATTTGATTAAATAATTATTTTACTAGATGATAATTGTTAGAAAAATACCTAGTTGAACCAATGCATGCCTGCTCATTTATTTTTAAATCCTGTTGCTTAGTTTATTTAAATTCTCTATGTCAATATTTCTATTAAACTCTTCAATACCAAATTATATATTTTTTTATTCAGAAGTAGAACTGAAGGGAATCTCTTTCAATGACTGTATTTGCTAGCTGTACCTAGCAAAACTTGTCTGGTGGAATTTTTCTATGTGTTTAAAAATGCTTAGTTGGAAATACATGCTAACCCCCTTGGGAGTTTCTTAGACATCTAAATTCAAGATGCTCAAGATGAAGACAACTTCTTTCCTTCTTTTCTTCCTTCCTTCCTTCCTTCCTTCCTCCCTTCCTTTCTTTTTATTGAACCTAGGACCTTTAACCACTGAGCTACTTCCTTGCCCACCCCGCTTTTTAAATTTTTTTGAAGATAGGGTCTTGTTATGTTGCTTAGCACCTCACTAAGTTGCTGAGGCTGGCTTTGAACTTGCAATTCTCCTGACATGGCCTCCTGAGTGGCTGGGATTACAGGCATGTGCCACCATGTCTGGCTGTTTTTGAACAGTGATTATTTTCAGTGAAGAATAATTTAATAGTAATATAATACTAGCTAGTATGTACGAAGGCCTTACGTGCCAAGGAATTAGATGAAGTCATTTTCCTGCAACATCTCTTATCATTGTCATGAGAATGATAAACCAACTTTTTAGAAGTGAGGAAACTGGGGCTTCCAGAGGGTTGGTGACATGTCTGTAGGGATATAACTAGTGAGTCACAGAGGTAAAACTTGACCCTGACAGCCTCTCTTCCAGGCCTGTGTTCCTGGCCCCTGTGTTGGTCTCCTTCCCACCCGTTAGCCAATATGAAGATTCCTAAAAATTCCGTTTCCAGGTTTGAACAAAAGACAACCCCTGCCCAATCCTCCCAAGATGGCGGCGAGAGGAGCCATGAGACAATACGGCCAGTTGCCTGGTGGCTTGGCTGCTGTATAAGCCAGGCTAGAATAGTACTTTGCCAAATGTGGCCGGGGTGGCCTCTGCAAAACGAAATACTATTCTGCAGTTCCATTCCAAGCCAGTTGCATTGTCCCCACGGTTCCTGCCTCCCAGTGAACGTGCACCACGGAAGGAATGTCGTTTGTCCGTCTGTGTACCTTCTACCTCAGGTGACCATTCGGAGCCGCTTCTGGCTGAGGAGCAGTGCTGGGCACTGATGCACGCACAGCCTATTCCCCAGCTGCAGGTTTGCTTTTGGGTGCATTTTAAAGTGTGGGTCATGATTTCCCTCCTGCATGTTTATTTTGTACATGTCTCAATAAGCAAGGTAAATGCTCCTGAGGTTTCTGTGAAGTGTCCTTTCAAAATAAACATAGAGTTTATTAACTTGAAACCTTGTTGGTGAGAGTGTTTCTTGCCAAGAAAGGAAATTCAGATGAGTTCTGACTTGTCAGATCCTAGAACATGCAGGAACGCAACAAAATAAAGCCAGAGGCTTCGCTGGAGATTTCATGTGTAATTCTATTACTTTCCTTTCATTGTGCATCCTTACGGAAGTTACTTAAACCATATTGTCTGGTTTCTAAATAATACAGTACTTGCTTCTGTGTTCATCCTATACCTGTGGAGTATTGGATATACTACTGTTACTCACCTGTCCGTTTGTTCACTTATTAGGTTTCTACTTTAGGCCAGGCCTTGAGTCCAAGGAACTTACTTATCCATTAAAGTAAAATTCATGTACTCAACAAGCATTTATTGAGACCCTGCTTCATATATTTGCTAGGGATTATGATGAGAGAGAGACCATCCCTTATGGATCTGATGTTCTAGTGAGGGAGCAGGAGAGGGAGGGAAGGAGAGAGGAAGAAGACAAACATAGTATGTCACATGGTATTAAGTGGTCTTGGAAAATATTAAGTATGCCAAGCTTGGAGAGAGGCAACCTAAAAAAACTCACTCATAGGATAGGGCCTTTTAAGCCAACACCTAAAAGAGGGAGGAGTCCTTCAGACAGGGAACAGCATATGCAAAGGTCCTGGGGTGAGCTTGTGTGTTTCGGAATAGTAAGAAGAGTAATGTAGTTGGAATGGAATGAGCAAGGAGGAGAGGTGTGAGACATGAACTTAGAAAGGAAGTGGGGACCAGTCCACATGGGAACTTATAGGGCGTTGTCAGAGCTCTGGCTTTTTTTCCCCGGTACTAGGGATTGGAACCCAGGAGCACTTAACCACTTAGCCACATCCCGTCCCTTTTTGAAATGTTTAATTAAGTTGCTTAGAGCCTTGTTAAGTTGCCGAGGTTGGCCTTTAGCTTACAGTCCTTCTGCCTTAGCCTCCCAAATTGCTGGGATTACAGATGCATGCCATGGCAGCACCCTGCTAGAACTCTGGCTTTTACTCTGAAATGGCCCTTCCATCCTTATCATCAGAATTTGCATATTTGTTACCTTGAAGGATTAGCCTGTGTATTGGAATCTTGAGGTGGGGAGGTTACCCTGGGATATGCAGATGAGCCCAGGGGTGGTAAGAGGAGATGTGATGACAGAAGCAAGAGGTCAGAGTCTCCCAGGAAGGAGCCCTGAGCCTGGGAATGCAGAAGGTGCAAAAAGAAAGCAAGGAGTTGATTCTCCCTTGAAACTTCCAGAAGAAACACAGCCTTGTTTGCACTTTGATTTCACCTTAGTAACATCCAGGTTGACACTGTGAACTCTGAACTGAAGGAGCGTAGATTCCTGTTGCCTTAAGCCTCTCTGGTGGTGATTCATCACGGCGCGGCAGTGGAAAGTCAGCACAAGTGGCCAGACACTGAAGGGTTTTAGTAAAGGCATGGCACATTCCACCATGTTTCACTGGGGCTTTTTGGCTGCTGTGATGAGAATGATGTAAAGAGGGTAGAAGACAAGAGTGGAAGCAGAAAATTGGGGCAGGAGATGATTATAGTGACCTAGATGAGAGCAAATGCTGGTTTCCTCCAGATGCTGGTGGTGTCATAATGGCCAGCTGCTGGGTCTGTTTCAGAGGCAGAGGGGATGAAGGACAGCGGAATGAATCGGACATGACTTTCCTGTGTTCATACATGAATGCACCACCAGGGTCACTCCACATCATGTTCAACCACAAGAATGGGATCCTAATTAGAATAATTTATATTCTATGTATGTATAATACATCAAAATATACTCTACTCTCCTGTTTGCCTAAAAAACAAATTTTAAAAAAAAGTAAATAAATGAGAGGATGAGACTATAAGGTTGATGTGAAGCTTTGGTCCTGAGCAGGAATCAGAATGGGGAAGATTATGGGAAGAGAAGATAGGAGGGGAGAAAGGAAGTAATCAGGAGCTAATATTTGTATATTTCGATATCCAAAAGTTATCAAATTTGAATCCAAAAGATAACAAATTGACAAGACAATAAAAAAATCAGAATCTGGAGTTCAAATAAGAGGTCTGGGCTGCAGATACAATTTTGCAAATATCAGTAGACATTTCATGCTACAAATTGGATAGTGACTGCCGAGGGTGGAGGGTGGCGCCATCAGTGTGGCATAACAGCTGTCGCTGTGGCATGACACCGAAGCCTGAGGGATCAAGGACTTCCGCCCTGATGTTCTGCCTCCCCTCGGGTCCTGAAGAATGGAGTTGGCCACCTAAGGACTGAGACCTCGGGCATCAGGAGCGCCAAATAACCTTTTCCTTCTCTAAAATCGTTCTTGTCAGGTCTTTTGGTCATGGCAGTAAAAAAGCTGGCTAAATAAAATACCTTCACTGGCAGAATTAACTGCAGATACCAGAAGAAAATGAGGCCACCTCCACCTGCGCCATCAGAGAGCTCAGTTTTTTTCTGAAACAAAAGCATATCACACTATGGAGCCACCCGTGGTCAGTCAGGAGGAGCTGAGTGTGTGGTGGAGGAAAACAGCTGGGAACATCCACAGGAAAGAGAGAGGGGGCAAGGGGGAGAGGGAGGGAAGGAGAGAGAGAAAGACAGCTCCCTTCACTGTGGCCAAGATATAAACCTAAGGCCGGCCCCCAGGGACCCACCTCCACCAGCCACACCCTGCCTGCCCACAGTTACCGCCCAGTTGAGGCCTATCCGTGGATTAATTTGCTGATTGGGCTAGGGCTTTTATAACCCAACCATATCACCTCTAAACTTTCTTAAAGTACCTCACAGATGAGCTTTTGGGCGACACCTCTTATCTAAACCTTCACAGAAGGACAGTGAAATGTGTGTAATTGGAGTCTGCTCCTGAGCCTGCTTGAATTCAGAAGTCTCTCTTTGGCCAGGACCTTCAGCTAAAAAGCAGCACCGTGGCTGACTGGAGTTGCACCCTCTTTCCTTTGCTTATATATTATTTCCTGAAAGAATTAATTAGCAGAGAGGATAAAAGCCCTGCCTCTGTAGGAGAGGAAGGGAAGGCGGTGATCATAACTAATCCTCAGGGAAGGTGAGCAGCTGCAGAATGAGCAGCGTGAAGGTGACCTCAGGGCTGGTAGCTGTGCCTGGTGGTGGCAAGCAGTACTTTGTTCCACTTGTACATTTTCCCACTTGCACGTGAGTTGGTTTGTGGGTTGGAGATATGAGCTGTGTGTGTTCGTGGTTCTCTTTCCTCAGTATTCCTTGGCTTTAGTAACTTGTTCTTGATAGAGTCATATCTGGGATCTTGGCTTCCAGAATGTTGTGGGACCCTTTCTCCTGCATTTGTCGTCCAGGTGTGGCTGCTGCAGCTGGTTATGTAGTGAAGCAACGGGCTCTACATGTCACACCTCCTCTGCTCCTGTCCAAGCAGTGTGTATGCAGTGGTGCCAGTGCCTGGGGCAAGCTGCTTGGTGTCCCACTGTGCGTACCAGTGATCAGTAGCACTTTTTATGTTAGTGGCTGTGAGAAGCACAGCTTTCTGGCACACTTGTGAAGGGTAAAGACAAAGATTAGTTCCATTCAGAGAATGATGTGAGGAATTGAGGATTTCCTCTTGATTGTTTTCTCCAGAATAAACAGGGGAAAAAAGATATACTATTATCTCACCTGATTAGAATTTTCTTCTATCATATCTCTTAATCCGTTTCTTGTGGACATTGAGAACTAAGAAGAAATATTGTCTTCTGAGTGTTGAGGCAGGCGAAATGGAAATCCAATACTTTTGGGTTAATTAAGTCCCTGATTACAAGTGTATTTATCTTCTCTTGTTGACACTTTGTCAATTGATTGCCCATTTTTTATCCAGAGGTTTAAAATATTTTTAAAATATGAACAATGGAGCATAGAAGTTAATTATTTGACTCCTCATCACTAGACTTGGGTTTGAATCTCACTATTCCAGTTCTTTGCTCTGAGGCTTTGGACAAGTTGATTTACCTTCTATGTCTGAGGCAAAATGACGTAATGTAGCTCCCGTCTTCTAGTTTTGTCATGAGAATTGAAAGGATAAACCACCTAAAAAGGTTAACCCTGCATGAGTCGCTCAGCAAATGCTAGGAAATGAGCACACTCACACCCACGCACCTGGGGGATCTCATACTGTTAGCCTTTGACTACTGAGGGGCTGGTTTTCTAACACCTGGGCTCTTCTCAAACAGCCCAAGCACAGAGGCTACCCAGCCCCACCCTTGTGACAGGACAAAAGAGCTTCACTAAGGGTCTGGTGAGAAACGCTAAGATAGATCTAAAGACAGGACTCTCCCCCACATGTGGTGATGGTCAGTGTGTCCTGTGGCTTAGAGAAAGACAGAAAAATCCTCTTATGAAAGTGGGAGGCACACTGGGGATGTCAGAAGGGATGAGAGAGGGGAAGGACGGGAGGATGAGGAGGCTCTGTGTGGTACATTCTTGAGGTGGATGAGAGATCCAGCCGGAGGGATGTCACTGCAGTCACCCATCAGAATAACTGTAATAACAAACTTCATTTCACAAGTGATTTTGCAAAGTCCATCCCTTTTATGAGTTTTATATTGAGACCAGGTGCAGGCCACCTGGTTCTTCTACCTAGAAAGCTCTGTGGTTAGATTTTTGGTTGAACCATTCATTGGTGGCTCCATTCATTCATTCATTCATTCACTTTTCTTCTTGATATCCTTGATGTGGATATTTCCTTGTCTGTAGGTGTTGTACTCCCACGCACGAAGTAGACCCGCATCATCATCCCATGTTAACATCTTAGTTGACCTCTCTACATGTGGCAACTTTGTTTTCCAATTGTTTAATTTCTTTAATCTCCAATTGTGTTAGCTTTTGCAAGTGTACTCATTTCATTGACTCTTTTTCTTCTCCCAGAACTTTAGATAACCACTGTTCTAAGCTGATTATTTTCATTTCTTTTATCACTAATCTGTGCACACATTATAATCCTTTTGTTATTTGTCTACACATTAGTGGCATTTCATTTTTAAACAACTATAAATTCATCTCTATAAGTCTTATTTTATATTGTTATAAATTAAAATCAACAAATCCAGAGCATGAAGTCTGCTCTGGATTTGGGAAAAGACTCATTTAGCTATCATAAGAAATCTTTTAATTTTTTCCATGAGAAAAGATGTGATAGCAATTATTAACCATATCTAGAATAATCAGATTCCCAAAATAGAATAAACAAAATTTTCTTTGTAGTCTAGCTTCTCAATTCTTGATAATATCCTGCTCTAATCCAAGGCAGCTTTATATCATTAGGATTAGTTTTCTCTGCCTTCGTCCTATTAGTACAAAAAGTAGAGGTAGATGCTGGCTTTTCTAGTTCAGCTGAGAAGCAGTACTACTGTTTTCACCATCTTCTCTGCTTCTCTCCTTGGTTTTGGTATGTGTCCATCATAGCCTTGGGAATGAAGTCCAGACATGAGATAGCACAGTTGGTGGGGTTGGTGTGACTCATTCGCAGTCCTGTCTCCATGCAACACCCGAGGAGTCACTTTGAGTGAGTCACTTATCTATCTGTCAGTCATTGTTACAATTCTACTTCACCAGGATCTATACTTTAATTGTTTAAGGTCCTGATGAAATGAAAATGAAGAAATTTTGAAACAGGGTCATATAATATTTTATATATTCTGTTTTCATCTAAAAAGCAGTTTTTAACATGCAAAAATATAACACAATATCTTACTATTTACTGGATACTTGGAGGGTTTATATAAAACTTACTTTATGGGATGCTGTGGGGAAGTTGGGCAGTCTAGATAGTCATTAAAATTGAATGGTAAATGTATCTCCTTTCATATCCCTTACAGAAAATGTCAAGAAGGTCCATTGAGACTGTCTCCTCACCCACATTGTTACTTTTCTGGGGAGCGGGTGGGTAACCAGGGATTGGAACTGAGGGACACTAGACCATTGACCCACATCCCCAGCCCTATTTTGTATTTTATCTAGAAACAGGGTCTCACTGAGTTGCTTAGCATGTTGCTTTTGCTGAGGCTAGCTTTGAACTCGCGATCCTCCTGCCTCAGCCTCCCTAGCTGCTGGGTTTACAGGCGTGGGCCACACTGTTACTTCTACGCTGCCTCCTGTATTCATTATGTTGGGAAACCCTGCTTTTACTCTCCGGACTCAGTCTCATATCCACACAGAGGGGAGCAGAGCCTGCCATCTTGGAAGCTTCCCGCCGTGGGAGCTCCATACAGTGGCTCTTGCCATCACTCTCCCTAGCATGATGTTTAGTGATCCTCTTCTTCTCTGTGTCCTTAGAAAGGGTGGAGACTGATTCTGGTTCTGATGTTCTCATAGGAATCCCACAAGAAATGTCCCTGTGAAGGCACAGATGAGATTGAGGAGCCGGGTAAAGAGGCGTTTGCAAGGCAGGGAGAAGTGGATGCAGGTTTTGTGAGATGAGCTGGAGAGGAGAAAGTGGGAAAAAAGTGGCTGGAGGCTCCCGCAGTGGAACCAAGAAGGTCAAGAGCACCTCTTTGTGTGTTGGCATCGTTTCTGGGTTAAATATGTCATTGTTTTGTTTTAGTTTTTCCTGTGTTGATCCAAAAAAGCCAAAAGGATGTAAGAGAAGGTGGCCAATATTGATCCAGCACATATACTATCCTATTTGGCATTTTGTTTTATTTGCTATGCTGGGGATGGAGCCCAAGGTCTCACCCTTGGTGGGCAAGCGCCCTGTTAGGCTTTTTGTGCATAGCTTCTCATTCAAATTTCACAGCAGCCTCTGGACATTGGTGGTTTTCTCCCCGTTCCATTGGGTGATGAACAGGTGACTCTGAGAGGTTGAGTGACCTGCGGAGGACACATGGGGAGTAAGAGCAGGGGCTGGAGTATAGAACTCAGGCACCTTTGCGATTAGTATAGCAGGGTGACCAAGGGTAGGGTGATGGGCTGTTGTTTTATGCCCTTTTGAGGCCAAAGTAACATATAAACTATCTATGTCAAAAAATAATGTTAAAAAAAACCCAACAAACCTCTGGATCAGGTATTAATGAATTCACCTACCTTAAAAGATGTAATAGTTGGGGAAATGGTTGCCAAATGGCTGATGTGCAAGCTGAAAAGATAGAGCACCAAGGCCAAGGGCTTTCTTTATAGAATTATAAACCGTGCCTTTTTCTTTTATATGTACAAAATTAAATTAGTCAAATGACCACTCGCATTTTTGAGGCTCCTTTTAAGTTAGGTAATAAATACCTTAGCTTTTACGTAGAATGTCAGAGTTTACAGAACAGTTTCATGCAGTCTTAGTTCTGTGCTGGGATGCCGGAGAGCTCTCTGGCCTCTTTTTAAAATTGATAAAACCAAAGCAGATTGTGTCTTGCGCAGAATTGCATTGGTGGCGTGGCTCATCATTGACGGAATCTGATTTTTAGTTCAGATCTTTTGGCTTCAAAAATAAGCATTCTTCCCTGTTGTATATATATCTGTAAATGTATCAATACTGAGCCAATACAGAGGCATAATTCATCATTAGACGGCAGATTGCAGTGATTCAAATATATGCCCTAATTTTATTTGAAAACTAAAGCACAAGCAATAGAAAATGTGTACCTGACTTTACATTGTGACTTGGATTCTATTGCCTGCTCTTACATTTTATTTCTGTGCTAATATTTCTTTTGCCATACTTCACAAAAAAACCATATATCATATCTTTTGATTCCCATGGTCTTAGTTGATAATCAAAAATGACTCCCGTCAAGTCTCCTACATGATATTTTTTAACAAGTTTCATTTTATATATCCTATTTCAGTGAATCTTTAGCCCCAGAAAATGCTTTGAGCATAGATTTTAAAAATGCTAAGTGAATTATATTTCTACCTGGTGAGTTATTGCCTTAAAGGGGGGTGGGACGTTGCAACATATAAAACGTTTCCGTTCTGTAGTATAAATTTCAGGAAGCCCAGTGTCAGGTTCAGTGTGATTGAACATGTTCATCAATCTGTGTTAATACCAGCTGGTAAAGCCTGCCACTGTTTGCAGTGGACACCCTTTGATTTAATAGGACACTAAATGTGTTCTTGCCCTGGGAGAAATGCTGGCAGTACTGAGATTCCAGATTTAATTTTTGTTATTCCAGAGGCATGTCTGTAAATACAGTCCTTATCACCTGAATACATATATAATCTCTTACATTTATATAGCATCTCCTCTCGAAGTGTCTCCTGTGTATTATATTATTCCTATCTGAAGGAATAATGAGCAGTGTTTACTGAGTCAGATCCGAATGGTACTGTGTTTGTAAGTGTGAGTTTCTTTTGGGGTACCAGAGCTGGAAAGTGGGGAAGAGGAGGATCTTTATCTTTCATGTTGTCAACATCAGAAATTTAGAAAGGAAGCCAGAACTGTACCTTATCATTACTCATCACAGATCGACTTTTTTTGGCTTTTGTTTACTTAGACCATTCCAGAATCATTCACGTATTCAATGGAGTGCTAAGATCCTAAACTGCCTGCCTAATTCATGAAAGCATCCAAGTGAGCATCATTTGTGCTTCCGTAGAGTTGCAGGCAGTAGCCTGCATGGTCATGTTAGTAAACCAGCTTGGATTCATTCTCTCCATGTTTAGTGATTTTCATAGGCCTCAGATTATCTCCATTGTTTTTTATATTTGCTATTTTAAAGAGTGGCCCTTCTCCTTGGGCGGGCCCTATCTAACCTCCCTTATGATTATCATGTACTATATAGAATGTGTTCCTATAATTCATAGGGTTTGGGGAACAGTGGTAAATGAAGCAGATATAATCCTTGCCCCCATGAAGAAAATTATTGGAAACAGAGAAACCACTAAACAAATAGTTAAAAATCGCAAAATGGAGATTACAACTAATATCAAATACATTAGAATGTAACTTTCTGGTGCACTTATCTAAGCTCTCACCCCAGTCTAAAAACCATAAATCTAAACTGCTCTAAAATTTAAAACTTTTTAAGCACTAATATGATACTACAAATGTAACCGTTCACCCCTGACCTCATGTGATGGGTTGTAGTCAAAATGTAAACACTCAAAAAAAAAATTGTATAACAATTTTTAGGCTATGTATACTGGAAGGTATGTATGCAACTTGTGTTTATATGAATGAATATTGTGTTTAGTCTTGGTTTCCATCCTTATATCTCATGGTGCATATACAGATATTATAAAATATGGAACTATCTTAAATCTGAAACATTTCTGGTCTCAGACATTTTAGGTAAGGGATGCTTAACCTGTACTAACCTTCTAACTGGTTTTCCAGCTTCCTGTCTTGCTCTTTTCAGTCCATTCTTTTTTTGGCTGGAGGGGGCTACCAGGGAACTCAAGGGTACTCGACCACCGAGCTACATCCCCAGCCCTATTTTGTATTTTTTATTTGGAGACAGGGTCTTACTGAGTTGCTTAGTGCCTCATTTTTGCTGAGGCTGGCTTTGAACTTGAGATCCTCCTGCCCCAGCCTCCCAACCCTCTAGGATCATAGGCATGCACCACTGCACCAGGCTTCCAGTCCATTCTTACCCAGTATTCAAGGTGCTCTTATAAAAGGAAAAATTGGTTTCTTGCATTTTGTTGATTAGAATTCTCAACACCCTTGTGTTGTCTCTAATGCACTCTATGGAGCTATAAGAGCCAGGAAGATCTGGACCCCATGTTACTCATGCTGCTTTCCCTATACTCATTCATGGGCTTCCCTGTGGCCTCCTCAGTTCTTTATGGTCTTTGCCTTCTGCTTGGAATTTACATCTGAATACTTGGATTCTTAATGTCTCTAGATACCAGCTTGTGTGTTTTTTTCTACAATGAGCTTTTTCCTATTTTCTATCCCAAAGAGTTCCCTTGTTATTGTTAGTACAGCATGTTTTCCCCTATGTATAGCACTTTTATTCAACAAATTTTTTTTCCAGCACCAACTATGTATCATACACCGTCCCAGTCTGTTGGCAGATATCAGCAGAAAAAAAGAAAAATCTCTGGTTCATGGAGTTTTAAATCTATAATCAGCTCAAATTAATTTGGGGACATAATTTTTTTTCATATGAACAGTTGCTTGTACCACTTCTAAGAAACAATTTCATTTTCCCCATGAAATGTATTTCATGCCTTAGTCAAAAGTCAGTTTATTAAGTAGATGTAAGTGTTGTTCTACCTTTATAGCAGTACATTGTCTTGATTACTATAGCTTCATTGTAATCTTTATAGCGTAGTCGTAATCTTGAAATCAGCATCCTCTTTTTCAGGGTTTTTGGGTAGTTATTCTATACTCTTTCTATATGCATATCAATTTAAAATAAGCCTGCTGGGATTTTGGTTGTTATTTGACTGAATTGACAGGTCAATTTGGGAAAATAAACGTTTTAACTATATTGAGTCTTTCAGTTCCTAAACATGATATCTCTATTTAGGTTTTTAAAATTTCTCTCAGCCATGTTGTAGTTTTCAGTTGCATATCTTTTGTTAAGTTTGTCCTTAAGTATTTCATGGTTTTAGTCATATTGTAAGCAGCTTTTTGGGTTTTTTTTTAATTTTATTTTTGGTTGTTAGCTAATATATAGAAAATGGCAGTTTTTTGAAAACTGATTTTGATTCCAGTACTTCCCCTAATTCAAGTATAAGTCTTATAATTATGTTTTTGTTTTCTGTGGGGGATTATATTTCCTGAGATTTTCTATATATGCAATCATGTTGTCTCTAAATAAGGACAATTCTATTTCTTTTCCTCAGTTTTTATTCTTTTTGTGTGGTTTTCTTGTCTTATTGCACTGGTTGGGACCTCCTAAAATGTGAAGTAGGGCGAACGGGAATAGCCTTGTTTTGTCTTGATGTTACAGGGAAATAGTTATTCATTTTTAAAATGGCTCTAACTATAAGTTTTTAGAAAATACTGATTATTGGGTGAAGGGAGTTTTTGTACGTGTTAAGTGTTGCTCCATCTTTTTCTGCATTCATGGAGATGATCATATGATGTTTCCACCAGAAACCAGCCTCCAGCGTGGCCCCAGTGGATCCTCCATCCTGGGACTCACACCCTTGCGTTGTCTCTTCTTATTGGTCTTTGACCAGTGGTGGAAATGGTGGCGTATCTCTTCTGAGATTTGATTTTAAAAGGCCCTGTAGCTTTCCATCCTGGGCATGCTCTCTTGTTCGTTCTTGCACCATTTTTTTTTTTTCGGAAGGAAAAGTGAACGGCTCTGTGAAAAGGCCCACGTGGTGATAAACTGAAGCCTTCTACCAACAACCACACAAGTTAACTTGGAAGCCAGTAGTTCAACCACAATTAACTATCAGAATTCTATATCCTCAAACTGACAACTTGACTGTGACCGGAAGACCCTGGTCCAGATCCACCTTTAGACCAAGCCACTTTCAGATTTGTACCTTCGGAAACTGTAAAATAATAAATGTTAAATTAATGTACTGGGTTGCACAGAAATACATGACTAGTACAAGTTCTTTATTTGCTAGTGTAGTGAAATGCATTGATGGATTTTTTTTTAACATGTTAAACCTCATATGTTAAGCCAGTCTTATATTTTTATATAATAACCCACTTGATCATGCTATATTTTTCATTTTTTAATGAAAACTTTATTGAGTTATAATTCACATACCATCTAATTCACAGTTTAAATGTACAGTTTAATGTTTCTTAGTATGTCCACACAATTGTTAGAAACATGACCAAAATTTTAGAAAAAATTTCATCATCTGAAAATGAAATTCCGTACCTTTTAGCTTTCACACCCAATTCCTCCACCTCATCTAGTCTTAAGAATTTTGTAGTTTGGGTTCTTACTTTTAGGTATTTGATCCATTTTGAATTAATTTTTAATATAGTATGAGAAAAGAATTCCATTTCATTTTTTACGTGTGGATGTCTTGTGGTAGAAAAAACTGTCCTTTCTAATCCAAATTTTTAAATTTCATTTTCTTTTCTGATTATTCTAGTTAGAATCTATGGTACAGTGTGGAGCATGGGTGGTAAAAGCAGGCGTCTTCACGATATTCTTGATCTTAAGGGGGAAACATCCAACCTTTCCACATTCAGTGTTATGTTATCTGTAGTTTTTTGTAGATGACCCTTGTCCAACTTAAGGGCATGTTCTAGTTCTTCTTTGTAAAGTGACTTTATCATGAAAAGATGTTGGACGCTGTCAAATGCTGTTTCTGCATCTATCAATCTGTGGTTTTCTTTTTAAATGTTCTCCTTTTTTATATATTCCTGGATTTGGTTTGCCAATATTTTGTTTAAAATTTTCCACTTTGTTCCTAAGGGATATCAGTCTAGATTCTTGTCTTATCTTTATATGGTTTCATGTCAAGAATATTTTGGTATCATTAAATATGAGACTTTTTCTTCCTTAAAAGTTTGAAATAATCCATTAGTGAAGTTGTCTGGATTTTGAGTTTTCTTTGTAGTAACATTTTGAATTATGAGTCTGTTTTTTTTTTCATAGATATGACTCATCAGATTTTCTGTTTCTTACAGTATCAGTTGGTAAAGGGTAGATATCAGAAATTTTGTGTATTTCTTTTAAATTGATCTGTAGTATCTATGATACCCTCTGTTTTTATTTGTGATATTGGTAATTTGTATTTTTCCCACCCTTTGATTCTTTGTCAAAGAATCAGCATTATATTTTTTTTCCATTTTTTCATAATTTGTTATACATGTTTACAGAGTACATTTAATTTCACATTACATATAAAGAGCACAGCATTATATTTTTAATGAGCTTCTTTACTCTGATATTTCATTGATTTCTTTTTCCTCTGCTCACTTTGAGTGAAATTTGCTGATTTTTGTAGTGTCTTTAGGTGACAGCTTAGATCATTGATTTTCAGTTTCTCCTCTATTTTAATGTAAGTATTTAGACATACAAATTTCCTAAGCATTGTTATATTTACATATCACAATTCCGCATTTTCATTATTTTTCAGTTTAAAAACATTTTCTGATTTCTCTTGTAATTCCTTCTTTGACTTTTTGATTACTTAGAACTTTAGAAATATTTTGGTTTTAAAAGTGTTTGGGGATTTTTGAATACTTTTGTTATTGATTCTAATTTACATTAAGTTGTTACCAGAATTTGTTGGCTTATTTTATGTCCTAGCATATTTCTGTTGGTGAACTTTACATGTGCATTGGGAGAGATTCCATACTCTACCAGTGTTCTGTAAATGTCAGATCAAACTGGTTGATATGTTATAACCTTCAATAATAGTACTTTTTTCCCCCTTAAACCAGATATCTTTTAAATAATTTAAGAAAGGGAAAAATGTTTTGTATTTATCGACATACTTTCCATTTCTGATGCTGTTCATTCCTTGTGCAAATTCAAGTTTCTATTTGGTATCATTTACTTTCATCCTGAAGAATTTTCTTTAATATTTCTTGAAACAGCTGTTCGTTTGTTGTTTTTTATCACATTTTGTCTTCATCTGAAATGTCTTTATTTTGCCTTCATCTTTTTTAAAGAATTTTTTTCCATGTATGAAATTTTATTTTGACAGTTTTGGTGGTTTTTTTCTTTATCTTTTTCTTTTTCCCTCTTAAACACATTTAAGGTGTTCTGTTGTCTCTGGTTTGCATTGTTTTGGTATCATTCTTAACATTATTCTCTATATTTAATGTGTCTATTTTATGATTTCTTTTAAATTTCTCTTAGCAGATTCCAACAATTTTATATGGGAATTATTTTTATTTCTCCTTGAGAGTTTTGTGGAACTTTTTTGATACATGGGTTTATTGCATTCATCAATTTTCAGTCATTGTTTATTGATTGGTTGATTGGTTGATGATTTTTATCTATTATTTCTCGATTGAATGACTGGCTGACTGACCAACTTCCCATTTCTCCTTACCTTGGAACTCAAGATCATACATATGTTAGATTACCTAATGTCTTAATATTTTATCTATTTTGTTTCTTTCCAGTATCCTCCCAACTTTTGCATCAGTTTGATAGTTTATTTTGTCTTGTCTTTAAGTTCACTGATTTTACTTTCCATAATTGTAATTTCTTGACATGCCTATTTAGTAAAATTTTCATTTCAGATCTTGAATATTTCAGGTAAGTCTATCCAGATAGCTCTTTTTATAGTTTTATTTTTCTAATAATAATTTGTATTTATTTGATTGTTATGTTCATATTTTCCTTTACATACTTGCATGTTTTAGATAGCTGCTTTAACATTTTTTGTCTGCTAATTTTCTGAATATTTCTTCTATTGACCAATTTTTCTCCTATTTTTGGTACTGGGGATTGAACTCAGGGGCACTCGACCCCTGAGCCACATTCCCAGCCCTATTTTGTATTTTATTTAGAGACAGGGTCTCACTGAGTTGCTTAGTGCGTCATTTTTGCTGAAGTCTGGATTTGAACTCGCGATCCTCCTGCCTCAGCCTCCCAAGCTGCTGGGATTTCAAGTGTGTGCCACCACACCCAGCCCTTTCTCCTATTCTTGAGCCACTTTTTCCTGTTTCTCTTTCATATTTAGTATTTTCTTTTTACTACATATTAGACATTTTTTAAATAGTGTATTTTTAAGTATATGAATTTTGTTATCTTTGCTATTAAGTTTAATTCTGGCAAGTTGTTTACTTGGGATTCTTTCAAGGCTTATTTATAATATGTTAGGGTTGATCTGTGTAAGTCCTATATATCATCTTATTTCTAGGATCTCTACCTAATAACAGGGTGTTCAGTACAATCTCTGCTCTCTTGATGACCACAATGTGGATATGTTCCAATCTTGTGCAAATTCCAGTAATTTACAGCTTCTGTGTCTCTGGCATTGTTCTCCTCATATTTCCTGTTTTGTTTTCTTTTTCTCTCCCAGATTGAGGAATCTTTTGCTGAACATTATAGTTATTATTTGGGCAAACCCTGCTTCCACAATTTCCAACTTTCTCCGTAGCCTCAAACTCAGATTTCTGTCCTTTCAGCTCAACTAATCTCCTTCCTGAACAATTGTTTAGAAATGCTTCTGGGGTCTGTGAATGTGGGGCTTCCCTCCTTTTATGTCCCTGCTCCATGGGCCATAGTCCTTTGCTGCCCGTTGTCCAGTATATGCAATTATATCATGCATTTTGTGCAGTCATGTTATCATGCCTAGACACAGAAGTCTGGATAATATTTATTAAGTGCCAGTGTGAACAAGAGTGCTATAGTTACTTTTCTGCTTATTTCTTACCTATTTACACAGCTCAAGAAATTATTTTGTCTTGTTTTTTTTTTTTGGGGGGGGGTGTATCAAGGATTGCACTAAGGGGCACTCAACTTCTGAACCACCTCCCCAGTCCTATTTTGTATTTTATTTAGAGACAGGGTCTCACAGAGTTGCTTAGTGCGCCTTGCTAAGTTGCTGAGGCTAGCTTTGAACTTGCCATCCTCCTGCCTCAGCCTCCTGAACCCCTGGGATTATAGGCGTGAGCCACCACTCAAAGCTTCATTGCTTTTTAAATTACCTCTTACTTCATTGTTACAGCCAAGAATGACTGTGTTAATTTTCTAGGCTGCCATGGCAGAATGTCACAAACTGGGTGACTTAAACAACAGAAATCTGTTTTCTCACAACATGGAGGATGGAGGTCCAGTAGTAAGGATGGTTCCTTCCAAGGGTTGTAAGGGAAGGATCTGTTCTAGATCTCTTTCCTTGGTGTGTAGGCGACTCTCTTCTCCCTCATCTTCATACTGTCCTTTATATGTGTCTGTATCCAGACTTCCTCCTCTCTTAAAGACACCAGTCATACTGGAGTAGGTTCACCCATATGACCTCATTTTAATGAAATCATCTCTATAAAGTCCTTATCATCAAATGCCATATTCTGAGACATTTCTATCTTTTGGGGAAAGGACACCATTAGCCTGTAATATCAACCACTTCTTCTATCTCTTACTTTTTATTTATAAATGTTGTAAAATCTGACATCCTTTGATATTGTTCACATATATCTTTATATCTTCAATCTATTTTATTATTATAAATTCTCTTAAGCCAACATTGTTAGTCTTCAAGAGTCATTGACCCTTTTGTAAAACCAGGGAAATCAGTAGTGCTACTTTCCACAAAATGTCTGTTTTCACATATGAAACTTTACATGTAATTTGGGGAATCTTAAGATGCCCAATAATCCACCCAAGAACCCTTCAATATAGAATTCTCAGCCCAAATATTCCTTGTTTTAACCATTTCTTCTAAGTTCTATTAACTGACTAGTATAGTTGCCGTTTATGTATGTCTTCCAGATTTTCTTCTGAGTTGCATGCAAATAAAGAATATTGACCTAGCTGGAGATGCATGAATAGGTTGTGCATGAATTTATAGGTACTGAAAGGGAAAAGAAATCCATCACTATTTGATCAGCTCTCTTTCAAATCTAGTTCATAGGGTATGTGGTTGGTGGTCATATATTAAACTTTAAAGAGGTTTTGGCTTTTCCCCCTCGCATTTCAAAGGTTATGTGCTACAATGTGAGACAAATAAATCACAATTCACTACAACAGTGTTGCAGTCAGTTATATAAATTGCTAGTGAAACACTAAATCTGTCACTTTGTGTGTTCTGACCATTTAACAATTGAAATAGTGTTAGAAAAGAGAGCTGACTAGAAACCAAAGAAGCAAATGTAGTGGCAGTTGCAATTAGCAAGATCAATGGTTAGTGTTAAAGGTTCATTGTTTGGTCATTTCAGTTGATCCAAGTGAAAGAAATTGCTATTCAAAAGACTTGGCTAGGTATAGTTTGCCGTAAAAGAATTCAGGAAAGCAAGTTGTCTAACTTGAGAACATCTTGGAGACTTTTGTTTCTCAACTTTCTGTGTTGCTAGGACAGTAGCTGGATAATTCAGCTTGTTCTTTTCATTTGTGCTTTTAATTGACAAAATCGGTATTCCAGACATTTTGCTCATACACTGTGTTTTTAGCTGTTCATCTACTTCATAAAAAATTTAGGTCTGAGTTTATATCTCTCATAGCAGTTCTTTGAACCCCCATTTATTAAAGCTTTCTGTTTCTTCAAGAATACCAGATTTTTCAGTCTCATATCATAACCTCAGGAATAAATACCTGACCTATAGCAAACACCACTTTAAATAACATTGAGTTTTCTGTTTTAGTAAGATTTTTGTACCTTTTGCATTTAATTGTCTTAAATTCATCAGTTTTTTATAAGCAAATAAAGTTGAAAATTTTTTCATAGATGATGATGATGATAGTGATGATATGATTAACTTTCTATCCTGAGTACTTATCTCCTGAATGAGATACTAATCTTAACCAAGATATTCCTATGAATTGGAGTTGCCCTTTTCCCTGTCTTACAAATAAGGAAACTGAAGTTCAGGAGAGAGTAGCTCAAGGTCACGAAGGTGGACCTTGTATCTGTCTGACTTCGTGCTTTTGACTATTACTTCTATGGAAGAGAGGTCACAGTGGAAGTTCAATTGGAGTGGTTAGGCACGTAGCAAATATTCATTAAATGTTTATTGCCTAAGACATTTTTAGGGCTTATGAAAAACATAAATGTCATAAGACAGCTCTGTTTCTACCAGAGCTAGGAACCTAATGGAACATGAAGAATTGTTCATAAATTGAGATACCACACTAATTTAATAGGAAAGCAACCTGGGTAAAGATTATTGTGACTTGTGTGTGATAGTCTAAAATGTTTCAGCATGTCTTAGCTTGAGCTGCTATAACAAAAATATGATAGAATTGGTGACTGTCACAAGCTATGCCATTAACAATGCATACACATTTGTGTCTTTCCATGATGTTACATTTATTGAACAATAATAACTTCATAAACTCCACCACTTTCAATATTTATAATTCACAATTTTTCTATTTCAATCTTGTTAGTACATTTCAATTTTGGTAACACCTGTTATATTCAAGTCATACATCATATTTCACACACATACATACATATATGTGACGTACATATATATATATATCACAGAAACACTATGAATGGATTAGTTGGCTGCAGGGTTAGAGGATACTGTGTCAAGAACACAGGCAGAGAATGGATATAAATGCAAAGAGTCCCAGAGTCCTCATAGGTGGTCAGATAAGGGTTTTAATGAACCAGTTACATGGAGTTGTCAAGGCAGAGAGTTTGGACAGACTCTCTTGTCAGAGTACCAGCTTAGAGTATTGGCTTGAGACATCAACTCAGAGTGGGGAAGGAGAATTTGTTCTGTGCTGCAGCCTGGAGGGACAGAACCAGAGGTTTGTCACTGCAGTGATTTTTCTGGGCAGAGCTCTTGGTAGCTGATGAGGTGAGAGGGTCAGCGTGCTGCCTTATCTGGTATTGGGGCACTCTTCCTTTCATGGGTCTTAGGTGAGACAGTTATATCTGATGAGGTTGATAAGCTCCTGTGTCTTGTGTTCCTGATATGATTTGGGATGGCCATATATCCAGGTATTCCTGATTTATTGATAAGTTGTCACATGCAAGTTATTTATCAATTTGTGCCTTATGGGTGTGCCAGACAGATGATGATTATTTAATTGCACAAACCAGGCGTAGAGTCATTCTGCCTTGGCATCTAGACTCGGAATGGTGTAACTCATGACAACTACTGCTTTGCAAAATGGAGTAACCCTGAGTTAGATGTAGCCTGAAACCTCATGGAGTCTCATTCCCCGCAGGGCACAGCCTGCTCTCCACAGTGACTTAAGCAACAGACAGTTATTTCTCATGGTTCTAGTTCAGTTCTAAGAGTGCAGGTAGACACCTTCTTACCTTTTTGCTGTGTTCTGGCATGTCAGAGAGAGAGAGAGAAAGAGAGAGATTGAGACTGATTGTCTCTCTTATTCCCTTCTTACAAGGGCACTAATCTCATTCATGAGGGCCCCACCTTCTTGACCAGATCACCTCCCAAAGGCCCCAAAAGACAAGGCTATAGGTGACCTCAGCAGAATCAACTCCAGTAAAATAAAAATTAAGGAAAGCAGTGGTGTACTAGATTTCATGACACATGCATATTTAATCTGTTAAGTGTTGTCCTCACCTCCTCTGTGCTTTCCTCAGTCGCTTATCAGAACTTCTGCCTTTGATTCAATGGGGTGTTCTGTGACAAATTGAATAACCTTGAGGAGTCACTTTGGAATCTGATAATGCTGTTATTGCCAATTTTGCCCAGTTGATTTTCAGGTTATAAGACCATGGACCTCTTAAGGAAACTGACAAAAGCTATGAAGTCTTTAGGGAAAAAATGTAAAAATTATCCCTCAGTATCAACAGGAGATTTGTATCTCCTTGCAACTTGCAGATATCAAAATCCAAAGATCCTCACATCTCCTATATAAGATGGTGTGATATTTGCATAGAACATGTCTACACCCTGGTGTACACTTGAAATCATCTCTAGATTACTTATAATACCTAATATAGTGTAAATGCTATTTAAATCAGTAAATGCAATGGACAAATAAGCTGATAGATTATGGAATATAAAATGGCATGATTAGAGGATAATAATAGGAAAGAAAAGTCTATGTATATTTGGTACAGACACATTTTTTAAGAATATTTTTTGATCTTGGTTTGGTCAAATTTACAAAACCCAAGATTCAAAGGCCAACTGCATATACAGGACCATTGGATTTGAGGTTAAAAACCTCTGTCCTGGACCTACAGCATCAAGTTTTCTTAACCACATCCAAAGTATTAAAGATAAATGGCAGTGATGTTTCATACTCTAAAAAAAAAAAATAATAAAATCAGCAAGAACAGATATTCAGAAGAGAAGATGGATGATCATGCATATAAAACACTGATCAACTTTGCTAGCAATCAGTGAAGTCCAGATTAAAATAAGTTGCCATTATCTAATATATTGATTAACAAGGATTTTACAAAATAATAATACAAAGTTATAGCGAGTATTTGGTGAAATGGCATTTTTGTATGTGACTGTTGGATTATAAATGTATTCTTGCTCATATTTTAGCATTATATGCTAGGCACCATAAACCCCTCCCACCTTTGACTGTAATGTGTTCCATTGGGAAACTTATCATCAAGAAATATTAAAAACCTCAGAAAAATATTTCACAAAAGTTTTTTATAGTAGTATCCATAATAGCAAAGAATTTTGCCATCACCTTACAGTGTAGTGATGTGAACCTGGCTAAACCATGGTAGACTATGGAACATAAAATGATTCTAGAATGCTTACGTTATAAGATAGGGTTTATAGTGTGATTCCCATTATAGAGAATATTCACATATCTTCATAAAACAGGCTAATCAAGAAGGTATTGATTAATGTCTCTATATGTTGGGATTCTAGGAGATTTTTATTTTTCTACTTCTTTAAAAAATATTTTTTTATTTGCTTTAGTTGTACACAATGCATTTATTTTTACGTGGTGCTGAGGATCGAACCCGGGTCGCGCACGTGCTAGGCAAGCGCTCTCACTGAGCCACAACCCCAACCCCATATTTTTCTACTTTTTATTGTTCATAATTTCTCCAAAGTGTCTACATTGGTTTTATAGATTTTCTGTACAATACACTTCCCCCAAACCTACTGAAGTAAAACCAAAAGCATTTTATTTACTCAGTCTGTCCATCTGAAATATTTCTGCTGCTTATTTACTTGGCTCTCCCATGAATTTGGTGTCAGCTGGGAGATTGGTTGGTAGCTGAGTGCTGTTTGAAAAAATCCCCCCAAAGTTCATGGGTTGGGAAATTAATTCCTAAATGCATATGCTACTGATATTTGGAGATGGGGCCCTTGGGAGGTAATGAGGTTTCAATGAGGTCATGAGACTAGGGCCTCCCAAATGGGATTGACAGCTTAATAAGAAAAGGAAGTGAAAAGTGGGCCGGTTTGCTTGCTCTCTCACTGTGTCATATCCCCTGCCTATGTCACAACGACATAGGAAGGCCCTCATCAGATGCTGGCACTTTGACATTGGACTTTCCAGCTTCCAAAATGGTGAGGAATAATTTTTTTTCTTTATAAATTATCCAGTCTCTAGCATTCTGTTATAGCAGTAGAAAATGGAAATGGACTAGGACACCAGGTGGCCTAGGATGGCCTCACTCACATGCCTACAGGCTGGCATGCTGTCAACCAGGACAGTACATCTCTCTCCTAGGTGGCCTCTCGTTTTCTGACAGGTTAGCTTGGCTTTGATTACATGGTGTTCCCTTTAAAGAATGGTACAAGGTATGACTCTTGTGGGCATGGTATAAACCTGGGTACACAGTCCTTTCCAAATCTCTACTTCCTTCACATTTGCTAACATTCCAGTGGCCAGAGAAAGTCGCATGACAGTACAGAGACCATGTGCAAAAGAACTACACAGACCTCAGGAAGGTATGGTGGATATAGATGAGATTATTGTAGCTGTTTTACAAAACATCTTTTGACATAAACAATGTGATCAATGTCATAAAAAAGAAAACCCCTTAACTCATGGAATCTTATCTTTAAGCTGTCCAAGAGTCACAGTATCTTTATGTTGTGACTATATCAGAGATCTCCTTATCTCTGGATTCTTCTGTTGCTGGAAGGACTAGAGAAGAAACTCAGAAACTCAGATCTTCAGCCTGCCTGTGCCTACCATTCCCCTCCCCATCTTGAGTGACCAGGTACTTAGGCTTATCTATTAACTTTTCTGTACTGGTCACACACCAAAGAAAACCAGTGGATGGGAACCACAGAGAGGTTAATAGAAGTGTAATAAGAGATGCCCATGTTGTGGCTCTGGTGTGGAAGTGTATTTTCATTTTTGTAATATCACTAATAATGTTTTATCGTGTTCTGTTAGAATCAAAATATAGTTTATTTGCAAATGTTCTGTGCCAAAATGAAAACTATATTTTTTTACTCCCACTTTGTATAATGGTAGCAACAACTTTCATAGACATCTTGTGGATAGCATATTGAGACCTTTAATGGTTAAGTAATTTGAAGAAGTGGACATTGGGAGTGGCTGAAAGACCCAGCGTAGGTAAGCATCCAGAATGTTTTTGCATAGTGTCTTAGTGTCCGGTTGCTGCTATAACAGATTTACCATGAACTTAGTCGTTTACAACAATACCAATTTATTCTCTTACAGTTCTGGAGGTCAGAAGGCTGGAACCAGTTCAGAGTTAGAATCAAGGTGTCACCTGATCTGGTTCCTTCAGGAGGAGTTAGAGG
Organism: Tamias sibiricus; assembly: GCA_025594165.1. Taxonomy (NCBI): domain Eukaryota; kingdom Metazoa; phylum Chordata; class Mammalia; order Rodentia; family Sciuridae; genus Tamias; species Tamias sibiricus. The sequence continues at coordinate 76,475,299 of CM046669.1, read as the reverse complement.
AGGTTCCCTTTTCAGCTTCTGATGATCACCTGCATTCTTTGGCCTGTGGTCCCTTGATCTTCCAGTGTGTCACATCAGCCCCTGCCTCTGTCATCACGCCGCCTTCTCCTCTCACTGATTCCTCTCCTGCTCCTCATATCAGGACTGCTGTGATTTGTCAGCCATCCAGATCACCTCCCTATCTCAGTATTCTTAACTTAATCCCATCTGTAGAGTCCCTTTGCCCTTATAAAGTGACATTCACAGGTTCCAGAGCATGGGGCTTTAATGTATTTTGGGGAATCTTCTTCAACCTGCCGCAAGTAGTATCATACACTCAAGCTTCGTAAGTTGGTTACATTTATGAAATTGATGTCGTTGCCCATATCTTGGTGGCTCCACCTCTCGTCTTCCTGATGAGCTGGCTGGTCTGCAGTTTACTGTTTAACGTCAGGATCCTAATTCTACTGGGACTTGAGTCTGGATTTGATGCAGAATGTAGGTGTGTATATGACGGATTTTTATTATTCATATTGGGGAGAAATGAAATTTTATATTGCTTGCCTCCCTCATTCTATATATTGATATTATGATTAATAGCTTTTGACATAAAAAACTATTTTTTGAAATATGACTCTTTTTTATGACGTATTCTGACAGCAGCAAAATCACGCATTTAGCGGTTTTAACAGGAGTAGGTTACAGGGACTACTAGCCCCATAGTCTATACTCAAGTCACCAACCAAAGATGTCATGTCCAGAAATATATCACTAAAATGTCAACCACAAAAATCACTTTAAAATAATCTCCTGCAGAGGCCTCGAGTCTTTCTTACTTGCAGTGTTTAAATGTAAAATTCGTTAAAGACAGGGAGCCCTAAGTTATTTCTTTCTTTTTCAGAGATGCCAGATGGATGTTGAATTAAGTCCAGTTCTTAGTTTTTCTTCAGATAATTTTTTAAGTTTGTGGTGGTGTTTTGGATCCTTATCAGTGCGTTCTCCCTCCTCCAGTTCCCCACAGCTACCCACAGCCTGGCAGCAGTGTGGTTGCCTTGGTACCTGTTCCTGAAGGCTGTCTGCAGTGAAACGTGGTTGTTTAAATAGCACGACTTGTCATCTAAAAGTAGAAGTCATTAGCACGACGCCTTTCGGCGAGTGCTGTCTTGAATACCGTTTTAAAATTTTTCTTATTTTATCACTTTACTGTTTACTCATGTCACCACTGGAAATTTCAGGGCCTGGTTCACAGTATGGATGTAGAATGAGAAATACAAAAATTCTCCGTAACAGTCTCCAGAAGTTCATGCCCCAAACAGTGACCCCTGTTGGATATTTTGTGCATTCTTACAGATGCGAACTTCGCAGCTCCAGCTGCATGAGCATGAGTACATTGAGCCATCAGTAATGCTTACCTGCTTGTAGCTGGAAGGCAACATTGAAAAGCCTCCTGCTATTTCTAAGGAAAAGCAAATTCCTGCTGGCTTTGGTTTAAACTTTAATTGGTCTACATTGTGGTTGTGAATTTGCCAGAAACACATATTTATCTGAGGAAAAGTAAGGTGTTTGTTTTAAGTTCAGTGTAACAGATGAGTTGGATGCTTTGTGTATCCATTTACCTGCATCCAAATTATCAACACCATATAATTATAACAAAAGGTGCAGCCAGGTGGAACGTCTTCCCTTTCTGTCCAGGTGAATCAGCTCTGAAGTCGTTGGCTGCTGTCACTGCAGGTAAGAGGGGCGGTGGCATCCCGCTCCTTCACTGGCATCTCTGCAGAAGCCACCAACTGGCAGCCTGCATTGTGAGAGATGCACATTAATTAGTTCCTTGAAACTCTTTCCTCATTAACTCCAGGTACAGTGTCAGAGAAGATGTTCTGGAGTGCAGAGTGTTGGCTTTGATAATGGGAAAACAACAGTTGCCGTCGGAAAATGTCATCTTGTTTGTAAACAGTCAGATCATGCACAGTCCCTTTCTGCCTGGTTGATCGTGTTTTGTCATTAAAGGGCTTGATCTTGCTTGAAGCTTAGTGACTTGCTTCATCCAGAGATACAGATGGTAGAGAAGGATGTTTGTTTTTTAGGACATTAAATAGTGCAGAGGTTTCTGTTTGTTGGTAGAGTAGGAAGGGTTGTGGAAAAAAATAAGGGAGACCATTTGTGTGTGTGTGTGTGTGTGTGTGTGTGTGTGTGTGTACTAACTAGTTCAGTTCAGGAAAAAGAGATGGTATTGCTATCATAAAAATAATTTACATTCATTAAAGAACTAAAACTTTCAGAAAGTTAAAAAATATTCACTCAGTATCTCACCACCTTGAAATAATTGTTATGGTTTGGTGACAGTCATTCAAGTTATATCCCTGACACAGACAGAAGGTGGATCTAGAGGTAGAAAGGTAACTATATTGACAAATTTTATTTTATTTGAGTTTAAGAAAGGAAAATCAAACGAAGAAACTGTCTGAACTTACTACTTGATCCAAGAATATAAAGATTAATTGCTAAATCATTGTAAAGTAATTGTAAAAAAATTCATTGTAAAGAAATTCTAAACAATATTAATGTATAGCTGTATTTTAGATCATATTTTGCAAAATAGATTGATAGCTTTTTGACATGTTGCTGAGTTGACTGGATTTAATTGTCAAGTGGTTTTTTTTCCTAAGAGGTATCTATCCAGTGTTCCTGCTTAGTCCTTCTTGTCTGCTCTGACAAAATACCTGAGACTAGATAATTTATAAAGAACCAAGAGATTCATTTCTTATAGTTCTGTAGGCTGGTAAGTCCCTCATCAACACTCCTGGTGATTTGGTGTCTGGGGAGGGCTGCTCTCTGCTTCTAAGATGGTGCCTTGCTGCCATATTCTCCAGAGGGGAGGACCATTGTGACCTCAGGTGGCAGAAGGGCAGTAGGGATGAACTTCCTGCATCAAGCCCTGTGATAAGGACACCTGATCCCATTTACACAGACACCACCTTCATGACCAGATCCCTTCTTAAAGCCCCACCTCTTAATGCTGTTAATGGGTGATTAAGTTTTTACATGAATTTTGGAGGGGACAAAAACATTAAAACTATGAACATGAGAATTTCTTTTCTTATTTGATAGAAAATGTATCCAGTATAAAAATCTTGTGTTGACTTGAGTTGTTAAAGTAATAGCAGAAACCAGCTTGTTTTTCTACTTACTGGCTAACTTGCTTTATCTACAATGCCCTTGGATTATTTATTTTTATTCATATATATTCCTATAATGTATAATTCACATATATATCCTCTCATATACACACACACATAATACACTACATTTGTTAAAGTGTACTACACATAAGCTTATAGGTCAGTGAATTGTCAACATGTAAATACTTGAAGTAACAACTATACACGTCAAGAAATAGAATACTTCCAGAGCCTAAAAAGTCTTTTAAGGCCTTCTTTTACTCATTAGACAGGCCTTCCTTTCTGCCTAAAGATAATTACTGCCTTCACTGTAACACTATTTTTTAGTTTTGTTGTTTTTGAATTTTACCTAAATGCACCCATTCAGTATATGTTCTGTCTTATTTCACTCGACATTATGTCTTAAGATTTATCCACACTGTTGCACATGGCTGTATTTCATTCATTTTCATTGCTCCCATGATATGAATTATCTGCACACCAGCTCCAGTTCTCATTTGGGCTACATATTTGCTTTAGCAATAGCCCTGTCACTTTTCAGACATTCCCCACTTTGGGGATGGCAGTGAAATCAGAAGCTCTCTGTGTGCTGATGTGGGACCCCCTCCCTCCTCCCTGTCACTTCTTTCTCACACAGTGGGAGGAAGTTCATAACTCACCCACGGGGCTTCTCTGGGGATATCCACTGTTCTCCTTTTCTTCCAGCAACTTCTCACCCTTAGATCTTAGCCCTTCAACCAAAGGTTTGTTGGAAGTGGCTTTCAGGATTCCTAGCACAGTCTGTATTGTGTTTGAATTTCAAGGAGCTGCATGTCACTTGCCAGCGCTTCTCCTCAACTTGGTCTAAAATTCCCCTGTATCCAGCTGATGGTTGTCACAGTTTGTGGTAACGGGGTGGTAGCCATTCGATTCATTTTCCCCCTCTCCCAGTAGATCGTAAATAAAAGGAATATGAACAAAACCTTTTATTCCATCCTATGCAACCTATGTCTCATACTTTTTCTTAGGAGGAAGTACATTTAATAACCTAAGGCTAATCTTGCACCTTCAGGTGCCTCGTCAATCTCCTGACTTCTGCCATCCTCACCCAGTGTCTTGCCCCCTCCCTTTCTGAGTCCATCCCTTGGTGGGCCCTTGTCTCTACTGTCCTGCGTTAGCCCTGACACCTGCCAACCTGTCTGCAACTTCCCATTCTTCTTAGAGGCTGGTTAACTCAGAAGAGTGCTTTCACCAGAGGGGGTAAATTATGGTGTGAGGCTAGCTTTATGTTCCTTGATAGGTTTTTAATATCAGGGAATGGAGAATTATTGTATGCTGCCTTCGAGTATGAGCTTAATATTATCATTCATCATCAGAAACCATCTGAAAACTGCCATTGGAGCTCCTGCTCAAATGCTTCATTGAACTGTACTGAGGTGCTTTTTGTTCTAGTATGTAATTTGGTGCCAACATGTCAGTCCCTAAAGATCGAGCCGTAACTGTGAAAAGGACACAATAATTCTTGAACAAATATACACAGGTTAAGGATTTAAAGTAAAAGTGATACTTTTGAGAAATTATTTTCTCTAAAGGATGAAACAAATACAGGATATTGCATAATTAAAGGAAACTTAGCCTTGATGTCTGATGATATCATTTTCTTCCAAGTTCACCAAAATGGCACCCACCATTGAAAATGCCATTAAGAATAATGAAGTAAGATGACGTATATTTGACTCCCCAACTCCAATTATGTCAACTCAGAGGTATATTGTAAAATATATTAATAATATATTTTAGTACTTTGAGTATATAAAAGTAGTATGCTCTTAGACAACTTGACTTCCTCTGACTTTTATTGTCCATAAAATTTTCAGTTTATCCCTTCTATAAATGTTATATAGATCCATTTCTTGAAGGTACTTAACTTGATTTTTTTTTTTTTTTTTGTACTGAGGATTGAACCCAGGGGTGCTTAACCACTGAGCCATTTCCCCACCCCTTCTTAATGTTTTATTTAGAGACAGGGTCTCCCTGAGTTGCTAAGTGCCTCCCTAAGTTGCTGAGGCTGGCTTTGAATTTTCAATCCTCTTTCCTCAGCCTCCCAGCTGCTGGAATTGCAGGCATGCACCACCACACTGGACTTAACTTTAATTTTGAATGACTTTACGCTGTTATAGTTTGGATCATTAGCATATGCCCTTGAAGGGAACAGCCCCTTTGTCTACTGTCTTTTTTTTTTTTTTTTTTTAAACCTCCCAGCCATGAGGTGAGCAATTTTGCTCTGCCCCCGACCCCCCATCTAATTTCTTGCCACAGGCTCAGAAACAATGGGCCAACCAGTCATGGATTGAAACCTCCAAAACTATAAGTCAGATAAACCTTTTCTCTTTTTAAATTGATTATCTCAGGTATTTGTTATAGTTACAGAAAGGTGACTAGTACAAATTCTACATGTGTGCCCGCTCCCATGCTTGATCAAATCAATTTTCGGGATCAAAAGTTCTTACCTTTCACCTTTTTTTGTTCTAACAGTAGAGTAGTCTTGTAGTAGTGAACAGTACATATTTCTCACACATTCTTACTATGTGGCAGACACTTTCTACCAGCTTGATATTTATTAATGATTTTTATCCCTTGGTAACTGTATGAAGTGAACACTTATAATCCTTATCTTGCAGACAAGGCAGCTGAGATGCAGAGATGATAAATAACCTGTCCAAGGTCATATTGTTAATAAATAGTGCATCTGGGGTTTGAGTGGAAATGTACAGAAATGGAGGATTACCAGACCTTTGTTTTTCCTTTGCAATTATTGGTACACTGGCTATTTCCCACCCATTTCTCAGCCACTCAGAAAAGCATATTAAAATGTGAGTGCATGAATATATTAATATTAAAGGACTAATCCCAGGTCTGTCCAAAGAACATTTAATATCTGATTCTATCACCTTTAGTAACACGTCACTGGGGAAGCATCTCTTCCATGAGCTCATGGCCGCTGCCATTAAGCCTGTGTGGTGGTTATTGCTGCTCTCTACAGTGCCACTGAGGTGCTCTCTTGGGAATCAAAGGTTGGGCCCATTGTTGTTTCAGAGCATGTACAGGAGAGTGCAGCATCTCAGCACGACTGATAAAATTCCTAAGGATCTAGTCCCTTCCTGCTCCCCCATTCTTTTCCCATGCTCCCCTGTTTTTCTTGTGGTCCTTGCTTTCAGCCTTTGGTGGTTATCTTCTCTTTGTGGAGATTCCAATTTGTTCCCTAAGATCTGAATGAATATTGCACCCTTTAGAAGTTTCCTTCCGTCTCCATTCTGGATCAAGCCTTTTGTGTTCTAATTATCTCTCTCTAAAAAAATGGTGCATAATAATTATACGTAATAATGGGTTTCATTGTGGTATATTCATACATGCACATAATTTGATCAATTTCATTCCCCAGTACCTCTCCTTGCCCTCCCTCCTCCTTTCCCCTGTCCCTTTACTCTACTGGGCTCTCTTCTATTTTCATTGAGGTTCCTTTCATCCCTTATTCTCTTTAACTTCTATATATGAGATAAAATATAGTCCCTTGAATTTCTGAGTCTGACTTATTTCATTAACATGTTTTCCAGTTCCATCCATTTTCCTACAGATGCCATAATCTTGTTCTTTTTGGCTGAGGAAACCTCCATTGTGTGTATATATACCACATTTTCTTTATTCATTCATCCATTGATGGACACCTAGGCTATTTCCGTGTTTGGCCAGTGTAATTATATTGCAGTAAACATGGGCATGCATGTATCACTACAGTATGTTGACTGGTGTAGCTGGATCATATGGTGGTTCCATTCCTAGCCTTTTGTTAAACCTCCATACTGATTTTCACAGTGATTATATGTAAGAGTTCATTTCCCCCACATCCTCGCCAGCATTTATTATTATTTGTATTCTTGGTGACTGCCATTCTGATTAGTGTGAGATAAAATCTCAGTGTAGTTTTGATTTGCATTTCCCTACTTGCTAAAGATGTTAAACATTTTTTTCATATATTTGTTGGCCATTTGCCTTTCCTTTTTTGGGGGAAGACTCTGTTTCCTCTCTTGTATGCCCATATGAATTACTACATTATGAGCACCTTAGAAACAGTTTCTTTATCGTTGTGTCACAAACTGTAAGAAGCAAATGTTTGTGAATGATTAAGTACCTTGTTAGCCAGAGTGAGGCATTTAAAGCGGTCTTTTTACTATTCCAGTTATTCAGACATTAAGAAAGTGGAGAACTTGTTATGAGTTGAATTGCCCCTGTCCCCATATACTGAAGTGCTAACCTCAGGTACCTCAGAGTAGGACTGTCTTTGGAGAGAGGGCCTCTAATGAGGTGATTAAATTAAAATAACTCCATTAGGCTAGGCCATAATCCAGTATGACTGGTGTCTTTATAAAAGGAAGAAATCTGGATGCACAGACACACCAGGGATGTGCTTGCCCAGAGGAAAGACCACGTGAGCACTCACGAAAAGGCAGCCATCTGCAAGTCAAGGACAGAGAGGAGAAACCAGGCCTGCCGACACCTTGATCTTGGATGTTCAGCCTCCAGAACTGTGAGATAATGAATGTCTCTTATTTAAGCCATCCTGTCTGTGGTCCTTTGTTATGACAGCCCTAGCAAACTAATGAGTGGCATATGATGTAACTTAAAAACCATCTGATAGCTGGAAGGGTTTGTGTGTGCACATGAATGTGCAACTGAGTGCACACACGTGAAGGAAGGAGGTACAGTCTTTAGAGTGATTTATTTTCTGTGTAGCACATTTATTCTATTTTATTTAATTTTTAATTTTTTTTGTAGTTGTAGACGGACAGAATGCCTTCATTTATTTTTGTGTGGTGCTAAGGATTGAACCCAGTGCCTCACACATGCTAGGCCGTCACTCTGCCACTGAGCTACAGCCTCAGTCTTAGCACATTTATTATTATGAGAAACTCTAATGTACGAGAAATATACAGCAACAATTGAAGTAAAAAGGATTTTTAGCTTACCTTGAGTTAACTGTGAAATTAATAGATTTGGGCTGGGAGTAGAGCGCCTGGCATATGCAAGGTTCTGTGTTCGATCCCCAGCACCGGAAGGGAGTTTTTTATTCCCTAAACATTCTTGTCAATATTGTACATTTTTTTTGTATTGTCCAGTATTCAAAGATCATCTGTGTACTTCAGCTGCTTCATAGTGACTTACTGATTCTATGCATTTCTATTGGAAATTTGATTTCTATTCAGTATTTATGTTTATAGATACATTTCTGAAAGGTATACTTGTTCAGTGACTGTCTAGAAGACTTTTTATGATAAACTGTTTTATGTCATAACTGTGGTTATGAATTTAGGCATAATCGGTGGGGGTTGCCCTGCACCTAGACATATCAGAACGTGTTTGACATCATCACTCATTTTTCTTTTAAGAGGGATGGGGAAAGGTAGGCTAGTATTGGGTGAATGAAAGAGAGTGAGCAGACAAACTGGTCTTTTCTGAGCATCAGCTGTACTTTGAATCCCAGTGGTGCTGTGTGCTGACCCTGTGGCCTTCAGGAGATGAAAATGGTGCTTCATCTTCATTTTCCTTAACAGTGAAGCAAGCACATGCTCAGTTTGCTGCTTCCTTTGAGGCCCAGGATCATAAGCCCCTGTGCTAGGCTCTGGGTCACAAACGCAAAAAGTATTTTCCCCAGTGTTGAACAGTTTGTGCTCATTTAAGGCAAACATCGTTGTTTTCTTTTTGCTTAATAAATGCGACATGCTGCAACTAGCTGGGTGTGGTCAATCGATAGCACAGACACAGTGGTCATGGCTCCAAGTCACACCTGGAGAGGACTTGGGAGAAGGAATGTGCCAGGCGTCACTCACAGCAAGACCATGTGGCCTCTGATCCCTTGAAGCTAGAGAAAACAGACCTAGGGTGGGGAAGTAAGTACATTAGTTATAAAATATAATAAGTACTGTGCAATAAGTAGTTGCTGAGAAACAGCAAAATAATGGGGACTAACTTGCAGTGCAGTCTAGGCAGTCTTCTCAGAAGAGGTGATGCTGAGTGACTTAAGTTGTATGAGTAACAAAAGGAAAGAGGGTCTTTGTTTTATTTATCTTAAACCTTACCATTTGCTATTTTAAAATTGCATCCACTAGGGGGACTGGAATCTTGATTAGATCATAGAACACCCTTTCTCCATGTTTGTTGATGTCACATTTCTACCAGAGAAAACATTTCCCCTTGTGATACTTCTTTGGTTTTCCAGATGGTGAGAATTAAATAAGTGTGGATAATATATAAAATGCCACATATAGGGAATTTATTTATTACTTAATGTCATTATTTTGTGTCTAAATTAGTTCTTGCCATTACAAATATATTGGTGCAGTTTTTCTTTTTGATGCCAGTCTTAACGACTGGTATAATCACGAATGTCAGGATAGTCTGAAACATGGGAACCAGCAGTAGCCGCCTGGAATTTTGGCGTTGACAGTGCTGTGTAAACCAGTAGCAATCAGAAAAGTTGCTTATAAATGCTAATGATTGGAGCCAAGCCAGAGTTTGACTAATTCAAACTCTCTATTTTTTTTTTTTTTGTCAAAAAATTGAGCTTCAGAAATACCTTCACACATTGAAAATGATTTTGTAATTGTTGATTGTTTTCTTCTTGAGTAGAGTATCATAGTACTTTCTTTTTTGGTTATTTGTTACTGTGGCAGTACTTCATATTTTTAACCCAAGGCAGTTGGCTTTCCAAAAATACTGGAAACAAACTCATGATGTAATCATTCTCACCCACATCCAAAATTGTGGTACATCTCCATCTTTACTCTGCTATTTATAGTAAGCTTTTCTATGTTAGGATTCGTAAATTATCTAAGTAGATCTTTGAGAGGTGGAGTAGACTCTTCCCTTGAGTTGTACAGTTATTTTGCTTTCATTTCTCTTTAATGTTACTGTTAAAGTTTTAAAACATATTAATTTTTGGTTTTGACCTGCACTTGACTCAGGATTAACACTAGACAGTAAGGCATCCTTTGTTGATATTACTTTGGGGGTTTCGGTTTGCCTTCTATCACTTAGACAAGAAAAAAAAGTATATAATTATTGATATGAGTAGAAGTTTATAATTTCTTTCTACTCTTCTCTAGATTTTTACTGCTACCAGGTATAGGTTTTGCTTTTATAGTATTTATTAAGTTCTGAAGTACGGCGTGTTTGTGTACCTAGCTGTTTATATACATGGGTATGTAGAAACATGGCTTTCAGATAGGTATGTTTTTTATTTCCATTGTCCCCTTCTTCTGAGATATTCTTATTAATCCTAGAAACCAGTGAAAGTCAGTTTCATTAAAGCTCATTAAAATTGATTATTAATACATAACCTACAAACATTTAGATTGTTTTATTGAGCGTAAAGAATTTTGAATTCATTGAAAATTAAGTTACAGTTGTTGCACTTTTGCTTTTACGTAGACTTGGTACTTATATCATAGTTCTTAATTATCTTAGTACATATTTTATGACATAATATCCACACCCTTACCATCTCCAGCCTCTGCAGAGTATAACACATAGCACCAAAGTAATAAAAATGTAAGCTCTAGAGCGAGAAGCAAAGCTGAAACAAGCCATTTTTACATATAACTTAAGTTTAGGTTTTGTGTAGTAGGTTGATCCCTTACTTAACCTTTAATAAAATTGGATTCAAGGGTATTTGTATATAAAATAAAAAATAAAGTTAATTTTATTTCATACTTCCATATGAGCAAGTGCCTGGTAATGTATTATGACACTTAAATTCAATATTAGTCCTGTTGGCTGAAAAATTGCCATTCTTTTTGAGCAACTGTTTATGAGTTAGGCATTACAAAGGTAAGTTTTTGTCATCTGAGAACATTATTGAGATGATTATTGGTAAGATTATGCTATTATATTCAGACTGGTTGCATTGATCTGTATTTGTTTGGCCTTTTATCTCCTGTGGCACTCTATCTAGGAAATTATTTCCTCTTTACATATTTTGGAAATTAAATTTTGATACACCCCCATACCCTCCAAACCTCCATAAAGGGCTCTGTAGTTCCACGTGCATCCAGATGGTGTTCAGACTCCTCCTCAAGGTAATGTCAGACCTGATATATTTGCACATAAGGCTACTGATCCAAGGTCAAAGTATGGTTAGAAATGTTTAATGAAAAGGCAGTGGTCTCAGGTCTGTTTGTCATGACTTCAGTTGGTGCTCATATCACAGCGTGGTGGGAAGTGGCAAGAGAGTGTCCAAGGGGCCATCCTATTGCCTCCCAACCCACTCCAACTTCCATAAGAAAGCAGCATTTTAAAACTATCAAGCACATGCAAGGGCTGTCAGAAGTGCTTTTAATCAATCATGCACATTGTGAAATGTGAGTCAGGGTGTTTCTCTACCACAGTATAGAAGTTTCCATTTTAAAAAATAAAAATGGCTTAAAATATACCACCCCAACATTCGAGTACACCACGCCTCCCACAAAACATAGCAGTCCTGCTACATCCTGTCACCATGGACCCCCCTTAGCCTGCCTTGGAGGCTCCTCTCCCATGCTTTTCCTGAACTCAAACCTATTCTGCCTTTTTCTTTTCTTTTCTCTTTTTAATATATTTTTTAATTGTCAATGGACCCTTATTTTTATTTATTTATTTTTATGTGGTGTTGAGAATCGAACCCAATGCCTCACACATGCTAGGCAAGTGCTCTAACACTGAGCCACAACCCCAGCCCTTGCCTTTTTCTATAATGAAAAATTTCCTGAGATCATTTCAGTTCCCATGATTTCCATGTGATGATTTTCCTGAATGAATCTGACGGAATACAGTTTTATTCTTTTAAAAATGATTTGTTAAACATATAATTATATGAGATTCTGTTCTTTTTAGAAAACTCTTAGGAATAAGCTATCAGATTAAACAAAAACATCCCTCTACTGTGTTTTGACTGTTGAACAGGGAAGCACCTGCATGTAGAAATGCAGCCTGTTGAAAATATGCTCTCTGCCCTGTTAATAAAACTCTATCATACCCCTCAAATCGGGTTTAATGCAATCCCTGTCAGAATCCCGGTGATGTGTTTTACAGAAATAAAAAATGCCTATCCTGAAATTCATATGGAGTCCCAGAGGACTTCACAGGGCCAAAACTATTTTGAAAAAGAATAAAGCTGGAGGTTTCATACTTCCTGATTTCAGAACTTGCTACAAAGTTACAGTAACTGCAGCAGAGAGGAAGGGGCCAGGGATGTAGCTCAGTGATAGAGTGCTTTGCCTAGCACTGTGAAAGGTCCTGGGTTGAGTCCCAGCCCTACAAAGAAAAACAATCAAACAAAACAAAAGGCATTAGCATAAAGACAGACAGAGCTAGCTGTGGAATAGAATAGGGATCCCCAAAACAAACCCTCATGTACATTGTCTAATGATTATGGACAAGAATGCCAAGGCCATCCAGTGGGGAAACAGCAGTCTTCTCAACACACAATCCTCAGAAAATTGGTCATTGATATGCAAAAATAAAATAAAATGAAGTTGGATCCTTATCTACCAACATGTACAAAAATTAAACCAAAATGGATCAAAGACCTAAATAAACAGAAGACCTGTGACTATGAAACTCTTAGAAGAAAGCATGGAGCACAAGTTTCCTGGCCTTGGATTTTGTTATGGTCTGGATCTGGAATGTCCCCCAGAGGTCCATATGTTGAAGGCTTGGTCCTAGTGCAGCAGTGTTCAGACGTGGGGCTTTGGGGAAGTGACCGGGTCATGAGGGCTCTGACTTCATCAATGACTGAGTCCATTGAGGGACTCGTAGCTAACTGGACTTTAAGGAAGTGATGGAAACTGTTCAAGATGGAACCTAATGGAAGAGAGTGGGTCCTTGACGGACATGCCTTTGGGGACTCTATCTTGTCCCCAGACCCTTCCTTTCTTTCTCCACTTCCCAGCTGCCAGTGGGTGAGTAGCTTTGCTCTGCCATCCCGTCTGCCTTGATGGTCTTTCAAACCACAGGCTCAGAAATAGTGGAGCCAAATGACTGAAACCACTCAAACTGTGAGCCAAAATAAATCTTTCCTCCTTTGCTCGGGTATTTTCTCAGATATTGTTCATAGCAACAAAAAACGGACTAACGGAGATTTGTGATGATTTCTTGGATATTACACCAAAGGCATAGATAACAGAAGAAAAAAAAATAGATGAACTGAAGTTCACAAAAATTTATTTTAAATGTTGTACATTAAAAGTCAGTCTCCACACAGTAGAAAGGCAGCTGACAAAATGGGAGAAGATACATCTGATAAAGGATTAGTGTTCATTATACAGAGAGGACTCCTAAAGCTCAGCAACAGAAACCACAACCCAAATGAAAACTGGGCAGAGGTCTTAAATAGACACTGTTCCAAAGAAGAAATACAAATGACCAGTAAACCTATGAAACAGCTTGAAATCACTACTCATTAGGGAAATGCAGATCGAAACTGCAATGAGATACTTCCTCACACCCATTAAGAGATTCCTGCAAAAAAAAAAAAAAAAAAAACAAGGCCCCCAGAAAATAACAAGTAGTGGTAAGGATGTAAAATTAGAACCTTTGTACACTGGGGGAGGGACCATCAAATGATACGGCCTCTATGGAAAACAATGTCAGTTCCTCATAAACATAAAAATAAATTTACCATACGATCCACAATTCCATATCTGGAAACATATCCCAAACAACTGAAAACAAAGTCTCAGAGATATTTCGATATACCCATGTTTATACCAGGATTATTCATAATAGCTAGAACACAGAAGCAACCCAAGTGTATACCAAAAAATAAACAGATAAACAAAATGTGGTATCTACATGCAATAGAGTATTCTTCAGCTGTCAAAAAGGAAGGACATTTTGGCCTATGCTACAATGTGGATTAACCTTGAAAACATTGTGTAAATTAAACAACCCAGTCTAAAAAAATATTGTCTGATTCTATGCATATGACATACTTAAAATAATCAAAATCATCAAGACTAATAGAATGGTGCCAAGAAGAGGGGAAATGGAAAGCTATTGTTTAATGGGTCTAGAGTTTCCATTTTACAAAATGAGATGAGTTATGGGGAAGGATGGTGGTGGTGTTTGTTGCAAAGAAATTGTGAATATTTAATATTATTGAAGTGTACCCTTAAAATAATAAAGATGATAAATTTTGTGTGTGTATCTGAAGGCAATAAAAACATTGGGCAAAGTCTAATTAACAAATTAACTAGTAAAAGTAATGAAATATGATTTTTAAAAAATAAACTAGAACATTAAAAATAATGAGAAAAGAAGAAAAGTGAGTGTATCAGGCTCATGTATTACTCTTCCATGGCATCTTTTTTTTTTTTTAAGCTTTTTTTTTTTTAATATTTATTTATTTGTTTTAGTTGTACACAATGCCTTTGTTTTTTGCGTGGTGCTGAGGTCGAACCCTGGCCTCACACGTGCTAGGCAAGCACTCTACCACTGAGCCACAACCCCAGCCTCCATGGTATTTTAATTTAAAAATAAAACTCTTGGAGGCAACCGGGCTTTTAACTCCAAGAGAGTGGTTCTGTTGGTAGGATTCTATGTCCCATGATGGAGACAATGAATAGGTTTTGAGGATACCTCTCCAGTTGCTCTGAAATCATGTCACATTATCAATTATTCCAACAATATTTAATACCTTTTTCAATAGGGAGAAAATGTACATGTCATTTGTTACAAAGACCAAGAGCTTTGAAAAAGCCAGTTAAATTTGGCTTTGGCCGCTCATGTGACATTGAGTCTGGGTTTTAACCCCCAAAACATTAGCTTATTCTTTTTAAAGATGAGATCATAATCAGATCTTCCATGTCAGGTGGTTGTGACTCCTTGGTGTACAGTATGCTAAACTCTTAAAATAACATCTGGTACATAGCACAAACTCTGCATAAAATAGCTCATATAATTATGATGGTGAAGATGATGATAAGGATAAGCACGTATTGGTTCACAAGGGGGGAGGTTAACATCCTTAATACAACTTATAGTGCCTTATAAAAATTCATATTTCTTTTTCAGTCCTCTAAATAAATTAAAATCCTTTTACTTTATTTAAATTCTAAAGTTTTGTTTAACTATTGTACTATTATGAAAAAACAGTGATTTTTCAGCACGTGATCCTTAAAACAGAAACAACATCATCTCCTGAGAACCTGTTAGAAATGCAGTGTCTCAAGCCTCACCCAAGACCCATGGAATCAAACCTCTGAAGGAATAATATTTTTATTGGTGTCTTCAGAAAATTCTGGTGCATACTGAGGGTCAAGAACCCCAAGCCTTTGTTCAGCCAGGAAACATTCATTATCCCATTATCCAAAAATGACTACTATTACAATTCTAAGTTTATTTTATTTCTAATCTTTTCTCTAGTGTAAATTCATTTCATTCAGTCTTCTCTCTAGTCGTGTATATATACTTTTAAATATTTTAATGCACTATTCTTTTTTAAAATGATGTTGAATACTTTTTATTTTGGTAATGAGATGGGAAAATGTAGTTTTGCATTGGATTGCATGCAAAGGCTAGTTCTTCATTCTGAAATGGAATGCATGAATTCTTTCCTTGGTGGGATTTGGAGGACTATTCTTTTATTTTTTTTTAAAATTATTTGTTCTAATTAGTTATATATGACAGTAGAATGCATTTTGACACATTATACATAGATGGAGTATAACTTCTCATTAGTTTGGTTGTACATGATGTAGAGTTACACTGATCATGTAATCATGTGTGCACATAGGGTAATAATGTCCGATTCATTCTACTGCAATATTCTTTTGGTTATTACTTTTTTTCTTTATTTTTATTGGTGCAAATTATTTTTATAGAGAACCTTGGGTTTCTTGGTGGCATATTTGTATTTACCCAAAAGCATAATTTAGTCAATTTCTTGCATATGTACATGCAAGAAATTATATATATACACACACACTTCTGTATATATTCCAGTCTTTTTTCCCTACACTTACATATATGTACTTATGCTTTTTTTAAAATTATCATGTGGGGCTGGGGTTCTGGCTCAGTGGTTGAGCATTTGCCTCTCATGTGTGGGGCACTGGGTTCAATCCTCAGTACCACATAAATGAATAAAGGTATTGTGTCCATCTACAACAAGAAAAATTTTTTAAAATTATCATGCTGTGGGTCTTATTGCCTACTTTTCCACCTTTAATCTTATGTTATAACCATTATTAGCCATGTGATTAAATACATTTGAAACCCTTTTTAAACACATGACTGCATATTTTTTTTTTTTAAATATTTATTTTATTTTTGCTTTAGTTGTACACAATGGGTTTATTTGTACGTGGTTCTGAGGATCGAACCCGGGCCGCGCACGTGCGAGGCGAGCGCTCTGCCACTGAGCCACAATCCCAGTCCCATGACTGCATATTATATCATCCTATGAGTTGTTTCCAGTTGTCCAGGAAAAATATAAGCAATGCTGAATTGAAAACTTACAATCATAAATCATTTTAATATCTATGATTATTTTCTCAGCATAAATTTATTACTGGGATGGAATTACTGAGTCAAAGTATGAATTTTATATTTCTTAATATATATTATCAACTTGTCTTTTAGAAAAGAGGTGATAATTTAAACTCCAAACAACAGTGTAGTTAAAGTGTCCATCCTTGAACCCTGGTCAACTCTAGGAATGATGGTGCTATTGGCTTTATGCTGGTTTGATACATATGAATTGTTCATGAATAGAATATACAGCTTGGCCTCAGTAACTTTGTGTTTTCTGATCATTCTATTGGACTACACTTGTACCTTCACAGTATAAATGACAGTTAGCAACTTGGATGTCTACTCTTAACTACAGGTGTAAAGATTAGTGTTTTTTAAAGTTTATCCTAGTACTGCCTCTCCTTATCTGACACAGATGCAAAAAGTTTCATTGAAAGCATGTTGTAGCTCTTGCGAAGGTGTGTGATGGAATTAAAACACAAAAACAAAAAAACAAAACACTGGGCAATATGCGTGGGATGGTGAGCCCTGAACCTCCAGCTTTAGGGACCAACTAGGCTAGAGAACCTTCAAGAAGAGAAAAATCATTTCTGTGTCTAGTATCAAAGTAGTTTAGTAAACCACTATTAATATGAAATCTTGCTAGTGGGAGAATTGTCGAAGGGATCTGAGATAGAGTGTTCATGCTAAACTAGCTGGAAAAAAATATTTTCTCACTGAGTTGGCAATTCTATATACATTTAACTTAAACAGCCATGACAGGACTAATGGAGTACTTGCATAGCATGCATGAGGCCCTAGGTTCAGTCTCCAGCACTGCAAAAAATAAAATAATAAAACAGCTGTGGTGCAGATGGATTTGTGATAGCATTATTGAATCTATAAAATGTAGTGCTACAGAAACTTTTTTTAAAATTTGTTTTAATTAATTAGTTATACAAGACAGTAGAATGCATTTATGTACTTTGATATATCATACATATATGGGGTATAATTTCTCATTTTTCTGATTGTACATGTTGTAGAATCACACGGTCATGCAGTCATGTATGTACAAAACTTGTTCTTTGAGCTTGGATTTTGAACTTTTTTTTTTTTTTTTTTTAGTTTATGTTATATTAATTAGTGACTTCTCCCTGGTGTCTCCAGGCTGCCTGAGGCTTCCTCAGTGCTTCCTTCCCAAGAGGCAGGAAGAGCATCTTCAACACAGCCTCTTAACTGGGAAACTTGAGGGGATTGAGTATCCTGGTGAGGAAGACAAGGAATGGCCAGTTGCTCAGAGAGCCCACCCAGCAGGACATAGCAGATTGCAGCTGTTTAATCTTGCAGTCCTCTAGGACATGAAGTCAGTGTTCGTAAATTGCTTCTTCTGCTTTTGATCACAGACTTTTGAGACTCTTACAAACGGGGCCCTTCCCTCAGAATAGTATGAAATGAAATATACTCTGTAAACATGTATAACACATTAGAATAAAAAAAATTAAAAAACAACAACAACAACAAAAAGAATAGTACCACTATGCAAAGTTTGCATTCAGTTTCATCAGGTTATGAATTCCTTGAGGAGGCTCCTGTTTTAGGCACATTATCTTCAAATATGTGTTTTTCTCTCCTTTGCAGGTTTCCATTTAAAATAATAATGAAAATTTTTTTCTGTTTCCACATGCTTTTCTGTTTGTAGAACCACTTCACATTCACTCTTTGGCTCCTGTCCATAATCATGTCAATGGATACTCTTATCCTTACTTGGCAGATGAGGAAACTGAAGGTCAGCAAAGCACAGAATTTGCTCACAGTCCCCTGGTCACAAAGTCAGTGAATGGTGCATGGGATCAGTAGCCAGCAGCATTGGACATTTTTTTATACGACCTGACATTACGTGAACAATAAAAAGAGAAATCTGGCAGGCAAAAACGGGATTGCCTCCCACATTTAGAAGAATGATAGGGAAATCCTAAACAAATGCCAGGTTTAAAACATGAATTATTTATTAAAAGCCATATCAGCTTGCAAGATAAAGCCACCGTGGTGGCGTGCTTTGGGGATACTCACTGCTCTGTTGCTGGTTAATCATATTTATAAGTGACTGAGAGCTCCTTATATTCAATCTTACTCTGGACCACAGATATCAAATGGCCAAGAAGAGCATCAGATGGCAATAATGTAAAATGCCATTTTTCTTCATTGGTAAAAGGATTTCTGGACCTATCCGCACCATCACACACATAAATCAGGTGCTGCTTTTGTTTGGGCCATTTGGCAGAGTGGTTTTGTTTTTGTTTTTAAATCTTTTTTAATTTAAATTGCACTCTTCCCCTGACTAGATCAGAAGAGTAACGATTTATTTTAGCATATTTAGAATCATAAAGCAACAGTGCATTGCATGCATTCAGTGCCTGTTTTTAAAATGTGTTCCAGAAAGGCTAAGTAGATAATTGCCAGAATGACAGTGTGGCCTTGCATTCCCCGCAGAATAAATTCGAGAGCTGTCAGGAGACATCCCAGCTTACTTTGATTGCACTGATGATGCACAGAAAGAGAAGCAACCTCAGACGCAGATTCTCAATCCATTTAGGGCTTGATAGGCCGTCATCTATAAGGCAGACAGAAGAGAGGGGGCCACAAGTGTGGCAGTCACTGTGGTAGGATAACACCATTTTAAGTACCAGTTTTTTTCTACCAATTCGTGTGCACTTTTGTACCAATTTATGTGCACTATGTATTTTGAGTGTGTTTCTGTCAAATGCCTTTTCAACATACTTTAATCTTCTAATCTTTAATCTTTTTTAATTATGAAAATAATCCATACTTATAAGGCATGGGATTCTTAAAAGACAAAATTAACATTGTACTCTGCTCTGGCTCAAATCCCTGCTCCACCTTATTTCTTCCTCTCTTTGAGGAAACCAACATTTACCACTTGCTACGAATCCTTTTCTTTTTCTTTTTCACATAAACATTTATTCATATATATATTATAGAATTTTTCTCTCCTGTCTTTTGTACAAAAGATTGGATTGTAGCAGTCTTAATATATATAACCCTTAACTTTTTTTTTTTTTTTCACATTATAGTGTAGACCTTTTTCCAGGTTGGTACATACAAATAAGTCTATTTTAATAACTGAAAAGAATTTCATAGTATGGCTTTTGTATACGTTATTCTATTTATCACCTAGTAATGAGCATTCTGTTGGTTTCCAGTATTTAATTAATGCAAATATCACTATTGCAATATAAGCACCATCATTTTGTAGACCTTATCATCATTTTCCTCTCAGTAAAAAAAAAGAAAAAATAGGAACTTCCCAGAGTCAGCCATTGTCTGTAATCATTGCATTTCTATAATTAGCATGACACATCGTAATAGAAATTACAGAGATTTGTGTGTAGGCTATGTCTTTATATATGGAGCAGCCCTAAATGTCACTTTTATTTTCTGTTGGAGTCATTTGTGGTTAGCTTCCATGTGGGGATTCACTGCAGAGCAGAGGTGATCTTTCAACTGTCATGACATCCCATCTAGATTCCTTCGTGAGCAAATCAATTACTTGGGTTTGGGCAAATCTAGTATTCTAATGATAGACTACCCAATCAACCATGGTTTTCTAGTTTTACCTTGTTAGACCATGGTCTTAGATTTGTATGAGTGTGAGAGCTCAGCTTTTAGAGGGCATTAATTTAAATACTCTCAGTGGCATTATTTTCAAATCAGGAAGGGAGGAAATGCTGCTCTGATGACGTGAAAAATTTGCCCAGATCCCCTCGATTGCTTACTGCATGATAAATGGTGCTCCTGGCCACATGTTTCAGGATTTCGAGTACTCAGGAAGAATTCTTCCAGTGTGATTACGGAAACAACCAATTTCCATAAGTGAAAATGAGCATGCTTATTAATGGGGCCGCAATTGCCTATTGCATTCAATCACATTTATAACTAGCGGGGAGAATGATTGTTTTGCATGATTTAGTGTTTACACAATTACCATTGTGCAGCCAAGCTTGCTGTACTAGAGGCTTGGGAAAGAAGCATATGTGGTCCTTTTGCAGGTAATAAAATGGAAAATCCAATTTGCAATTGCAGAATAAGCCTCTGAGTGATATATGATCTTCATAGCTGCATCGGTCAGAGGGTCACCGCTAATCACGGTGCTGCCTGGCTTCCCCAGTGGCCTGCGCCTTCCGACTGAGGAGTGAGCAAAGTGAATCTGTGTCTGGGAGCCAGTCAGCGTGTCTGTAGATGCACCACTTTCTAGCTTATTAGATCCTCTTTGTCACAGTGCTTAATCCTGCTGCCTGATCCTTGTTACAACACCACCAGAGCGCTGCTCAGCCTTCTAATAAAGGGGATGGGTGAGGGCTCCTCACTCAACGCACTGAAGCGTGCGCCGCTAGGGCGATTGCTGGCTGACTGACAGCAGGGTGAGATGCTTCCTGCATGTTATTACTTAAAAGGGAACCTACCCAGACAGCTGACAGACGAGCTTTGCTGAGGCAATGGTAACTTGTTGCTAGGCCAAGATGAGACGGGTGTCATCTTTTCACACAGTATAATGGCCTAGCTTTACTCTAATTATATTAACCCTCTTCTGAAATTGCCGCATGCCAGGCTGGCGCAGAATGAGGTAAGAGAATCCAGAGACAAATAGCTCGCTGGGAGGATTACAGCTACGCAGAAGCAGGAGTCATGTTATCCACCAGTGACATTAAGTTAGAAAACAAAAGAAGCACGTTCGATCGTGCCGAGCCCCCATTATAACTCTGCAGAGGCATTGCTTGGTTAGGCTTATGTAGATTGCTTGAGCCTTCCTTGAAGGTTGGCCGAGGACGTTAAATGCGGTTTTCATGATGGCTTGTTAAAAAGAACCAAGAGCATCAAGAAGAAGCTGTTGTTTTCTATTTTTGTTCCTCAGTGAACCTGAATTATTCTTTTCTCCTAGGCTCCCCAGTTCATGCAGTGCTATGAAGCACCTAGATATTTGATTTAGTAGTATTGTTTGATACTAAAATAGACAAATGAGCATGGGTGGGATAAGGTAACCCAGAAGCCCCATACACCCCCAGCCAGAATGTGCATGTAGGTTTGAAGTGATGTAAATGAAGATGCTCATGAATAGCCCATGGTCCTTACTGTTTTCCCTGACTTTCAGATTCCTTTTCCCTGAAGGGAGTGTGTCTAGCTCACATCCAGTGTCTCCTATGTGCTCCAGTTAGCAGAAGTCATTAGCAGTCCCCTCTGCCTCTCCTGTCTCTGCTGACAGCACTAAATAGAGACATCGCTTGGGACTGACAGATCTCCAGGGGTTTAGAGGCTTCAGACAGAAGGGCATGGCTGACCTTTCTTGGCATAATTCCCCTAGGTCTGTCTTCCACATGTGGCAGTCAGGGAACATAGAACTTTGGTGCATTATTTTTGGAGGATTACCATTAAAAAGACTTCACATTTAGAAAGAAGCTGTTAAGCACTTAACAAGAAGCTGTGCACACGCTGGCTGACATGGGCTTGTAGGTTGGTGGTAGCAGAAGGTGAGCTTTGCTTTCCTACAGAGTACACACTTGAACCTAAAGTTCTAGGATGGCCCACTGAAACCTGCCCAGCTCATGTTGTACCTGTACTTTGGATTATTAGGGTAGGCCCTGGAACTGGGGAGAAGGTAGCTTGTGATACAGCCCCGGGGAAGAACAGAATCTTTCCCTTCTGTCCTGATAAGTCATCCCTGAGTGCATTTGGAATAAATAAAGCTTGGCCATGGCATCTTTCCCTTACCCTGGTCCACGTTGCTCTCACACTGACTAAGGGTCCTAAAAATACAGCATGGTCAAAAATGCTTTGTGTTCCAAACATAGCTATCTTCCCTCTTCTCCCTAAAGTTAAAAAAGGAAAAAAAAAAAAAAAGACAACTTACTCCTGCTATCCCCATCTGAATCATATACAGGGAAGCCATGCAGTTGCATTAATTAATTCATGATAACTATGAATGATGGGGAGTCCTGAGTGCTTGTTCAACAAATAGAATCTTACCAACTAGAAATTCAGACTGTATTTCTCAATAGGATAAACAGTATTGGGGAATGAGGAGGAAAAAGATTTAGGGAAGAATAGCTTCCAATGGGGGAACCCCTTTGCTTAGGAGTTAGTTCACATTCTCATCACATAAATTTACAGTTCATGCCTTTCATGCTTTTACTTTTCTTTTTCTCATCCACTTTGGAACTCACATTTTTCCAGGGGACTGTTATTTGTTTCGGAGTTGATTCCATGTTGAGTCAATGGGCAGGGAGGGCTTGGAGGTAGGACAGTGATAATGTATAAGCATAATTTATATCTTAGGTGGATGTTTTGAGAGAGGTTGGTTTCCTTGTAGCCCCTCATCCCCAGCTAATTAGTGAATCACTGCACCATGGTTACTGTTGCCTGGCACGTAGCCCCTCCCCTCAGTGGTCATGCATCCTAAGAACAGCGGGCAACACATAGCTTGTATGTGGAAAATATGACATGTCAGAAATACTGACTTGTCCTGGACAAGGTAGCTCATGCCTGTAATCCCAGTGGCTCAGGAGGCTGAGGCAGAAGGATCTCAAGTTCAAGGCCAACCTCAGCAAAAACAAGGCGCTAAGCAACTCAGTGAGACCCTGTCTCTAAATAAAATACAAAATAGGGCTGGAGATGTGGTTCAGTGATCAAGTGCCCCTGAGTTCAATCCCCAGTACTCTGTACCCCCCACCAAAAAAAAAAAAAAAAAAAAAAAATACAGACTTATCTTTAAATAGATAACGTTTATCAGAAATTTACATTATCCTCATTTTTAAAATTTTTTTAAAAGGAGAATTTAGTAAAATTGGAGAAAAATAATGAAGAAATGATATAGAATAGAGGACACAGGCATACCACAGATTAGATCCTAAGAAGAAATAAGAAATATAGAGAAATGGAAACGAGATCAGTTTCTCTCTTGGAAAGCCTTAGCTTTCCAAGTAAAGATAAAAACAAAAGAGATCCATGGCAGTTCCTTGCCAACAAGATCCATCTCAGGAAAGATACCCAACTAAGCAAAATGTGTGTACCCCTCGGATTTTCATTAAACCCTGGCAGCTTTCGAACTCAGGGTTCAGAGAATCAGGCTTATTAATTACCCAAGTGACTTAATAGTTGACTAATGATGTTTAGCCATTAAAATGAGGAAATTGACAATAGCACTAATCTTGGAGAGAAATGCATCTGCCTGTTTTTGTACTCAACACCAACCAATTCTTTGTTTCTTTGGAAAGAGCATGATGAATTGCTCTCTTAATACTCAGTAATATGTTTTTTTTTTAAAGCATTTTATGAAATTATAATCATTTTTCTTTTCTTTCTTCATTTTTCTGAACAGTTACGAGTCCACATAACAAAGAGAAAAAAGATTGAAAGTATATTTCTATTGTTTTAAGAAGAATTATTACATCATCTTCCTAGTAAAAGTTTTCATTTATCCTTTCATTCCCAAAGCTCGTATCTGCTAGGAAATGATTTGTGTCATGGTGGTCTGCTTATGTCCCAGAATATGTTTTCATTATACTGACTTAAGATAAAATAGGCAGTAGAGCCTCAGATCAGGACAAACACGCCACTTTGGTGGTATTCTAAGAAGAAAGATTGCTGAATATCTGTCTTCAAATAGTCCTGGAAGTCTTGGGCTTGAACCAGAAGTCTGAAAATGGACTTGTCCAGTAAAAAAGAGAAAGGCCTCAGGGTGTCAGTCTGCAGCCTTGTAGAGCCATATGCATCCTTACTACTTAACTTCTCTGTCCCGTCTGTCTTTCTTGCAGTCATAGGCAAGCACATTAAAGGATGGTCTTTCACCCAATGCTTTTAATGTTTTTGAATACATGAAAAAGAAATAAATTGACGATAGAGTGAACTGACCATCAACAGGTGATATCAGAAGGAGCTGGTGCTTGCTGATTTCTATGCTACCTTCAGAAGCTCATGTTTATTGATCTAGATTGACCTGCAACCTGATTGCTTCACCAGACCCTGTAGATAGAAAACAAGGTCAGGAGTCAGGTTCAGATTTTCTGATGTTGGACATATTAGTTAATTTCCTCAAGTTTCCATTTCTTCACTTATAAAGTGATGTTAATAACTGACCTTGGAGATTACTAGAGAATTAAATGAGGAAATGATTTTTAAAAGGGAGTTTGTAAACTGATTAGAGCTATACAAATGTTAGTCTCCATCATTACTATGTTAATGAGATTCATTTAGGTCTAATTCTGAGATGTGCTTATGCTAATTGAATAATACAATAATAATTGTCCTTGTTAACATTCTTGTCTTACTTCACTTGAATTCCCCCTTGCTTAATGAAAAAAGTGGTATTGATCAGATTGGGTATAGATCCAAAAGGACAATTTGAGTTGCACATTGATGTTGTCAAGATAGAATTTAAGGAGGTTTTAATATCAATTCTCTGAATCTTGAACAAGTCTTTTTTAGTCTCTAGCAGGTACCCAGAGAAAAATAAGGCATATGCTTCATTGGCAAGAATTCCTTTCAGGTTTGTTTCTTTCCGAATCCTCCTCCTCTCCACTTCCTCACCCGTCCTTCTTTCTTCTTCCTTCCTTCATTTGAACTGGGAGATAATCACTGGCATTGCTTGGGTCCCAGAGATGACTTAGGGTAAGAATTTTTAAAAACTCAAATGGTTTTTGATCCATAAAGTACTTCGGGCTGTGCTGTGCTGTGGTTGCTGAGCATAATTCCTTAGACTGATCTGTGTCGAATAAGATGACCTTCACCTTTTTCACCTTTTTCTTTCCCTTTTCATCTTTTCAGGAAACTTGGATTTAACTGGTCAGAAGCAAGTATTCAAAGCCGAGAACAATCCTTGGGTTACCCCAATTGCTGACCAGTTCCAGCTTGGTGTGTCCCATGTGTTCGAATATATTCGTTCTGAGACATATAAATAGTAAGTAGACTATGATTTTCTGAAATAGTAAACTTTGATTTTTATGGTATTTATAACTATGCCATTTTTTAAATTATCATGTATCATTGTCCTATTGTTGGCAGTTAACACGTAGCATTTCAAAATATTTCATTAAAAATTACATGAGGTAATTGTCTTTTTATATATAGACTAGTTTTACTTGACATTTTCAAAGGCGCGCTTACCAATTTTGTTTAGAGTATTTTTTAAGGTATTAAATTAGTTGAATATTCATGGCACTCAGGAAATTCACCAGACGCATTAAGATCAGAATGTATTTCATTCTTCTGTGAATGCAAAGAATTACAAGTGTTATGAGCAAAATTGTTAAACAGTGTATTTATAAAATCTGTAGAGAATAGTAGGAAAGCATCGTTCTATTATTTAAAAGAGTTTACTCTAGTGATATGATAATCTCTAAGAGAAAAAGAGGGGAAGAACTAGCCAGCTGAAAATCACAGGATCACAGTACCTAAAATCTTCCTTCAGGATAAGGGGGCTATGGAAAACTGTTCCTAAAACCTAGCTGTTCCTACCTTCTCCTCCTTCCTTGGTTCAGGGTCAGAAGAAATTCTGACCTCCCACCTTTGCTTCTGTAGTTCTATCTTCTATCATTTTTTCCACACTTTAGCCCAGCTCCTTACCCCTAAACCAGTCATTTATCTGAATAACTGATCCCAAAGGCTGAAATTAGTCTGGTTTTAAACACCTATAAAAAAGACTTGGAAAAAAATATCCATAGTCAACTTTAATCTGTTTGTGTTTTAGTCAGCTTTTTTGCTGTTATGACTAAGAGACCTGACAAGAACAATTGTAGAGGAGGAAAAGTTTTTTGGGGGGCTCACAGTTTCAGAAGTCTCAGTCCATAGACAGCAGGCTCCATTTCTTGGGGCTCGAGGTGAGGCAGAACATCATGGTGGAAGAGTGTGGCAGAGGGCAGGGCTCACATGATGATAAGGAAGCAAAGACTAAGCTAAGCTCACTAAATATATACCCCAAAAGCCATGTCCCAAATGCTCCCTGTCCTCCAGCCACACCCTACCTGCCTCCAGTTACCACTCAGTTCATCCCATCACGGGATTAATTCACTGGGTTAAAGCTGTTATAACCTATTTGTTTCTCCTCTAATCCTTCTTGTGTTGTCTCACACATGAGCTTTTGGGGCACACCTCACATCCAGATCATCAAAGTTTGTGTTCAGCATGAACTTTTGAAAATTTAACATCCCAACTAGTATAGAAAAGCTAGAGGATCATTAAAGATCACATTCAATTAAAAATCTCTCTTTTTCTTTTCTTTTCCTGATTTGAGGGGGAAAAAAGTATCAGAAAGATGTTGCCATTCAACACAATTCTCACTGAATCTGTGCTGTGCCGGTGGGTCTGGATCCAGTGACAGGATTGAACCTCTACTTATAAATGGCCACTTGTGGTTCTATAGCCCTAGACCCTGAAGAATAATGACATTAAAATTAAATACAGCAAAATTGCCAAA
The DNA here is from genome assembly GCA_025594165.1 of Tamias sibiricus. Lineage (NCBI taxonomy): Eukaryota > Metazoa > Chordata > Mammalia > Rodentia > Sciuridae > Tamias > Tamias sibiricus. Next base: position 76,448,131 of record CM046669.1, on the reverse strand, counting down.
ACAGTAGCATATCCTCATAGATAAAAGTGGCTTAAAGTATGCTTTAGTTTTTTTTTTTTTTTTTTTTTTTTTTTTTTTTAAGGCATTACTCAGACATTTACAACATAAGCCTTGAGTAAAATGAAAATAACTATAGGATATGCATTATTGTTTCATGACCCGTATAGATATGTTCAATTATAATGGATTCAATCTTCTTTTCAAAAATGCAAATGTAGCTCAGCCTTAGTGTAGTTAATGAAAACATGTGGAAATATAGTTAGTTACAAGTTAACAGATTTTTATTCATTTTGTTCTTCTTGTTAATAATTGCTATCATGTATTTTAGGGCTCTAATAATTTTGTTAGTAAATGTAAAGCTGTGGGGAACTTGGTTTGTAGGGTTACCTTTTAAAAAATCCTTCTGTATGTGATAGTATACAGCAAAATACACATATAAACTCTTATTAATCCAGAACTGAAGGAAATTATCTGTTTATTATTCTGGCTAAGAATTTTTTAATTTACTGTAGATTAATTTATAATTTATGGAGGATTGGAATATGTTGCACATGAAACTGCTTTTAACTTTAATTTTATTTGAAAAGATTAATTTTGGAGTTTATGGATTTTTAGTATTCCAGAGTCATTATTAAGTAATTAATCATCTTTAGACAGTTTACAGATTATTTCCTCTTGTGTAAACATGGTGAGGATTCTGGATGAAGGAGAGGTTTATTGCTTGGTTGAGTCAATTGGTAGTTACTTAGAACACATGACACAACATATTTTAATCAATAACATATTTAACATATATATTCTTTTCTTTTCTTTTTTTTGAAACTGGGGGTTGAACCCAGAGCTTTGGGAATGCAAGGTATATGCTTTGCCACTGAGCTGCATCCCAGCCCCTGATGTATATATTCTTATCGTAGTTATTAGCTTCCTACTTTTGGGGGTTGGCGTAACCAGAACAGTTTCCATACTGTCAGCGTGCTTCTTGTGTTTTTTATTTCCCCTTGAAGTACTCACCGCATTACCTTCTTCTCTACAGTTAAATTAATGTTCAACAGCTTAAGTAAGCACTGAGTGCCATTGTCCCCTATCTAGCGGGACCACCTGGTACCCCTTTTGTGGCTTCTAGAAGCAACTCCATGAGCCTTTGGTGGAAGACCATAATTGGCATGAGCTCCTGGAGGCAGGGACGCCCTGTGACTTCCTTCCTCCTGCTCAGGAAGGAGAGGGCTCTTGACTACATCCTGACTTCAGCTTTTCTGCCCTCCTCATCCTCCCTTAATGACAAGCATCACTTCTTGAGCAATCATACTCACCCCAAACAGGGACTGTTGGCTAAATAAGACACCAAGTCAAACTCTTAGACTTTTTTGGTTTTGTTTTGTTTCATTTTAAATACCTTACAAAAATGCCACCATTGTGTTTCACCAAATTAACATACAATGATTTTTAAAATTTAAGATCATTCCAAAAGTCTTTCTAAAGGACACATTCATTTAAATATGAGCAGATGTGTATTAGCATACCCTCAATGTAACAAGAACCCAACTTAGTTCTTTCATTGTTTTAAACAACCATTTCATGATTAGTGAATTTGTAGTATCCTTCCAAACTATCAGGAAAAAAAAAAAAAAAATTACTCTTATTAGCAGGTACCTGGCTACTTTTTTTGTTAGGCTTTCATGTGAAAACCTTCAGGGAAAGCAATTTTTTTTTTTTTTTTTTTTAATTCATGACACTCTTTTTTTTTTTTTTTCCTTCAAAAAAAAGCAATTGTACATTCAGTGTCTTAGTTTTAGATCCTCAATTCCTAAAAGTCAACTTGTCTCTTTTTATTTAAGCCACATATACCCCCTTCAATAAAAAAATACTTACATATTAGTTTAGGTATATGTATGTGTACGTTATAGTGTTATATTTTAAAAATGTGTATTATACAAAGATATAGAGGGAGATTATACATAGATCTGTATCAGGAAAGCAGTGCTGTTTTAGCAGTTGAAATATTAGGGAACCTTCCCCCGTTTTTCTTTACTCCAACCAGTTAACCTGTTACCTAAATGAAGAACCAAAGAACTTGCCAGAATGTTTTACTTGCATGCTGATCTGTGGGCTGGGCGGCCTTCATGGTGACCTTGGTGCTCTCAGCACATCCTCCTCGAGGCCTTCAAGTGTAGGGCAGTGACAGCGCTGAAGATGGATTGTCTGATTTATCGGCTCTAATGGACTGCAGGAGGAGACCTGGACGTTTGGAACAAAACAGTGAATTTAGTGCTTAGGAAGTAGAATGCCCGGAGATGATTTAGCTTGATGAGGAGAGGAACTCTTCCGGTGAAGCAGCAGGATGTTGAGGCACAGTTTTTCAGAAATGGTTCTTTGGAGGACATTCTGAGCCTCCATCATGTCCTCCTTGCCCTTTCTCAGGTGGAGGTTGCTCCTTGATCATCCATCGTACCTTCCGCAAGGGGAACATCCTGGCTGGCATCACTGTGGTGCCCATTTTAAGTTACTCCTGTGTGTTTAAAGTAAAACAGTTTGCTGGGGTTGGTTGCTAAGGATCACATCTACAAGGGCATCACCATCTTCCCACTGTTGAGTTAGGCAGTCACCTTCTTTTAACTCTCCGGTGGCAGTAGTCTCTTTATTTGACCTTTTTCATTTCGCTGAAGCAGAATTACGATGGAAGAGTCACTGCTTGTTCAGTTTACTGAAGGCAGACTTTTCTTCGGGAAGAGCAGGGGATTGGCCGTCAGGGTAACTTGACAAGATCCACTGTGAAAAGGAGCTGCTCACACTTTTCGTGATCCACTAGGAAGATGGACAGTGATCGCAGCCATTTTAAAAAGTAGACAAGTTAACTCTTGTCAGTAAGTTAACAAAAGGAGAGATGAGGCTGAAAGTGTGTTTGGGGAAAGTGTCATTTGGAAAACCAGCATCCTTGTTTGCAGTCTGGCGTAACTCAAAAATGATGTTGTCCTCATTCTTCCAGCCTGTTGCTTTTTTTTCACCCTAGGGAACTGTATGCCACTCTTTTTTGTTTGTTTGGGGATCTTAAATGAAAACTGGTCATATTCTCATTCATATTAATTAATGAATAAAAACATTGTAATAAAACAGTGCTTACAATAAGTGTTGGCGAGGATGTGGGGGAAAGGCACACTCATACACTGCTGGTGGGACTGAAAATTGGTGCAACCACTCTGGAAAGCAATATAGAAAACTTGGACTTAAAATATGCCTACTACAGTGCTGATTTTATATCAATGTTTATAGCAGCTAAATTCACAAGAGCTAAACTGTGGAACCAACCTAGATGCCATTCAATAGATGAATGGGAAAAAATTGTGGTATATATACACAATGTAGTATTACTCAGCCATAAAGAAAGAAATTATGGCATTTGCAGATAAATGGATGGAGTTGGAGAATATCATGCTAAGTGAAATAAGCCAATCCCAAAAAATCAAAGGCCAAGTGTTTTCTCTGATATATGGATGCTGATCCATAATGGAGCAGGGGCAAGGGAAGAATGGAGGAACTTTGATTTGGGCAGAGAGGAGTGGAGGGAGGGGAGGGGGGATGGGGGTGAGAAGGATGGTGGAATGAGATGGACATCATTACCCTAGGTACATGTATGACTATGCAAATGGTGTGACTCTGCGTTGTGTACAACCAGAGAAATGAAAAGTTGTGCTTCATTGGTTTACAGTGAGTCAAAATATATTCTGTTGTCATGTATAACTAATTAGAACAAATAATAGAAAAAAAATAGTGCTTGGTGAATGGTGGGCAGCAATGAGAAGAAAGTTGAGAATTTCTATTCACTAGAAATCTAGCAAAGCAAATCACCCTTTTTGATCATAAGGAAGAACTCTTTTATGTGCTGGTTACTGTTTCTCAAGTTGTTTTTACTTGTAGAATTAAAACTAAGTAATTGGTTTTTTTTCCTGCATGGTGTGCAGAGTGTAATGGACACAAATGGGCTTTATTAATCAACTACTATGTCCTTTAATGGCTGCTGAGTCAGTAGCCTAGCACTTCTTTAAATAACTTCAAGGATATATCTGGAGGCCTGAGAGGTGAGACCATTCACTTTTAAGATGGCCCTTTGCAGAAGAAAGTCATGTTTAACAAAAACTCTATAAATTTTATTATTTTCTGGTTAGAGATAAATGGATACCCAAAACTAGCAGATGGTTTTATAAATATCTTGAGAGAGATGGAGGAGAGGGTTAAACCACCAGGACCTTTCTAGCAGTGAATTTTATATACTGACAATCAGTTATGCAAAACAATGTATATTTTTTCTTTTTTATTGCTGTATCTAAAAATAGCTCAAATTAAACCACAGCAAAAAATAAAAATGAAAGTCTGTTTTTTTTCCTAAAGCTTTTGACATAAAGATTGTTTTTGTTTTTAAAAGTTGACTATTCTGTTCCTGGTAATTTATATTTCCTTTATAGATGCTACATATGTATGATTTGCTTCCTTTTTAAAGTTAATGTGTTATCACATTTCTTCCATAATATAAAATAACGATTCCAACTTTTGACATCTCTGGACCTATTTGAATGCAAATATGTTGCATTTGACCAATATTACCAAGACGTTGAAAAGAAAAGGGAAACCCATAAACCGTATTATATTTTGGGTAATATATTGTCACATCTCTCTCTCTCCTCTTTTCTTTCTTTCTTTCTTTCTTTCTTTCTTTCTTTTTTTTTTTTTTGGTTTTTCTTTTTTCCTTTTTTGCAGTGCTAGCGATTAAAGCCAGAAGTGCTCTTACCACAGAGCTACAACACCAGCCCTTTTTTGTTTTTATTTTGAGACGGGGTCTTGCTAAGTTGCCCAGTCTAAACTAGAACTTGAAGTCCTTCTGAGTTTCTGGGATCACAGGCATGAGCCACGGTGCCCGGCTCTGTGTTATGGCTCTTATCTTATGTTCACTTTGTCAAGAGGAAAAAATCCAAAATAGAGCAGCATTGGTTCCAGGTACTTAAAATGGAGTTGACAGGCCATTGTTGGTCACATCTCAGGATTTGAAAGAGCAGAGCAGTCTCATATTCTCTCTCTCTCCACCCCCTCCCCTCTTTCTCTCCTTCTCTTTCTCCTCCTACTCCTTCCTTCACCTCCCAACAATTGTTGACACCCAGGCTGTGTTGAGCTTGTTTGTACAGCCTGAACGTCCAGCATGGTACTTACAGGATCAATTTCAGGTACATCGTACATATGGAATTTACCCCACTGGGTAGACGGGAAATAAATCCCAGCTGGACTCAATTGACACTCCAGACAGGAAATGTGTCTGATTACTTCCTCTTCAAGAGGAACTACTTTTGAGTTCCAGTTTTTGATGATATAGTCATATTGAACTACTGAATATTGACCTATTTGATAAAGTGAAATTGGTCAGTTCTCCATACTGATAACCTTTATTAACTCCCACTAATCTTAAAGTTCAATGCTTGGTGCTTTTCATCTAGCTTAGATGAATTATTGCCTGCATTTGCTGTTTTTATTTGAGAGATAAATTAAAAAGTAGCACTTTTATAATCAAACAAAACTGTCTGTGATTTCTATTCTCCACACAGTGATATCTTATTTTATTACATGCTGACTTTTTATTGAGCCCTACTCTCTTATTCTGGTTGGGCATCTTTGGAGGGTTTTTATTATTGTTGTTGTTATTTTGGGCAGTTAAGGGTTCTTTGTATTGTCAGGTATTTTGGCTTGGAATGCATTGTATTATGAAAGGAATTTCAATCAAGTTTTTCAGATGAAGTGCTTAACCATAAGTTATGTCCACGGGCATTTGTTGGTGCTCCAATTTATTCATCAAGCATTAAGGAAACAATTTTCATATTTTATTCTATTATGTTAACATTATTTCATATGTTTTTAAGACTTATAATATCAAAATATGTTTGGTGAAGAAAATTTTATTTTCCTTATAATAGTTAATTTTTAAATAGTCTCATTAGGAACCTAGACCTTAAAAATGTACATATTCTTTCTTTATCAAATAGCATAAAGTTCAGCAATTAAATTATCACTGAAACTCTGCTCATTTTTCATGATGAGTATACTGAATAAGTATAATGGCTTTTTTGCTCCCTATGATACCTAGTTTTTCTTTGCTGTCTGTACTAGTTTGGTAAGTCTACCATAACAAAGTACCAAAAACAGGGTGACTTACAAGCAGAAAATGATTGTCTCCACAGTTCTGGAGGCTAGATAGAAGTCCCGGATGTGGGTGTGAGTAGGGTTAGTCTCTTTGGAGGTCTGTGAGGGAAGGATCTGTTCTGGGCCCCTCTCCCTATTTATGGGTGGTCCTCTTCTCCCTGAGTCTCCTCCCATGGTCTTCCCTCTATGCAAGTCTGTTTCTATGGCCAAACTTTCCTTTTTATAAGGCCACCAGTACTATTGGTTGAAGATCCATCCTAATGACATCATTTTCACTTGATTGCCTCTATAAGGACCCTGTGTCCAAATATTATCACATTCTGACATACTGTGGGTTAGGTGCTCAGCAAATGAATGGGGGGGTGGGGACACAGTTCAATCTATAGCACCGTTATTAGTCAGATGCCCCATGTAGCATTCAATTCTTTATCAGTTCGTTCCACCACCTTCTCTTTACTCTTCTTCTATAAGCCCCACCACTTCACCCACCCGCCATGCCCCCACCCTAATAAGGTTGTCTTTCAGAATGGTGTCCATCCAAATCAGCTCCTGCTCCTGGCAGAGGGGTCAGTGCTTTCATTTTTAATCTTTTAAGGATGGACCTTGTTAAAATAGCAGCTGGTTAGAAATTGATGGTCTCTTGGGAATGGAAGGCCCTTCATAAACTGCCATCTTTGGCTAGAGAATTCAAGAAGGAAGGCACCGTAGAATACTACCCCTGCTTTTTCCTTCACAGGACTTATAAAGACAGGAGATGCAATAGGGGTGGGCGGGGCGGGGGGGATGGCTACAGGTCAGCTGTCTGTCTCAATATAGGAGCCCCTCCAGCAGAGGCGGAATCCTCTCCCTGGGAGTGATAGCTGCTGGACTTCAGCCCCCATAAACTTCAGTGTCCCAGATCTCCTGTCACATCTTGGGGTTCCAGTAACCACATCTGAAGCCCTCATAACTTTTGCCTCCTATTTCCTACCTTGTCTCAGGCAAGTCCTGGATTAATGAGCAAGATTAAGACTACTAATAGCAGGGCACAGAATTATCTTCTCGTGTAATCAAATTTGCTTGCTTTCTCAGCCTGGAGAGAGATCAAAGATGAAGTGCTTATTTCCATATGATACACCACGCCATAAAGACACAGGGATCTACTCTGAAAATCTGAGGGAAAATAAGGAATATTGAAGGAAAAGCAAAAATAGAAAAGCTCCAGGTAGAGATGGAGAGATATGATTGATTGATTGATTGATTGATTGATTGATTTTAATCTTCCATTATTTTATTTTTAATCAAAATACAGTATGTGGGGGCTGGGGTTGTGGCTCAGTAGTAGAGCACTCGCCTAGCACATGCATGGCCCTGGGCTCGATACTCAGCACCATGTAAAAGTAAATAAATAAAGTAAAGGTATGTATCCAACTACAACTAAAACTAAATATTAAAAAAAAATACACTATGTGAATATGTTATTGACAGCACATATTTGTGGCACATATAGGTCTGTTCTCAGAGGACTAGCCTTAGAGGTGGCTCTAACCCAGCTCTGTCATTGGCAGATGACCTTATCACACCTACATCTTCAAAACCAAGAGTTTCATACCATATCATCTCTGACAGCCATTCCAGCACTATTGCTAATTCTGAGTTCTTTAATTTTCTGGGAAACACAGTTTATTAGTATGTGACATAATTTCTTCAAATTTCATTTAATTCTGGAATTTGTCCTCCCCCCTCCACAACTGGATTTACTTTATTGATTTTTTTTTTTAAGCAAAGGAAGACAATGATGACCCTGAATATAAATTGTTACAGGAAAATGGATACAAGATAAAATTACCAGATCAACCTTTTTATTCTATATTTTATGGAATATCTAATATATGTTTGGCAGTAACTTATTCTTACACATGAATTCTTGACACTTTCGATTCTTCAGACTTATTAATCAGTGTAGTCAGCACCAGAGCAATTTTATGAGACTTACCAGTCATCAAAAATTTATTATCAGATAAATCAAAGAAACAACGAGCGTCTTAATAGGGTAGCGAAAGAGGCATGTAAAAGATCATTTAAGACTGTGCTTTTTGTCAGTAGTGTGTGATATTTACAACCAGTATCAGGGAACTTACTCATAATTTTATGCAAGCAGCAGGGTGATAGTTATCTTCCTAGGTAAAGTCTTCCTCTCTGTTTTTCTCCAGTAGAATTTTGTGTTTGGTTTAGCTATAAAACTTTTAGAATGCTAAATATGCAGGAGATAAGAAACATCGTTTTCCTGTGTTAAGCTTATCCTGCTTTATTTTAAAATAGCATCTGCGTTTTCTTCTGAATTTCATTGCAGATGTCATCCAAAGTTAAGAATTACTGACCTCAGTCCTTTTTTTTGGACAAGCTGGGTCAACCTACGCAAAGGCGTAGGGAAATAGTGGTATTCAAATCACCTGCTTTGTAGACACACTTCATGCGTATCTTCTGATTAATAAGACACAGTCTTGTGTCTGCTGTATTCTTGGCAGTGTTTGGACGGACACCCATTAGAAGGTTTAGTAAGGCTTGAATCTTTATTGTGTGAGATGAGCTACTTGGAAAGGAGCTTCCATGTCACCCTAGCCCTGACCTGAGTGTACTGATTCATCACGCTCCTCTTGGATAGAGGGGTCGTGGCAGTGGGCCAGGCTGGCCCCAGAGCCTTTAAACAGAGCCACTGGGAATGGACTCAGAATGACAAGGCTGGGTTGCATCCCATCACACGTACCTGCATCTATCAAGGTCTTCTCAGGTGCTGTGTTCTTTGCTTTCAATTCTGTTTCTTCCCGTCTTTATCTATCAAATGCCCACCTGTTTTTCAAGTCTCAGATTGCACGTTGCTGCCCCCAGAGACCCTGATGCCCATCCACACTATGTCCCTTTTATCCTTTCTTCAGGGCTCTTCCTTTTCCTTATTAGTAATTTTCATGATGATGTTAAAAGCAGATGTCACTACCTGAGTATTAACCAGGTGCCACACTTTGTGACTTTGTGTGCATTTAATGCACTGTTTATTAGTTTATGACTCAGTGTTTATATCTGGGAACACTACCTACATTTCTAAAGTTAAGTACATACTTTTTTCTCCCTTAAGAGACTGGGATTCTTTCACAAGTGATCCTCGTGATTGTCCTCTTGACTGGACTTTGCATGTGGCATGCCCTCAGCATCTTATATAAATGAACCATCTCATGCGGAGGAGTCTCTGACAGGTTGTCCCAAGTTCTGAAAAATAAAACCATTCTGAGGTCTGGAAGTGACCAAATTGTAGATCTTTCTTTGGGCTGGCCGATGACAGGATTTAAAACATCATACTGTTTTCTCAGTATACAATATTCAGTGCAGGTTAGTTTTTCCTGGTAGCCCTTCGTTATTTTTATAGACTTCTTCTTTTTCCCCATGTGGCTCTAAGGTCCAACTGAATCATTTCCTTAACAGATGAACAAATTATTTTGGAAAGTGAGCTTCCCTCTTAGGAATCCGAGGACTCTGGCTCATTTCTCTGCCTTCTCTTTGTGTACCAAGTGAGTATCTGGGCTGTATGGAACACATGATTGTGTTTGTGCACGTGGAGAGTATTTGAAATATACAATAAACTAATAAAAGTAGTGATCTCAAAAGGAAGATATCCAATGGCTAGAGATAGGAAGGGGAGGGCATATTCTCTTCACTCTTGATAAACTTTACTCCCTGCTGAATGTTCTATTAAGTACACGTATTCACTATTCTAAAAATTACTTTAGGGTTGAGGGTGCTGCTCAGTGATAGAGTGTGTGCGTAGCATATGTGAGGCCCTGGGTTTCGTCCCCTAGGATCAAAATAATAATAATAACAATGGCAACAGTAATACTCTTAAAAAAAGAAAAAGAAAAAAAGAACCAGTCAGGCCCAAACAGGTTAAGAAGAAAGAACCCACAAAGAACATGCCTTCAGCTGCTAGTTTAGGGTACTACTATTTTCTTTCTACTGGTTTGCCTGGACTGTGTGGAACCCTGGTTATCTGTGTCCCTTTGATGAGGCACAACAATGTGTCCTGGATCTTGGAAAGAAATTATTTGAATGAAAGATGGTCTCTCACTTAATGCACTGACCTTTCATTCCTTGGCTTAAGAATTGTGAATGAAATCTTACATCATCTCTAACGCTTGTCAGATAATATTAGGCTGTCCTGTATCCTTGAAAGAATCTCTACAGCAATCTGTTATTCCTTCAGAAGCCAGTGTGAATTGGGAAAAGTAATCCTCCACAAAGCCCTCACAAAAGAGGAAAAAAACGCAGAAGTGGGTTCCTGCATTGGGTTTCTTTTTAGAGGTATCTTCTCACCCTAAGATTTTAAGTGATGAAGAAGGAGACTTTTTTGGGCATAAGATTTAAAAAGAGAATGGATCTTGGAAGAAGTGATTGCATTTTAGAGGATAGGACTGGGCTTAAGATTCCCATAGATGAGACAAGTTTTGTTTTTTTTTTTTTTCCCTCTTTTATTTTTTGGGGCTGTAAGCTAAGATGGCATGTATATTTCAGACTCCTTATGTGAGATTATGAGCGTTTTTAATCTGTTCTTGTGTATTCTCGATGGAAACTGCGTGAGTGGTGATCTTTTAATAGAATGTGTCTTGCAAGTAGCAAATTTATTTTGGTACTAAATTCTAGATAATTCCTAAGGAATGTAAATTCTGTCAATAAAAGTTTTGTTTGGTAATACTTAAAATCTTGGAACTGTATTTTAAGTTTTCTGAAGACAGCTTCTGCTTTATTTTTTCTATGTTTAATTAACAAGACAGTGCATCAAGAAAAATACTGGTCATAAAATAAAAATGTTCTTTATAAATTTTATACTGGGACATGGTTAGAAAAGAAATAATTGCAAATGGGGAGAAATTCTCCTTGAAGACCACCATGTGAATGGATTATCCAAGGTGACTTTGGTTTTACTATAGTTTAAGTACTAAGACTATTCAGCAACTTTTACTAGAAAAGTTCAGAGCATACATCTACTCCCAATCCTCCCACTCCCCCATTTTTTTCTGCTGTTAGTGTATTATCATCCAAATGGATTTGTGTATGACAGAATTTGCTCCAGTTACACAAGGAGAGAGAATTGGCCTTCATTGACTTCATGCTACAGGACCTGGTGGGTTCTTTGTAAGTTTCTCCTCCTATAAGTTCTAGACTCCTGGGATATAGGTATTTGCCTTGGCTTTCAGGTGAGAAAAATGGAAAGTTGCATGATAAGTGAAATAACTAATGGACTAGCCTAGTGGTAGAGCTAGAAATCAAACTCAACCTGTCCTACTTAAAAGATCATTATGTCTCCTTCTCCATCTTGCTTTTGAGTAGTATCAGGGAAGAAAATGAGGAAATGCTGGTTTTGCATTGTCACCCTTAAAGAAGGTCAGTATATGGAGTATAATGGTGGGTACATGGTCATATGACTTCACTGATTCTTGAATCAGACACAGTCCCCTGCAAGGCCACTGTTCACACACAGGAACCCTGCTGCCACCTCTTCAGTCCCTGAGAGCTTGTCTTCTCATAATTCATCCTGATTCTGATTTATTCACTTATCTGCGAAATTCTGTTACAACAGGTACAAATTCATTTTCTACCAATTAACTACACCCTCTTGCCCACAGTGAACTACACAGTTGAATTTTTGTAGTTGGACTTCTGTCAATTGATGCAAATTGAAAGCTATGACCTTTCCCGAGCATACTTTGTATTATCTCTCTTTCTCTTTTGAACCTCATATCGGACTCCTGGCCTTTTGCAACATGTCTTGTACCAATTGACTAAAATCAGATTGGCTAGCACAGTCTCTCCCATGGTTTCTTTGTGGTCTCCTCTTTTTGTTTTCTTATTAGGCGTAGACCTCAGCTTTAATTCTCTTGCTCAATGAAGAATTGAGTCTCCTCTAAGGTGCTCTGTGAAGCCCAATAACACGTTTCCCATGTGAGCATCAGAAACACAATAGGATGACATGAGGGCTGCCAGCCATTTGAGTGACAAGCAGAAAAATTACCTTTTATTCAAAGGCGAATGGGTTTGTGTGAATGTTCCTCTGTCTTTAAGTTTGTTTTGGCCTCACAGTCTTTTCAGAATTTATTAATCCAGTCCCTCCATTTACCAAGCCATATGTACTGAATCAAACCACGTGTTTACATGTTTTCATTTTCTTTTTTCTGACCCTAGATTCAAGTGTTTTGGAACTGCCAGCTAAATATGTAAGATTGTGAAATCTCCTTGTTGCTGTCCCCAGGTACCACTTGCTTGAAATGAAAAAGAAATAGTAACCTTTTTCCAGGTTTTATACTAAAGAAGCCAAAAGTGTGGACCACTCAGTAATGTGAAGGCTGGGTCACCTGGTTTCTAGATAGAATACCATTCAAGAAAGAGACAATGACAGGCAGGGAGGGAAGATAATGCCAATACAACCAGTTGAGTTTTGTTTTTTTTGTGTGTGTGTGTGTGTGCCAGGAATTGAACTCAGGGGTACTCGTCGTCCACTGAGCCACATCCCCAGCCCTATTTTGTATTTTATTTAGAGACAGAGTCTCACCGAGTTGCTTACCACCTCACTTTTTGCTGAGGCTGGCTTTGAACTAGCCATCCTCCTGCCTCAGCCTCCCAAGCCGCTGGGATTACAGGCATGCACTCGTCTCCATTTTAGGTTTTGATCGTTACCTCTTATATTTAATTCTTAAATGGACTTTGGCTTGCTTCCTCAGATCATTCAAGTGTCTGCTCAGGTATCATTCTCAACCAAAGGCTTTCCATATCACTCAATTTAAATTGGGCCTCACTGCCACCACCCACTAATTTCCCAAATTTTATGGTCCTCCTTATACTGAGAATGGAGGCTGCCCCCAGCACTGCTCTGCCTCCATTAACCTCAGACAACGGCTGGTATCTCGTGGGCTCTCACAAGATTGGATGAATAAGAACCGTTTCTCTTTTGAACCTCATAACGGACTCCTGGCCTTAACAGTTCAACTATACCTGGCAGCCTAGACATTTCTGCTAGAAGGAAAGATTTTAAAATCCTTCCATCACACGTTCTGTGCACAGTTTTTAGTGTTTCCCTTTTTCTTCTTGTGTCTGAGTTACATAGATTGCATGATATTGTTCGTGCTGCTTCCATCCCATAAATGTTTCTCTGATGTTTCCAAGGCTGCAGCCTTCCCTAGCCAGCTATTTCCCATCAAATCTAGTAGCTCTTTTTTAGCTAGGCTTTGAAAGAAACTCCCGCACACGGAATTTTAAAGGGTAATGTAGAAAAAAAATAGCAGAAGCTGTAAAAGGGTATTTGACCCAGACTCAGCCCATTAGCCTTTTGTGTTGTGTTGTGTTAGGTTTTGAATCATCCGGATCTTCATCTCCTGACAGATACCTCTGGGTGGGGGACCTAGATGTTGTTGTTGCAGGTGTAGCCTTTGTCCTCCATCATGATTGTGTGAAAGTACCTATAAAAAGTGAATTGACAGGCTTGGAACTGTAGTAATTGCTTAAAAATAAACAGTAAAGGAGGAGAGAGTACAGGGCAGTCAGCTTTTCTTCTCAGCCTTTGAAATATGTGGGTTTTCCTTTTTTTTTTTTTTTTTTTGCAAGTCAGAAAAAAATCCCCTAGATCTAGTACTCTAAACCTGAGTACCTGGATGGGAAAGGGTGTGAGGAATCTGTCAGCTGTCACTCAGCCTTAGGGAGCCAGAGGCCTCCTCATCAGCCACATTGAGAAGGGCCCTATCCTGCCATTGCTTCTGTCATTACTAATCCCCCCACCTGTGTCATCTGAGGTGTCCTCTGGCCTTTTGAACACAGGGACACCCAACAAAGGTGAGGAGTGATAACGTGCCCAGAGAAATATCTAACTTGCCTCCACGCGAAATAAACCTGGCAATGCCCAGCTTCCAAATTCCATGTTAAATTTTCTTATAGTGAATGTTCACTGTTTCCACCAAAAAACTAAGCTAATCCAATTTTCATTGTCGATTAAGTGCTGAGGAGGGGGAAAGCTGGCATTTTATGTATCTCCTGAGATGTGGAAATAGGATGCATTTAGCTTTAATTATGGGCACCACCAAAAGAAGAGAAGAGAGAAAGAAGAAAGAAAATGTAGCTGCTGTTTACATTAGGCCAGGATTCCTGCTCTCAAAAATGAATGTGGCTATTGGCTTCACAAAAGGCAACCAGGGCTGCACAGCAGGTGTGGGAACCTGCAGCCTCTTTTGCCCCACTTCTGTTCTCTGATCCCTTCCAGGTCCTGGAGGTACCCACTTTTTCCAGCAGAATTTGGGGGCCCTGGAACAGCATTTTCCTGGAAGCCAATAGACATGTGAATACTGTTAAAGGAAATATACATTAACCATACAGGCCACAGGGCATAGTTGAGAGAGTGCTGTTTTCATACTCCAGTAGAAAAGGTCTCAAAATACTACCTGGAGTGAACCCAGGAAGAGGAGGACTCAGCCACTTAACATTAAGCAGGTGTAGCCTTGGAAAACAAGGCCACCTGGGAGGCAGACAGGATTTCCCTCCACATTGTGGACCAGTGGGAGTGAGGATTGGCTCTGCAAAAAGACCACTTGGGTTCAACCCCACGCTTACCTTTTGCTAGCTTTGTGATTTGAGGGCCAGTTAGAATTTTTTTTTTTATATATATAGCATCATTATCGAGGAATACTTAGCCTACAATGAACTATATGTATTTAAGGTATACAATCTTGTATGTTTGATATAGTTATACACTTGTAAAAATAATCTGCTTAATCAGATAGTGAACGTATTCATCATCCCCCAGAATTTATTTCTTCTCATTTCTTCTCTTATACAAACCATATTTCTCCCTTGGGACTTTCATCTCTTATCTTCTCCATCCGCAGGCAACCACTGACCTACTTTCTGACTATAGTTTATATTTTGTAGTATATTAAACAAACATAAACAGGTAACATATACTCTTTAAAATATTTGACTCCTTTCATTCAACCTAAGTACTTTGAGAGTCATTTATTATTGTTCCATGTGTCATAGTTTGTTGCTTTTTATTGCTGATGAATAAGTCCATACCACAGTTTCTTATTCATTTGCCTGTTTACGGACCTTTGGATTGTTTCCAATTCAGAGCTATTACAAAGAAACATGCTATGAGCTGTGGTGTGCAGGTCTCTTACTGGACACTCCCTGTCATTTTTCTTGAGTATATCCCTACAAATGGAATGGGTGCATCATATGGGAGGTTTAAATACAGATCAAACTTATTTTCGTAATGGTGGTATGATATATAGCAAACAGCAAGCGGTGTCTGAGGATTCCATTTCCTCTTCATCCTAATCAACACTTGGTATGGTCAGTATTTAAAATTCTATTTGTTTTAGTAGATCCAGGTAGTATTTCCATATGGTTTTCATCCACGTTTACATGGTGAATTGTGATACTGAGCTTTTGCCATCCTCATATCTTCTTTAGTGAAATTTTTATGCCAATCTGTCCATTTTTTAAAATCGTGTAGTATATTTTTTATAATGTTGAAATTCTTTGTACATTATAGAAGCAAATCTTTTATTAGATATATGCTTCTATGGTATGAATATTTATATTCCCCCAAATTCATATGTTGAAATCCTAACCCTTAAAGTGATATTAGAAAGTAAGGACTTTATAGACAACAAACATATGAAAAAAATGTTCAACATCATTACAGTGAGAGAAATGCAAATTAAAACTACACTGAGATTACAGTTCACTCCAGTCAGAATGGCAATTAGCAAGAATACAAGCAACAATAAATGGTGACAAGGTTGTGGGGGGGGAAAAGGTACACTCATACATTGCTGGTGGGAGTACAAATTGGGTGCAACCACTCTGGTAAGCAGTATGGAGATTCCTCAGAAAACTTGTAATGGAACCACCATTTGACCTAGTTATCCTACTCCTTGACATGTATCCAAAAAAACTTAAAATCAGCATATTATAATGACACAGCCACATCAATATTTATAGCAGCTCAATTCATAATAGCTAAGCTATGGAAACAAACTAGGTGTCCTTCAACAGATGAATGGATAAAGAAAATGTGGTACATATACACAATGGAATATTATTCAGCCATAAAGAAGAATAAAATTATGGCATTTACTGGTAAGTTGATGGAACTGGAGACTATCATGCTAAGTGAAAGCCAATCCCCAAAAAACAAAGGCCAAATGTTCTCTCCAATATACAGGTGCTAACTCACAATATGCAAGCCGGGTGGAGAGGAGGTTTACCAGATTGGACTGGGGTCCGGTGGGGGGCAGAATGGGAAAGACAATAAGATGGATCAGACATAACATTCCTGTATTTATCTATGAATACATGACCAGTGTAACTCCATATCATGTACAACCACAAAAAGGGGAAGTTATACTCCATGTGTGTATGATATGTCAAAATACTATCCTGTATAACTAAAAAGAACAGATGAAAAATTCTTAAAAAGAAAAGATATAAGATATAATAAGGACTTTGGGGAGGTATATAAGTCCCTTTTCGGAGAGATTTATAAGTTATGAGGGCAGAACCCTGGGGAATGGGGTTAGTCCCTTATAAAAACCATCTGAGGGAGGTTGCTTGCCCTTTACCACATGAGGATGCAAGGAGACGGTGCCATCTATAAGGAACAGGCCCTCACGAGACACCATATCTGCTTGTGCCTTGATCTTGGACACACCAGCCTCTAAAACTGTGAGGAATAAATTTCTGTTGTTTAGAAGCTTACCCTGTCTATATTTTTTGTAACAGCCTGAATGGACCAAAACATGTTTCATAGTTCTTTTTTCATGCTTGTGGTTTTTCTTTTCATTCTCCTAGTGTCTTTTGAAGAATAAAAATTTTAATTTCATTGAAGTCCACAGTTTATCAATTTGTCCTTTTATGGATTGTGCTTTTGTTATCTAAGTAGTCTTTGCTTAATTGAAGTTCACAAAGTTCTCTCCTATGCTTTATTCTTGCTTTGTAATTTTAGATCTTTGCATTTTGTGTTATTCTTTGTGTGTGGTGTGAGGTATGGATCAAAGTTCATATTTTTGCATATGAATGTTCAATTGATTTTGCACCATTTGAGTACACTTTGGTTGACTATGTTGTTTAAGTCTTTTGTATCTTGATTTTCTTTGTATTTATTCTATAAATTCTTGAAAAGGGGGTATTGAAATCTCAGAGTATAATATAAATTTTCCTATTTCTCTTTGACTTTTCTGTCATCTTTTGCTTCATGAATTTTTTAATATCATTATTGAATCTGTACAAGCTTAGTATTGTGATGTCATCTTGATGAAGTCTCCAGTTTTTCATGATAAAATGAAATTCTTTTTTTCTAGTAATATTCTTTGACCAGAAATATGCTTTCTCACCTACTAATATTGGCAACTCTGCTTTCTTTTGATTAGTGTTAGCATAGTATGTCATTTTTATTTGTTTGCTTTTGATGTATTTGTATCTTTATAAAGTAGATACCTTGTAGGCAGCATATATTTTGGGTTTGCTTTTTCATCTCATTGGACAATCTCTGCCTTTTAATTGGACCATTGGCTATTTACATTTAATATGTTCTTTTCATTGCACTGTTTCTGTTTTTTCTCAGTTTCATTTTAGGTATTTTGTTACTCTTCTTAAAAAGTTTTCTGTTTCTTCATCTTATACATTATAGTTTAATCTCTTGTAACTCAATTTAGTCTTTCTCATATTATCCAAAAGTCAAGATGCTGATGAACTCTAGGAAGGGCGATTCTGGAGAGAGGGGATCCCCTCCTTCATTTCCTCGGCCTGCCTGATGTTCATTGTTCGTGACTGTTCATTTTTACATTTCCCTTAGTTAGAGGAACGTATATTTTGTATGTTTTGGTAATAGCTTTATTGTCAAAGTTTAAAATTTGCTTTACATGACTTGAAAACAGAGTAATTTTGTTGTGTGTTCTAGTGGATTAAAATGCAATGACAAGAAGAACTATTTCTTTTTGTCAAAAAATAAACTACTTTCAGATATTATATTGTTAATGATATTTTCAAGTGATTGCATACTTAATATAGTATAATGCAAATAAGTAATTATGCCAATGTCATTAAGGACTAAGATTTTCAGCAACAGAGAATATACAAATTAAAAACAAGAGAAGTTAATTACATCCTACCGTTCTAAATTTGAATTGGAAATAGGGAAAGAATTCATAATGTATTTTTTTTTTTTTTTACTTTAAATTTTGTTGTTTGTTCCACCTAAGAAGCCTAGGGGGAAAAATGACCAACATAAAACTAAAGAGCATTCTTAGCTGCTAAGTTGCTATCTTTAAGTACACCTTCCCTCTAAAAGAACTGTGGGACCTTTGGAAAAGTGGCAAATTCCAAGTCCCCATCAGGACAACGTACAACAGAACCTGAAACATCTTGTCAATCCAGAAAATGAGGAAACTGTTAAAGACTATTAAAAACTCTCTAATCAAAAAGTGTTAATCAAAAAGGCCCGTATTGGCCAAAAGTCAGGACAGTTTAGATTACAGTAAGAATAATAACTTTGTATTAAAACACACGAAATATGTTGTTAGAAAAATCCATTCAAACAAACCAACGGTTAAAAAAAAAAAAAAAAAAAACCTTTTGGGAATAATCAGGTAATTCAAATACTACATATTTTATGACATTAAGGAATTACTAATTTTTACATAAGATAATTTGATAATTTGTGATTCTATCTCAATGCTTATGAATGAACTAATATAACTTCTGAGATTTATTTCAAAATAATTTAGGGGACTAGGAGGCTAGTGGAAATGAAAATAATAATTAGAATAAGATATATTCCATGCTTGTTTAATTATATCAAAATGAATTCTACTGTCATGTATAACTATAAATAATTAATAAAATTTAAAAAATAATGCTGACCTTAAGTATATAATTTTTGAAACTGAATAATAGGTACATGGGGACTTTCTACTTTAATATTTTGGTAAATTTTTTCTGAAAAAAAAGTTTAAAATATTTTAAATATAATGAAAGTATGAATAGAATCTGTATCATAGAATTGTTGTGATGTTTAAATTAGATAGGTAATGTCTATAAAGTCTTTATCATGTTACTAGATGGCTCAGATTCCATGCCCTCTATTCCAGTTTCCTGCCCACGCTATAAAAGTTTCTTTTATTTCTGTCCAGTGTATAGCTAAAACAAAATTCCCTGTGGTGCTAGTCTAGGGTGCTGACTGGTGCCAATCAAGGAAACAGTAGAAGAAAGGGAAGGAAGGCATCAGGGAAGGGTGGGGGCAGCATAGGTTTAAGATTTATGGATACCCTTAGGTGGAGGGAAGTCTAATAGGGGACAGGCTCTTTGGGCATAAAATTCAAGAATTCCTTGTGGCCATATCCTCCCAGGAACCCTGTTTTGAGGACTCACCAGCCTGCCAGTCCTGCATTGTGATTCAGCCCAAGACACTATAGCAACAGACTTACATACTTACTTACAAACTTACTTCTGGGCCTCGAGCTGTAAAGAGTTAGGATCTCAGTTCATCAGTTCATGTCCATGCGTATGTATTACTACCTGTTTTAAGAAGTTTGAGCTTGTCAAACATTGAGTCCCTATATTTTGGATCTTACCATGAACTGAAAGGTATCCTTAGCATGTATAATTATTTAGGAGGTACATTGAGCATTGATGAGCATGATTTCTTCTCCTTTTTAGGTATCAAACCAAAAGTGCAAACCCCTGTGCTTTCTTCTGTAACTTAAAATATGCTAGTCTTTCCTCCTCAGCTGGTCTCTGGTATAAGCAGTATTTTTACATTCAGACATTCACTTGGTCAACTTGAGAAAATAATTTACTGATTATTTGTACTACATAGGCCTGAGTAGAAACTGCTTTATCTAGGTATTTTATAACTAAAAAAATGGACCCAGACAACATTTGAGATAGTCTATGTTTTCTAGAGGTCCTGTCAATCAGTATGGGAACTAACACTGGATTCCACAAATCACCAGCACTTTTGCCTTGCACTGACATTGGATGTGTAAGTAAGAATGAAGAAGAGGAGGTGAAGGTCATCTTCTGTGGATACAGAGTCACTGACAGGCAGAGCAGGCTTTTTTCTGATGATTACCTAAGAAGATATTGTTTCTCCCTGGGGAGGATGAGGTAGCCACTAAAAGATCCGCAACTGATAAAAATTGCGAAGTGGAATTTAATGAAAATCGTTAAAAATCAAGGTAGTTATTTGAATATGAAAATGTTAACTTTAAGAAGATACTGCAAGATCTGAGGTAGCTCAGTTGTAGAGGGCTTAGCTAGCATGTGTGAGGCACTGGGTTTGATCCTTAGCACCACATAAAAATAAATAAATAAAATAAAGGTACTGTGTCCATCTATAACTAAATATATATATTTTAAAAAGAAGAAGAAGCTACTTCATGAGAAATCACCTCTGCAGGGAGGTAGGTCTGCATTTGAATTATAGCTCCACAATCTGGATGGCTCCGTTATCAAAGCTTATTATTTTAGTGCCTTGAATCCATGTCTGTTTCCATAACATGTTAAGAGTTGTGGACCTGGTCTGACATTTGCATTTTTAAAATAAGCTCTGTTAGCAGCATTCTGAAGTTCACAGAACCATTTATCTTGAATAGTAGAAATGTGTAAATACCCTAGGTACACCTATGATTGCATCTGTACACCGTGTACAACCAGAGAATTGAAATGTTGCACTCCACTTGTGTATGATGAATTTAAATGCATTCTGCTGTCATGTACAACTAAGTAGAACAAATAAAAAATTTTCAAAAAAAATGTGTAAATACTCTTTCTATACACTGCAGGTTGAAGCATTGAGACCTGTATTCTCACACAGGCAAAACACAGTATTGGTACCCAAAAAGCCCACTGACTCTCAATGAATGTATTTATCTTAAGTATATCAATACACATAATGTTGTATCAACAGTTGGGTCACTTCAATCATATATCCAGCCATCTCCATACAAAACCGGCCCTTTGATGGGACATTGCTGCCTGGAATCATGTCGTGGGTGATATTCCTGAACCAGCACATTGACATCACAGTTGGAGAAGGGTAAACACCATCAAAGGTAGAAAATGAGGTCACTGCAGTGTGACTCTTTTTATTTACAGGTATAGAAAAGGTAATCATGAGAGAGATCAGAGTAAGAGGACTAGAAGATAGAATGGGAATGTTCTTAAATTTTACATCTCAGGATGACCGTTTTTTTGTTTTTTTTGACTGTATTTAGAACCAGAGAGAACAGTAAGACACTGGGGGAGAAACATGCTTAATTAGGGTCTTACAAATGTTTTGTTTTATTTTCAACTTTAATAGAATTATAAAGATCATGAAACCATAGAAATAATCTAATTTCCCTCATTATTTTTCATATGATAAAATTCAGTTCTAAAATAGTTAAATGACCCCAGGGGACCTAGCAAGTTGGGAATCATACTTTTGTTCACAGGACCTTTTCCAGCATAGTTACCCCTGTCTGAAACATCTCTCCACCTAAATAATTACAGTGGCAGAAAACAACCCCACTGCTAATTTTTGTTGAATACTTATGATTTAATCATCATAATACTGTGAGATAGGTAGTGTTTACCCCCATCTTATAGAAAGAGAAACTGAGATATAAGAGGTTAAATCATTTGCCTGGAGTTACAATTAGTAATGTGGTAGAGGCCGAATTCATACCCAAGCATTCTTATTGTAAATTCCTGGTTCTGTTCTAGTCCACCAGTTACCCATCTGTATCTGTTTCAACACTTAAGTTTATATTTAGTCATGTAGTTATTTGGTTAATCACTTTCCCACTAGTCTGTAGCCTTGAGGAGGGTTCATCACTTTTGCTTGGTTCCGATGTGCCAACTCTTACAGACTCATCAAATGCGTTATTTCATATGGACAGTGGTGGTAATAATGGCCTATTTTTAGAGTACTATTTGTTCTCATTGTGTCACACTATGGTACCATTTGCATAGTTTTGAGAAGAATGAAATGTATACAAAGTGTTTACTAGCTCAGGTCACTTGCTAAGTACTGTCAGTAGCTGAGGGGGTGTGACTGTGGTCAATGGAATTCGAGGTAACTTAGCTCAAGACCACAAGACAGAATCTGGACCCCAGTATCCATACTTTTATCTTTTATTTCTGACCCCCTTTTGTTGCCTGTAATGCAGATAGAAAAGTGAGTCTTAGAAAATGTATTGCTGTCCAAAGCCAATCTCAGAATCCTGAGGGGATAGATAGCTAAGTGTAAGTTTCGTTGGTTAAGTGTCAGTTTAAACCTTGGGATCAAGAGAAACCCAGAATTTTTGTGATCCAGTGAGAGTTAACAGATCACCTCTGACCCAGCATCCCAAGCATGGACCATGGGTGTTTTCAAATCAGTCCATCTTTTTGGGGCGTGGCTGTTAGATTCTTGCTCATTTATAGCAGGACATGAGTACTTGCTTCTTTACCCTTTCCTTGATCTTTCAAAAATGCCTGTTTCTACTTGCATTGTGTATCTTCCTGTATGTTTTGAGTGATGCAGATATGATTTATTATTTCAAATCATATCCTTGAAGGTAGCTTGGCTGTGTTCTGTCAGAGTATAAAGTTACATTTGGCAAGGAATTAGCAGTGTGCTCTAGTATACAGGAGCAAGCTATAGAAAAAAATTGAGTTATAAAATTAATCTGTACAAGTCACATATGAAATGGTGAAAAGATCAAAATTAATCTTTTAAAAGCACAAGACAAAATGTAGATATACTAGAATCAAAAAATACTGGTATTCATAAAAGTGACCATTAATTATTTAATTCCAAGGATTTGTTGTAGTCTAAAAATATATTTCAGGTTCACAATTGACTAGCTATTTTATGTGGTAGAATACCAGCTTTGCATATTTATTAAAATTATTCATAACTGTGTAGCTGCCTAGATGAACTGTTGAATTCTTTTTCTTTGATCCAATATATTATCTTGTCCATTTTATCATGGCACAATACTAGAAATTTGTCTAAGTTTCAGAATAATCCATGAAATATCTTCAGTATTTGCATCTCCTGAATACATATTTTATCATTCATTTTGCCTATTATTGTCTTTTATATAGGATTGGAAGCTACAGTCTATCTATGGGGGGAAAATGCAGTAGTTTTTTCATTATGTAATAAATTTGAGACAAAAATGTTTGATGTAAAAATTATTATAATATGATTGTCAGCTATTCCTGTTACCTAAAAATTTGGACAAGATGTGAATTCTTTGGTGAGAAAAGTAGTAGAAGTTTATGATTTTCATGTGGATTTTTGTGAAGAACTGTGTATTGTTAGGTATTATTTGTTGAGTATGTAATTTGTGAACTGTGGTCAGTTGACATAACATTGTGGTCAGGATGATGGGTTCTGGAGTCAGACTGCCTTCAGTTCATACTCTGAACCTATCATTTATTATCTGTTATATAACTTCTTGAATATTGATTATCTCATTTGTAAAACTGAGTGATCATAGTGTATGTTGTAAGACTGTAGGAAGAAGTATATGTGGGATATTTCTTTATATATATATATATATTTGCTATATATATATTATATATATTTACTTTAGTCGTACACACTGCAATGCATTTTATGTTTACATGGTGCTGAGGATCAAACCCGGGCCGCGCACGTGCAAGGCGAGCGCTCTGCCACTGAGCCACAACCCCAGCCCCTGTGGGATATTTCTTATAGAGTACTTAGAACTGTGTTGGGCACATAGTAGCCTTCAATAAATATTAAGTGTTAAAGATGATGATGATGATAATGTATCATGGGATGCCAGAGAAAATGTGGGTTAGGGATTTAGCTAGAATATATGGCAAAGAGTTGTTTATCTCCAGTAACATGTCTTTAAACTAAGAAATAAGACTAGGAAAAAAACTCATAAACTAGAATATTAATTATAATTGTATTAATCAGCTTTTTGTTACTGTGACCAAAACACCTGACAAAAATAATTTAGAGGAGTAAAAGTTTATTTTGGTTCACAGTTTCAGATGTTCAGTCCATGGTTGGCCTACTCCATTGCTCTTAGCCCAAGGTGAGGCAGATCATCATGGCAGAAGGGCATGGTGGAGGGAAGCTGCTTCATTTATGGTGGCCAGGAAGCAGGGAGTGGGAAGGAGGCACAGGGCAGATGAGCCTTGATCTAATCATTTCATCCCTGGCTGTTCATGCATTAACACAGGAGCTTTTAGGGGACCCCTCATATGCAAACAATAACAATAATCTGGTAGCATTCAAAGAAGTTTCAGATGACATAGTTTGATCCCCTCTCTTTGCATAGGTTGGAAAGTACCACTCCAAAAGGGGAAGTGACCTCCACAGGATTACCTAGCCTGAACAGCACACTCCTGGCTCCTGGCTTCTGGCTCAAAATTTAGTGTTCAGTCTGTCTGGAACAGTGGTTTATCAACAATAAGCATGCACTGAGCTCCTAGACATAGTGATTGTTTTGGGAACAAAGAAATGTGTGACATCTTAGCCAGTGTATAACACTTCCTTGCTTGTGTTGGTTTGGTGTCCAAGTGATTATTAACCCTCCAAAAATATCTTCCCATACACCAAGAGCCATGCAGGAAATGAGTGTTCCAGAGCTCACACCATCATCAGTGCATGCAAGCAGCTCCATCTGAGTCCCTTAGCAGGACAGTAGCTGTGAGTGGGAGGACAGAAAAGGAAATGTCCACACCGGTGTCCCTAGAATTTCCCTCAGGACCTCATATGCTTCTAAAATTAAAATGAAGCTTTTCTTCCTCATAAAATGGAGTCATGTGTTAAAGGAGATGCATTAGAGGCTTGGTAGCTGTATATTTTAGTGGCTTCTATAAAATTCTCAATAAAGGAAAGGTCAGTGTTGGTACCATAAACAGTGTTCATGGGGGAATATTTAACCCCATTCCCTTTTGTGATTCCCAGAGTGTAATTGAATTGCTCTTCTTTGAAAGTGCCCCTTTACCAGTCACCTCCCAAAAAGACCACAGTCACCTTGCACACTCTCCTTCTCAGAAGCACTAACTGTGCCTGGCTCTGGAGCCAGCCTGTCACCAAAGGGGAATCTGAAAAGAGGGGTGATTTCATCTCTCTAATAGCATGAGCTCAGGAGCTTCCCTCCTGGCTCAGCTACAGTTTTGTATTTGAGGTTAAAGTGAAAAGACTGTCGTCACACCCGTTTGTGGGGTGTGCAGAATGGAGTCCTTCTGTATTTTCATGGTGACCACGTGGGAAACTAAGACCAGTGGTGACCTTTGCATGCTGACGACACAGGTAGTTGTTCTGCTCAGCGAGTGGCTATTCATGTGACCTTTTTGGCTGTCAGCAAAGCCTCCCAGCCCACAGAGCCTCTTGCACGTACAATGGAAAGATAACGGTCCTGGGCTTATTCCACAGAGTGACTCTGAGGCTTAATTGAAGAATTTTAACCCATTATCAAGAGCATTAGGACGAAATGTTCAAAGAGTCTTGATGCAGCTCTTTCAGTTGAAGAAAGTAGATACCCAAATAAGCAAATTATCCCCTTAAATTAGTAATCCATCTATATTTTCTAATCCCTTCATCTTTCCAGAATAAAGACTCCTGTCTGCACTCTCATAGAAGGGACTGGAACAGCCCAGAGCTTCACAAATGACTGTTCGCCTCAGTGTGCATGAACATGTAGTGCCTCTTGCACGTACAATGGAAAGATAACGGTCCTGGGCTTATTCCACAGAGTGACTCTGAGGCTTAATTGAAGAATTTTAACCCATTATCAAGAGCATTAGGACGAAATGTTCAAAGAGTCTTGATGCAGCTCTTTCAGTTGAAGAAAGTAGATACCCAAATAAGCAAATTATCCCCTTAAATTAGTAATCCATCTATATTTTCTAATCCCTTCATCTTTCCAGAATAAAGACTCCTGTCTGCACTCTCATAGAAGGGACTGGAACAGCCCAGAGCTTCACAAATGACTGTTCGCCTCAGTGTGCATGAACATGTAGTGCCCCTTGTCTAGAACAAAAAGATGTTGAATGGACTGCCCTGGAGATGTTTTTCAGAATGCCACTAACCATGTCTGCCGGGCATCGTGGCCTATGCAGATCTGGTGGTCAGGTATTTAAAGGTGTTCAGGCATCAGAAAATGAAAGCAGCAATCTGAGGCATGAATGGGCTTCTCTTCATGTCACTATTTCTGGCTCCTTTCTGTTTTTATACTGAACAAATATGTTCTCATCCTTTTAAACTTAGAGGAGCAAGCTTTCTTTCTTTCTTTCTTTCTTTCTTTCTTTCGAAGGATTGCTGAGAAATGCACCCCCCATAATCAAATTATTATTACCACAGTCAGCTTCTTACCCAGTCATGGATTATAGTTAAATTTCATCTTATCTTTAACTTCACAGAGTAATGAATGTCATTTGTGCTTGATTTTTTTTTATTATTTTGTCTTTTAATTTTAAAATGGCAGAAAACAAATAACCCAATTTTTTCTTTAATTAAAATAAATCTGTCTGAATTAGCATATGAGCTATTAAAGAATGTCTAACTGATTGAAGTTTGGAAGTTTCTTGGGTTTAAACAAAAATAGAGTTTAGGTAGCATTTCATTTATTGATTCTTCCTTTCTATATTCTGAATTTTTTTTAATATTTATTTATTTGCTTTAGTTGTACACAAAGCAACGCATTTTATGTTTACACGGTGCTGAGGATCGAACCCGGGCCGCGCACGTGCTAGGCGAGCGCTCTACCGCTGAGCCACAACCCCAGCCCTATATTCTGAGTTTTTAAGGACATGATTCATGTCACCAAAAATATATTTCTACAAGCTGTGGCTAAAATTTGCCAAAATTAAGACACTCAAAAGTCTGCTAAGGGTTAAGGCAGCCTAGAATGTGTGCATCCAAGGTAGTTAAAAAGTTGCTGTGTAATTGTTTAGAGGTCTTTGTGGATACAGTAAGCAGTAGATTTGTCTATTTAGAAAAACTTCAGGTAACTTCCCTTTCAATTCTGTAATAGTCATTTATGAGGTCTCAAACAAATAAATATTGATTCCCAAGGATTTCTGATTTTTCAGTTAACTGGAAAGCCATTCCAAAAAACTGCATCATGTTTCTCAAAGAGACATGCTGCCTATGCAGACTGTGGGTCCAGGGAGTGGAATGATCCATGAAGATTCTTTGTCACAAGTTAAGGTTCTTTATCTCAAACTTGTGAAAATAGGAATGTCAACCTGATCAGTGTATTGGGTTATGCCAGCTGTGGATGTTGCAAAATGGCAAAGATTTTGATCTAAAATTTGTAATTTAAAGGGTATTTTTATTGTTCAAAGTCTCCCCTGTCCACTTGTATAGGCAACTAATTCTAACCATCTCTGAAAAACACATGGAAAAGGGAAAGCTATCCATTTATTAGGTGTGTGGACAAAAAAGAAAACATAAAACCAGATATTCTGGAGAACAGATATTCTGAAAGCCCATGCAAGAGTAGATGGAAGGTATGCAGAGAAGGCCTTTGACAAAATTCAACACCCATTCATGATAAAAATGCTGAAGAAACTAGGGATAGAAGGAACCTACCTCAACATCATAAAGGCTGTATGCAAAAAACCCAAACTATGCCTCACAGTAAATGGGGAAAAACTGAAAACATTTTGTTTAAAATCTGCAGCAAGACCAGGATGTCCACTCTTACCATTCCTATTTAAAATAATGCTAGAAATTCTAGCTAGAGCAATTAGACAAGAGAAGGAAATAGAAGGAATAAAAATAGGAAAGGAAGAAGTCAAATTATCACTGATTCCAAATGATATGATCCTATCCCTAGAAGATCCAAAGAACTTCACCAAAAGACTACTAGAACTAGTAAATAAATTTGGCAAAGTAGCAGGTTACAAAATTAGCATACAAAAATCAATAGCAGCCGGGCGCGGTGGCGCACGCCTGTAATCCCAGCACTTTGGGAGGCTGAGGCAGGAGGATCGCGAGTTCAAAGCCAGCCTCAGCAATGGCAAGGCACTTAGCAACTCAGTGAGACCCTGTCTCTAATAAAAACCAAAAAAAAGGGCTGGGGATGTGGCCCAGTGGTCGAGTGCCTCTGAGTTCAATCTCTGGTACCAAAAAAAAAAAAAAAAAAAATCAATAGCTCCTATATACTGACAATGAATCTGTTGAGAAAGAAATCAGGAAAACAATCCCATTCACAACAGCCAAAAAAAAAAAAAAAAAAGAAAGAAAAAGAAAAAGAAAAGAAAAGAAACACCTAAGAATAAATGTAACCAGGGAGGTAAAAGTGAAAGACCTCTACAATGAAAACTATAGAACTTTGAAGAAGTCACAAGATTGAAAGGCCTCTCGTGTTCATAGATAGACAGAACTAATATTGTTAAATTGGCCATACTATCCAAAGCAATATACAGATTCAATGGAATCCTTATCAAAATACCAATTATATTCTTCACAGAACTAGAAATAATAGTTCTAAAGTTCATTTGGAAGAATAAGAGGCCCAGAATAGCCAAAGCAGTTCTAACCCCCAAAAAGCAAGGCTGGAGGCATCACAACACCTGACTTAAAATTATACTACAGAGCCGGGCACAGTGGCGCACACCTGTAATCCCAGGGTTCAGGAGGCTGAGGCAGGAGGATTGCGAGTTCAAAGCCAACCTCAGCAAAAGTGAGACACTAAGCAACTCAGTGAGACTTTGTCTCTAAATAAAATACAAAATAGGGCTGGGGATGTGGCTCAGTGGTCAAGTGCCCCTGAGTTCAATCTCCAGTACCTCCCCCAAATTATACTATAGAGCTATAGTAACAAGAACTGCATAGTACTGGCATAAAAGCAGACACATAGACCAGTGGTACATAGTAGAAGACACAGAGACAGACCCATACATCTGTAGTCATCTGATCCTTGATAGAGGTGCCAAAAACATACAATGGAGAAAAGACAGCCTTTTTAACAAATGGTGTGGGGAAACTTGGTTATCCATATGTAGAAAAATGATACTAGACAAAAATCAACTCAAAATGGATCAAAGACCTAGGAATTATATCAGAAACTATGCAACTCCTAGAAGAAAACATAGGCTCAACACTCCAGCATACAGGCACAGGCAACAACTTTTTCAATAGGACCCCTAAAGCTTAGGATATAAAGCCATGAGTTAATAAATGGGATGTTATCAAATTTAAAAGCTTCTGCACAGCAAACAAAACAATTAGGAATGTGAAGGGAGAACCTACAGAACAGGAGAAAATCTTTGCTAGCTACTCTTCTCTCAGAGGATTAGTATGTAGAATATATAAAGAGCTCAAAAAAACTTTACACCAAAAAAATTCACATAATTAAGGAATTGTCACACAAATTAAACAGACACTTCTCAAAAGAAGAAATACAAATGGTCAACAAAAATATGAAAAAAATGTTCAACATTAGCAATTAGGGAAATGCAAATCAAAACTACACTGAGATGTCATTTCACACCATTCAGAATGGCCGTCATAAAGAATACAAATAATGATACATGCTAGAGAGGAGGTGGAGAAAAAAGGAAACACTTTTACACTGTTGGTGGGATTGTAAATTAGTACAACCACCGTGGAAAGCAACATGGAGTTTCGTTATAAGCAGGAACCACTATGTGACCCAGCTGTACCATTCCTTGCTATGCTGAAGAATTAAAATCATCATACTACAGTAATACATGCATACCCATGTTTATAGCAACACAATTCACCATAGCCAAACTATGGAACCAGCTGAGGTGTCCTTCAGTGGATGAATGGATAAAGAAAATGTGGAATATACACAAAATGGGGTTTTGTGCATATTCTTTATTCCACAAAGAAAAACGGAATTATGTCATTTGCAGGGGGAAAAAATGGATTGAACTAGAAACCATTATGTGTAGTAACATAAGTCAAACTCAGAAGGTTAAAGGTCATATGTTTTCTGTCATATGAGGCAGCTAGAGAGGAAAAGGAGGACAAGGAAGATGGGGGCAGATCTCATAAAGATCAAAGGGTGATAACTAGAGGAGAAAGACCAAGGGCTGGGGGGTTGGGGAAAGAGGGGGAAAGTGCTGGGGAGGGATACTGGCCAAATTATATTGTTATATTGTATATTGTGTGCATATACAAATATATAACAACAAATTCCCTCAGTATTTACAACTATCATGCACCAACAAAAAATGTGGGGAACAAAAGAATAGATGCAAGAACAACTCAGAGATATATACTTTATAAATGTGTTTTTGAACTTGTGAGGGAGTAAGGGAAAGCTTCAAGAGGCCAAAAGACCTTATGGTCATCATTAACCAAAGCCATGTGGTCAAGGGGACCCCAGATAAGAAATGCGCTGCGCAATTGCCATAGGGGTAGGGTCTGAGGACCAAATGTTAAACAGCTGCACAGAGCTAGAGCATTAAAAAGGCCACATGCTCGCATTGGAAGTTGGAGCTAGAATACATCGACTCACCAAGCAAAAGAGCAGATGAGTACATCTATCTGTTTTTGCCCTTGGTCTCCACGAAGGGAAAATACTAATCATCATTATCACCTTCATCCCTATTTGCAGTTGTGAAATTATTTTTAGATGGATAAATTTATGCTACTTGCAGAGTTGTGGAAACTTTAACCAAGAAAATGTAGGTAGCATGTTTTCAGGTTGAGAGAATCCTCTGGTACCTGGTAGAGATAAGCAAAAATCCACTCTGGAGGAAAGCTGTAACAATCCAGCGTCTTCAGAATTCCTACAGATTTAGCTAACATGAAGTTACTATGGAAAAAAATATCAAAAGCAATCCAGAAATTACCAAAAACAGAATAATAAGCCAGAATTGGCAAGCCTCAACAGAAACAGTAAACAACAGATTTAGATCACTTGTGCCTTGTGACATTGGGATGCTGCATACTGAATATAGAAAAATGCAGGAGAAATACATGAAGAAAAACACTGGTCAAGGAATAAGAGCCCATCAGAAACTATCAGAAAGATTTTTTAAAGAACCATATAGGAATCACAAGAAATGAAAAATATAGTCATTGCAATTAAAAACTCATGGTTAGATTAAGAATAGGTGTACACATAGCTGAAGAAGAATGAATGGAATGAAGCATCACAGGAAATATTACCCAACACAGAATGAAGAGAGATGAGAAAAATGAAAACTAATAAAGATAATTTAAGACATACAGATGAACAAATGAATAGATCTTGCCTATGTCCATTAGAATTTCAGAATATTAAAAATATTGAAAATAAGAGCTGTCAAGAACTATGAAGGATCTGAAATTTTACCCTCTCCCTCCCCACGTGAATATTTTGGCTTGCCATAGATTCATGGATACTGTTTGAACACATCAGACAGAACTTTATTTCTCACAGCAAAATAAGTTATATGAGTTTTATGTTCAGGCCAGTTCTCCAGCTCCCCAAGTCCCATGGGGTGATGCCAAGGCCCCCATGGATGCTGGGCATGCAGTGAATTGGGGTGGTGCCTGAGCTTAGGAATCCCAACGTTTTTAAAGTGGGCTGTAAACAAATATGTTCTTTGTCCTGGAAGGGGACATTATCTTTACTATCTAGACAGTGAACCAGTTCATCCTGTGCTCTAGAGACAGTAGAACAGGGTCGAATGCCATGGAGAGTCCCATGCACATGTGCAAACATGCTTTCTGACATAATGAGTATTGGAGATAAGTGGTAAGAGGACACACCATTCAATAAAATATGCAATTACCAGATCATACACATGGAGGAACAAAAAAGGTATACAAAATCATATACAAAAGATCACTTTGACCATCACAGCATTGCAGAGCTTCTGTTCAAGTGATCTTTACCTAGCAGCCTTGCAGACCTCACAGTGCTTGCAAAATTTACCTCACTTCATCTCATCCCAAGGGCATTGTATCATCCCATCATCACAAGAAGGAAGACTTGTACGGTACAATAAAGTCTTTTGAGAAAGGCAGAGACCACAGTGCTCTATGACATTTTCTTTCTTTCTTTTTTTTTTTTTTTTTTTTCTGGTACTGGAGATTGAACTCAGGGGCACTCGACCACTGGGCCACATCCCTAGCCCTTTTTTGTATTTTTTTTAGAGACAGGGTCTCACTGAGTTGCTAAGTGCCTTGCCATTGCTGAGGCTGGCTTTGAACTCTCAATCCTTCTGCCTCAGCCTTCCAAATCACTGGGATTAGAGGCGTGCACCACCGCACCCGGCCACAGTGCTCTTTTATTACAATATATTGTTTTAATATATTATTTTTATTAATCTCTTACTATGCCTAACTTATAATTAAACTTTATCATAGGTCAGTATGTATTTGTAGGAAATAAATATAGTATATATTCTCTCCAAGATTTCAGGCATCCACAGAGGGTCTTGAAATGTATCCCCTTTGTATAAGGGGAACTGCTGTGATATAGATAAAATAAATGATGAAAGGTAGGAAAAAACATTTCAACGAAAACATGAATGACTAATGTACAGGAAAATGATCAACCTTATTACTAATCAGTATCCTACAAAATAAAACTGCAGTGGTAACCATTTTGTATTCTCCAGGTTGGCAACATTAAAGTTTGGAACAATACCATTTGTGAGCAAGGATGTGGGGCCACGAAACCCCCATGTTCTCATAATCCCATTCCCTTCAAAGACCCACACAGACAAGTAAAGTCTTAATTTCTCTTAGGTTGCATTATGCGGAAGGGGAAGGCAATGGAACAAAAATATTATTTTGTTTCTCTCATCCCGCACCAAATTATTTTTAAACTAAATTATTCTCTGGTCAAATCTTGAATATTAGGATATACTTGCTTTATATCTTCAGGGGGAAAGAAGTACCAGCTGAGAACAATCCAGAGTATGCCAGATGGTACCTGTTTTGTTTTGTTTTATTATTCCCAAATCCTAAGGCTAGATGATTCAAAATAAAACTTTTATTAATTTTAAAGAAGAGTCTTCTAACACATATTCTGCTTTTGTAATGTTATATAATTGAAATGGACAAATTGGACTACAAAAGGAAAAATTAAGATGTAAGGTGTGTTAGTTCTCTGTACTATAACAAATGTCTGAGATAATCATGTTATAGGGAGAAAAATTTTATTTTGGCTCATATGCTTCGTTGACCCCTTTGCTTTCAGGCCTGTGGTGAGACAGCACATCATGGCAGAAGCATGTGGCAGAACAGAGCCCCTTGCCACATGGCTAGGAAGGAAGAGAGAAAGAGGATGGAGTTGTAGTTCCTCCCTCCCCTTTAAGATATGTCCCCAGTGACCTAAAGACCTCCTACCAGGCCCCGCCTCTTAAAGGTTCTACCACTGCCCTATAGTGCCACAGGCTGGAAACCAAGCTTTTACCAGCTGGGTGTTTAGAGTACATTGATCCAAACCATGGCTATAAGATGTATGATGATGAAAATAAAGGGAAAAGCTTAAACTAGTAAAATTCCTTTGTGTTTAAGGGGAAGAAAAATTATACCATAAAACCCAATTATCCACTAGAAGAATCCCGAAGAGGATCAAGTTACTCTTTGTCCTGGACCAGTGGGGAAGGATCACAGAATTTGTGCTCTGGGATCCAGAGCTGTCTGGAGGGGTGTACCTTTGAGGCAGTTGCAGAAGACTGTGGGGAAAAAAATAGTAAAAGGGACTATTTTAAACTCTCAGTTTATACAAACACAAAAATCTAGAAGATTCAGATATAACCTAAGAATGGTTCTTTTTGTTGGGTATGGTAAAGATGGTATAGGCATGTTAAAAAAAAAAATGGGAAAACACCTAAAATCTTCCCTCAGTATTGGCTACATTGACAATAGATAATGGTTCTTTAAATTCTGAGTTTCCAAAATAGCTTCCGGTAGCTAGTGAGATTTATCTGTACATACTTAATTACCCAGTGGCCTGTTTATTAAGAATTCTCAATGATGGAATTAAACTACGTCTTCAGGTAAGTTTCCTTATTAGCCAGGAACATTTAAAAAAGTACTAAAGTTATCATTTTGGGGAGGCATTTCCCAGATTGGGTTTGAGCACTTGTCACATTTTGTGGCAGTGACTAGGTGTGAATCGATATTTCTGCCTGGAAGTCACGTGACCTCTCTGAGAGATTAATGTGGTTACTGTTGGACTCTTGTGTTCTCCATCAACTAAGTATGTGCAGTTGTCATTCATATTTTGTTTTCAGCTTGTTACATTGACAGAAAAATCTCTGCGGAATAAAGACCCAGTTTTCTGAGCGTGTAAAGCTATGTTGTATTTGCATATTTCCTGGATTTAAAGAGAACGGTGTTTCTCCTTGCAATTTTGAATGTATGGTTCTTTTATTTATTAGGTACTATAAAACAGTATTTTCAGCTACAAATCTCTCTCATTTTGTTTCTCCTGATTGCCGATTTTGTTGATTAAATAGTATAGCAAATAAGGATTTTTTAAAATTAATCAGCATCTTTCAAAAACTTTCCTTAAAATTGAGTAAAATTTATCTGGGCATGATGGTGCACACTTGTAATCCCAGGGGCTCTGGAGGCTGAGGCAGGAGGATTGCAGGTTCACAGCCAGCCTCTGCAACTTAGCAAGGCTCTATGCAACTTAGTGAAACTCTGTCTCAAAATGAAAAATTAAAAGGGCTGTGGATATGGTTCAGTGGTGAAGCACCCCTGGGTTCAATTCCCAGTACCAAAAAGAAAAATTGAGTGAAATTTGTAACCCTTTTTATTAAGACCATTTGTTTTGCATGGTGTAATGTATTTATGGAAGTATATTATAAGCAAGTTCTGTTAGACATGATTGTACATAGTTGTATACACGTGGTTGGTCAAGGATGTTATGATGATGAAAAGGACTCTGAAACTACCTAAAAGTTACTTGTTTGAATACACTGATTTTATACAACCCACTGTGCCGGGGGACACCTTAAAATGCAAAAGAATTATTTAGCTAATATTCACCTTATTTTTTGTACACGAGGTAGTCCTCTTAACAAGCCCACAAAAGCTCAATCTCATTTGTATTAGCAACAATTGGGAACTCAGAGGCCCCACAGGACATAGCTGAGTCGATAAACAATAGTGCAACTGTATGATTGAATGCTAATGTAGCCACTTAAAGCTGTGTTCTACAAGACTGTTTAATGACTTTGGGAATTTTCAGAACATAAACTTAAAAAGCAAACTAGATAACTATTCCTCAGTGCAAATTTGAATAGGAAAAAAAAAGGTTTGAAGGATAGTCCTCAAATATTAATAGTAGTGTTCTCAAGCAGTGAGATTGTGTGTGGGTTTTGTTCTGTCCTTGCTTTCCAGTACTTTGTAATTTTTCAATAACTATGTGCAACATAATGTTTTTATTTTTATCGAAAAACATGTAAATTTTAATAATTTATTATTTTTGCAACTAACATAAATGTTCAAATAAAACTTCATAATTAGAAAAAATATTAAGGATAAAATAAACCTTGTCTTTCTTGTATTTTTATTTTGACAGCAGTATTCAATATTATAAAATTATGTAAATTATATATGCATTAATATATACACATATATAAAATTACAGATAGTTATTGAATGTTCGTTGTGTGCCACACTCTCTGCTATGTCTGCTGTTTTCAGTAGACAGAAACATAATCATCCCCACTGCAAACTGAGGCTTCAATTGATTAATGCCCTCAGTTGTGCAATTTCTGAGTGACAGCCCAGCTTTGAATCAGAATGTGGGTCCTAAACCCAAACTCTTAACAAAACAACCTCTCTTGTCTTTTACTTTTTAAAAACTGCTCTTATATATTAGCGATGGTTTTGCTTTTTTTTTTCCATTTCTTGTATACCATTTCTCATTGTAGAGATGTAGACACAAATTTCATTTGAGAGATGATTTTTAAGGATTATCATAATTGAATCAAAACAGGTGGTTCACACTTATATCCTTGAATATCCATTGGCTAATTAGGTATTAAATTGCATTTTGTACATTTTATTGAATAACACAAAGTGCATTTTTCTGTTTGGGAAGGAAAGGGATTTGTCAGTCATTGTGATAAATGACTACACACCAAATGCCTACCCTCACTCTTCCTCTCTTCCTCCTTTCCTTTCTCTCTTTCAAAGTTAGGAGTAAGCATGATAGCCAAACATGGAAAAACGTGTGTTTCAAGGCCATACTCCCTCCTGTTCTAGACATTTGAAGGTACAGGTGGGTGTGTGGGAAGAAGGGCTTTATTAATGCAGAATCTTCATTTGTGCCTTTAGGAATCCCAGGAGTCTAAATGAGAATATGGCTTTCAGGGCCAGTCAGGAGATCCCTGACCTCAAGTGTCACATTAGGCACCAGTGACAGTCTGTGAAATCCCTTTGAGAATACCATCTTCCCACTCTAATTTTTAGAAAATTCCCAAAAGGTATATCACAGTTATTAAAGGAATGTTGTCTAACATTGTCTTTTTGCTCTTGTGAAATCAAATCTAACTAACTTCAATTAAATCAAAATAAAAATTGTGTATCAAAATAATGCAATTATACTCAATAGTTGTGGTCAGAGGGCTCTTTTCAGCTGTGTTTATAACTAATACATGTTTGCAGACCCAGCTTTTAATGCGTTGCAGATTTTTAGTCCAAAGAATGAGTAAATATTTCTGAAAGAAAGTTGTTGATTGTTTCAGTTTGTGCACTTGGTTAAATCACCTTGTGCACATTAGTCCTGGGCCATCTTGTGTGGGAGACAGAGGGAAAGCTGTGTTACTACTGTACAAAGCTTACAGTTGGTTTTATTTTTATGCTCTACACAATATACATACAAGAGTATTGTTTTATAAGGAGAATTATGTGTAGGAGTCTTAGAGATCTATTTGTATCCTAGTTCTTTTCTAATTGTGTTTCTTTAGGCACACCACTGAACCAACTATTCTGCATATTGTATCAATTTTAAAATGGGGAAGCTGTTAAGAACTTACTGTAACACAAAAGCTTATTCATTAGAAGTAGGTAACATATGTTAGAGTTAAATGGTATGTATGAGGACTCTCCTTTCCTCACTTGCCTGCTGAACACTGTTTGAGCCTTTGGAAGGATTCCCTCCCCCCGCCACCACCATCAGCAATTCAAAAGTTAATGGTTTATCTATCTGCTCAGGTCCGATTTTTTTTTTTCTTCTAAATATTTTTAGCTCTCCTGTTTATATCTTTTGGTTCTTCAGGGAAAAAGTATCAAAAAGTAATTAAGAGGAAGTTCTTAATTTTGCATCTCGTGCATAAAAATAAATTTATGTATTTGGCGTCAGTTTATGGATTTTTTCTTTTTACAGAAGTATAATTTACATACATACAATGCACAAACCATAAGAGAGTATGTGTATAGTTCCTCGAGTTTTGACAAATGTATATAACCAACACTCTGGTTAAAATATAACAGCATTTCTGTAATCCCAGAAATTTGGCAAAAGTTTTGTCTATGTGTAGCAGTGTCTGCTTTCTCCCAGATTCTTAGTTTCCCTGCCTTGGGGTAGGCAAATCTGCTCTTCATGGTGTGAGAGTCCCTTCTCTAGCTTCAGAAGGGGCACTGACCTAGCCCCTTTTACTGATGTCATGCTGTTTGAATGAACACCAGTTTGCTTTCTTTTCTATATGAATTTTCCTATTGTTGTTTCTTTGTTTTTTCTAATATCTCTCTTCCCATTTTGACTGGAGTTGGCAGTATACATACTAAATGGTTCACCCCCTGTGACTAAGTCTTCTGTGGATCTTTATATTCTGTAGAATTCCATTTAAGAAATATCTAATGTTGTCTCTGAAATTTTACTGGCATTACCTGGCCCACCACCACCCAGAATTTACATAGGTCTGTTTACATAAGTGCTTTCTCTCCTCCTCCAAATTTAGTAAAATGTAGTTAAAAGAGTGATTGTCAGTTTGAGGAAATTCAACTTAAGAGCAAACCAGCCATTTAAGTGGAAACCAATATTTTGCTTATTTGCTTTGTATTTTTTTTCTCTTGTCAAACACATGATTCTTGGTTAGTTCAAATGTATCTGTCTTGTATTTCAAGTTATTCATCTTTCAAAGCCTTCCATAGATATTCAAGATGTTCATAAGTAAAGCTTTTGAAACTGTTGCGAGTTGTCCGCCATCCATTTTTGTTTTTGAATCAGTACCTAAATGAATGCCTTTGGAGTAGCATTTCCGACATGTTCTACCTATTAGAACAGTTTTTAAAGTTATCTAAAGTATGTTTGTTCCACCTTTTCTCTGTGTATTTACACCTCTTCGATTTTGCTTTATGAGCAGCAACAGCAAACTGTCACTCTTTGCTGTAAATTGAAGCTTTTAATAACTGTGTCTGTTCTACAACATTTGTCAGCTTTGAATATTCTGTCAGTAGCAAATAAAAATAGCAGGGAAACTCAGCAGCAGTGACACTGAGAATTTATCTGCTTATGCAAAAGGAAGGTAAAAAAAATAATCTTGAAGGATGAGCATTTGGCATTTTTCCCTTCAAATAATATAAATTTGAACTGACTCTTGCTCAAATAAATTTTTGATGAAAAGTTGGCTAAACAAATGAATGAATAAGTTTCATCATTAAACACGGAACGCCTTTTAACCTAGAAAGAAGAGAATACAAAAGGTGACTTCAGATCACTGATGCAATCACATGTGCCTTGTCTGACATCGGCTTGAAAAATAAGTTTTATAAATACATAAAAGGAAACAGCTCAGTAGTATTAAAAAAAAAAAAAAAACATTGATGCATCTAGCATTTAAATTTTTAAACTACTCCATAGTAAAAATTCATGTGCGGAAGATCATCTTGGATATGTGACAATAAAAAATTAATTTATCTAATAAAGATGATTCAAGTAAATCAAATCTAAATAAATTCCATAGTCCACATTTTTGTTTGTAAATTGTATGCATTGGTTATAAATATTAAAGCCACAAATGAAATAAATATAATGAAAAATTCACTGCTTTCTCTTGAAATAGAAATATGAAAAGTTTCTCAGGACTCCTTATTGATAGTGACTCCTAGTTTGTTAATTTAGACACAGGTGTTGACATTGTTCCTCTTGCTTTTCTTTACTTCACTACTTTTATGTATTATTCTTCTCACAAGATATCTTTATTATTAGCCTCATCAATAGCAGTGAATATCCATGGATAGATATGTGTGCTGCATTTGGTAAAGTTGACCATAGGAGTAGGAAGGAAAATGTGTAAGATTGCCTTGCCGTGTTACTGTACCATCTTCATTGAAATGGTTTTTGTAACAGAAAAGTGATTAATGAGACCACATGAGCCTGCTTATTCCCCTGTCAACCTTTGGGCATTCCTGCAAATATACAGAGTTTTAAAAATAACCACAGTGAGCTGAAGAGATGGCCTCTGCCTTTACAGAGTGGAAATGCCTACATGTTTTAGTTTTCTATTAGCATTATTTCATACTTACCAACGGAGCCTGAGGGAAAGAGTGAATTAATTATTGTCAAAATCAATGAGATAATTATTTATGTGTAATTTTACAAAGCACTTTACAACTGAGTTTCTCATTGATGAGAAATGCCTCATTCCAAACCTTCCATTGTAGGGAGTACAGTTGGAAAAATTCTAAATGCAAGATATATTTTGTTTTTGTTTTTGTTTTGGAAACAAAAATCCTAGTATATTGTTAAGTCCTATTTTTTAATAGTGATAAATTGAGAATTTACTTTGTCACTGTATATGAATGTTTTTTAATTAAATCTATGTCTTTTATAAATTTTTATTTCAGACAAGATGAGAGGAGTGATTTCCAGTAAAATTGGGATGTTAACAGCATATTAATGGTTTATGAAATTAGTTGAATTTTTTTTTTCAGCAGAGAATTTTTATACTGAGTTCAGTGAATAATTCAGTTGCATTCCAACAACCCCCTGGAAAAACTAGTTGCCTGTAAAGAACTTAATAGGGATGCTGGGAGATGATAATTCTACTCAAGCATGTTCCCCACCTCAATTTGGAAAAGAGTGGTAACAAGGCATTTAAATTCTTGTGTGTGTGTGTGTGTGTGTGTGTGTGTGTGTGTGTTGCATATGAGAAAAGTTAAAATTCTTCCGTCTGTCATTTAGTAGCTCTGATTTTAAGTGCCTCTTAGGATTTACAAAATGATGGCTTGGATTCTTTCAGGTACAGTATTTCCTTTTTAAATACTGATAAGATTCTCTGCTTTGAATATGCTTTTTCTTTTTAATTTTGTTAATTGATTTGGATAAATAAGTTATCCCAGTTGTTTGGATATTGAAGAAATAAGATGCATATCTCAGAAGGAGAGTAATTTAATAAGTTTTCCCTTGTGCTGAACATGTGTTTTCGTGATTCACATGGGCCACCTCTAATCCGTGTTTTGTTAGGGTATTTGTCTTGCTTGTAAATAAGTGAGAGTGAAAATCTTTTTTAAGTTTAAAGCTGCATTGATGATTCAAAAATAAATTAAAAATAAAGATGAGATTGTCTAAATCTTTGATTAAAGACGTTTATAAAATTCTTAGTTTGTTTTTTTTCCCCCCAGGGGAAATATTTAAATGGATTTTCCTTAACCATTTAAAAGTCTCAGAACAGCATCATTTTATGGAGTATCTAGTGGAAAAAGGAAAATGAGTCCTGTATGTGATAAAAGTCTTTGTAAATAAACAAAATCTAAAAGGCATCTGCCATAGCTACTGTTTTTATTCTTTGTGATTTAGGCAAATTGCTTAAAAGTTTTCAGCTTATAGTTACCTGCTCTTAATAGGTTAAGCAGAGCTTGTAATTTAAAAAACAGTGTCTTGGTTTTCAACAGCAAAGTGTGAATTACAGAAACTTTTTGTTCCAAATCCTCTGAATATATTCCAGGTACATTTAATTCTTTGGAAGGCAGTGCTTTTTAAGTGTAAGAGTGAACAATTGAATTTCCCATTTAATTTCAGAAAAATGAATTTTTGTTGTTTGTTTCAGCCATCTGTTTAACTCTGAAGTTCATTGCTATGCCCTTCCTGCTTCCTGAGACAGGCTATAGACTTGACTAATCTGAGATTGCAGCTCCATTCCCATATCTCCAGTGTAGAAACTCACACAAGTGTTGACATTTCTTCACAGACCGTGGGAAGGAGAAAAGCAATAAGCAGGATGTCCAGAGAGTCAGCAAGTTAGTCAGCATTCGAGAAATCAGGTTATTTGACTATCTTTGAACTGTCTTGGTCTTCCTGAAACGCAGTCTCTGAGAGACCGGAGAAAGGGAATGATTCACAAACTTGGTTTGGAAGTAAGCACATAGTTCAGCAGCCATCCCTGTTCCTGCTTCTGTGCCACTCAAGAAGCGGTTAGATGCCAAAGACCTCACCTGGTGGTGTTTTTATATTAATAACTTTATTAAGATAGAATTCATATACCACACAAATTTACTTAGGCAAAACGTACGGTTCAGTATCTTTTCATATATCTGTAGAGGTAGCATCCATAACCACAGTTAGTTATAGAGAACCCTTAGCTCACCTCTAGTCTCGCTCCCCGCAACTTCCCCATGACTCTGGGAGCCACTGCTTTACCCTTGGTCTCTATATTTGGCTCTTCTAGACATTTGCTCTAAAAGGAACCACAACATAGGTAGTCCTTTGCAACTGGCTCCTTTTACTGAGCATAATGTTTTCAAGATTTATCCATGTGGTTTAGTGTGTATTAGTACTTCATTCCTTTTTATGGCCAAACAATATCCCACATATGCTTATGCCACATTTTATTTATACATTCATAGTTGACGGATATTTGGGTTCTTGTTTCTACTATTCTCACTATTATGAATAATACTGCTATACAACAAATTTTTGCATGGACATATGTTTTCATTTCTCTTTGGTGTGCACCTTGGATCATGCAGTAACTCTATATTTAACTGTTGGAGGAACTGCCAGACTGTTTACTAAAGTACCTGCAACTATTTTGCATTCTCACTGTCTAGTGGTATTTGAGGGTTCCAAGATCTCCACATGCTGACCCACACATTATTTTCTGATTATATCCATCTTCGTGGGGATGAAGTGAGAGCGCATTGTGGTTTTCATTTGCATTTCTCTAATAGCTCTAATATTGAGCATCTTTTCAATGTATTTACCCACATTTAAATATTGTTAG
Source organism: Tamias sibiricus (assembly GCA_025594165.1). NCBI lineage: Eukaryota > Metazoa > Chordata > Mammalia > Rodentia > Sciuridae > Tamias > Tamias sibiricus. Next base: position 76,405,762 of record CM046669.1, on the reverse strand, counting down.
TTACTATATCTTACAAACAACACTCATAGTGCCTTTTGAAATTAGTATTCAGCTAACATTGCCACATCTGTAGTAACTGTGAAGCCAGGAAGAGATTTTGGACCTGGCAGTAGTGACACATGAGGTAGAAGGAAAGATTAAAAAAAAAAAAAAAGTTATATATATAGCCAGGTGCACGGCACATGCCTATAGCACGTCCAGCAGCTAAGGAGGCTGAGGCACGAGGATAGCAAGTTCAAAGCCAGCCTCAGCAACTTAGCAAGATGCTATCTAAATAAAGCATAAAAAGGACTGGGGATGTGGCACAGTGGTTAAGTGCTCCTGGGTTCAATCCCTAATACAAAAAAAAAAAAAAGCTAAATATATGAAATAACATCTTTGGGGAATGTGTATAGGGACCATTGGGAACCTACAAAAGGGTTCAGCTCGGCTGGAGAGAAGGGGGTTAATCAGGAGAGAAAAGCCAGAGCAAAGGTCTTGACTTGTCTGTAAAGTTGTGTCTCTTAATTGACAGTGAGCAGTGGCCATTCTAAGGCATGGTTCTTAAGATAGGATGCTTTTGGTCAAGTTCAACCCCACATTCCTGACCTAACGACTTTCTCCTTCACTCAGCCTCCCAGTGCTGAATGGGCTTTCTCATGCCAGGTAAGATAGGGCAGGCTGCTTGAACCAGAATTTTGCTGCTATTTTTGTTGTGGTGGTGGTTGTGATTTCTGTTTTCAAATTCACATGAGAGTCCCTTATAGTGCCAAGTTTCCTTCTAAGGGGAAAAAGAATTCTGTTTGGAAATAATATGATTTACAATCTTCCATCAATGAAACATGAAGACCTCCCTGGGTCTTTCTGATATGTGAAAAAATATTTTTTTCTCTTAAAAAATGTTATTATTATTTTCCTACAATGAATTGTTTATATGATCAGGGTGTTTTGTTTTGTTTTTTAACAAGTGTTCTTACTTTTTCTGATCTCTCTTATGATGGTTTTGGGGGAAATGATCCACTGCTATGAAGCATGCAAATAAAACATTTCATACTAAATCTTGTGGAGAGCACTTTCTCCTCTTAAAAAAACTCTCCAAGATAAACTAGAAAAGCTGCACTAGAGAAGTGACTTTCAACAACCTTGACTAGCCTGAAGCCTTATTTATGTTTACTAAATTTGCAAGTCCAACATGATATTTTAGAAAGCCATATAACATGATTTTTCCCTTGGAACTTCTGGACTGGTTATGGCATTTGATGGCTTAAGGAAAAAATCAAAATAGATTTATATGTATCTTGGAACTTCTGGAACCATTCCACTATCCCTGCTGTTTCTTCCTAAAATATGGGAAGAAGGTTGCTGAGAAGTCAGACCTATTAAATATTGTCACACAATATCTTTGATTTTTTCATTTTGTGATACTTAAAATAAATCAGAAATACTGGATTCTGGAATGCTTTCATGAAAGTATAAAAAAAAAGGTGACACTCTATGAACCATTTTGCATATTGGATTTTGTTCATATAGAAGTTGTTTTAATTATTTAATGGAGAAGTAAGTTTAATAAAGAGCTCACCAATACAGTGGCTTTAAGACTTTTGGAAACAGGTTTTTTTGAAGATCAGTGCTTTTTAAGGCATTCATAATACACTGTCATCTCAGAGTTCTTTTAGAGAACATTATAAATTGGATTTCAAGAATTATGCTCTAATTGTACATAACACCAATATCCCTCCAAAGCACCGGAATGTTGTTTCTTTGTTTACTACCTATGTAAAATTGGATTTCATTATGCCATTCTGGATATAATTAATGGCCAGAAAACTTAAGACAAAAGAAAGTGGCACTTCCCTCAGCATGCCACTGGCAGTCCATGAAAAAAAAAAATTCACTGATAGAAAAGGTTAGACTCAAAATATGTTGTGGGTAGTAGATTCCCATAGCTAGCTGTAGTCCGATGTCAAAAACTGGCACAGGTGCAGTTTCTGCCTATTCGATTTGGTTTTCTAGACATTTGTTACTATGTCCCTCCCTACTTTCCCTTCTCCCCTACTTGTCTGCCTCTGCACATCTCACCACTTTTTAGAAACTTTATTAAAGAGAAAGAGGAGATCCGTAGTCTCTGTCACCAGGTAATAGATTAGGTGACAGGGAATCAGAATCAGGCTAAAATCAGACCAATGCCTGATATCAATTCCATCCCTATTTTCAAATCTAAGAAAAATTAAGAGCAAGATATTTTTATAAACCTATAATGCCAAGATTGCAGAAGTTAGCTGTATCTTAGATTGTCGGAGATAAAAGGAGTCACAAAGGATGCTTTAGCAGCCAATCTGTTGAGGCCCTGGTTCCAGGACAGGTACCCTTCCACCCCTCGGCCACCTATGCCAGGTCTGCAATCCCATGCTCTGCTCAGAGCCAAACTGTTGTCACAATCCAGACTTTCCTCTCTCTTGCCTGTACAGCTATGAGGGCAGGCACGGCCACTGCTAGGTGTGGACCTGGGATGAGGACCCCCAGGGGGCTGTGGCAAAGTCTGAGAAATAGCCAGGCTTTTGGACTAAAAAGTACATTCCAGGAAGGAGGTGCCTGGTTTCAGTCATGGGAATATGACCTGATAACTTCAAAGACCCAGGTCGGTGAATGGGCTGACCAGGTCCTTTCTCTGTCACGTCCTGGTCAACATGTGCTTCCAACAGCTGATACCATCGATAGGAGCAGGTTTGGTATAACCTTTTAAAATGCTTCAGTCTGCTTCAATAGGGAAAAAAAAAAAAGGTGATAATATAAACAGTCCAGGGGGGATGGCCTTGTCAGGTGATTCCCTGTGTGGCTGAAGAGCCCGACTTTAAGCGGTGATGGTGGGAAGGATGTTCAAAGTCCTCTTACCTAATGTTAATCTATGCAAGAACCCGTCACTCAGGCCCTTCCTTCTGCACTGACTGAGCACCTGTTTTACATGTGACAGGCCCTCGGCCAAGTAATTCAAAGGTAATTCAAAGGTGCCTGAGGATAGGTGCGTTCCATGTCCATGTGAGTGTGCAATGCCACAGGGGACACAGCTTATCAAATAGCCTCAAATAAATGTGTACTATAAACTGTAGTGCGTTTGGGAAAGGAGAGGGAACCTGTGCTGAGAGGTCCTAGCAAGGGACATGACATCGGAACAGAGTTCTGAAGTGGCAGGAGCTGAATAGATGAAGGAGTACAAAGGGAAGGTGGCTTCCAGGATCGAGCTAGGTGTTCCCAGTAGAGAAAGGCACTCATGCAGAGGCCCTGCAGCTACAGAGGACAAGGCACACAAAGGAGTTGACTGTGCTGGGAGTGAGAAGAGTGATCCCAGGTGAGGCCAGAATGCAAAGTAGGGCCACCTCCTTCCAAGCCCAGCGGCCCATGGTAAGGACTGCGTTCCTTTAGTGGGAAGGGTAGGGTGTGATTAGATTTGTTTTCTGAAAGTCACTGTAGACTGCAGGTACAGTCTGGAGTGAGGGGGCCAGTGGACAGGGGAGACCAGTTGTTAGACTGTGTAGGAGCCTAGATGAGAGACAGTAGGAGCTTACATCAGAGAGGTGATGAAGAGATTTAGAAAGTCAGAGACAGTACTTGGCAGCACTTAGAGATGACTGGGCAGCAGGAAGCGTGAAAGGTCAAAGGCTATTTCTTGAGGGGGAAGGTTCCCATTGCAGGCACAGTAAATACAGGGTCTAGAAAGAAAAACAAAATACATTTAAATATTCCTGGGTCCAGCATACAATCTCCTCCTCCTCCTCCTCCTCCTCCTCCTCCTCCTCCTCCTCCTCCTCCTCCTCCTCCTCCCACTTCCCTTTCCTGCTGTCTCTCCCTCCTTTTCTCTTCCTTTCTCTGATATTCCTAACTTTCTGGTTCAAGTCAGGCCTATAAGGAAACTTGGGTCATAACTTTGCGGATGCCCAGTGCTACATCAGTTCCCATTAATATGAAGTGGGGGTTTGGTATTACACCTCTCTGAAATATATCGTCTCATTTATATTAAAAGCTTACAACTGAGCACTTATTCTAAACTCCCTGGCGAGATAAAACATGAGCTGGCTGGGTGGTTTTTAGGTGCTAAGCCCAGTGTCTGCATGAATTGCAGTGTTGCTGTAAATATTTCCAGGCACAGACAGGTAGATGCAATAGGAAAAACCCGAACAAATTCTTAAGATGCCAATATTGTCACAAAGTCCCCATGCAGAATGAAGTTGTTTGACAAAGTGTTTCCCTGGTGATTTGGCTGCAGATGAAAATGTCTTCGGCAATAAAATTTCGTGCCTGAGTCTCAGCTCTGTGCACTCATCAGTCAGCAAATGACATATCAAGGATCTTTTTGCTGTATAAGTTAATATGTTGGCAGAAATATGTGAAACATTGTTATTCCCTTCAATTTCTGTGCATGGATTTTTTTTTTCTACCTTTAAACACATTAATTTTGCCCAAATATTTTGCCAGCTATAAATTTATTGCTAATCAATAGGATTGCATTAGAACAGAGATAAAAAGTTTTTTATGGCAAGGGTTTTTCTTAGTTACCAGTACTAGAAGACTTATAATACCAAGAGCTGCTGTTCTGCCATCACTTAAAAATGGTTTCAGGGAAATTTAAGGGTTGGCAAGGCAATTAGTGATGAAGCATATTTTAATTATAGTAACTGGATAAGCTGCTTACAGCTTTATGGATTAATACATTATTGTTTAATAGGTCAGAGTCGTGTATGATTTTAATCACACTTATTGTAGCCACAGTTTTATTAGCAATGGTGTTTTATAACTTAATAATTTATGCATAATGAGTTCAGAAGTTCCATTTGCACAATATCAAAGAAATAATTTTCCCCATACATTAACCACTCGTCAACTAGAACAAAGTCCTTCAGAATCACAACAGAAGAACTGTCCAAGATTGCTTTGCATTAAAGGATACTTATAATCATGAGATCATTTTACACTGCATTATATTATTTCTGTTGATGCCAAGTCTGGGTTTCACAAAGTCATTTTAAAAACAGGAGGGAAGATGAATCACAATAATTTCACACATATTTAATAAGCATGAATTATCCAGTGAGTCTACATACATTCTTTAAGTTGTGAAAACCATAAAGCATTGGAGTCAATGCTGTGTTGTAGAATGTTCTCTTCTTACACCGTCCTGCTCCCCTCCCCATCCCACCAGGCTTCCGTGCATGTCAGGAGCTGTTAGGTGGACTGGATTGAGCTGCATTCATTTTAATGACATGAATGTCATACTTTGGTTTAGGGTTTGCAAAGCTCCCCTGCATCCTCACCTCTGGGCATCCATGATCACTCCAGGGAAAGCACAGTGGCACCCATCCCCAGCTCACCTCTCAGAGAGCCCCCTGTGAGAACACCTCGGGCCTCTGTCCTTGCACCAAAGCAAGGAAACTAACACTCAGAGATTGACTCCTTTGCAGCAGGCGCTGTGCTAGTTTATACTTGTCATTTTCATAAGGATTTTATTTTAAAATCATAAGCCCACTGGGTTTTGGTTCTGCAAAGTCTTTGGAGGCCATGATGTGATATTGGAGCATCCTTAGGCTAGGATGCTCTGTATAAGATGCAAGGAGTCTAATAAATATTAAGAAGAAAAAAAAGATGTTATGTTCAGAGGGGCTTGAAAAACCTTGGGGAGGATGTGCTATTGTACATCAAGATATCTCCAGGGAGGGGCTCTAGCTTACAGCATTTGCCAAACTTAATTGACTGTAGAACCTTTTTTTGGAAGAATATTTTACCCTTGGTCTTTCTTTATAAAATATATAAACATAAATGAAAATGTGCAAAATATATTAAAAGGTACATAGTTGTTAGACAGCTTGTTGTCATTGTGACAGATGCCTGAGAAAATTAACTTAGAGGAGGAAGGACTTATTTGGGCTCCCAGCTTCAGAGATTTCAGCCCATGGTCAGCAGGTTCAGTGCAGAAGCATGATGGCAGAAGGGCGTGGTGGAGCGGAGCTGCTCAGCTCATGGCATCTGGGAAGCAGAGAAAAAAAAAGAGGACGGGGCTGGGGATGAGATATGATCCCCAAGGTCATGCTCCAGAGGACCTACTTCTCCAACTAGACCCCACCTACCGTAGTTTCTGCTACCTCCTAATAATGCTATCCGATCGTGACTCCATCGAGAGATTACTCCTTTGATGAGGTCAGAGGCTTCATCATCCAATTATTCTCCCAAAACCCCACCTGTGAACACTGCTGCATTGGACACCGAAGCTTCAACTCATGTGCCTTTGGGAGACACTCCAAACCTAGATGGTAACAATAGTGATGCAATTCTGTTTACCACAAGAATTTTGTCAGGGTGAAAGAAATAATGTATGCTCATATGATTTACAAGCTGTTAAGTATCATAAAAATGTAACAGATAGGTGTGGTTTTTTTCCCCTCCTTTGGTCTTTTTGGAAATACAGAATGAAAGAAACTATGTAATAAATTATTTAACTGTTCAGAGTCTAGGGATATGGATACTATGATACTATTCTTTGTGTTCCTTTGTTCTTCCTATCCCACTTTCCTCTGTGCTGGGGAAATCACTTTTATTTTATTTTATTTTTTTGAATGCACATTACTAATTGCAAAAAATGGTTGTTAGTCTGTGATTGACCTGAGTTCTCATTTTAAGTTGCTTTACTGGTTATACTATGTCATATCCTAAATGCCTATTATCAGTTATAATGCCTAGAATTGCCTTTCTTTATATTAATGCAGCCCTTCAGTTATCTGTATTTTTTTATATTTTACATACTTAGCTTTTCTAGATTGGCCTAAGCTTTAAAAAAATAAAAATGGCGGGGGGGAAGGGGCTGGGGAGTCAAGTTCACAACTAACTCTCTGAGGCACAGGCAGGTAGCCATCGTGCTCATGGTAACCCTCCTCTGGTACCATACTCCTGAGTTTTCCTCTTTTACTGGTTCCTGCTTATAGTAGCATATTCTCAAATGCTTACTGAATTAACAACCAACTTTGGGTACCATAATAATGTGGTTTTGATTTCATTTGGAGACAAGATTGGATTTCCTTGTTTGATTTGGTGCTGTGGCTTCTGCTTATGGTGTGGAGAACTTAGAGCTCCACAGTCTTACTGAGCTAATTTATTATAATGGAATTTATCTGCAATGCTTTGATTGTAGGAAATAAAAGGAACTTGTTGGCTAGGTAATGTAATTCAGTGGTAGAACACTTTTCTAACATGCACAAGGCCCCAGCACAGCCAAAAAAAAAAAGGGGGGGGGGTGACATGTTCCATTCAATACAAAGCATGGTATTCCTTTATTAGTTATTTATTCATTCAACCAGTATTTATAGTTCTTACAAGGCAATAAGGCAATGTCTGACCTCATAAAGTCTGCATTCTCCTGGGAAGAGACAATGAATAAATGGATGTATATTATGTAAGATGATGACAAAGGTAAGGGGCAACAGGTGTGGGGAAGAGTATTACTGACTCATTAGTAGTGGTCAAGAAGGCTTTAGAACCTGAAGGATGAGCAAAATTTAGAAGATGAGTACTTCAGGTGGGGAATCAGCAAATACACCCACCCAGGGAGAAGTGGGCTCCAATAGAGGGAGCTAGAGAACAGTCAAAGAGGGACAGCCAGGCAGGTGATGGGGACAGATCATGGAGGTCTTGAGCACCATTATGTAGAGTTTGGACTTTGTTCACAGTAAGTCAGGAAGCCATTGGCACGTTTTGAGCAGGAGAGTGACAAGATCTGACTGATCTTATTTAAAAGATCCCTGCTGTGAGGGGTTCAAAAGGAAGGAAGGCAGAGAAAACAGTTAACAGGTGATTGCAAAAGCCCAGGCAGGAGATGAAGTGGCAGCAGTGGAAATGACAAGACTTTGTAAAACACTCAATGTTTATTTGAAGGGAAGAGGCTGACAGAATTTGCCAGCAAGTTGGGTGGGGGTGGGCGAAAAGAGGAGTCACAGATGACTGCAATTTAGCTGAGCAACTTGGAGAATGAAGTTGGCATTGCTAAAATGAGGAATACTGGGACTGGAACAGATTTGAAGGAGGGGGCAGTTTGGGAACGGTTAAGGGTGAGCTGCCTCCAGACATCCAAGTGGAGATGTTCTGTGGGCAGGTGGCTGTAGGAATCTGGAGGCAGGATTGAGATCTTGGCTGGAGCTGGAGATGTGTTGGTTGATAGTCATGAATCTGGAGGAGATCATCCAGGGAGTGAGTATAAAGAGAAGACTTCCAGACACCCACCCAGCCCTGAGGAACCCATGCAAGGAGGAGAAGTAGTACAAGAAACTGAGGAGCCAGTCATGAAGGAAACCAAGAGAATATGGTGTCCCAGAGACCAAGAGAATTAAGTACCTCAAGAAGGTAGATGTTCTCTGCTTTGTCAATCGCTGGGAGATAAGATTGAGAGATGGCCTTCGGAGTTAACGATGTAGAGGTGCTACGAAGGCCAGGAGCTGACTTTGCTGAAGCAGTTGTGTTGGAGGCTTAGCTGAAACGGCTTCAACACAGATAAGTCCTTGAATTTACTCCAGATGAAGACAGAGAAATGGCAATTGCAGGAGGAGGAAGTTGGGTGAAGGAATGTTGTTTTTAAACATGGCGGTAATAGAGTGCTCTTTAGGTGAATGTGAATGGTTTGCAGAGAGGGGAAATGGGAAATGGATGATGTTGGAGAGGAAACAGTTACTGGAGCAATGCCATCAAATAGATAAAAGGGATTGGGATTTTTTTTTTTTTTTTTTTTTTTTAAGACAAGGTCTCTGTGTTGCCCAGGCTGGCTTCAAACTCCTGAGCTCAAGTAGTTCCAGCTGGGACCACAAGCATATGCCACTGTGCCCAGCTAAGGGATTAGGATTTAAATGGAGCTAGAGGGGTAGCCTTGGCCCAGGCAGTTCATCCAGAGTTAAAGGAAGAAGGCAAAAGGTTGGTAAACTGATGTTTGGTTGGACCAGGGTCAAGTTCTCTTCATTGTTTGTTTCTCAGTAAAATTGGATGCAGGTTTATCAGCCAACTGGGGGGATGGAAGAAGAAATATTGTATAGGATTAGAGGTTTCTGGTGAGCAAAAAGGATATAAAATAGTTGGCTAGCAGAAAGAGAGTGAATGGACTGAGGGGAGATGAGGTAGGATGGCCAGGAGTACAAGGCCCCTTGGTGACCGTCCAAGAGAATTTCTTCTCATTGCTGCATCAGGAGAACTTGATCAGGATACCCTCAAAAGTAATCACTATTCCATTGTTAAATATTCCACAATGTGTTTATCTATTTTATTGGGCATAAATGTTATTTCCAGGCTATTGTGAATACAGCTGCTGTGAACATTCTTTTTATAGATGTACATTTTCATTTCCCCTGGGTAAATTCCTAGAAGTAGAAACAGTAGGTCATAGGATAGGTATATATTTAACTTGGTAAGAAATTGCCAGTTTTCTGAAGTTGTTGTTCTGCAAAAGTAACCAGGCAAACACTTTGCCCCTTCAGGCAGAAAATAAGCTACAATAAAGAGAAAGTGTGGTGAAGTAGAAATTTAAAGTCTTGACTTCATTTTAGCAAATCGCAGAACTTAGGAAATCTTAGGTCGCAGAAACTGAGTCCAGAGACTACATGAAGGAAATAAACTGGGTCATCTATAAGGACCTTCCAAGGTCCCACATTCTTTGATTTTTTTTTTTTTTAATTCTACCACATGGTAATAAACAACCAGCCACAACTCTGCACATTTTTATTCCTTGGGAGTTGAGCAATATTTAATGTACTAGACGCTAAGAAAATCTAGAACATAAGGTGCAGAGGCCAAAGTATTAGGCTTATCCAAAACACATTGTTGTATGTGAAAATCTTTAAAACACTGTAAGACGAGACAGACTTCCACACTGAATTTTATATAAAAAGTTGTATACCTGTGAATAGCTCTCATCTGTTTTAATTAAAACAAATATTGGGAGATGCAACTGGATGATTTATGGGAAAAGGCTCAGACATTCAGTATTTGGATTGCTGAGGCCTGTTTGGAAACCAGAGGAGCAAAACAATGCCTCTGTTACTTCTGCAGAACTACTGGGCCAGGGCTTTGTTCACCTGGGCTCTATGCAGCCAAGAATAAAGAAGATTTCTCCTGTTGCCTTCCAACAGACAGGAGTGATAGCCTCTTTGCCATCATGTATTGAATCTTGTCCGTAAATGGATGTAAATGTACATTGCTGCCAATCTCTCTTCCCTCACTTCCTGGCTGCCTGTTCTAGACTTCAACACTGTGTGGTGAAGGAGGCACTTGGGCAAAGACTGAGGAGTCATGGTTCACTTGGTTGAAGCCGTCTGATAAATAGAGGATGCTGAAAAAGACAGATTGAACATCAGTGTGAGATCCCATACTGCTGTAATTTGTCTTCCAGGTTAATGAGAATTGAGAGTGAGGAGGAGAAAACCAGTTGGAGATAGCCCTGAACCAGGTGGTGATCGGTGATGGGGGTAGGATGTCCAGTTGCTTTCAGTCACCCTTCAGAACTCTGGGGTCATGAGGTCCCTACCCACCCAGAAAAGAACTCCTGCTCTCCGCTTGTCACAGCTTTTTCAAGAGGGACTTTGAAGAGTCTGAGAATGGAAAGACATACATAGGCCCACAGGATCTTGGAGTGGAGACATTAAAGGTCCGTTAGGCCAAATTCTCATTTCATCAGAGTCCCTTCCACAGCATGCCTGGCCTGATTATGATCTGGCCTCTGCTTGATTAGCTCCAGCAACCTGGAACTCACTACCTCCACACATTCACTGTAGGACCAGCTGCTCTTCAAAACATTTCTTGAGGGTGTAACCTCACCAAGCCCTTGGTGTGCCACCTTTCTTCCATGACAAGAGGAAAGAAACTAAAAACAAAAGCATACCCACAGCTAATATGGGGGAACAACTCTGGTTGGCTTTGTTTCTCTTTTTTAGATGGTAGACATTATAAACATTTTATTTCCTTTTTATATTTGAAGCACAAATAAACATTTTTTTTTTCCTACCTGAGAACCACCATATCCTAAGTGGCCCTGAGTTATTTCACATTGGTCTATAAAGATGACTCATTTCTCACACTTGACACATGCTCTTCCTGGCTATTCAAAAGTTCATTTATTACTCCAAAGCAGTGGTTTCCAACCAAGGCAGTTTTGCCCACCAAGGGGCACATGACAGTCCCTGGAAACATTTCTGTTGCCACAACTGGTGTGAGATCCTGTTGATATCCGACAGGTAGAGCCCAGGGGTACTGGTACACATCCTGTGCTGCACAGGACAGCCCCCACAACAAAGAATTATCCAGCCCCAAATGTCTTAGTGCCGGGGTTCAAGAGCTCTGGTCTCAAGGCATCTCCTACGAACAGCCACTAGTACCATCTGATGGTGACCAGTCCCGTTGACAGATTTTTGCTCTGATTTTATTAGTAGTATCTAGAAGATTCAAGAGTTTTAATTTCATGAGCAGAAGAGTGTCTGCCTTTCGGTCACCAGGGTTCTTACAGATGAATTTGCTCTAGAAAGGGTTCATTGAAAAACCATCTGCTGGGGTGTGTTGTCGGCGTACTGTGATGCCCTGTCCTTGCAGAAGGGGGACACCTTCAAGTCCTAAATGGGAACTTATTTTTAAAAGGCCTCACCATTTTGTTTTGTTTTTTTTTAAGACATTTCCAACTTATTACTAATAAACCCAGGCCATATATGTTACCTCCAATTAAGAGAGAAGACAGAGCCAAGCAGGATCAAAGAGTTTTGAGAAGGCTTTATATTTTCAATATAGTTTATTCATACAGTTTCAGAGAGCAATTTTTTTTCCGTGATTTATGGAGAGTTCCAAATCAGGAGACTTGTTTATTGTTTGGGAGAGGTACTGTTTGGTCGGTAGTGTTTATGTAACAGGCAAACAAAAGGAAACGTTTTTTTAAAGAAAATCAGAGGCATTTTCCCCCAGTGTCTTTAGAAGGCAAAAGTAATATCTACTATTGATGCATGTTTTGATGTGACATGGTGGTAGGACAGATATTAAGTGTTGAATAATTTCCCACATGCCCGCCCGCTTTGGGGCAGACCCCATGCTGAGAGGACGAAGAAGAGCTTGTCAGTCGAGGAAGAAGCTAATTAGATGAGCTCCAGCGCCTTTCTGGATGATTCCAGCAGCACAGGCCCTGTCACACACGCCATCCACGTCAGTTCAAGCCCCTTTCCCCCATTCCTTTGACTCAAGTCAGCCTGAACTTGAAAATAGATTTCCAGTCTGTGCTGTGAGCTCCTCATGCTTACTGCAGGGCAGAGCGGGGGCGGGGGTCTAAACTGGGAACAGGAAGTGTGCTTCTTCTAGGCACAAAAGTCAAGGTCAAGTGGAGGGGGAGTCCCGGATTCATAACTCAGTGAAGTAAGACAGGCATGGTGAAGCTAGCAGTACAAAGGACTTTGGGATTCCACATTGTCCCACCAGGAAAATTTCCCTTTATTTTCTTTTCTGGCTCTTGAACATAATTATTCAATGACTGTTTTTGCTTTTAAATGAAAATGAACAACAACAAAAAAAAAAGTGAGCTGTTATTAGTGGTAGTGGGCCATCTGGAATTGGAATGTGTTCTAGGGCACGAGGTAGGGGTCCTAAGGCGACAGTGTATTTTTTTTTCCCCAAGGTAAAAACCCCATGCTGTGTTTTCTCTTGCTGTGAAGCTCACAGAAACACACACCCTAGGTCCTGATGGTGAATGCTACTGGGCAGGCACACCCTGAGGTGTGACCGTGTCCCTGCCACCCTAACAGGACCCAGCACCAATGTGCCCTGGGCTTGTTCATGTCTTAAATCACCTCGGTGCTCTCAATCCTTCGCTGCAGACCCCACCAGCAGTGACATTGCAGCCCTCATGTAGAAGCGTGCCTTCCTGTCCTCCTATGGAACATGACAGTTTTCTCTGTGATGGCCGAATTAATTATCAGAAATGGTTTGCTGGGAGACAGTTGGATGCTAATTATGAGTTGAACCTTAGGGGCTCTGAAGCCTGAATGTGTTGATGTTTATTGCTGATGGTAAAAACAAAGAAACCATTAAAAAAAAAAAAAAAAAATGGGAAAGGAAAGATTTTTAGCAGAAAACACTGCAGATTAGGTAAGGAAAACTTTGCTTAAGTTAACTGCCCTCTGAATGAAAGCCATTTGACCCATGGTGTAGGGAAAGGGAATAGAGAAGTGGTTAATGAATTACTACCTTCTCATAGAGAGGGAATCAAATTTGGGACATTTCAATGCAAAGCAGAAAACTGGCATTGATTAAATGTAAGGTGACATTTGGGGAGGTGTTCTCAGAATGTCTAAGTTTGATTATCTAATTTAGCTTTATACTGTGTCCCTGGTTTATGAAATCTTTCTAGCAAGTTCCACCCAGGAGGAATGATTTTCAATTAAATGGATCATGACCACTGCAGAAGGACCATGGAACACACCTGTAGTGAGGGGCCATGCTGTGAACAAAGCTACCCAGCTCACAAAGGGACGGGTTGGGAGTCAGCCGTGCTAATGCTGGCTTGGGGTATCATTTCATTCTCTCCCATGAGCTGTACATTAATGAGGCACAGAGATGAAGGCCCAGAGCCACTTCATGGAGCTATGTGACGCAGGCAGATGGATGCCACTGGCTCTCATTGGGACAAACAAGAGACTAACAGTCCCTTGATCATTAGAAGGGATGATAATCTATTGTGGGATCATTTAAAAAGAAAAAAAAAAAGATGAAGAGAGGAACAGGATTGCTTTATTAGTGGAGAAATGAGAAAATTAAAAGACAGGAAGCTTCCTGGTCATTTCATATGGGGATGCCAAGGGCTGTCTGTCTTTAGCAGCACTTATGAAATTGGAAGATTCCAAGTGTATATTCCAGAATAATCATTAATGAAAAAGTAAATAAAAGCACCCATAAGTTTTTTATTGGGAATTCCACAGAGTTTTGTTTTTTCTTTCAATTAGGTTTATTTTCTCAAAGTTGAGTAATTTGTAATTTGTTAAATTAGGTGACTAATATAAGAATAAAAATTTAAAAAAATTTTGCCTGCTGCTGCATCTCAGTCATTAATCACCAGATAATTTTTCTGTGAAAATATAAACTTGACTTTAGGTTTTACTTGGAGTATAGCAGGGCAGTGAGTCCCAACTTCTGTGAGAGACTCATGCAACGCTCTCGGCACAGGTCCATCCTTGGGGAAAATTTACACAAATACAAGGACAGGTACATTAATGTCATCATTCCATGGCAGAACAGGTTGTGGCCAAGGAAGCAGTGGTGTTTTAAGGAACTGTTTTAAAGACCCTGAAATTTTTCTCCAAGTAAACTTAGGATTGAATTTTCTAATGCTTTTCTTCCTTCCTTATTCCAAGATAGGAATGCAAGATAAGACTAACAGGAAGTTTGGAGAAATTGTACTTATTAAATCTCATTTCTCTTTGCATGTTATCCAGCTTTTCCTTGATAATTTGAATTCTTATCATGCAGTAATTCAGTGACCTCAATTCTCTCTCTCATGAGCCAAAGAGGAAAGCCCTGTGTGTTTAAAGAGTCTTTGAGCCTCCACTTGGCCTAGTTCTGCTGAAGGGGTGTTGTGCCATAGCAGAGCTCCACTTGGTGTGGGTAGGGACAGACAGTGTGGCTCTGTTGAAAAGGGTAAGGAGGGAAGGACCAAGCACACAGTAGAAATGCCCGGATGTTCAAGGAGCATCAGTACCACCATTTTACCTTTTGGCAACTTTTGAGAAATGCAGCACCTCGGGACCCTTCTCAGACCTGCAAATCAGAATCTGCTCATGCACAGGATCCCCTGGCAGTTCCTATGTGTGCTGAATTTTGGGGAAGCTGTGTGTGACTCACAGGCTCCCGAGGGAACCCTCCACTGGGCAGAGGAGCACGCTCAGAGTATCACTTCCTGATAGCAACGTGAACAGTGCTGTGGCCAGGGATGCAGCATTTGAAGAATATATATGAGACACTGAAGACAATCAGGAGCAGGGAAACTGATCCAAACACAGAGAAGCTGTAAAACTGAAAAATCTCTTCATGGACTTTGCTTTCTTTGGAGAGAGATTTTTTTTTTTCCTCATTGGAGAAATTCATTGTAGATTGAAAGGTCAAACAATAAAAATCAATTAATGAAAAGCTGGAATTAATAAAAGAAAAAAAGAGAGAGAAGGTGAAAGCTTAGTTATAAACCGAACTTTCTCAGGGTTCTCATTTCGACATAAACTACTGGGCAGTCTGCCTCTTTTTTTAAAAAGTAAAAAATCATGCATGTTGCTTAAAGTAATTTATTATTGAGAATAAATACATTAATGTCTTTCCTATCTGTCTTGTGTAGCTATTTGTTAAATGCACAAGATTTTATGTAACAGTAAAATAAAGGAAAACCTCTTTCAATCAGTTTATTCTATTTTTAACAAGTGAAATGGAAACTTAGCTCATTTAGAGGAATTAAATCATATTGTCAGTGGAGTTAAGGATCATGCTGAAAAAAAAAAATATTATGGATGAAACATAAATTGATTATAACATAAACTGAATCCACTGTGTAGCGTTAAGAAGTGTACTTAACATGTTCTGATATAGAGGGAGATTATTGTGCTTTGATTTTCGTAACATATTGATACTTCACCGAAGGTTAAAGCAAACCAAGTCTTGCAAGAATTCCCAAAAATATTCATCCTACCTTCTAGGATCACGTTCTCCAAACTGCTAATTAATACCAGACCAGTTTCATATATTGAGATATTTAATCAATTGGCAGATTGTTGTCAATCAATGTGTGCCTTCGGCGGCTTGTTGCAGGCTAATGAAGTACCTTCCATGAGAGCAAGAGCTATTGGGGAAAATCTCCATTCCTTTGGGGGTTTGCCCTACATGATCAATCTCCCTCTGCTTCAGACAAGACACTGTTCTCACCTCGGGATGGAACACCCAGAGAAGCATAAAATAAATTTTGTTGTCTATCGGCAGTTAGTCAAGCAACATGAGGCGGAAGGGTAGTTATTGATAATATTAGTGATAACAACAGTAGCTGTTTCTTGAGGCATTCCTATGTGCTAGAGTCTGTGCTCGGTACACGAACTCACTTGTCTCAGTCTTCACAACGGCCCTATGAGAACGGTCAGTTTCTCACACAACATAAGATCCTTTATGTCACAAATATTTTGGTCATGCCACTGCTTTCCTGAAATAGAGTGCATAGATAACATGACCTACACAACAGGTAATTTTTTAAAATCATTATAATTCCCCAGCTATAAAGTAGTGGAGAAATAAAAGGAATAGAATTTATTATTGAGTATATTTAATATTTAAATATTGCTCCTGGATAAACTCAGGGATGGGAAGTCATAGGCATTTTTGTCTGTGCATAGAAATCTCTGTGAATTTGATGGCTCTAGGAGCAGACTAATAGAGATGCAAAGTGGTGGCATTGTCAGTGACCAGTTTTAAAAATGGCAAACAGGTCTTAGCAAAGCTCCAGAACAAAACCCAGTCTTAACGTCAATTCGTGCAAAAATTGCAGTCCGAGATGTCTGATTTACATTGATACTGGGCAGAAAATGCTATGTGTTCATATAGGAAACATTTTGATTCTAGACCCAAATAGTAGTAAACAGGGTTTTCACCTGCGCGAGTATCCCATGGGACACAAATAAGTCATGCAGCTTGGGAGACCACTCAGTGTCACAGGTCTGCCTTGCTCTTGGAAAGATACCTGTCACCCCAAGTCATCATCCAGTACATGCAATAAGAGGGTACTGTGATTTTCATCTCTGCTTTTCAAATGTGGTAGCTGAAACTTCAGTAGTGTCCCCAAAGACACAAAGGCAGGAAGTTGTAGAGTTGGATTCAGAGTCTGGTCTGCATTTAACCCACCGTTCCATCCTCCCCAGATGAGCGCGTAGGTTCTGTGGACCATTTCATAGAACTGTGAGCTTTGAAAGGATAGGGCTTGAGCTCCCGCTGCTGCCCTCGTCCATGCCCAGGTGCTTTGTATGTGCAGTGCAGTGTGGTTAGCCCTCTTCGCAATCAGGAAGCTTGAGTCTGAGCTCTTCTCAAGTCACCTAGCCTATGAGAAGCAGACCTGAGTTCCAAACTCACTGTGACTTCAAAGCTGAGCTCTTGCCCCACACTTCTTAGAGCTGGCACAAACCTTCAGGAGGAAGGAGTATGTAGCCTGTGGAGACTATTCACCCACCTCCTCTTGTTTCCTCCTGTAGTACCGAATAAGTAAGATGACCAGATAATTTATCAGCCAAACAAGGACATTTAGGAGAATGAAAGAGGACACTATAATGCCAGGGCATTGGTGTGGGTCACTCAGTGGTGCCCATCTCAGGATCTTAAGAAAAGAGTGCTCAGTGACCAGTTCCAAGTTGATGCTCACATAGAGCTAAAAACGTGCGATGCGGGTCCTACTCAGAACACACTGGGATCCTGCTGTCAGAGGAACACTGCTTGACCACCCTCAGTGGCCATGCAAACTTCTTGAAGGATACAGTGACTTTGTTCTTTTGAGAGATCTTTTCCAGTTTAAGCAGTCCACACCCCATAGGTGAGCCTCAGATATCACCTCTCAGGTATCATGACAGTAGGTGGGGGCAGACTTTGCAGGGGGACACACCACACCCCCCAGGGCCCAGGAGCTGGTCAGTGTTGGTGACTGGGAAAGACAGCCTGCTTCCCACATCAGCCCTCCTCCCTCCCTCTTAGGAACAGGACAAGAGAAGGCTTCCTTCAACGTACATGTACAGCTTGCACCGAAAGGGCACAAGTGACTAATTCTGCCTGAATTTCCCCAAGTTTCTGCACTTGTCTTTGTTTATTATATTAATAAATACTATGCAGCTAATGTTCCCATCTGGCAGGGCAGAGAAAAGAGCATAAAAATGAAGTTGCAGTTACATCACTCCAATATTAATGAAGGTGATACCCACTTGGCATGGTAGAAAGGTGGGTCTTTATTTTAGAGTTCTTAATTAAGAACTGCCATGTGACTAATATTAATTAGGAAGCCAGCTGCATCCTTCAGTTTCATGGTATATTTCTTCTGATGAACCCATGAGGGGAGTACGGCAGAGGCTCTTTTAATCAATCAGCCCATGAGCAATTATCCGTTCAATATACTTTGTGTATACAGGACCAGGCTATGCAGACAGAGATTTATAAGATACTGTCTTTGCCTGCAGGGTCTCTACTTAATTGAGGAGCACACACAAACACAGAGCCAGTATTCCAGACTGTGAGTCAGAGCATCTTCTGGATACAGTGAGTGGCATAAAAGATGGTTGGATGGGATGGGAGAGACAGATTCTCAAACTACACAGTTACCATCTCCCACTCCCCCCAGGGTTGCAGCAGCAAGCCCTCGTGTAAATGATGGGAGGTGTTCTGTCTCTGGGGACATTGGGGCACACAAGAGGTTGAGGACCAGGCAGCAGACTAGAAAGTCAGAGATCAGAGGAGGGATTGAGGATCGTGGGCAGAAATAGTCAATAGAGCTAATCCCTAAGGAGGAGGGGTAAGATTTGTAATGGTTGAAAGGAAATGAGCAGCCCACGTGGGTGGCAGGAAAGAGATCATGCTAATGGGACTAGAAAGGAAAGTAGCAGCATCACCCTGTGATATACACACCACAAGCTTGGCCTTCTGCAGGGACCTAGCACCCTGAGCTGGGAGTAGGTGGTTAAGGGGCACTCAGTGCACTCTGTATACCTGACACGATCACTCAATAAAATTGTGCATGCAACCATGGGCTTAATATATAGCACCTCTAAACCCCTATCCTCATTCCTGTATTCTAAGTCTCTTTTGACATTGATATGTAATATCCATTGATTCTAGTTTTCTGAATCCCTAGCAACCAAAAAAGGATTATATGATAAAGTTCCTGCCCCCCCCCCACACACACCCTTTTTTTTTTTTTTTTTTTTTTTTTTTTTTCTGTTTTACTTCGCCCTGCAGCAGAGAGGGTTAATGATTTCAGGAATATTTTCAAGCTCAATTTGTAATCTAATGTGTAATTCTCTCTTAATTTTATACTAGACCCTGGGTTTGTTGAGTTGCATCAGTAAATTTGTAGTTCTGTTAAACCACCTGCCAGGGTGCCATGGTCTTTTTATTTATTTTTTTAATGAACAAATAAAGGCATTCTTTTTTAATATATATTTATTTTTAGTTGTATTTGGACACAATACCTTTATTTACTTATTTTTACGTGGTGCTGAGGATTGAACCCAGGGCCGCACACGTGCTAGGCGAGCACTCTACTGCTGAGCCACAACCCCAGCCCCCACCATGGTCTTGTGCACTGCAAAGGGCTCAGATCCAGGAACTTGGGACTCTCCATGCTTCTTCACAAATGTCCTTGAGTAGGATTTCTTTTAAATCATTCATAAGGAGCTCTAGCTCTCGGTCAAGGAGCCTGGCCGTGGTCATTCACAAGGGCTGATTTTTTATAGATTTAGACTCGTCTCAGGGAGCTGAGTGTGTTGTGCTTTCTTCTATCCTCAAACTCTGCTATTGAACTTTGTTATTATTATTTCACATCTATTCTCAATGAGTGTTGATTTTGTTCAGGTTACACCTGTGTTTATGTATGTAGACCCTCTCTAACTCTATGGCCTTTTTCAGTAAATCCAGACATTCAGGCCTAATGGGTAATCTTTTTCCCAACTAAATGCTTTTCAACTAAGCATTTTCCAGAACCTACCAGCTGCTTTAGATGCAGCCCACATCAGTTGCCATCTTTGGAGCACGGCCCAAAAGCCCTGGTTCTACAATCTCTGCATATCATTGCAAGCACAGTTCCATTAAGAGAAGAAGAACCCTTGGAAAGCGTGGGTCTGTGCTTTTCCTTTCACTTTATAGCTTGGAGGATTTACTAACCTCACGTCATCATCAACTGAATCTGTTAA
Organism: Tamias sibiricus; assembly: GCA_025594165.1. Lineage (NCBI taxonomy): Eukaryota > Metazoa > Chordata > Mammalia > Rodentia > Sciuridae > Tamias > Tamias sibiricus. Next base: position 76,385,831 of record CM046669.1, on the reverse strand, counting down.
ATAGCCACTGTAAGTGGGAATCTATACAAAAAAAAAAAAAAAAAGGAAGTGAGTACCCAAGTGCTGTTTCCCAGAGGGAAGAATTTTTCCTATCCAAATAGCACCTGTATTGTTATGTTATTGTATTTTTCCTTAAATCAGTTCACATGCCAAAATTTACTTGTTTGGGGGGTTGTGGGAGCAGGGTACCAGGGATTGAACTAAGGGGCACTCAACCACTGAGGCACATCCCCAGCCCTATTTTTTTTATTTTATTTAGAGACAGGGTCTCACTGAGTTGCTTAGTGCTTCGATTTTGCTGAGGCTGGCTTTGAACCTGGGATCCTCCTGCCTCAGACTCCCAAGTCTCTAGGATTACAGACGTGGGCCACCGTTCCCAGCCCAAATTTACTTTTGAAGAAACTTTATAGTGGTATTCTAAGTGGTAAATTAGTCTCACTTGCCATTAACAAAAATACATCCACAGCAATTCAAATTTAGCACTTCATCCATACACATACAGCCACCTGACAGGACATCCTTGGGAAACTCTGCTGAAGGGAGGTGTCATATTACTGAGACTGAGGCAGGGTGAAAGAAACAGTCATTTGTCCATAACTTTAATATTCAGTAAGGGCCTCAGATTTAATTTCATTTCTAGGTTTTGCTTATAACAGGATTTTTCAACTTCAGTACTGTTGACATTTGGAGGCTTAGTTGGTTTTCCATTGTTAATAACACAATACCACAGACTGGGAAAGTTATATTAAAAAAAAAAAAAAGGTTTATTTTGGCTCACAGTTATGGTCCAAGTTCTAGGGGTTTTATATCTGGTGATGGCCTTCTGCTGATAGTCCCAAGGTAAACAGGGTATCAAATGGTGAGAGATGGCCTGATGCTGGCTTTTACAGCAGAACTGCTCTCCAAAGAACCCATTAATCCATTAATCACATTAATTGATCCATTCATTCATTAAGGCAATCCCCTAATTACCATTAAAGATCCTACCTGGCCCTACTTTTTTTTTTTTTTTTTTTTTTTCTAAATAGTGATTAAATCTCAGTATAAATTTTGGAGAATACAAACCATATTCAGACCATAAAAGGCAGGATCATTCCTTGTTGTTGAAGACTCCCAGTGCATTGTAGGGTGTGGCAGCACCCCTGGCCTCTACTCAGTGATGCCAGGTTGAGAACCAAGATCTTGCCACATATTCCCTGGCAGGGGACAGAATCTGCTGGTTAAGAACCACTGTGCTATACACAGAACCTGTGTTGTTTTAACCCTTATTATGACCTTAAATTATTACTTTGTTAAATATGCATATTTAACATATGCCACAAGTTTCAAGACCATGTTTTAGCATTGTTGTAACTATATGCCTATTACCGCCTCCCCTGACCACAAGAAAGTAACTCTGGCCTCTGCTGAGACCTGCTGGGGGGCACCTCTGTCTGTCACTGTTGGTTGGTGCTCTCACTGTCAGTTCCCAAAGGAATCTCATTGGTGAACAAGCGACTGGCTCCTCCCTCCCCTCCTCAGGTGTTTCTGGCCTATATGCAGGCATGATTCGTTTCAAGAAAAACCAAAGAGAACTTATTTAATGTATTATTCACCATGTACATTAGCAGAGGCCTACATTTTTGTGGGCTACTACTTGCTTCAAAAATTATTCCTTTTTATTTTTTTAATTTCCCCTAGTCTGGTTAATATTACTTAATGCTCCTTTTTTCAATAAGTAAGTAAAACTAAAGCTAAGAGAAATTAAATAACTTGCTCAGAGCCACAATGCTGAAATTGCCATTCTGTTAAAGAAGAATATTGGAAACAATGTCTCAAACAAATGATAAAGCTGTCAGTACGTGATTATTATTGCTTTTGTTGTTTAAAATACCTTGTACAAAAAATTGACAGAAATACACCAAAAATACTTGTTATGTTTCAGTAGAATACTTCTGGTGGTTTTCTGTTCAATAGCGCTTCTTTTTAATATTGCTTCAGAATTTCTCAATGGATTGTTAGGAATTTCTGCTTCTTTTAAAAATGAAATTTTGGGGGGGGGCTGGGGCTCAGTGGTACAGCGCTTGCCTAGCATGAGTGATGCACTGGGTTTAACTCTCAGCACCACATAAAAATAAATAAAATAAAGGTCCTGTGACAACTAAAAAACAAAAAAAATGAAAAGTTTTAAGTGAAAACAAAATCAAATATAGTTGCCATTACTGTCAAAGTTCCTTCTTTATATTTCTAGCTAGGAAATGTACATATTCTGAGCATGTATGAGTACATATGTGTCCATCTGTCCAGGCTCAGTGGTCCCTCAGAGTTGCTTTGCTCTATCTTTGGATAGGGCTGCTCTGCCACTTCTTGTTCAAGGAAACAGGCAGGACGCCTCCATGAGGTGCCCAGGCAGAATACCCACTGATGGGAGGTGGATACGCTGATCTGCTTCCTCCATTGTTAGATTTTGATTTGCTCTATTTTGCTGTTTGCAATGCTTGTGATCAAACCCAGGACCTTGTACATGCTAGACAAGCGCTCTACCACTGAGCTACATTTCAGCCCCTATTTTAATACACACCTCTGGAATGAAATTAAGCCTTACCTACCAAGAGAAAGTGCAGGGTACGTGGTGCATGCCAGACTGGTTCACTCTTAGTCACAGCAGTTTTTCATGTTGTCACAGAAGAGAAATTGAGAGTGGACCAGGTCACCATCAACTCTTTGCCCAGTGAAGAGTCCTAACAAGGGACCAAGCCAACAAGACTGTGACGTGAATGCACAGCACACTCGCTTGGTGACATTGTTGCCAAGTAGATACATGTATGGTTCCAGAATGCCCAGGACATTTTATAAACTACAGGAGTGTTATCTCTAGAGTTGCTACGTTTACTTAAACATCCTTCTTTCTACACCTTTCCACTTCAAATTTCCTAATACTCCATAATACAAAGATGTATTTTGACAGAGTATTTTGATAATTACTGTGAGTATTCTGCTCAAGGTAGGGATTATCTTCAGCAAAGTACTTAGTGTTGAGTACCTGCCACTTAATCCTCATCACCTTTCTATCAGGTAGCTGGTAGAGCTCCCATTTTATAGATGAGTAAAATGAGGCTCACACAGGTTACCAGTTCCTTCCTCCCTGGTTCTGTCTGCTGATTTGTGTGTTAGTGATTCCTCCTGAACATGGGGTCAGTCTTTTGTATGATTTCCTTTTTGGTTTCTGGTATATACAGCTCTTCTTGTCAAGAACCAGCTATTTCTTGACTTCATATCTACTTAGATTTCCAGATTATTTTTGCTTGTTCTCTGTTTTTGTGTTACACCTGATTTGAGATTGAGATGCTGGTTCACTGCCTTCTCGGTGTGATCATCTCCCCAAGTACAAAGGAATTCCACTTGCCTTTTAGGTACTTCTTGTTCCCATGCTAGGGTGCATACGGTTCATCCCCACATCGTCACAACGGCCTTCCTTATCCTTTCTTTGAACTCATTTTTTTTTTTCTGGCCTCTGTTCTGTGCTCACTTGCAAGTGCCCCAGAATCCAACTCAGAAGTTTTTCCCTGTTACCCCAAATTCTCAAGAAATATGGCCTGGTGTGAGGGCGTGTCATGTATTTTGACTATACATGTGATCTTCACACCCATCACTAACGTAGTGTTCTGTCTGCTCTAACCAGAAGTCATATGTCTGGGGAAAAATAATGATGATGATGATATTTTAAAGAGCCTTAGACATTTTAATAAAAGTTTCTTCTCAGCTTTTCTCTGATGTATATCAGAAGGAAGCACAGGAACAGAGAATGTCGCCTGCCTGCCTGAAGACGTGCTGTTCGTTGAGCTAGATTTCCCTAAAAAGGAGCAGGCCTAGCCAAGTCTGCCCTAAAAAAGAACCCAGGGTAGCAAACCTAGAACTATCATGCCTGAAAGTGCCATTTTTTTACCCTTGATATTTCAAGTTATCCTCTGGCACCGTGACAAACAGGATGAACACAAATAGTCGATGGAAACCAGCAGTGCCCCTTGTCATGTGGTCCCCACACCCAGTTAGCCGGCTGAAGCCTGCTAGTATGTCTGGCCAAAGGACCAGCACTGGGCGTGACTCCCACGTGGTCCCCATACCTTTGTTCTGGTCAGCGACCACTAAGCCCAGGCGGTGACGTGGTCTCTCAGGGGACTCACAGCCCACTTACAAACAGTTCCGAGAGCACAAAGCACAGAGGCATATGGAAATTCCACTCTCATGCTTAATATACAACGTGCAAAATGAATTTTTCATATTGGCTTTTTTAAAAAAAGGGGGGAAGAGTTCCAGCGTTTCCTCACTGGTGTGCCTTTTGGAGTTAGTGTCCTTTAAAGCAGCCAGAGGGGGAATGACTGTAATGTAAGCAGAGTGGTGTTTGCAAGTAAGAGCTGGAGGAGAGGCAGCGATGATTTTGGAAACATTATTCTGGTGTTGAATTGAACAAAGAGTTATTACTGCAGGAAAAAAATACCCAGAAACGCGTTGCTAATACTATCTCGGATTTGGGCCTGGAGAACCATACTGTGAATGGAGTCGAAGATAAATAGAGAGAAAATGGCAAATTAAAGGGACAAATAGCCAGGAGGAAAGGGAAGGGGGATAGTTGCCTGCTGGCATCAGCAGAAGAGAACACATAACCAGTGTCTGATGCATTTCCTTAAGAAGCAGTGTGTTTGCAAATTGCTCCATTGCATCTTAGCAGAATCTAATCTGAGTAACGAAGAGCTGACTAGGAACATAGTTGGATGAATTCCCTCAGTACTCCTGAAATATAACAGAGCAAGGAACAGTATAATGAAAAATAACAGAGAGAGTAGCTAGGGGCTTAACTTATGATCAGTGTTCATTACAACAAATGACACTTTCACTGCGGAGTTACCATAAAGATTATTGACTCTTACGTAATGTGGTTCCCATCTGAATAGATTTGAGAACAGCTTAGCCTGTGAATGGGAGAGCTGGAGCCAGACCAGGGACCAAAGATCTATGCAATCCCCTTACTCATTTTTTTCCAGTTAGTACTGGCGAGCTGCCCATTCAGAACCCTGGCCAGAGCAGAAGAAATTGAACCTTCTTCCAGGAAGAACCTCCACCATGATCCTTGGCATTCACTAGCATGGTTATGTGTTGGGTTCGATGAAGACCAGACTCAGAAAGTGACTAAACTTGTTGGTCGTTTTGTATCCAAGGACCCTCCTTATGTTCTCTGCCATTTGCTATTTTCCTCAATCATACATAATACAACATTTTTAAAAATATCTCTTTGGAAAGAAACTGTGTTTTGTGTAAAACTTTGGGCAGACAACCATAAGGCATTTTGCAATCCTGTAGCTTCGCCCAAGTTTAGAATGCACAACCTGTTTTGAGCAATATGCAGTAGCCTTGGTTTAACCTGTTAGGTACCTGCTAAACACTCTTTATGTTATTTCATCCTCACAACAACCCCATAAGATACGTACTGTTATCACAATCCTATTTTACAGATGAGAAAGAACTCTAAGGTAACTTGTTCAAGATTCCCCGCTGCCGAGAATTATAGATGCATTTCAAAATAATTTCTAACAGTCTTCTGTGTGTTAACTTCTTCTACACAGGTGCTCAACATAAAGGAATGTTCTCATATTTCCTGTCTCTTCCCCTTCTCTCCCTCTGTCAAAGTGAACTGGGTAGCAAGTCTGTCCAGAATCTCGACAATCAGACCAGCCTTGCTTCTTGTTCTGTATTTTATTTTATTTTTTTTTAATATTTATTATTGGAGTTGTAGTTGGACACAATACCTTTATTTTATTTATTTATTTTTATGTGGTGCTGAGGATCGATCCCAGGGCCACGCTCGTGCTAGGCGAGCGCTCTACTACTGAGCCACAACCCCAACCCCCTCTTGTTCTGTATTTTAAAAGTCAACTCAAAGTGTCGCACTAAGAGTGGGCTCCCTGTCAGTCTTAGCCAGAGGTAAAGATGGCAGCCCTCAGTGAACTTGGAGACAGGAGCCAAGAAGCTAGTGCGTGAGAACTGCCTTGTTGTAGAGAAAGAAAAAAAGCGGCATTTGGAAACAAGTCAACAGTAGCCAAAAGAACAGTGAAGACGACATCCCGAGAGCTCCATAGAAAATGAGTCTTTGGATCTCGCCTTCCTTAAGTTTGCAGTTTGGAATTCCTGAGTTGTATGGAGAAAATACCTCAACCAAGATGGAAATTTTGAAACTACCGTGAGCCCTGATGTAAACAGTGGATTTCATGCCCATGCACTCTCTCAGCTAGGCACCTTATTCCCTCCTTTGGAAAAGCCTGATTGTAATGTCTCCTTTCAAGGTCACCTGCAGTCTAGTCTGCAGACCTTCCTCAGCCCCTCCTCTCCGTCAGGTCATCTGGAGTGGACTGTCACAGGACGTGGTCGGTCCACATGGGAAAGTCTGAACGTGGCGCCTTTCCCTTTGGGATCTTCCATCCGCGATGCTGTCAGATGGGACTGGGGAGGAGCTTCCCAGATACCCTGCTCCTCTGGCAGCCCCACCTCACACTTTTACTTCCACCTCACTTCCACCATCTGCATATAGAACGTTCTCACACCTTTCAGGGGTGTTTTGTGGGTGAGATTCTTCAATGAAACACGAGATTCTTGGATGAAGGAAGCTGTTGTGACAAGCCTTAGCTCTTCCTTCCCCACCCACAGCCACAGTTTTGCCTGCTGGGGGCATCCAACCAGGGAAGCTGAGCCCAGAGAGGCGGATCCTCGCCCCATGCAGCCCAGCATTCCCACCACCGCCACCAGGTTGGTTGCTGGTGCCTGGATTCCTCTCACAGATCTTATGATACCATCAAGCCTCTGCTACAGACATCGTAGTTATTAACTGTTTTGCACTTGCAGTTAATTTCTCCGAGACTCTTAAAACATCTGATTTAGCTGAACACGGTAGCACATGCCTGTAATCCCAGACACTAGGGAGGCTGAGACAGGAGGATCTCGAGTTCAAAGCCAGCCTCAGCAAAAGTGAGGCGCTGAGCAACTCAAGTGAGACCCTTTCTCTAAATTTAAAAAAAAATAAATAAATAAGGGCTGGGGATGTGACTCAGTGGTTGATTCAGCCCCTGAGTTCAATCCCTGGTACAAAAAATAAATAAATTAATAATAATAATAATAATATGAAACCTGCCTAGTATATCCAGGCTAAAATATTTTGTAGACTTTCTTTTTTTTTTTTTTTTTTTTTTTTCCAGATTTTCTAGACTTTAAACCCAAGATTCCTTTGGGGGGTGTTTGTTTGTTTGTTTGTTTTTTCCATCGAACTCAAAATATGAAAGTAAAAACTAAAAGGAGGGTGGAATCCAAAGACTTTTCTTCTATGGAACTGTCAGGGCTGGCTTCTCCATTATTGCTGTGACAATGACTGACTTGTTCCCAGATACTGCTGTGTTTCTTTCTGCACACCCGAGGGTCCCCTTACCCACCAAAACCTGGGCTCCTCCCCTGCTGCTGCCCTGTTCCCATCACTGGCCACCAATTCAATGATTGGGATCTTGAGTGTAAGCAAGTACAAATTGGCTTCACGTGCCATGTTTCAGGGTGACCCTGGGCCACTCAGAGAAAGCATGGCCTTGGGAGGGTGCTCAGCCTCATCAGGGACATGGCCAAAGGTGCCAGGGGCCTGCCGCTGGTTTTTCCTGAGCCCCACCTGCTGAAGGCCTCGTGGATAAGGCACCACCTGGGGGTGGGGAGTTGGATGCTTTCTGGTATTGATCTTTAAGGCTGTTTTGTTTTGTTTTTTATTATTTTGATCTTTGCTGTGTTTCTAAGTGGAAAGTGATTCACGTCACCAAAAATCCTTGGACAATGGCAGAAGGGAAAAATGCTGAAATCTAAGGCATCATGCCACCTTCGACCGAAGCAGAGAAGGGACCTTAGAGACTCCAGCTCTGTAAAGTTTCATTTACCATGATGTGGCTTAGGGTTAAGTGAGTTAATATAGCTGAGGTGCTACATGGGATTCAGAGGTGATGTGTTTAAGTTCCATTCAGATGCCCAACGCTGACCATGCGGGAGCCCTGGCCATAGCACTCTGTCTCAGTGGGTTCTGGTCACAGTCCAGTGGAGCACACCATCAAGCGCCATGTCCATGTCTACTAAGGGACGTGTGGCAGCATGCACGCTAGATGCACCCCATTGTAAATGCAAAGACCCCTTTTTCTGTTTGGGGAAACACAGATTGCTCAGTTAGTGGGTTCATGCCCAAACCTGTGAGTCCCAATTCAGTGTTTTTAACCCGGCACTCTGACACCTGGAGCCTTGTACTTCTGTTCAACAAGATGTCCTGCTTTCTGTTGAATTGGTCATGCATCACCTACTAAGGTCAAATCAACAAGTCACCTGGACTGAGAGAAGCTGAAAGGGAGGGACACCGTCCAGAGCAGAGTCCATGCTGTTAGCCAGAAAGAGGAGGAGGAAGAGGAGCGAAGGAATGCTGTCTGCTTCCACCACTGTGCTTCTCTTGTCAATACTAGTATTCCAGTTGTGTGACGCCAATCTGTAATTGTAATAGCATTTACATCAGAGCCACAGGACAAGTGTGGACCCCCTGTGGTTTCAAGCATACGGTATTGCTTGAGGCTTAAGTGAGATAATATATAGAAAGTGCTGTAGACGCTTCCTGTGTGTGACACTAACATGTAGTGAACACTACATGAGTTTATCTGTTAGGACTTCTAGCTCAGTGACTTTAGAAGTCAGGAATACTCCTGAGCTGTTCTTAAAGGTATTGTGTGTGCCAAAAAGACTCTAATAAAAATGTATTCTTTTTTATTTTTTTTTTTTTTGGATGGTACTGGGAATTAAACCCAGGGGTGCTTTACTACTGAGTCCTTGTTTTGTTTTGTTTTTCTTTTCCTGTCTTTTTGTATTTTCTTGAAACATGATCTCACTAAGTTACATAGGGCCTTGTTAAATTGCTGAGACAGGCCTTGAACTTGCAATCCTCCCACCTCAGCCTCCTGAGTCACTTGGATTGCAGGCATGTGCCACCAAGCCTGGTTCATTCTCATTTTTGTTTTGATTGTTCAAAGGAAAGGGGAAAGAACACTGCTTTAAAAATGTTCATTTAACTAAATTCTCTTTCATAGACAACTACTGTTTTCAACTAGTTCTTATTACCATCAGATATGATTAAGATTCAGTAAAAGCCTATTGTACCATAAAGGAATTCAGTGGCGACCGCTGGTTCCAGTACTGTGCAAGAGAATCTCCACCCAGGGACAAAGCTGGGCTCCTGAGAGGCCTCACAGTGCAGAACGGTGACATATTAAATGCTCCTCCCATCAGTCTTAAACCCTGTGGCATGCTGAGGAAAGCACATGAGAAACTGGTATGGGAAGTAGGATTCCATGAGAGGAGATAGCACCCCAAAGGCCAGAACACATGCTGTGGCCTGCGCAGGACACGTCCTTTCACTAGATGGCTCTGAATGGGAAGCTGATGGGTACAACTGATAGCATGGAACTGAGGACATCAGGAAATGTTCCTTAGCCAAGAGATTCCTTCAGCCTTTGGTCAGTCCCTATTTATTGGGTGCCAGGCACTGGAACCGAAGAAACAAAATGATTTAGACACAGTCCTTGTTCCACGGGCACTTCTGATACAGCTGGGAATCATTCAGTTACTACAGGAATCCACGCTTTCATCCATTCGGTGAGCAACACCACAGTGAGTCCATATCATGTCAGGCACAGAGGACATCCAACACGACCTAGACGGCTCTTGCTGTCTAGGAACTAATCTTCTATCAGGGGAGGCAAGGAACAACAGTAATCAAATAAAATAACCATTGTGAAGTGGGAAGCAAATCGATGCTTGTCAGCGAGAGTGTGGGCAGAGAAGACCTCGCTGCAGAATTCACCTTTGAAGAAGACCAGAGTGATGGTGTGTCAGGACTCAGCCTTCCTTTGATGGCAAGGAACACAAATCTTAAAAGGCAAGGGCGTGGCTTGATGGTTTTATACTAAGACTAATCCAGTGATAGAGTAGACTTCAGGCATGTCATGATAGAAGGTTCCAGATGGTGTCACGGGGTCCAGTCTCCCCCCATCTTTCAGTTCTTCCTAAGTCTGTGCTGGTTTCTCTTCTGGGCAGACTCTCCTCACTCCATGCCCAGTGGGGCACCAGCAGATCTAGACTCCTTCCATTCCTAGTTGAGGTAAAACAGAAAAGAAGGGCCTTTGAGCTAAGCTCCTGGGGCTCTCTCTCTTGTTGGTCCTCGTGGGCCGCATGCTTAGGTATGAACCAGTTGCAAAGGCTACGGCTGAGCCTTTGCAAGTGACAGCAGTGACAGCAGTCCCAGAGCAGCATACCCAGGCTCTGGGGTCATCGAAGGTGTATAAAGTGTCTGTGCCTGTCCCATCACCTGTGAAGAGGGGATGGAGACACCACCTAGCTCCAGGAGAGCATTCCAGACAGAGGAAGAGCAAAGGCCAGCTTCAGAAGTGGGTGCAGTCCTAGGGGATGGGAACAGGGAGGAAAGTGTGGAAGAGCTGTCCGGAGGCTGGGCCATGCCAAGGTGAGGCTGTATTTGCAGGGTACACGTGGTACCCTGCTTGGAGTCTCTGCTTCCTTGTAGAGACGTCCTCTGACCAGAGCCTGCACAGGGCTCAGAGCCTGCCTTGCTCTGCAGGGTGTATGTGTGTCCACTGCCTGCCTTTAGCCCACTGCTTCGGTCGCCCACTGATGCTCTGCTGATGGATGTGTTCTCTCTCTGGCTTTGTCAGTACCCTTGGTTTGGTTACATCAGACCTGCTGGCCAGGGAGTGATGCTGCTGGTATTTTGGGTGGCTTGTTCTGTTTCTGCTTTGACGCATTTTGTGTTGATTTTATCATTGAACACAGAGAAGGCGATCTTATGTCCCCTATCTTCAGGTTTTCCGTGGTGCCTCTCTCCTGTCCTGATTGTAGTGATCTCTTCAGCCACTCCTGACTTTGCAGGACATGACATTTAAAGTGGGTTATAAAATATGGACAAAATATCACCATAATTTGTGAGAATGTAGTGTTCACATTCCAGCTGTGCCTGTTAAGAGGTCTATGAGAAAATTTACTGTTTAGCTTTTGAAAGCTAGATTCAAGTTAGTGGATTTTCATAGTAGTGATTTTCAAAAATAACCTTTGAAAGGGGTAAATTACCCATATAAAAATAATTCCTTGTTTTTGCTTCCTCAAACTCATGCATAGTTTTGTGTATCTCTGTGTATATTCCAAGCATACAGACATTTACAGCTGGGTGTCTCTTTTTAATCTCTCCAGACACCAAGCACTAAAGTCATTCTTTCTTTTCATAAAAAAATATTCCCCCTTCAGTACAGCGTGAAGTCTACCAGGGAGGCAGCTTGTTTGGGAAACCTACCCGTGCCCTTGGACTTGTTTCCTTTTGCCTTTGAGTTTATTCTGGAAATTGCAACATTTAGCACTTTGCAGTTTAATTTAAAAGGATTACCTATTTTCTTAAATGCTTAAGCAGGGAAGCAAGTTGCAGTTATTGATTTTTCTCTGCATGTATTCTGTGGAAGCTGTATTTGCTCCTTCCCCAGGGAACATACCTCCTGAACTGCATGCTTACTGGTGACAGCTTGGACCTCTGATACATAACCAAAGACCTTGCCTAATATCCTTGCAACTGCTCGGGGAATTTTTATTAAGTAAAAGCATCATTAGAGTAGACAGGATGATAAAGTTTAATGAGCATCTTTTGTGCATGATATTGTTAGTTTTGCTCCACCAGAACCCTCATTTCTCCCGTCCAGTGGGGCAGATAGTAAGTGTGCAATATGTGGGATGTTTCCAAATCTGCCTTATATTTTATATTGTGTTTTTATAGAGCTTGATATCTGCGTTCAGCCAGCCACACATTCCTGTTGGCTATTTATGTAGATGCTGCTTGCACATGTATGTTTGTACTTTCTCTTTACACTGCGTGTTGGGGACAGAGAACAGTGAGGGTTATAATTGAGAAGACTGTGACACCCCTACTGCCACAGTGAATTGCACGGAACCATCTCTCAGAGGTCTGATCTCACCCCACCTCCTCCAAAAAAAAAATCAAAAAAATCATTGCCTTTTGAATTAATGAGACTTCTCATAGGAATAGGATAACTGTTATTTTTTTTTTCTTTAAGACTCAGCAATTTATGTGCTAAGGTTCTGTCACCAGCCCCTCATAGCTGTTAGATAGGATAAATAAAGATATTGCAAATGCTTATTAATAATCTAGGCTTCACACTTTGTCCACAGATTTATTTGTGGAGATTTTAAATTTAGCCTCCCACCGGAAGATTACAGATTAGAAGCAAAATTATTTCTCTCCATTATTTCTGCTAGCCATCTACTTAGATTGGAGAGCTGGTTCTTTTCTTGGTCTGTCTGAGGACTTTCCATGGAAACACCCATAACAGCAGTAGGGAGGCATATGACATGAGCAAATGACTTCAGAACAGCATATTGTACCTCTCATATACCTGGCATTCTGAAATACAATATTTACATCACACACAATGTGTTTCGAACCATGCCTTCGGTACTCAGAACACAAAAGAAGTGAGGCCTGTAGTCCCCACAGTCAAGAAGATGGTAGCTGGGAAATCAGAGAGATGCACAGTAGGACAAGCAAGTCAAGTTTGAACTTTGGAGTCATTGCCTGGGTTTGACCCAGTCCTGAAGTCACAAGGTGTCAGCGTCCTCCTTTGAGGAGGAAGGAGAGTAACAGGACCTCCCTGACTGGGCTGCTGTGATGGTGAGTCACGAGCGTGTGTCAGCCCTGGTGCGAGCGTTGGGTCATTGTCAGTGATTTCTGATGATGTTTTGAAATACTGAGCCCAGAGCAGGAGTCACTTTATGTATCATCAAGAACTGAATGGTGATAAATCCCATCGTACTTCGTGAAGGCAGACTAGAAAAGGGGGATAGAGGAAGTTGTGAAAAGCCTCAAGGCCTCCAAATATGAATGAGGTGTGAATGGTAGTAAAGGACCCCAGCAAGCTTTCCAGACAGTGATGACACAAATCAACCAAAACACAAAACAAAATAAAACCAGAGACCTCAGGGGATGTGGACTAGCAAGAACACTAATCCCAAGCCTCTGATCTAGCACTTCTTTTTTTTTAAAACATCCTAATGAGTCTTTGCCAGTTCTGTTGCTCCTGCACCTACATGGGAGACAGTATGCATATCCCCCCATTTTCCTGTTAAGATAGAGATTCTAGAAAGACATAGAACTTAAGGCTAGTCTGCTAATAGGTGGTGGAACTGACTGGATCTATCTTTCCTGAACTCCTGCTGCCTGCTGCCTGCCTCAAGCCCAGCCAGACATGACTCTTGCCTGATCGTGCACAGGGAGAGTTAAAGGGGCATGGACTATCGTGCCTGGTGACTGGTACCAGGCTGAATACTCAATTCAAGGGGCAGTGGGTACGCATGGATACACCAAGGAGACGTGGTTCTGTCTGCTGCATAGAGGACACTGGAGGAGGCAAGGTACCAGCATCAGGGAGACCAAGAAGGGAACCGTTGTTATCACCCAAGGGCCATGTGACATGAGCCTTTATTAGGATAGAAGAAAAAACGAATAAAGTCAGAAGATGATAGAAATCAGGATCAACTTAAGTACCATAAAGTGGCTAATTAACCCACTGAGTTATGAACCTTTTGAAAAACTGATGAAAGCTACATATTCAGCTTTGCCTAGAGTTTCACACAGGTCCATGGTCCCAGGCTGAGAATTTTCACTGCAGAGGAAATTCTATCAAATTCAACTAATGTGGCAACCAACGAAAGAGGTCTGTTTCAAGGTGGCATCAACATTTGATCTGATCCAAAGGTCTAGAGATGCAGGGGGTCATACCTGTGGATTTGGGGGTTGGAGACTCTCATCTGCTTTGCTGAGTTTGATATCGAGTCTGCAAATGGGCTGAAGAGGATGGTGACTCCAGGGATTGCTGCCTGGAGATAATCACTGGGTTATAAAATGAAATGGTGTTTCTGGGAAGAGGATACAAAGAGATAAAAGCAGAGACATAAGGACTGAAGAGGTCTCCAGAGAGATAATAAGAACCAGGACAGGGCCTTGTAGCCAACACAGGAAATTGTCAAGAAGGAATGGGAATGTCTGGAGGGGTCTTCATCCCTGCAGCGGTAAAGGCATGCAGTGGTCAGCAGGGGACCCTCGGATCCAACTGGAATATCAAAACTCATGCATTTTTCCAAAACTGAAGGAGCCCCTATTAAACAAAACTCGCATGTCAATAATGGAAATTCATGCACATTGTACTGCTTAATAAATATATTTGTTGCAAAACTTCTTGCAATTATCGTGTTCTGAAACTTTTTGCAGAGCAATGTTTGATATCACTAGGCAGTAGCAGTCAGTTGCATGGGACTTAAAGTGGCCAGTCTGCAGGCTGCTCTAATAACACCTCTGAAGTGACCAGGCTCGTGACCCAGGCAGTCCGCAAAATCATTTCCTAATGGTTCACCAGCAGCAATTCTTCAGTTGGTGGCTCTGAACAGGGCCCACTCCCATTTTCGCCCTTGTCCTTTACAGTCAAAAATGGAGAGCCCTTGTGAGCTGAGCTGGGGTGGTTTGCTCATCTCCCCAGCTGAACGCTTCTGCCGGGCATCTCACCTTTGAAATCGTCTCTGGCAACAGAAGCCTGCTCATCAGACTCCTGAGAGTAATGGATCCTTTCCTGTCACTTCAAAGTGCTCCTTGTTAGTTTTTTCCTCTCCCAATCATCTCCCAATTATCCTCTACAAACCTCAGATTTCAGGGCAGAGAAGATTTTGTCCGACTGAACAGAAGGTTCGCTCCACTTTCTGGGTTGATCATGTGCCCACCCATGGCTGCAGCCTCATGGGCGAGCTGGAGCGAGGCTCCCTGTCAACACTCCAGAGCTGACACAGCCGGGTGGCAGTGCCCGCTGGAGCCTTTCCAAGAGGTGACCCACTCCAAAAGCACATGGTCAAATGCAGGTCTCAGGCCACGCTTTGTGGCAATAGCGTGTGTGAAGTGGAAGGAACTATCCAGGTCCCGTGAGTCACAGAACTTCGTAAGGTTAAGGGCAGTAACTGCTTTTCTGGAACATCCATTATTTATGTTAAGCACACATGGACAAGACTGTTTCCATGTCTCGCTTAATCTGTCCCCAAGCTCCCTGAGATAGCTGAGAAATTTCATCTTCATTTTTTAGAGGAGGGTATCAGAAGGTGACATTCCCAAGGCCACATGTCCTTCAAGACCAAGCAGGGTACAAGATAAAGGGATAAGTGTGACGCTGGGACAATTCTCCAGGAATCCCCAGGGCCAGGCATTGTGGACTTGTACTTGGCAAGATAGGTGTCACCTGAGCAGAGCAGACAGGGGACATCCTCTCTGGGACGTGCCAGGGGCTGAGGGGTGGTTAGGGTTTGCTTGGGGACAGAAAAGGCTACATCTGCCAAGGCCCAGTGTGTGTCAGGAGGGGAGGGCATCAGATGGTCAGGAGGACAAAACCCCGTCTGGAAAGTTGTGAGCTGTCTTGATCATGTTTTTAGTGTCTGTATTTTGTGAGGCTTTTACACCCAAGAGAGACCTTCCACTCGGGGCCAGCTAGTTCCTAGAGGAACAGACAGCTTGTCTGTGAGTGCCTTTCATAGGCAGATCCCAGATCCCCAGCCGCCTTCACCCAGCTCCACTCCAGCTCAAATTCCCCCTGCCCTAAATCACTCCAGGGCAGATACTGGATAATAGAAGACCACTCTGATAACCTGCAGTCTACCAAAAGTATTCGAACTCTCTAATCCTAAATTTGTTCAAACTTGCCTTGGACTCTGGGCCTTGCTTTCTCCTTTGCTTCTTCACCTTCTCACCCATACACTGCTTTCCCTTGTGGCTTGTGTGACATAGCAGGTACCCACCTCTCTGGAGCCTTAAGTAATAAAACTGCTTTCAATAGTGCTGACCTCCCTGGGCATGATAGCACACGCCTGTAATCCCTGTGGCTTGGGAGGCTGAGGCAGGAGGATCTCAAGTTCAAAGCCAGCCTCAACAATTTAGCAAGGCCTTAAGCAACTTAGTGAGACCCTGTCTCTAAATAAAATATAAAAAGAGCTGGGGATGTGGCTCAGTGGCTAAGTGCCCCTGGGTTCAATCCCTGGTACCAAAAAGAAAAGAAAGAAAAGAAAAATAGTGCTCACCTCTTCATGTCACTAGTTCACCTCCCTAAATTAAATCCAGGTGCAATCAGAGTGTGGGCCTGCAGTATTACCTTCAGACAGTGGGGGCAGGGACCTTCTTTCTACCTGTAGTAGAGAGAGGACAGTTGGCCTATTTTCACTTCTTTTCATAGGAATGGCACCCACTTTTTCTTCAGGGAATACCTTGCCTTTCCTAAAACTTGGTTTCTTTAATTTTCCCTCCTCAGTGAGCTGCTTTTCTTTTCCTGATGAAATGAAGCAGAATCCTCACAGATCCGCTTCCTGGCAGCGCCACCGAGGTTCATTTACCATGTCAGTTCCCTGTTGCTACTGTAACAAACTACTATGAACTTATGTGCTTACTGGCTGAAAAAAATACATATATATTTCTGGAAAGCAGAAGCCTGGAATCCATGTTGTTATAGCCATACATCCTTCCTGAGACTTGAGAGAAGAGTAAGGGTTCCTTGCCTTTACAGGTCACCTGTGCTTCTTGGCTCATAGCCTATCTTCAGAGCCAGCAGTGTGTCATCTCTAAATCTAACTCTGGCCCTCTCACCTCTTTTCTTTTAAGAATGCTTTTGATGACATTGGGCCCACCACATGATCCAGGACCGTCTTCCCTGCTCACATCCATGTAGAGTAGTAAGACATTCATGAGTGTCAGGGAAGAGGGTGTGGCCATCTCTGGAAGCCATCGATCTGCGTGCCACACCTCACATACCAAACTGCGGACGCGTGGCTAATAACTACCAAGTGGAGGCCTTGTGGCTCATGACTGGTAGAGCCAGAATGGAGCCTCTGGAGCCAGAGGTGCCTGTTGTCACTGCCCTGCGCCAGCCCCATCTCCGTGTGGGAGAGCCGCCTGGGAAAAGGCCGACTCATCTGCCCACACAGCCTGAGGAGTTAACGGCAGCTCCATCCAGCCCCGGGGTGACTCACCGAGGAAGCCGGGTGACGCATTTAACTCGGCCTTAGTTGCTTTATTCAAAGAGGATTAAAACCTTTCTTCCAGAGGTGTTTGGGGGGTTTCATGTTGACAGAAAATACTGTGTTATTTTTCATAGGAAATAGCCCTAAAGAAACGAGGCAGTCATATAATTATCTTTATTTAATCACTCTCCATGTATATAACCAAAAGCATTCACTCGTCACTGCCAGCAGACTCACCACGGTGTCGGGTGATGGAACCACCACAGCTGCCCTCTGAGAAAAATAACAGAGGAGGAAACTGAGGCGTGACGAGGGGGAGGGGACAGGCGCTGGTCCTTTCCTCGGAACCAACAGCTTGTGAGCGTCAAAACTCAGATTTGAACATGTGAGGCTGCGGTCTCCTGCCTGGCCCTTTGTAGTGACTTGCTGGGTAGCCCCAGAAGCCCAGGCACACACAGTGGGGTCTGAACAGAAAAGCCAGGAACTGAAATGTCATCAGAACATGCAGGTTCCCTCCTTAAAAGGAACAGAGCCCTGGTGGGTACCCAGCAGCTTCTGCACTCCTTTCTTTCCTTTCTTTTTTTTTCGGTACTGGACACTCAACCACTGGGCCACATCCCCAGCCCTTTTTTTTTGTATTTTATTAGAGACAGAGTCTCACCGAGTTGCTAAGTGCCTCGCCATTGCTGAGGCTGGCTTTGAACTCACAATCCTCCTGCCTCAACCTCCCAAGTGCTGGGATTACAGGCGTGCGCCACCGCGCCCAGGTTCTGCACTCCTTTCTGAAATGACTTCCTTGGGTCCCTACTCCCAGGGCCAGCTATGCACCCCCTACCCCTGGGAAGCCCTCCTCACCCATGGTGGCTCTTACCTCTTTCAGGGCATGACACAGAGCAGGCCCCTGGTAGATCTCCCTCCCGTGACCTCATATTGCTGTTGATACTACTTTCCTAGCACCCACAAGTGTTTCTGGGTTTCCGCGTGCATGAGCTCTGAACTTATGTGTCTGTAGATTCAGTGAGTAAGAACATGTCTATTTCTTTTTCTTTTGTGGGTTACGGGGTTGGGAAACAGGAAAGAGATATGAGGCTATAAGAAAACTGTGTGAGACCATAGGCGCCTGTGCGAACACTCTGAACAGCTCACACCTTTGCTTTGTCTGGGTGGGAGGACTTCTGAGACCAGAGGCCTCCAGGGGTTGTCAGGATTAAGCTCCAAGCATGAAGTCAGTAGCATCCTAAGAGGAGAAAGACAGGGACTATTCAAAGGAGAAGTATGTTTTAGAGTGTGTCAACTAAGATGGGGTCTATAATGGATGACTCTGCTTGGACTAAGGGTCTCTTCTACCTCTTTGATATACCTGGGAGAGATACTAGGAAGGAGATGCATAGGTTGTGCCTACCCATATGCACTATCTGGAGTGACCTTCCCCTCTCAAGATCCCTAACTTCATTGCACCTGCCGAGTCCCTTTGCCTGTAGGATCACATATTCACAGGTTTCAAAGACTAGGACATAGCACTGGGAGTTAGGGACGGCATCAGAGGTAAAGGTTGAACTTTCTAATAGCTCTTCTTCATCTAAGCCAGAGGTTCTCTACCTGGGGCACAGCCCCCAGGTGTTCATGGCTTGGTGTCCAGGGGATCTGTCACCCTTTATTAAATGTGGTGGAGGCAATAGCTAGATTGTGGAAACAACCCAGATGCCCATCAATAAATGAATGGATAGGGAAACTTTGGTATATACACACAATGGAACACTACTCAGCACTAAAAGAGAATAAAATCATGGCATTTGCAGGTAAATGGATGGAGTTGGAGAAAATAATGCTAAGTGAATTCAGCCAATCCCAGAAAACCAAAGGTCGATTGATTCCTTTGCTATGATGATACTGGATTATAGTGGTAAGGGAGGGGGGATGAGAGGAATGAAGGAATGTTAAATAGGAAAAAGGAGGGAGGGGGGAAGGGGCAAGGGGATAGAAACAATGGCAGAAGGAGTTGGACATCAATATACTAAGTGCATGTATAAAAACTCAAATGGTATGAAAATACTTTGTGTAAAACCCATGACTTGGAAAACTGTGCTCTTTATATGTAATATGAAAGGAATTGTACTCTAAAAGTATGTATAACAAATTAAATTAAATTTAAAAAATTAAAAAACAAACTGCAATAAATAATTTTCCCTATTTCAAAAAAAAAAAAAATGTGGAGGGCCACGTCTGTAAGGATGTGTTTTCCTAGACAGCAGGTTCTCTTGGGAAGAAGTGGCCCCCGTGGCTGCAGAGAGCAGGCACCACCTGGCGGGGCAGGATGGCGATGCTCTTTCCAGAACATTAGCACAAAGCTCTCTAAACTCCCAATTGCTGTGGAGCCTGAAAGCCCATTTGGAGGTGCCTGTGGTACCTTCTTGACGCGCCCCCTGCCGCCAACTACAAACTCTGCACTGTGAGAGCAGAGACCTCTCTACATCACAACTACTGGTGGAACCCACTCATAGTTTTTGTTTGTTTTTGTGGTTCTGGGATCCAACCAGGGCCTCACCCATGGCAGGCAAGTGCTCTGCCCCTGAGCCACATCCCCAGCACTTTTAAGGAGACACACTTGGAAGACTCTGGAGAGGACAGAATCCAGCAGGACTTGCCAACCCTAGTGTCCCACTTTTCCCAATCCACACAATCAGCTGGAAAATTCACGTGTCCATCTCCCGTCACCCTGTCAGCCACAGTGTCAAGGTTGTCAAGAGCACCTGTGTATGCTAATAGTGCTACACTGTGTGGGCAGAAAATACAGCATCAAGAATGGGTGAGAGTCCTTGAGTGGGCACCAGAGCCAGCGAACCAGTGTCACCTGTGCCAGCACTCATCCATAGGTACAAGGCAGCTGCAGTGGCAGCTGGGTCACACCCCCACTCTGGAGGAACTGAGAGGGCTGAGGACCGGGAGGGCTTTCTGGGAGACACAGGGATATCAAGAAGGAGAGCTGAGGTTGAGCTGTATTTATTTTAGGGTGGCTTTTAATTTAGTTTAATCAAAATTACTCATAAATTATGGATTAATTACTATCTGCTGCTCAGTGAAATCCTCTCAGCCACAGAGCCTGCGCCGCTCCACTGTCATCGTAGGGCACTTTGTCAACATTTAATCAGCAGTACTTACTAATGTGGCATTGATGTGTGGTAGCCGTCCCCTCACTATCAATCACGCTTGAGCAGCCAGAGAAGACACGGACACCATTGCTCTTAGTCACATTAGCCAGCCCCTGGGCTTTTAGGCCAAGCATGATGCTCACTTTTCATGAAATGAACACTCTGTCTCTTCAGTTCTACCCGACTTTTGTCATTGTCGACTTAAGCACTTGCCGCCTTTGGAACCGGCTGGGCATCACCTGCTCTCACAGTCCAGGGGACCTGACCTGCCATTTCTACACCCTGCCCAGCCAGTGCGGAATTCCAGGAGGCTGGCCTATGGTTGAACGTCACGGGCTGCATGGGCTCGTGCACAAGTGTGTCCGGCAGTGGTAAATCCTTCCATATCATGGACGGCCCAGAAAAAGCCGGTGATCTTTTGGTTTCCTTTGGCTTCCTGAATGTTTCTAGAGATTAGTCTATTACTGAAAGCTCGACCAATAGAAATCGACATTGGTGATCTACGTCTCATGGTTTCCTCTCTTTCTCTTTTCAGCCTCTACGGCAGACACATGCAGGCAAACCCAGAACCCCCGAAGAAGAATAATGACAAATCAAAAAAGATCAGCCGGAAACCCCTAGCAGCAAAGAACAAATGAGGAGTTGGCATAAGCTGGGCTTCTGACTTCTTCTCTAACCCTTTTGTCTCTCTTGCTCTGTCTCACAAATAACTATAATATGTGTGTGGCTTTTTTTTAAAAAAAAAAAAAAAAAACTTTTCACTCTCTGTTTCTAGGGCTTACCACCTTACCTTTTACGTTCTTTTGGTAGGTGGTAGATTTTTATAAGGTCTTAAACCAATTTCCATTTGTTTCTTTAGAATCACCAAAGGCAGGAAGCAAAGCTTTAATTCAACTGCAAATTCCATAGTAGGCACAGACTTAAAGTCCTTGAATAGACATCTTGAGGTGGCTTATTATTAAAAGAATAATTAAAATCATGTAACCATTTAAATGTCACAGTTAACACTTTTCATTCTTTCCCTTTATTCACATAACTCATTATTTTGTCTTATTCAAAGTCTTCCTTCACCACCAAGCTATTACATTCATTTAACTTACAAATGATTTTCATAAAATCTTGAATTTGTATCACATGTTGTTTCTGGAATAAAGAACAATTTGATCTTGGGGTATACACATTTTTGTTGACCTTTTCTCCCCCCAAAATTATCTTATTCCAATTTGATTGGTTGTAGGTGATCGACTCTGAACTTTCCATGAAAGAAATGCAAAAAAATTAAATCAGAGTTCCTTCTTCTATCAGTTTGTCAGTTTTTTTCTTTTTTTCTTTGAAGACTGTTGCTAAATTAGGCAGGAGCAGAAAAACAAATCTCTAGGAGACTCTGCCAAAGGATTTTGGAAAGCAGCATTCCTTCAGTGCAGAGATGGTGACTGGTAGACAAGAGCTGTGAAACGGAGAGAGGAGAAAACTCAAGTATGTTTTTCATGGCTGCAGAAAATCTGCTCATATCAAAGCATTCTTTTTAGAGACTCTGATGCCAAAGAAGCTGTATAAATGTGCACAATCCACACCACACCCAGTGTGGAAACTGGAGTGGCAGAGTCACTAAACAACCAATTGTTCAACATCTGTCATAGGCAGGCTTTCCTTCTTTTCCACGGTATGTAGTAGGTATAGAAATGAAAATCAATCCAAGCAGAAGTCTTATGCTTTCCAGAGGACCACCAACACCCACATGCCTGTCCACAGTAGGTGGCTAATGAATTGTGGGAGAAGGACCTATCCCTCTCAACTACTCATCTCCTTTCAGTTTCCCAGTTGAATTCCCAGGAGCAAGACCACTAGGACTTGTAAAAAGCCAGAATCAAAGCAAAACAAAAAGTCCTAAATTTCTCTGGACAGGCACTCAATGGACTTTGCAATTCAGCTCTTACTTCTGGATAACTTCCTAATAGAACTTTTGCTGTGGGAAAGGAAATCCACAGGTGCCATCACCTGTCTGGGAGTAGAGTTGATGCCAATTTTATAGGTGCCATGTTTGCTCAGCCAAAATATTTTAAACTGATTTTTATAGTTTATGAAATGGCAGAAGGAAGAACAATGTCTGTGCTGTTGTTGGTTGAAACAACCTGATGGAAAATTGAATTAGCAACAAAGTATTAGTAAAAATGTAATATTCAAGGCTTGGAGGTAATTTTATTTTTTCAAAAGATGAATGCTCTAGATAGAAATATGGGCAATATGTATAAGTTCACAGAGAAGAAATACTGCCAAGAAATATAAAGGGGAAAAAAAAAAACAGAGCCTCACTAGTAATCAAAAAATACAAATCAAAGAAAAATAAGCAATGTGCTACAATAAGAAATGCGCAAATATTCTTTAAGTCAGTATTAAGTATTAGAGGAGTGATGCGATAAATGTTCTTATACACAGCTATGGAGAGTATAGATTTATCTCCAGCACAGTGGTAGCAGCTTGACAACAAGTAGCAAAACCTTAAAATTGTGTACTTGGACTCAGAATTCTTATTTCTAAGAATTTATCCTGAGGAGACTGTCAGATGCACTTTAGATAGTGTATTGCCCATATTTCTATCTAGAGCTGTGTTTGAGAATTGTCCTTATAGCATTGTAGGTACAGTGAAATTGTGGGGGAGAGACAGATATCTACCCACCAATTTAAGAATGGTTTCATTAATGATAGCAGACAGAAAAATTGTTGAACAATATCTAGGGGCAAAGGGAGATAATTATGTCCTCTGGTTAAGTAGAAAAAAAGATTTTAAAAACTACGTAAGGATAGCCGCAGCTATGTAAAAAGAAAATTGTGTTTTAAATATGTACACATAAAAATATTAAATGGAAACAGAACACAGTTTTAAGGCTGACCAATTATCTCTACATGGTGGACTAAGACTTTCTTTCTTTTCTATGCATATCCTGTGCTTTAAATTTTCTGTAATGAGCATGTACACTTTTGTAATCCAAAACATTAAATACATATTTTTTCAAAATGAAATTGGTGTATTATGGTATATTATGTAATTCAGAAAATAAGACTATATATTTGAATTCAAAGCGTAATATAAAATGTCAGGTTGGCTTTTTTCTTTTGTTACTGAAATGTGTTCCTACATTTTTTATGCTCTTTTTTTTTTTTTTTTTTTTTTTTTGGTTACTTGATATCTGGATTAACAATAAATGCACAGTTCAAAAAGTGGTCTTTTAACAAAGATAATCTGCCCTTCTGAGTGTAAGAGTGATATCAGATGAGTGGCTGTGAGGGTCATATAATCATTAAAGTTACCTGTGTTAGCTATCCATCACTCTGGCAAAAGACCTGAGATAATCAACTTAAAAGGAGGAAAGTTTTAGTTTGGCTCAGAGTTTTAGGTATTTCGGTCTATCTGTTGCTTTGGGGCCTGTGGTAGCTCCATACATTGTGGTAAGACCATGTATCAGAGGACAGCTGTTCACCCCAAGGTAGCCAGGAAGCAGATGGCAGGGGGCCAGGGCCCCCATATCCCCCTTCAAGGACATGCCCTCAATGACCTAAGTTTTTCCCACTATGCCCCACCTCCTGAAGGTTCTAACAACTCCCAAAAGCACCACAGTCGAGTAACCATGCCTTTAACCCCATGGGCCTTTGGGGGACATTGTAGGTCTAAAGTATAGCAGTACCCTCTACTCCAGTGCTCAGAGTCTGTGTGGAACCCGGGGATATGTTTTATCCCATGACTGAAGCATCTTTCTCAGAGGTTCTTTTTATGTGAAGCACTGGTCTTGCCCATGTGGCTGGATATCTAAGTAAAGATGGTGTGCAAAATACTTTTGTGCACATAATCACGTTGGGTTTTTGCAAGAACCCGTGAGATAGATAGGGCAGGCTATTTGACAATAAATTTTATAATGCTTCTTAGATCTAAGAGATAGGTGTTTATTTTCTAGAAGTTATGTGTTCTGTTTATCATGAGTCTATTGATTTTTTTTTTTTTTTTCATTTTCAGCTAAGAGGAACAAGTAGAAAAAGTGGAAGGTTGGGGTTGAAGAAAGATGTTCATAGTTGGAAATTTTTCTATTGTTTATTTTCTGCAACATTGCTCAGAGATTCACCATCTTAATGTGTATTTTGAATCTGAAAAGAAGCTATGGCATACAGGGCTGCTGGACCACAGTCATTTGCTCACCAAATATTACACTGCCCAATAACTTGGCCTAACCACCATTGTGAAATACTCTGCCTAGCAAGAATCCCACCAGATTCACTCTTTGGAATAGACATTACTTGGATACCACTTTGCATAGGTGAATCTGCATCTTAATAAATTGGAATAGATACAGATAAAGATTATATGAATCTAGAGAGAACTGGGTTGTCTTAATCTTTGTGTCAATATTAATTGCTAAAACTGTGAAAACTCTTTGTGCTTAATACTTCCTTCCAAAGACCACGTACTTAATGATTTTTTTCTTGTATTGCATTGTGAAGCTAAATTTCTAACAGTTTCATAATCATAAATGTGCCGCATGTACCCTGTAAAAACTCCCCTAGGCTTTACTTTCATGATAGGAGCATAACTGAAATACTCTCACAATCTTACTCAGCCTTGGTCCAGGTCACCCTCACCTCTCGCCTGGATTATTGCAGTGTCCTTCAATGGGGCACCTACTTTCATACTTTCCCTTTTAGACCCTGTTCAGGGTAGTGATCCTATAAATGCTCACATCAGATCAGGACACCTGCTCAGAATCTTCCAGGGGCATCTTCTTATTTCCTTTGGCTCAGAGTAAAAGCCCAGATCACCATGGCCTAGAGTCCTACAGGCCATGCTTCTCTTCCTTCACCTCCTACTACTTTTCCACTCATTCTGTGCCAGCCACTCTGGCCTCCAGCTCTTCCCCATTCAGGCATTTCTCTATTGGCTAACAGGTGTATTGACCATTTAGTTCTATAATATTCTCCCAAATATAACTCCCTCATCAACTTCAAATCTTTGTTAAAAAGTCACCTTAGTACCCTGATTAACCTGCTATAAATGGCAAGGCAGGTACCCTTATTCCCTAGATTGTAGGTTTCCTAAGAAAAAGAATCAGCAACCTTGAACCCCAGGCCACATTCAGCCTGTGCCTGTTCTTCTAAATAAAGTTTTATTGGTAAACAGCCACTTCCATGTACATATTGTCTGTGGCTGCTTTTGTGCCCTTACAGCACAGCTGACTGGTTGTCACAGCAACTGTATGACCCATAAAACCAAAAATAAAAATAAAAAAAATTGACCATCTGGAGCTTCATAGTAAAACTGCTGATTATTTTATTAGCTATTAAACCCCATCACCAGAATGGTGCCTGGTCTACAGTAAGGACTTCATAAATGTGTGTCTAATTGAATTAAGAACCATTGCTCATTGAATAATGTAAAGTTGACCTTAAGGAAGAGAGAAGGGGAATATTATTAGATATCCTTCTAGGGCTTTCTATTTTGTGACTGGGTCCACTTTACCAAAACCAAAATTTCCTAAAGGAAAAAATATGATCCTGAATATTATTATAGGTGAAAGTTTATTCAACCAGTAAAGTTCAAACCAACTTTTACCTAATTTTTGTTTTCTCATGCAGTGATCCAATCATCATACGCTTGATTAAACAACCAACAATGACTTTGGTAAGGCTAGAACCCGAAGGGCCCTGCCCCCCACTCACTGGCTGTGAATCTAGAAGAAGCATCTGTGTCCACATGAATTAGATTTAAAAAAAAAAAAATCCTATGAATCCTTCACCAAAATCACTTCTGCAGAGTGATGTTCAAAGGCAACAGAACTGGAAGTTTAAAAGTCTCTGTTCTACCCTGAATATTCTGTGACCCCTAACTAGGCATTAATCATTCATATGTAAATCTCTCCATCTATAATATAAAATCATACTATATATACTATGTTATATACTATGTTATGTAGTATGTGCATCCCTATGTTTTATACACACACATGTATATACATATGATTGATCTTTCTTCCCATCAATAACATTGTTAGGAGACTCTTGTGAATTCTTTAGAAAGACCATGTTTTAATAATACTGCATATAAATATGTTGTAATATTACCACCTACATCATGCTGATTTGTGCATAATAGAATTTGGTAATTTCCTTTTTGTAATACTTATTTCTTAGTTGTAGTTGGACACAATACCTTTATTTTGTTTATTTATTTTTATGTGGTGCTGAGGATCGAACCCAGGGCCTCGCACATGCTAGGCAAGCATTCTACCATTGAGCCACAACCCCAGCCCTAGAATTTGGTTATTTTCTATTGCTAAAATTTCCCCTTAATCTCTTCTCTATTACTAATAACACTTATTTATTGAGGGCCTTTTTTATAACAGGCCCTTTATGTTTTCTTTCATCTTATTCTCACTTAATGATCATTCTCATTTGGTAGGAAATTTGACCTCTGAGAAATTAAGGAACTTCCCCAAAGTGCACAGCTATCAAATAGCAGAACAAGGATAGAAAACAAGTTTCCTTCGACTCTCAAGCAAAGGATACCAGTTCCCCTCCCATCATCACTTACATTGGAGTTTCTTCTTTTGTTTCTTTTACTAACACATTTAAGTCAGTGCATGCTAAAACCCAGGTTCATGAATGAAGCATTGTCCCATCACTAGAGTGCTGGACTTTTGATTTCTAGTGTTCCCCATGCTGGGTCAGGTGACAGCCTCTCTCTATTGGCTAAGAGGTGACCAAAGCAGACAAACCTCACTCCTGAGAACACCTTGCTGATTTCCAATCTCATCCCCAAATGCAGCACTTCCACGATATCCCATCAAGGGAATATTTTGTTCTAAAAGGAATTTCCTTGCACACCCAAAGAACAGTGCCTCCTGAAACAGGTGGAAAGTGGCTTTGGGGGCTGGGGATATAGCTCAGTTGGTAGAATGTTTGCCTTGCATGCACAAGGCCCTGGGTTCAATCCCCAGCACCAAAAAAAGAAAGTGGCTTTAGGTTCCTTTTTGCAGCAATTTACACCTGACATGATCAGAACACCTGGGACTTTGATTTTAGTGGCTCAGAGTTGGAGGAGACACCCCATCTTATCCATCCTGGCATACTGATAACAAGCATAGTGTGTAAAGCATAACAGATAGCCAAATAATACTGCATGAGCAAATACTCTTTCCATGAGATATTTCTAATGTCTTATTCCCATTTACCCTAAGCATTTATACCCATCTCATAAACGTAGAGGCTACATCTTACAAGGGGATATTTATAAAGAATTTCCAAAGAGCCAGGAAATATATCTAATAGGTTTGCAGACACAGGAATTGAGAGTGAATTAAGAAACCAAGGTCAGATAAGAATGAAGTGTTATCAGAAAAGACTTTGAATTAGAGTTGTTCATCATTCATCGCCAGCCAAGCAAGCCATCAGGTAGCTGGCTGAGAACACTGCTCCCTGAGCCTGAGAATTGTGCCCACCCACACCCGCCCAGGAGGGCATCTGACTTTTCCAAAATCCCAAGACCAGCTTTGTCTTTCTTGAGGCAGCTCCTGCTCAGCACACTCTAAAGTGGTTGTTTCTGTGTACAGGTGTCGTCAGCAAAACCAACTTGCTCCTGCCCCAGGGGGAAGCCGTACCAGTCACTAGCAGCTGAAAGTAGGGAAGAAGCACAATCCATTCATAATTTCTCCAGAGTACCACCCAAAATATGTCTGCCACACCAGGCGACAGTCCCGCTGCTTGTGTGGGCTGCTTGCTATATTTTGATTTTAACAAAGAGCCACTTTAATTATCATGCACAACGCAGCAGCGAGACCAAGGTTTTCCTTAAGGAAGGCTCTGCCTGGAGACTAGGCCTGAGATTCAAGATTGTCTAACCACTCAGCAGCTCCAGAGTGGTGTGGTTTTATTGGCAGTGTCGGTTAGGATCAGTAATGGAAGGGATGGCGGTGGAAGGCATTGAAGATGACACTCAGTCTGCGAGTTCGTTGT
This sequence comes from Tamias sibiricus, assembly GCA_025594165.1. Classification (NCBI taxonomy): domain Eukaryota; kingdom Metazoa; phylum Chordata; class Mammalia; order Rodentia; family Sciuridae; genus Tamias; species Tamias sibiricus. The sequence goes on along the minus strand of CM046669.1, from coordinate 76,357,545 downwards.
TGAAATGGCAGGTGTGTGAAGGACGCACAGATGAAGAGGCTGGGGTCTGCTGACTGGAAGAAGCTGCCCAGGGAGCCATCCTTTGTTCAAACCAGGTACCAGCTTTGGCTCTCCTTTGGCTTTCCTTGGGCACTGTTCTGGATTGAATAGTGCCCCCCAAAGTTTCAAGTTCATCTGTAACTTCTGAATTTGACCTTATTTTTAAACAGAGTCTTTGCTGATGTACTGGTTAAGTTAAAATGAGTTCATACTGGGTGAACCCTAAATACGATGACTTATGTCCTTATAAGAAGGCTGTGTAACAGAAGAGAGAGGCAGCCCAGTGGGGGGTGATGAGACTAGACTCATGCAGCTGCAAGCCCAGGGATTATAAGGATTGCCGGCGACATCAGAAGCTGGGAAAGGCCAGCTAAGCTCTTTCCACAGAGTCTTGGGAGGGAACAGGGTCTTGCTGAAGCCTAGATCATGTATTTCTCACCTCCAAAGCTGCCAGAGAATAAGATTCTGCTGATTTAAGCCACCACATTGAAGGTGCCTTGTCACAGTGCCCCTAGGAAACCCATACAGCACCTAGAATCAGCCCCAAGCAGACCACATAGCATAACGCGTGGCCACCAGCAGCCATCTATCCTGTGATAAGAACCCAGGGGCCAGAGCAAACCAGAGGTGTCTGCAGCTTCCATTCCATTGTTGGCGTGCCCGGAGCTGTGTGTGACCAGCTCCCTCAGATCCAGCCTGTGAGCCAGGAGGGCCTTAGAGAGACGCCCTATCCCATTCCTAGTGTGGACACAGCTCCCCAATTAATAGGGACCAAATGATTCCTCAATAGGAATCAGGCATTGCTATTGTTACAGCAAAGTCTAAGAATGGAATTGCATCTTATGAGGAAAGACAGACTTTTGGGTTATGTCATTAAAGAATTTTCATTTTTTATAGGTCTAGGGTGACCCTCGGCATTTATGTTTATTTTCTGATCCGGAGCTACAAAGACAATATTAATCAATTTGAGAAGTTGTATTTTTTTCCCTGAGCAGGCTAAATTATATAGTTAAAAATTATTTTTATTGGTGTATTATAGTTATACTTAGTGGTGGAACTTGTTATCATATATTTGTTCATGCACACAATATAATAATAAATAGGCCAATTATATTATTTTTGTTGCCTAGGAAAGATTTAATTTATACAGCTTTATGAATAGAATGGAAAGCTCCCATCTAGTTGCCCCCTAAAAAACTTTTATGACAGATTTATAATAATAGGTTTGACTTATTAATTCATTCATCAAAAGGATATTTGTTAAATATGTGTTAAATGTGCTTATATGTTCACAGATTATCTCAAGTAAATGATATAGCAGGGGTCACCCCAAGGGATTGAAAGTGGGACTTACTATTCACTGTGTACCCTTTTTATAGAATCACCTACATGTATGAAATGTTTAGAATAAATAACTAAATACAACTTTAATTTTTAAAACACTAATGATTTCTCTAAAACAATTTTTTAAAATAGATGTTTATTGAGCACTTATTACAAGACACTATCCTAACCATGGAGCGGACTGTTTTAAATGAAGCAGGGACCATCACGGCCCTCGTAGAATGGAAAGCCTAGTCTAATGGAGGAAACCACCCATAAACTAATATTCACACAAATAATCATGTAGCTACACTTTTGGTAATCCTTTGAAAGGGAAGGAGTTGGTGCTGTAAGAAAGAATAACAAGAGGGACCAAATGAGACTGGAACATCACTGAAAATCTCTGAGGTAATAATGTTTCATCTGAAGGAAGGTGGAAGTTACCAGACAGGAAGAAAAGGAAGGTCAACCTGAAGCCCTTGAACCAAATAAGGGCTTGGTACTTCCTCCAGCCAGGAAGAGGTCAGTAGTGCTGACCTTTCAGTCAACAATCATTCACCCAGGGCCTGCTGCTCCATGCCTAACGTGAGGGGTACAGTCATGAACAAACACAGGCTTTCTTAACCACATTATGGAGTTCAAATTTTATTACCAAACCAGAGAGAATCCATTGAAGGATTAAAGCACAGGATGCTTTAATGATTTTAGATATTTAAAGGGCCACTTTGGAGAGATGAAACAGAGATGTGTCAGGTGGCCTTGCAAAGGAGCGCCAGGATGGTGAGCTTTCTCAGGCCACGCGGCTGGGTGCCTACCAAGGCCCGCCATTCCAATGCTTATTTAACCACCTGAGGAGGCAACAGGGCAGCCATCTTGTTCCACAGTGTGGTGGGTTCTCACTGAAGAAGTCTACAACTAATAACTGGGAAGGCGTCACTTAATCTTAGTTTTGACACTAATTTAAAATAAATAAATTTGCTCTGAGTTTCACCAAGAAGAACAATTGGCACAAGTTATGTTCACCATTGCATCAACATATAGCAAACTGTTACAAAATCAGGGCTATCCAACGTTACCAACACAAGACACCAAATCGTCACACTGACTCAGTTAATGACATTTCTGTTACAATTTTTATTGTGCCACTCTCCTCTTCAAGGACACCCACCCAGCCCTTCCAGTGGCTCATCGATTTATTTTCCTTATGATATCTGACTAGAAGAGAACAGAGACCACCAACATTATAAAGGAGAAATCATATGTATGCAATTATAAAAGAGTTCTTACCACATTTACATTTTCACATTTTCCCAAGAAATGCTTCCTTGCATATAGTTAGCAACTTATGCCGTTATATATGGAGACGAGTAGATAGATATGTTTCCTCCTCAGCCGATTGAGTTTAATCAAACCTTTGGGAAATAAAAATGCTTTCTTCATCATGTCCACATTCACTTTTCTCTTAAACAACCATCATAACATGAAAGACAGATGTCAGAGAACCTTGAAGGATCCACTCAGCAAATGAGTGACAAGATGGAGACAAGACTCTGGACATCCAGGCACAAGTCATGGATCATTTAAATAAAATACCAAGCACACCAACAAGATGCGTGCTAATGTGGTCCATGCTTGGAACTTCATAGTCACCAGGATACATGCCTCTTGGGCTCCTTACTGAAAAAGTGGGGAAATAGCATCTGCATCTTTTTTCTATTTTATGAGGAGTTCAGTGATTTAGGAGATCTGGAGGAATGATTAGAATTTCCAAAGCTAAGTGTCATTGGCTCAAGAACGTGGTATAATGCTTACTTTGTCATTGTGCAAAACTCTCATCCCCACCATTAGGCCTGGTGGAAACCCCCTGGGTTGAAACCAAATTGGATGGAATCCTGCGTACTTGGAAGGAATGTGCTGTGATAAGATCATTAGATGGGACAGGCATACAACCTAAAAAGCAGAATCGATTCCCTTCATTAGTTTTTTGAGAAAAACAGAGTAAGAGCTCATCCAAAGATGAGCATTGTTTTGCTCAAAAAATCTTGAGAAAGATCAAGTAAAATCGAGGTCCAGGGAATGGAAGTGATCATTTTCTACACTTTTTTTTTTTTTTTTTTTTGGTACCAGGGATTGAACCCAGGGGTTCCTAACCACTGAGCCACATCCCCAGCCCCCTTTTTAATGTTTTACTTAGAGACAGAGTCTTGCTAAGTTGCTTAGGGCCTCAATAAGTTCCTGAGGCTGGCTTTGAACTCTTGATCCTCCTGCCTCAGCCTCCAGAGCCACTGGGATTATGGGCATGCGCCACCACATCCAGCGAGTTTTCGACATCTTTTAAGGACTGAAGCCGAGAACTACAATTGACTTAAAAATCCATCTGGACCAACTCAACAGAGATAACCACCAGCTGGGACCGACTGTGCATTTGAGACCAGATCTCCCTCCCAAACTGACAAAGAGGCAGAAGAAAAGGGAGGGAGCTGTCTCTCCTTTTACCTGGTCTCTAAAATGTGCCTGGCTACTTTGCACGTCATTTCCCCAAATTTCAATGACCCAGCACAGTTTAGCCCTGCTAAGCTGTAGGCTGACATAGCTCCGTTTACTGCTGCTTTTTGTTCTCCCAGGATGGGCTGAACATTAACCTTAGCTGCGAGGTCCAGAGGCACCTTGTCCCTCTGCCTCTCGGCTGTCTCTTCCAGCCCTCAGCAACTCCAATCTTCAAGCCCAAAGCAGTGATCCCTAAGCAAGGAGGAGCTTGAATACAGGAAACATAAGGATTGCCCAGAAGGATGTTCCAGGAAAGGCCTTGCTTCGTGGACCTCAAAAACCTAGAATTACTAGAACAAGGGAAAAAGCAAGGTCAGTAGAGAGCCTCATGAAGAATCTGCATATGGTAATCAGGTTATGCCTTTATGACCTGTGACTACCTCATTAACAACTGGAACAGTGGGATTCCCATTTCCCTTCAGTGTTATTTGAACTAATAGTTAATAAGACTTAAAGTTTCCTTCACACCTCTGCTTCCGGCATGCAAATTAGATTAATGTCACTTTGGATTCCAGCCATATCAACTGAAATCCTCCTCTGAAGGGACGCACAGCGCTTTACAAGGACAATGTCCACCCTCCTCCTTCCAGAAATGTATGGCAAAACAGTGGACTGCCACCCTGTTTGCAACAGAAAAGTTTAAAATGGTGGAAGTTTCTAGAACGATGTTGTCTACCATAATTCGATGCTGAGATCTGTGTGTGGTGCAACTAGTTGTTAAGCGCCAGTAGAGGCTCTGGCTAAATTCCATTACTTAAAAAGGCGCCCAGGGAGTGCACTCTGAAACCTGCAGAGTGACAAAAGGGTTCAAAAGGGTTCGGCACCGGAGGGAGGGGTTCACATTTCCGAAGAGTCTGTTATAGATGAGAATCTATTGCTGTGTTTCAAAGGCTGTGTGTCTTGAAACATTTTAATGTCCTCCCTCGGTTGGAATCATCTGTGTCCAAAATAACAAATGGTCCCGTATTTTTTCCCCTCTGAACCTCAGGACACTAGACTTTTTGAAGTTGATGGAAATTGGTGTGGAAATCCTGAGGGAGGTCCAGGGAAGAATAAAATCAGCCATTGAAAGCCGCCAGCAACCCCGGGACCCCCTCGCAATTGCTATTTCCATGTCACAGAGGTTTTTTTTTTTTTTTTTTTTTTTTTTTTTTTTTTTTCATTTTGAAGCATTCTGAGATATTTTCATGGTGTTGTGGCTAACCATTTTTAGTCAGTTAAAAAAATGCCTTTATCACCTCCCACCAGGAAACTCATGGAACACACTGTCGGAGATGCTGAAACTTTTTTTTTTTTCATTTTTCTCCTTAAAAAAATATTAATGGTAAGCATTGAAAAAGAAAGTACAAGCATTTAATTTGGTTTTCAGACAGCTTAGTTTGAAATTAAGAATTGTACACCTAACCATGAATAAAGCATCTGTAAGTGATCACAATGAACAAACCTGATCATTTTTTATTAAAAGGCAGGCGGGTGCCAAGTTCTCTCTCCCACTGAGTGGGCCCAGAGAAAGTGCCATTGTGCATGGGTGCAAAAGGTTCTGGGTGACAAAATTAAAAAGGGTAAATGAGGAGCTGAGGCCAGACAGCTTCTCAGCTTGGAGAAAGGAAGAAGCCTGCGATCCTACTGGTGAGCAGGAGGGACGCACCCCATTTTGTCCCCTCTCAGCTCCCATCTCGTTCCAGAAATGAAATTCAGGACTTTCTTCCCTTGAAGCCAAAGACAGAATGCATGTGGCCCTAGGTAAGAGGGACAGGTCATTCAGATGGTCTTGGTGATTCCCTGAAGCAGCTGAGAGTCCTCATTCAACTTTGAACAGCTTACACAACCCTCCTGTGTCCAGGGGAATCTGGGAGCTGGTAAAAGATTTTTTTTTTTTTTCTCTGTGCACTGCATAAACCATGGCCCACTTCCAGACAGTCTCTGAGAGAAGGAAAGGATAGTGACAATATAAGAACACACTCACAATCTCCTCCTGGTCACTGGTATTCTCCCCTATGGTGGGAAGAAATGCAAATGAACACAAATAATTTTTTTTTCTTTTTCTTTTTCTTAAAAAGAGCAGAGAAATAAATGAAATGAAAGAGAAAAAAATAAGGAAAACAAAACCAGAGGAAGACAACATAATTCTTTTTAGAAATAACTCAGGATATGCAAAGTTCCAACAATAGCTTTCACCTCTGTGTATATCATAAATCTACACATAGACTAAGAGAAAAGGAATTTGCTATCTAGAGGTGTGTGTGTGTGTACCTAGTACACTGAACACTTGGCCAATTTTCTATCCCTATAAAGTTTCTTTTCAAAGCTTAAAAATGAAGATGACTGACCAGTGGTGACTAGTGGGAAGGACTGAACTGATACGTTAAAGTCCTAACCATGCCCCACAAATTCATGTGTTGACAACCTAACCACCAGCACCTCACCATGTGACATTATTTGGAAATGGGGTCACTGCAAATGAGATCATACTGGAATAGAGTGAAACCCAGTCCAAAATGCACAAGAAAGGAAGATGAGCTAAAGAGACACATGGGGCAGATGGCCATCTATAAGCCAAAGAGAGAGGTTGGAACAGACCCTTTATCCACCGACCACAGAAGGAACCACCCCTGCCATCTTATTTATGTCTTACTTCTTTTAATCTTTACAGTTGCAATCTTTAGTTGTGATGTGATGTGATGGTGGGAGCTGTGGCAGCCACCAATCTCCACGAGTGGGGACAAGACTGAAGACTGAAGTCAACCTCCTGAGCTATCAGGGTTGAAAGAAAAAATTGGGGTCCCTCATGATGAAACTGTGCCACTTAATTAACCAACTCTAGAAGCCTCTATCTTGAGACCTCTTTAACAACATGAGATAATATCTCTCAGTAAGTCATATCTTATTGCAATTTTTGTTACTTTCAGTTCAGAACATACTAACTGACCCTTTACCCCCACCCCTACAACCTCCCCCTCTCTCTCTCTCTCTCTCTTTTTTTTTTTTTTTTTAACCAGCTTCCTCAGAAGGTAAGAGTCATGTGCTTTCATTTGCACATTTGTAGATCCAACCACAGGGACCAACATATGGAGGTAAAATTCAGTCAGTATTTGTTGAATAAGCAAATAGGTGAATTTCTCCTCAAACAGATTATCAGTGGCATTTAACAGATGGAGAGATGAAAAACATGAATTGGACTTGTTTGTTGGAGATCACGCAGTGATTCAGGGGTGTGAAGGGGCCTCAGACTACCTCGTTGTCATACTGCACCGCCTTCCGGACCATGTTGTATAATTCAGGAATTCTCTCCATGATATTCTCTCCCTTATCTTCTATCCTCATTCTTCTCCCCAGTACTTTCAACCTGTGTGTGATGTGTATGTGTGTATTCATGCACTTGGTGGAGTTATTTACTCTGCCTGTAAATACTGGCCCTATTTGTATGAGGAAGAGTCTCGAAGCCAGGACCACATCTGAGCTGGTACCCTGTGCGGTGCCTGATAGAGCCCGAGTTTAATTTGGCAATAAATAAATCCCTCTGCATGATGATGATATCTGAAAATATAAAATTAACTCCACAGCAAAATAATCTTCTCAGGAATATCCTACAGCCTCTTTAGAAGGGGAAACTAATAGGATTGCAAGCATTTCCAACCCTGTGATCTGAACCACAATTTTTAAGTTTGTGAGTTCAAGTCCTTTGTCCTTGATTCAAGTTTGGCTGTGAAGAAGAGATTCTCAGTCATCCACAAAGTTAGTCTCACTGTTTAGAGGTCATGTTTACCTATCTGGGACTGGCCAATGGGGAATGATTACCTTAAAACTCTGGTCTTTATTTCCAGTTGCACTGGGGGTCATTTCTATGGCAATGTCTCAAATTCAACACATTTATGAAAAAACTCATGATCACCTGTGAACAAAAATCAGCTCAGACTTTCCCAATCTTGTCAACTTTGTTCCCACCTGTGAGGTCACCAAGGATCAAAACCTTTATTATTGCCGGGCGCGGTGGCGCACGCCTGTAATCCCAGCACTTTGGGAGGCTGAGGCAGGAGGATCGCGAGTTCAAAGCCAGCCTCAGCAATGGCGAGGCACTTAGCAACTCAGTGAGACCCTGTCTCTAAATAAAATACAAAAAAGGGCTGGGGATGTGACCCAGTGGTCGAGTGCCCCTGAGTTCAATCTCCGGTACCACAAAAAAAAAAAAAAAAAACTTTATTATTGACCCACGGTTCATATATAGTGGTGTTTTAGTCAGCTTTTTCGCTGCTGTGACTAAAGGACCTGGCCAGTGCAATTACAGAGGAGGAAGAGTTTATTTAAGGGTTCACAGTTTCAGAGGTCTCAATCCATAGAAGGCGGGCTCCAGGGCTGGGGATATAGCTCATTGGTAGAGTGCTTGCCTCGCATGCACAAGGCCCTGGGTTCAATCCCCAATACCACCAAAAAAAGGGCTGGGGATGTGACCCAGTGGTCGAGTGCCCCTGAGTTCAATCCCCGGTACCACAAAAAAAAAAAAAAAAAAAAAAAAAAAAAAATATATATATATATATATATATATATATATGTATATATATAAAATCAAAAAGGTGGGTTCCATTCATCAGGGCTCGAGGTGGGGCTGAACATCATGGCGGGAGAGTGTGGCAGAGGGAAGCAGCTCACAAGGTGATCAAGAAGCAGAGAGAGATTCCTGCTCCAGATACAAAATATACACTCCATAGCCACGCCCCCAATGAACCACTTCCTCCAGCCACACCCACCTGCCTCCAGTTACCACTCAGTTAATCCTGTCAGGGATTAATTCACTGATTAGGTTTAGGCTATCACCCAATCATTTCTTCTCCAAGCCTTCTTGCATTGTGTCACATGTGAGCTTTTGGGGGGACACCACACATCCAAATCATAACAAGTGGAATCCTGTCCTGTTCCCTATAGGATACATGCATTGGATGGCCAATGTTTTCTGTTCCCACTATCCCCACCCATCTTGTTGCCTTGAATCCATTGTGTCCCCCATGAGCTCTATCGTTGCATGCAAAACAGTATCCCTCAAACATTATTTCATTATGATGGTCAGTCGGTTTACAAGTTCTAACAAAATACCGTAGATCAAATAGTTTATAAACAACAGAAATTTATTTCACTTGGATCTGGAGGCTGGCAATAAGATGATGAGGATGAGGATAATGATGATGTTGATGATGATTACAGCTGAGTGGAGGGGGACGGAGGGGCGTGTTACTGGCTTCTGGGCTTTGAGGCCAAGGGTGTGACTACACATTCTATAATGAGCATCTGACAACAATGAATTATCTGTCCCAAAATATCAAAAATGCCAAGATTAAGAAAACATAGATTGGGTGCACACGCCTATAATCCCAGCTACTTGGGAGGCTGAGACAGGAGGATCACAAGTTTGAGGCAGACCTCTGTGACTTAGCAAGACGCTGTATCAAAAATAAATAAATAAATAAATAAATAAATAAAAGTGGGAGGGTAGAAGCTCCATGGTAGAGCACTTGCCAAGCCTGCTCTGGCCCTGGGTTCCATCCCCAAATGCCAAAAACAAAACAAAGAAGAAAACAAGCAAACATAGCCTTTTAAAAATGGGAACAAGGGCCAAGAGACCTCTGTGCTGCTCCAAGTTCTTCTGAGGCTCTCCCTTGGCGTTCTTGAATGCCACGCATCTTCCTCGATCCAGTAAGGCATGGGGGAACCCCAGTGCCAAGAGCCTTCTCAAATCCTTGCATTTCTTCTGATTGTTTTTCCTTATGCTTGATTTCTGTTACCTGTAGGACACACTTTCAGCCTTCAGATGGTGTGTCTGGGATATTGTCTCATGCTCCTCTTGTGTATTTCTTTGTGCAGCTCCTGACCTTCACCTTGAAGGTGAAGTGCCATGACTCTTGCTGATACTCCTGCAGGACACCTTCTCTATTGAGAAAACTCAGTCCTGCCTTGCCCTTGTTGGTCACATCCCCAAATATTCCCAATCCATCCCGTGCACAAGAATATGCCTGTGTTGTCCAAAAAACCCAAACACTGGGTTTTCTTTGGTCAAGCCCATGTTTTAGGTTGTAAACGTGTTGTTTTCCCTAACGAGAGGAAGAATCATTTTAGCCTTTCAGTCTAACCTCTTTGTAATAGCTGACAGAGCCCAATTCCAGAGAGAAGGACCTTTCCCCAGGGACTCACTGTTAGAAAACTGCTGAAACATAGTTAACTTAGCTGGGAACACCGTGTTAGTGAAATAAAAGGGTTTATTGGGGTGCCACATGGGCAAGGGTAGGGAAAGGAAGGGAAGGGAAGGGGGGTAGGGACAGGATGGGCAGGAACCGAGGCAAGCATGAACAGAGAGCAGGAACAAGGGCGAGTTCAGTCCAGGACTGGCTTAAATAGAGTAGGGGCCATAAAACCCCCTTGGAGTGAGTCCTTGTCCTATAGGCCAGCAGAGGTCAGGGGGGGTAGGGGTAGTGGACAAGGGACTTGCTGGTCAGGTTTTTGGTCACGCTGAGGATCCTGGGAGCTGTAGTTTTTCACAAGGCACCTGGGGAGGTGTGGCCTCCTGCCTGGGAGGTGCAGCCTCTGCCTAGAATCCAACACTCACATAATTTTATTTTGATTTAATGATACAAAATTATAGACTTTAAGAAGATCCAGACATGAAAAATTGTGCCCTATTTTTGTAATATGAATTGAATTGCATTCTGCTGTCATATATAAAAAATTAGAATAAATAAAAAATAAAAAGATTTTATAATATAAAGTGTATTATATAATTTATAATACAATATGAATATAACACAACATGAAATACACTTATAACATTTTAATGTTAGGTGTATATTAGATATTATAATTATGTTTATTATATGTTGTATATTTGTATAAATTTTACACATGTATGACCATAAAGTCATAATTGTGATACAATTATAAATATATAGGAGGTTATATATTTAATATTTATAAGACTTTTTACTTTATATTTTAGAATATTTTATCTTATAAATATATTTATATATTTTATATCTTATAACTGTTTATGTTATATTTTATGTATTATAAAATTAACATATGTTCATTGAGGAAATTTTTTAAACATAAAATATATGTACAGCACAAAATTAAAAATAAATCTTAGTCCCACCATCCAGAGAGCACCATTGTTAACATTTTGATCTTTTCAGTTCTTAAAAGTGAATATACAGGAGCTGGGGTTGTGGCTCAGTGGTAGAGTGCTCACCTCGCATGCATGAGGCACTGGATTCTATCCTCAACACCACATAAATGTAAAATAAAGACATTGTGTCCCCCTAAAACTAAAAAATAAATATTTAAAAAAATGAATATACATATCTTAACATGTATAATAGCACTAAAATGAAATACTATAAAAAGTAAAGAACACTGTAAATTCAAATACTTTGCTTTTATTGAACACACTCACACCCATTCCCATCATAGACTTCTGACTACATAACATGATAAAGTCTACCCTCCCTCCTGGATATCTCTCAATCTCTCTCCTCAAAGATCTCATGGACATTTTCCTACAGATAAACTCCTGTTAACAGCATGCATTTTTTTAAATCTTTTTCTATGTACAAACCTATATGTCCTTTTATTATTGTTGTTATTATTATTATTGTTGTTGTTGTTATTATCATTAATATTATTATTATTTTGGCACCAGGGATTGAACCCAGGGGCACTTAACCACAAAGCCACATTCCCAGCCCCCCCCCCTGTTTTTTTTTTTTTGAGAGAGGGTTTTGCTCAGTTGCTTAGGGCCTCACTAAGTTGCTAAGGCTGGCTTTGAACTTGTGATCCTCCTGTCTCAGCCTCCAGAGTCTCTAGGATTACAGGCCTGGGCCACCGCACCTGGCTCCATATATCTTTCAGTTTTTACAACATAATAACACGTGGTTATGCGTCTTATGTTCCCAGGTGATATCCAGGTGACCTCTTCCACTGTGTGGCTAGCGCTTTGGTTCCAATTCCCACTTGGTACCACTGAGAAAACAGTAAAACCTTTCTAATGACCCGCTATTCCCCCGTAGTTGTTTCCCATTTTCCCTCCCATAAACTCTTTACAAAGAATGTTACTTTTGCAAGTTTTACTGTAAGATAAATCTTAGAAGTGGAAATACTGAGTTAAAAAATGAACAATAGGGCTGGGGTTATGGTTCAGCGGCAGAGCGCTCGCCTAGCACGTGCGCAGCCCGGGTTCGATCCTTAGCACCATGTACAAATAAACACATTGTGCACAACTAAAGCAAATAAATAAATATTTTTTTAAAAAATGAACAATAGGGCTGGAGTTGTAGCTCAGTAGAAGAGCACTTGCCTAATATGTGTAAGGCACTGGGTTTGATTCTCAGCACCACATATAAGTAAATAAATTAAGATCCATTGACAACTAAAAATATATTTTTTTAAATGAACGATATAGGGGCTGGGGTTGTGGCTCAGCGGTAGAGTGCTTGCCTAGCATGTGCGCGGCCCGGGTTTGATCCTCAGCACCATGTACAAATAAATGCATCGTGTACAACTAAAGCAAATAAATAAATATTTTTTTAAAATGAACGATATAAATTTTGTCAGATGATGTCCATTCTGTCCTTCAAAATATTTTCTGTATTTAAAAATGAATTTATTATGATGAACTTGGCTGAAAATTGGCAGTTTTAGTAGAGGATTAATATATGCAACTTCTGTTTTAGTTTTAGTATCTTTGTAGGATACTGTTAGGTCAAAATTATATACCAGATTTACTTTTAGATTTGGATTGAGTCTAGTCCTATCTTTGTGCAAAATCTCTCCCACTGAACATGGTCAGACTGTCCTTGATCTCTGAATAAGTAGTGCCAGGGCTTTGGAGTCAGAGAGGTTACATTTGACTGCTACCTCTTCATTATAAACTGCATGTCCTTGGGGAAGCTGCATAATTTTTGAATCTTTGTTTTCTGCTGGAGATAATAGTAATAAGGACTACTTTGTAGAAACACTTGGAGGACAAAATTGAAACCCTTTTCTACAGTACCTTGCACATGATAGGCAATTATTGGTTGTGTTTCCTTGAAAGGTGAAGTACACATAGGTGGAGCAAGAATGAATCCTATTATTGAATATTCTCCAACAAGAGATGCCAGGAGGTACATCCCAGACCAAAACACATCTTCCACTTTAGGCAGGGACTTGGCATTAGTTGACTCGAAGACTTCCAATGTGTGCTTATTGGTTTGGTTTCCCTAACATCTGCACATCATAACAAAGTAGAAAGTGAGATTTCTGGAGTCTCTACACTGCAACCAGATGTATCTTGAGACCAAAGAACCTTTCCACCAACCATTGATTGACATGGTTATAATGACATCTTTAGGGTGAATCAGACAAGGAAAGCTCTGCAAGGGTTAAGACAGTAAAGAAATGTCATTTTGGGGACAAGTGAGGTCTATTTTATTTCTATCTACCTAACTATCTTCTATCAATCATCTATCATCTATGTATCATCTAGTGCTATATCCAGTGCTCTTTGTAGTTACACAAAAATTCTTGCTCCTGTGAGTACACCAGAGCGCAAATATATCATGCAAATGTAATGGCAAGAAATTCCACAAAAGAATGAGTGACAACAATTGGAAGCAATTTGAGTAGTAGAAGGGATATGAAAAAGTTGCTTTTTATTATTAATTCTCCTCTTTTTATAATATAAATGATCATTTGCAACACAGGTATACTTTGACTGTAGTCCAACACTTTAAAAATAGTCCCATGAACCAGTTATAAACTGTGGTAATCAATTTCTTGGTGATTATACTGATTAAGGAAATTATTCATCTCCTATATTTTTCATCTTAGATATTTTTCAAATGTCACTTAAACCTCTTAAGCTTAAAAAACCTAGCCATCAGCCAGCACGCATGGTAAATGTAAAACTGATGGCACAAATATTATGAATAGTACCTCTTAGGACAAAATTTGATTTGTTTGAAGGCAGATGACATTATAAAGAATAGTCAGGATGTCAGTAGAGGGACTTGGTGTGCGAATTGATTTACTTAGCATCTTTGTCACTTTATAGATTGAGATTTGATTGATGGTAACATTAATATAGAAAGTATGTTAATATTCAAACAGGCTTTAAGATTCCCTAGTAGCAAATCCCCCCCTCCTCAAATTGCTATAATTTGGAATAAAGTACCCTAAGGATACCATGCTTATTACACTTATTAACACCTTGATGTAAAGATTCTTTTTTGAAAAATCAGTTTTATTGAGGTGTTCTACATATACAATAAGTTGCAACCATTTTAAGTGTACACTTCAATAAGTTCTTGCAAATTTATACACCCACATGTAACTACCTTTACAATCAGAATATAGAGCATGTTATCATCCCCAAAAGTTCTCTTGCCCCTTCCTAGTCAGATCCCCATTTCTCTCAGCCGTAGGCAACTGTTGAAACTATTTTCTGTCACTCTAAATTGGATTTGTCCTTTCTAGGATTTTATATCAATCAAATCTTACAGAATGTAGTATTTTGTGTCTGGCTTCTTTCATTCTGTATAATGATTTGAGATTCACCTACACTGTTGCATGTAACGGCAGTTCATTCTTCTTTTATTCATTCCCCTAATTTTTTCTTTTTTTGGCTTGTTAGTATTCTCTATTGTCAATATTTCAATTGGCAATTCACATTTGTTTCCAATTCTTGGCTACTATAAATCAAACTGCTTTATATGTTCATGAATGTGTCTTTGTGTGGACGTATGTTTTTATTTCTCTAAGGTACCCACCTAGGAGTAGTATGGTAAAGCATATGGTAACAGTTTATTTAATTTTATAAAAAACTACCAAACTGTTTTCAAAAGGGGTTGAACAGTTTCCTCTCTTTGTCAGCAGTGTATGAGAACCCAGTTGTTCCATCTATTTGGCAACACTTGGTATTGTCACTCTTTAATTTTGGTCATAATGGTTGCTTAGTGTTACCTAATTACAGGTGGAACTGACGATGTTGAAGAATTTTTTTCATGTACTCATTGTTCGTGCATTCACCTTCTCTTGTGAAGTGTCTGTTCATATCTTAGCTCATTCGGAGGGAGGTACTAGGGATTGAGCCCAGGGGTGCTTTGCCACTAAGCTGCATCTCTAGTCCTTTCTACTTTTGATTTTGATATAGGGTCTCACTAAGTTGCTGAGGCTGGCCTCAAACTTGAGATCCTTCTGTCTCAGCCTCCCAGTCATGGGGATTTCAGGCATGTGCCATAGTGCCTAGCTCTAGCTCATTTTTAAAGATTGGGTTGTTTCTTGAGTTGTAAGAGTTCTTTATATATTCTAGATGTAGTCCTTTGTCAGATATGTGTATTGCAAATATCTTCTTTAGTCTGTGCTTTGCTGTTTCATTTCTTTTTAACATTGTCATTGGAAGGCCAGTGAATTTTGATGAAAAGGGACTTTTAAGTACAGTTATCTTTGTCTCTTCCACAGCACTGAACTTTGAACAGAGCTTTTGAACACAAAAGTAGGTCCTCAGTGAATCTTCATTTACTGACAAACTGGGAAAGGCAGAAACATTAGCCCTGAGAATTCTATTTTAAATATTGACCTTCTGGCTTCCATTAAGTCAATTATGCAAATTTTTAAAAGCAGTCCCATGAGGTAGAAAAAAAAGTATTAGAAAAAAAATAATGTTGCTCCCATTTTATAGGAAAATAATCTGAGGAGTGAAAAAACGAAGTCCATGACCTGAGGTGATAAAAATGGCTGAGGCAGAGCAAGAACTGCAGAGAAACTAATTGGTCACAGTGATGGGTCTAATCCAAGCCCTTTGGGGTCCCTGCTTGGTGCCCAAACGCATTGAACTAAATAATTGCAACAAGGCAGGACCTGAAGGGCTTCACGCAGATCGACTGCTATAGGTTTCTTGCATTTTATTTTATTTCTTTTCTTTTCCCAACCTCCTTCTCTTCCTTCTTTTTCTGTCTGCCTTCAGCATTGTCTGTCTGCTTCAGTATTTTATGTCTGCTTCAGTATGAACTTCCTTCAGTGGTGCCTAGTGTGTTAATTCTTCCTCCTCCTCTGTCTTCAATGAAGAACTCTTCTTTTATAGGTAATCAAAGCTTGATTTTCACGTTGCACAGGAAAACACACATTTGCTTCTGTCCATCTTATCTCCTGATGGAAAGAGGACCCAAAGCAAAAACCAGAATTCAGTTCCATGCTGCCAGTGTCAGGGAGAGTGGAAGAGGAGATGGCATAGATGTATTTAGAAGAACTGGAAATGTTCACCTCATCTCAGGTAAAGTCCCTGATACGTTCTGGATTTTTTCTTTTAATTTAAATTTAATTTTAAATTCATTTACTAGCAATGATTATGTTTATTTACTAAGCTTCTGTCAAAAGGCAGCCACCTCAAAAAAAAAAAAAAAAAAAAAAGTAGTGACCATTTAATAATACCAAATCATGCCTCCCTGCTTCAAACTTGGGGAGAGTCCTAAATCCTTAAGGCAGCCCCACAAGATACTGTAGAATTGGGATCTTTCTATCCTAATCTAGCTCCTCATTCCCTCCATGTTCCCAGCTGGTTTGCTGATTGTTTTCTTTTGATTTCACCCCAAATCCCTCCTACTTCAGGTTCTTTCCTGGAGTACCCACGGCACACACCTCCCGGCCCCAGCCAGAAATACTCTTCCTCCTGTCTGGTTGGCCCCTCCCCCAACCACCCCCTTCTCCTTCATAATAGCATAATAAACACGTTTGTTTTCTTAACCAGAAAAAGTATGCACACATGCTTGAAATAAACTCAAGCAATGTAAGAATTCAAAATAGAGTTTAAAAAAATCCACCACTAAGAAATAACTCTCGTTCCCATTTAACATTATTGCAAACCTTGTTTATATATACACATGTATAAGATATGTACATGTTTTAAATATATATAAACATTATGAAATACATATGTATTTTATGTATATCTAGAACTACATATATACAGATATGCATGTTATATATAAATGTAGAGACATATACATCTATATGTATTTGTGTAATGTATATTATATGTACTATGCATACACATATGTACATATATAAATGTGTATGTGTCTATACTTTTATATATGTATTTTTTACATGAATGGTAAATAGGATTGATTCTCAAAAGTGTACTAAAATGGAGTTAGATTACACGTGGTATTTAAATGTTTTGCATTCTTTTCAATTTGTAAAAACACAAACTGAATGAAAACCAAGTGAACCTGAACTTCAGATGTTTCTTCACCATGAGTAATATTACTTCCTAGAAAACTCCAGCTAAAGCTAATAAAAACACAGAATGATAACAGATACAGTCTGTCTTATTACATCTAAATTGAGCTATAATTGGCCTACAATAAACTGCACCTACTCCAAGTGTACAATTTGATGGTTTGCATTTGCACACACCTGTGAAACCATCACATGAAAGTGAACACACCCCTTGTCTCCCAAAAGTTTCCTCATGTACCTTTGCAAATCCCTTCCTTTCACTCCTTCCTTCTTCCTTTCCCCAATCAAACAAATGTTCATTCTGTAACTGTAGATCAGTTTGGGTTTTCTTTTCTTTTTGTTTTATCTTTGTGTGTGTGTGTGTGTGTGTGTGTGTGTGTGTGTGTGTGTGTTTTAATGTGGTTCTAAGGGTTAAACCCAGTGCCTCACACATTCAAGGCAAGCACTCAACCACTGAGCTACAACCCCAGCCCTCAGTTTGGGTTTTCTATAAAAGGAATCATACCCCAAAAAGCCTTTTTGTTTGGCTTATTTCACTCAGCACAATTATGTTGAGATTCAGCTGTGTTATTGCCCAAGACAGCTTTTTCTTTTTTTGTGGCCACATAGTATTCCACTGTATGTATATGCCACAATTTTCTTATCACCACCTGTTGATAGATATTTGAGTTGTTTCCAACTTGGAGCTATTAGAGTGAAAAATTGGACTTCATCAAAAATTTGAACCATTTGCTTTTTGAAATACATTGTTAAAAAAATAAAAAGACCAATCATAGACCAGTGGGAAATATTTGTACATACATATTTAATTTTGTTATACACATATAACAAAAGATGAAGAAATTAGCTTTTATACTCCCTCCTCCTACAATTTCTCCCCATTCCTCCTAGTTTTGTGCTTATATTATTACGTTTATATTGCCAAGGTTTATAACATTTCCATATGTCCTATAACCATAACTCTCTCTCTTTATTTTTAGTCCTTTCTCTAAATAGATTCAATGCTCATGGCTAGCTTTTCTACCATACTTCTTCATTACTAAATTTTTATTTTTCACTTATTCACGATCTGTTAAATCTCTTCAGCAAGCAACACTGGTCAAGAAGGGCTCACAGCACCCAAGTTCTTTCATGCTTAGTCACAGCTTTTGGTTATTTTTGGTGTTATTCTTGGTGTTTGGTTGTATCTTCCAACCTTCCATCAAATCTCAGCCTAAAAGGTGTTTTCTTTTTTTTTACCCATTTAACATGAGATTTAATAAATGTCCTTTCTAAACTTTGTCTCATTGCCTCATTCCAGATCTTCATGGGATATCATGTCATTATCTAGCATATTAGTTACTTTTTTTTAAAAAAAATTTATTTATAGTAGTAGTATGTATTACAGTTCATACTACACATATAGAGCATCTTTTTACACATAACAGTTTGTATACAAAGTATATTCGTAGCATTCAAGTCTTTAATCATGCATTTAGAATAATGATATCCATCTAAAAGTGGGTTTTTTAAAGTGAGTCTTTCCATGAACTTAAGTTAATCAAAACCTGTACTTTTCCTCCCCACTACATATAATTATGTATTATTAAAATTCACTACTATGTGTGTGATTTTGGTTTAATGGCCTTTCTAGATAATATATATTTTAACATTTTTCTGGTCCACCACTGTCTCTAACACAATCTATGACTCAGGGTAAGTGCTCAAAACATTTGCTTATTCACTTATTTCTTTTCTTTTTTGTGGGGAGGGGTTCCAGGGATTGAACTCAGAGGCACTCGACCACTGTGCCACATCCCCAGCCCTATTTTGTATTTTATTTATAGACAGGGTCTCACTGAGTTACTTAGCACCTCGATTTTGATGAGGCTGGCTTTGAACTCGCAATCCTCCTGCCTCAGCCTCCAGAACCACTGGGATTACAGGCATGTGCCACCACGGCCAGCATGTTCGCTTATTTCTCGAACAAACATCCTTTGAGGAAGTGGAGCTAGAACAATTAATTAGACACCAACCATAAAAATCCCTATCCTTCTAGAGCTCATGTTCTGGTGGGGAGAGACAGAAAAATGAACAAATATACATACATGCTTTATAGGTCACTCCAGAAAAAAAAGTAATAAGATTTTACATGTTTATATATTATTTGTAATATGTATTCATTTTATGTGTATACATACACACATTCTGTAGCATGTTTTTAAAATATGAAATTGTATGAATCTATAAAACATACTATGCATAGTGTTTTAGAAAAAAAATAAAGAGGTAGACGTTAAAGTGATGTGAAATAGGGATATTAAATATGGTGTCTGGGGAAGGTCTTACATGCAAAGTGGCATTTAAGAAAATAGCTAACGAAGGCAGTGTCTACTCAAGACCAGAGTGAAGTAGTAAGAAACTGCTTAAACCAAGAACTGTTAATAAAATAACTTCCCCAAAGGGAGGAGCTTCTGTTTTCTCTTCATTTTTGAAGAGGGAAGACATCTCCCCATGCCATGGACCGCAAGAGGTCCTGAGGATGCTGCGTTGAGCACAGCGGCTCTGGGTCTCTCCTCCCCACATCAATTTCCTCCTGCGTGATTGACACTTGAGGGCGCCACACTAAGATTACACCACAGAAATGGGCAAACAGTACAAATTAGAGCTCGATCTACTCTTTCATGGACTTTCTAGACTTAAGAAAGGGATGGAGAAAATGCTAATCATGCAAACTAAATTTTAGAACGTGTTTGTGGTTACTGCATTGCAAAGACCAAAAATTGAATCGATATTCTAGTATTCAAAAGTTATTCCCCGACTCAGCAAAGAAGTCACTTGCGTCATTGACAAATGAATGAAATTGCAGCCCTATCTTTCCTTCGCTGTTTCACTTTCCTTTTACTCATTAAGGAGAATGAGAACACCAACAGGCATTCATGTCAGAACCCTGCTCATTTGTCATTCACAACCCATGCTTGGCTACAGACCCAGGAATTTATCAAAAGTCAGCATCCTCTAGAATCAATTGGCTCGTGTTTGGATCCACTGGTTTTGGGGTCCCCCTCCCCCACAGAATCATTGTGAGCTCAACATCAGAGGTCAGGAGGGCAAATGCTCAGCTTGTGTGTTGTTAGTAACCAAACATCTCACATGGGCACCTTGATCACGACCCAGTGTAGACAAGGGCAGGGGCTGACTGACGGCGTGTAACCAGCGAGTGGACACCGAATCTCACATATGAGGAGGGGGCTCTACAGATCTTCTGATTAGGAGTTAGATCACATAATGGTTCTCACCTTCTCTGTCTGTCTATAGCTGCTGATGGGCGAGGCCTCTGCCCACGTTGAGCAAACTAGTCTGTATTCACAGTTTTCCCAGTAAAAAACTGAAAGCCCAGCGTGAAGCTTGCATCCCCAGTCCAGGCCAATGACTGGCTGTTTAACACATATACAAATGTTAAAATAACATTTGGGCTGACGCTGTAGCTTCCCCTTTGTTGGGCTGAACATTTTTTATTTGCAAGTTTAAGCCACTGGTGGCATGCCATCAAAGAGCAAGAAAGCTGAATTTCTATCACAGTGTAGGAATTTAATTCCTTCCGGGAAAGGTCTCTATCTGACAGTCAGATTTGCCAGCAAGAGCAACTGACCAGGTTTCTAAAATGTCTTATTTAACTACGGTTGAAATATGCTATTGAAGACCAGGACACTCAACATGTTGTTGCTTTCAGTGCTTATTCATTCTGTGCTTTGTGGATTTAGGCCAGTGATGATGCAAGTTCCTATTGAAGGTAGGAGAGGATGGTGGGCGGGTGGCGGGGCAGGCAGGAAGTAGAATTCTTCAGAGTCCTTGAACCTGTTCAGCTTCTATGCAGAGGACTAAAGACCCCTGAGATTTGTGTGTCACAGTTGAGATACCCAAATTGGACTTGGGATTCCCAATTTGGTCAAAGAACTATCAAAGCCTTCAACCTATCATTTTACTAAATTAAGCAAGTTACCTACCTGAAGGTGTTCTGAAGGTGGTGGTAGCCCACTGAATCTGCCTTGGGTCAGATTTTACAAAGAAATATTTCTTGTATATTCAAATATGTATATGTTTGTGTGTGTGTGTGTGTGTGTGTGTGTGTGTGTGTGTGTACACAGACAGGCATAGACATAAGCATCCGTGCATATGTACACACACACACACACACACACACACACACACACTCTATCACTTAAGATCTAACCAGGAATAAGAAACCACTTTTTAAAAGACGACTTAATTTAGGGGGTCGTTAACCCTAGCATGGAACTGCCCAGAAGCTAAAGTGAGTCAGAAACTGGCAATGCAGCGGGTGAGAGGATCAGAGGGAGGAGGTAAGATTAACGGAGCCTGAAGGCAGGGACCAGGTGTTATGAGCCTCTTCTCTATTCCTCTTCCCCACCCTCCTTCCTAACTTTGTTCTTCTGCTCCTGCCTCTTGCTGATAGCCATTTCTGATATCTCAAGTCATTAGAAAGGAGAAGAAAGAAGGGACAACCACCAAACATAGTGACCACCCCAGAGGTCATTTGTTGCAGAAAGTAAGGGAAATACCCTGGTTTCTCACCCCATCTTCCCCATCACCCCCATTTCTCTGCAGTGCTCCCTTCAGCTAAATATCTGACATGGCAGCCTGGGAAAGAAGCTTCTAGAACCAAACCCCTTGTGTCAGTTTTCTAAACCTGTAACAGATCACTACGAACAAAGAGGACTGAAACAGCACACTCTCATTATTTCATATTTTCCTGGGCAGGATTCAGGCATGAGTTAGCTGGGTCCTCTGCTCAGATCCCACGTGGTGACATCAAGGTGTCAGACAGGGCTGTGGTCTCACGTGAGGCTCTGATCCTCTTCCAGTCTCATTCAGGTTGTCGGACCAATCTCCCTGTGGTTGTACGACTGAACTTGCTGGCTGGCTGTGGAGTCCAGAGAGACCCCAGGCCACCCTCAGGTCCTAGCCCCATGGCCCTCTCAGAACACCTCAGCTCACTCTGGAAGCTGGCAGGAGATGCTCCCTTTCTGGTCTTCCGGGGAGGTCTTCCACAGCATAGCATCTTTAAGGGGGTGGCCATCTTATTATTTTCACAAACCCTCTCCACACTCAAGAGGAGATTACAGAGTGTGAACACAGGAAGTCAAGAACTTGGGGATTTAGAATTCAGCTACCACATCCTTGAGATGCTGAGGGAAGTGAGATGCGGTGGAAAAATGGAGGGTATCCAAGCCCAGGGCCAGCACAGATACAGAACCAAAGTTACTGTGAGTGACTTTATTTTCTTTCATGTTTGCTTAAATTTCCTAGTGGAGCTACCCAACACCTCGTGCCGTATGACAGGGTTGGCCCACTTCATGCCTTCTCTGTTCATTCTGAGGTCATAGCACACGTGTCAATCTAGTGGTCAGAATATCCAGGTTGCATTTCAGAGTCGACACCCTAAAGCTGATCGAGGTGGATGTTTCTCCTCCTTCTCCTGATTCAGGCTTCATGGAGTCAAGAAGCTGCCGTAGGGAAGGTGGTATGATTCATTCTGCTCTGATTACTACTTCACTCTGCCTCCCTCCCCCATGTTGCAAGGTTCTGACACCTCCACCACTGAGCAGGGGGAAAGGACCGTCGCAAAGAGCTGGTGGAAGGTGCGGCAGAAAAGTTCTTCTTTGGGTGATGCTGTCAAAAGTTGGCTTCCCGCTTTCTGAGCCTGGTTTAATGTTTTCTCTCTCTCGTAGACACCTCTGTGGGTTCTTTGGAGATGTCTTCAGGGCTGAAGGTGGCCCACCTCCATTTCTCCAAATGAAGGAGAATGAATCTCTCTTTCCATCTGTCTGTACTGGATCCTTGCTCAACCTCTGTGAACCTGGAATTCACTCCCAGCCTCTTTCCACTGAAGTCCTCTCACATTCTATGCTGCCATCTTTGACTGGATGAAGACCAGGCCTGCCACTGGCACCCTACCACATGGCCCATCTCCGGTCTACAAGACTTTGGTGCACCTTTTGCTCTGACAAAGTCTCAGAGAGTAGAGTGGCCCCGTCCTCCATCCCTCCCTCAGCTCACCAACCTGCTTTCTACCCCTTAGGAGTCAGTCTCCAGTCCACTGGGTCCCAGCGTGTCATTCTCACTGTGGAGTCTTGAGGAAGCCCTGCAAGGCTTGCAGGGCAGAGCCTCTTCATCCTGCTCCCTGGGTGTCTGTAGGGAAGTGGGACTCCACGTATTTCGAAAGCTCTCTTTCATAGCCTTTTTATTTCTCAGATGTGAGCAGGGGGCTGAAGAATCCTGTAGCATTTCTTATTTTCTCTTAAAAACTTGCATCTTGGCTTGGCCCTTGATTTAGGAATATTATCTGGTCAAAGCTTCAGTGGAAACTCTTTTACTTTTTTACACATATGGAAAATCTTAAATTGTGGAAATCTGACTTCAGAGAGATGGTCTTCCATCTCCATTTTCTTCTCCTATAGAGACGTGATCCCAGATCTGTCCCTTGACTTTAGAAAATGGAATAAAAAACCACACTGAACAGCTTCCATATCCATGCAGTAATTCTAATAAAACCTAATAACTTGGACAAGTGTCTGTGAACATTATAAATCATGTTTCATCAACAAGCTGTCATAAGTAACTTTAGTTGACGTAAAGCCCGAGGAAAAGAATGGAATCGACTTTGTTTCCCTGTAGCATTCTTGTTATGCTATTGGAGTTTCAAAGATTTCTCATGTCTCAACATTGAAACATCTATCTTGAGTAATAGCAGAATTACACCCACAGGGTTTCACAAAAGACAAAAATTTGTCCTCATCTTTTATCTGAGTATCTCTTCAAATGTGTCAGTCCATTATCTCTGAAATTCTGTGTTTCTTTGATCCACATATAGAGGGTAGACTCTCTGTGATTTCTTTTCTTCCTGTTTTACTGATAAAATTGTACATGAAGATATTTTCCATGCCACAAATTAAGAAGAAAATATCAAAGTTGTATCAGGGAATGTGAAACAAGTTGTTACCAGAAGAAAACGAAAAATGCACAAATCAATTACACTTGTTTACAAAGAATTATTTTATAATAAACTATTGGTTGAAGCATAAATCCTCCTTTCTAGGCCTATGTTCTGCTGATATATCATGTATACCTATTATCACCCACACATTCACGTCTTTTCCAAGTATCCATTTTCTAGTCAACATTAATGATTCCCAAACATGTTTCTGCCGTTTAGAATGCATTTCTCCTTCTCTGTTGTCTCATATCTGGGGTTTAATTCAAAAGTATGTCTCTTATCTTTATGCAAAATTGGGGCTTGGTTCCTTGTAATCTCCAAAACTAGGAGTTGGCAAACTGTAGTCTAGTGGGACAAATCCAGCTGTCACAAAATAAAACCATCCATTTTTATAAATAAAGTTTTATTGAAACACAGCCCACTGTCCTTTGGTGTTTTCTTGCTAATATACAGAATCAAGTAGTTGCAACAGGGACCAGTGAGCCCACAAAACATAAATATTTATAATCTTACAAAAAGGTTGGCCTTTTAATTTGACCTAAAAAGTTTGCTAACCCTTTTCCTAAACATGTACAAATATGTAATAGGGCCCTTGATGTCTTAGGTGGAAATTGATGGTTTGCTTACTGGTTTCATCAGCTATGTAGTCATAGACTTAGTCCTTCAGGGTAGAGATTATGAAGAACAAGGTTCTGGAGATGGACCACCTAGTTTCAAGGTTTAGCTCTGTTACTTATAAACTGTGTGACCTTGAAAAAATTATGTGTCTGAGCTACACACTTATCATTTGTAAAGTAGAAACAATGATGACCTCATAGGATTGCTGGGTGAATTAAATGAGGTATCATAAAAGAACTTCCAATAGTGTCTGGAACAAATAGTGCTAGCTATATAATAATCTTTTTACACCTATGCCACCAAAGAATTTCACACTGTTACAGTACCTAAAATCTAGTGCATTCTCCATAAAGGTTTCTTGGATTTGTTGGCAGAGTGAATGAAGAAGAAAAAGACATAAATATTCCTGGAAGATTAAAATAATGGAAAATATCCAAAGTTGTAGACTGATCCTGTGCACAAAGTAGAAGTTTGGCTCAATGCACTTCAAGAAAGCACAATAATAGAAAGACATAAAAGTCTTCATAGAAAAAGTAGATAAACTAGAAAGCTTTTTTAAATAATAGAAATCTTCCTGTGTTAAGTGGTTCTCTAGTAGTCAGCTTTCTATCACCGTAACAGTAACAAATTACCTGAGATAATCAACTTGAAAAAGGAAAAACTTGGCCGGGCATGGTGGCGCACACCTGTAATCCCAGCACTTGGGAGGCTGAGGCAGGAGGATCACAAGTTCAAAGCCAGCCTCAGCAATGGCGAGGCACTTAGCAACTCAGTGAGACCCTGTCTCTAATAAAATACAAAAAAGGGCTGGGGATGTGGCCCAGTGGTCAAGTACCCCCGAGTTCAATCCCCAGTACAAAAAAAAAAAAAAAAAAAAAGGAAAAACTTATTTTGACTCCTGGTTTCAGAGGTTTTAGTCTGTGGTTGCTTGGTCCTGTTGCTTTTGTTCTACAGTAGCACAGCTACATCATAGCAAGATTGTGAGGCAGAGGAAGCCTGTTAATCTCATGGTGGCCAGGAAGCAAGAGAAAGAGACAAAAGGCACACCCCCAATTACCTAACTTCCTTCCATTAGGCCCCACCTCTTAGAGGTTCCAGTAGTACCATAGGCTGGTGACCAAGTCTTCAACACATGGGACTTTGGGGGACACTTAGATCAAAGCTATAACACATGGTTAGGTAACAGAGAAAAATGATAGAAGTGTAGGAAGGTTGTCCCTCCACTCTCCTCTGCTATTACTTTGAGTATGAAGGAAGAAAGAAATGATGCCAACCTAACCCTCACCTGTAGTACTTGCTAAAGGGGGACACTCTCAAAATTCTTATGTAACTGGCTATTGAATCAACTAAATATGTGTCTAATACCCCAACCCTGACCTTGGTACTCCTCCAGCATGTGCTATATTCAGGGCCTCAGCTGACCCTCCTTTCCCAAACCAGGGACTACTATACTCTTTTTAATCCTGTGGTCTCTCTAAACAAAGGCCAGAGCCATGGCAGACACTATAGCTGTCACTGCTAAGAGGAGCTGTGCTAATTTGCCATGATTAGACAATCTTTGAAGGTCTTTGCCAGTTTTTATCAAAGCATAAAAAGCAATTATTACAATTAATGCAATTTACCATGTGTTGCCCTTCCAGAAAAGCTATTTCAGGGTAGGTCTGCCATCTGTCCCTTTCAGAGGGATAAACCTCATAATTTAACTCTGTCCAGAATCAGAGTTAGCCTGTGTGATGCAGAACCTCAGACAGCACCCTCCAAGGATCTCACTCCGGCATTTGCCCCTTGAGTTCCCTGAGGTCTTAGATTTATAGATCATCTACAGTACCATGGTGAGAAAGACTATATTTTCCTTTCATAGCTGGGCAGGCGGATGAAAGTGTCCACCCTCTAAATAGATATTCAGACATTTATTTCTGCAGAGGGAGCCCACAACCGGCAGAGGGAGCTTACTTTATGCCATCAACAACCTTTCTTAACACAACTCTGATTGAAGACGCAGTCTACCAACATTGCTTCTGACAACCAGGAAAGAGAGAGGAAACACCATAATTGGCATATGTTGTTGCAGAAGCCAAGGGAAATAGAGGAGTGCTTGCCAAAAAGATTCAGACTGAACAGGAAAGAAAGAAAGAAAGCAGAATCATGACTCCCCAGTTTATCCTGGGTGTTGAAAAAATTTTTAAATGGATATTTAAGATCAAAGTTCAAGCATCAAAGATCAAGTTAAAAATCTAAAACAGCTACTAGCTATTGTTAATTTTTAAAAAATCAATAAATATTGATTGCTATTGTTATCTTGCCTGGTTTTAAAATGGGTGATTTTGGGGTTTGGGGAGATATGAAGTGACAGAACCCATTTTAACAAACACTGTGTCAACCAAATGACTGCAGATCTCAGACTTCGCTTCTCACCAATCTCTCTCATTCCTCTGCAAAAATCTGGCTGCAGAACTGCTAAGTGTATAGTGAAAAGAGAAACAGGACAGCCTTTTCCTGTTGCAGACAGGATTCACAAAGACAGGGAGAATCAAACCAGCCTTTCTCCTCATTCACACATTTGGTGGAAGCTGCCATTTCCCAAGTTTGGCACCTTTTTCCTTTCCAATAACCAAGATGATTTTATATGTAAGATAGTTATGTATCTATAAAGTACCATCTACATGTTTTTCTCAAATGACTAAATGCTTTCATAATTTTCTAAAATTCCCATGCTTTGTGCAATCTCTCTCTCTCTCTCTCTCTCTCTCTCTCTCTCTCTCCTCTCTCTCTTTCTCACTGTGATTTGTCAATCTCTCTCTCTCTCTCTCTCTCTCTCTCTCTCTCTCTCTCTCCTCTCCACTCTCTTCTCTCTCTCTCTCTCTCTCTCTCTCTCTCTCTCTCTCTCTCTCTCTCTTTCTCACTGTGATTTGTGTAGCCCTTGGGTTTATGAGAGCTTTCTGGAAAATAAATGAGGTTCTTGAAGATGCTCTTTGGAGCCCTCTGCTTTTGTTTATCAAGAGCCACGCTGTTTCCTTCCCTAACCACCTTCAGATGTCAAGCCAAGGGACCGGATGAGGGCATTCCTCTGAGGTGCAATGACCGTGTGTCCTTCTGTGGAAAAGGCAGGGGGGAGCAGAGAGTTGTGCTCACTGTTCCTGGAAATTTTCCATTCTCCTCCAGTTGTGTGAGCCAACACAGGACCCACTGATGTGGCGAGGGAAATAGGATGTCACTTTTCATTGTCACTTTTTTAAAAGATGTTTTTCCTCACCATGGCCTACGCATGTGCTCACGGTTACATTTCTATTTGCTGCTATCAGGTTTTCTCTTTCATCTGTATTTAAAAATGACTTTCAGCATACTGTGTTCACATTATTTGAATATTTGAAGTTTTCAGACTGGAAGTTATGCAAATATTTGTAAATTTTTAACCAAGATTGAGTTTTGCATATCTGATATTATGTGCAAATGAAATGTGACTTATAAAGGAGATTAAATAAAGTTAATAGATATGATAATAACCAATAAAGAGATTGTCATCGTTGCCTGAAGTTTGTGTCCCTCTTCTGTGCTATTTCAGATTGATGAGCTTTAAAATAGAACTCCTGTGATATCTGAGATTCAAGTGGACAGAATGCAAAATCAAGATGTCCCGAATGTGCCTAATTTCTTCTGCAAGGGTGACCACTGGCTGACAGTTGTGTGCACATAGCCCACAGGCAGCCCAAGTGTCATTGTGTACAACCTGTGAAGCCCATGAATTATCCAGGTAGCCTGACCCTAAGTCTGTCCAATCACCTTGTACAAAGGACTCTGCCCAAAGACACTACTGTGATTCACTAAGCAAAGACTAGTTCTCTCCAGAACATGAAAAGGAGTGTACAGCATGGTCAGTTGGGACCTAGAGGAGAAATGAGTTTATGCCCAGAGAGAATCACAGAAACAGGAAGAGATAGTCTCCCTTATCTGCAGGAGATGCATTCTAAGACCTCCCAGTGGGTGCCTGAGGTAGCAGAGAGCATTGAGCCCTACAGGTACTATTTTTTCCTATATACATATGATAAAGTTCAATTCTTAAATTACACACATTATGAGATTAGCAATAACTGATAGTAAAAATTATAACAATATACCATAATAACAGTTACTTAAAATGTATACACTCACTTTTGCTTCATTTGCTCAAGGGAGACCCTTTTCCTTCTTTCTAATTGATCTTAGCTTCACAAGAGGAGACTCATGTAAATAGACTAATTTAATTGCCACAACAGGGCAGGAGGTGTACCACAGTGGTAAAGCGTGTGCCTACCATGAGAAACACTCTGGTTTGGATCCCCAGCACCACACAAACACACACACTATCGCTAGAACAGAAATTTTTGCCCTTAAATATCTCATAAATGTGCTTTTAAACTATGCAGAACAAAGATGATCACTTTCCATTTTCCCATGGTACTCTGTAGACTTGGTTTCTAAGAATGGACATTTCTGCCACCTCAGCGCTCCACAAAAGATTCAATAGTTCTCTGGAGAATACAGTTACCTGGTATACACCCACCTTGCCTTGGAGCCTGATTTCTTTGTAGAGAATGGTGAGAAAAAGCTGATGTGTTTTGCTGATGGAGGTTCCTATTATTTAGAGGGATATATATGTATATATATCTTTGGAAAAATATAAATAAAGAAAATTACAAAACTACAAGACAGAAAAGAAACACCAAAGAGCAAGTCCTGTTGATGATGTTGGTGTGGACATTGACATAGGACTGGTTTGGAATGGTGCTGGCCCCAATTTCCTGTAGTTTTTTTTTTTTTTTTTTCATAGAAAATAAAGGAGATCTATGATCCAGCGATCCCACTTCTAGGTATTTATCCAAAAGAACTAAAAGTCAGCAAGCTATAGTAATATAGGCATATCAATGTTTATAGCCACACAATTTACAATCACCAAGATATGGAACTAGCTTAGGTGCCCATCAAGAGATGAACAGATACAGAAAATGTAGTGTATATACACAATGGAGTTTTACTCAGGCATAAAGAAGAATGAAATTATGGCATTTGTTGGTAAATGGATGGAAATGGAGAACATCATGCTGAGTGAAATCAGTCAGATTCAGAAAGCCAAAGCTTGAATGTTTTCTTTCATATGCAGAAGCTGAGAAAATAAGAACAACAACAAACAAACAAGGTGGGGGGAATCTCATGAGAATACAAGGGAGATCAGTGGAGTACAGGAAGAGGATAGGAGTGGAGGGAGGAGGGTAAAAAGAGGGAAGGAACTATGGAGTGAAATTGACCAAATTATGCTATATTCATATGTGAATATGCCACAGTGAATCTCCCCTTTAAGTACATCTATAAGGAACCAATTAAAAATAATAAATAAATAAGAGGAAGACTAGTAGAGTAGAAGAAAGGGAACAGGGAGGGAGGGGATAAGGGAAAGGGGAAGTATTGGGGACTGAAATGGAGCAAATTATATTTCATGCATGTACGATTATGTCAAAATAAACCCCTAAGCTATGTGCAACTAAAATGCATGCACAAAAAGATTTTTCATAAAGAAAATAAAGAAAAGCTAGGAGGTAGTTTTCACCTTTGACTTGAGGAACAAAGTTTCTAAGATTTGCATAAGGGACCCTGCAGAAAAACATTGACAGGGTGCACAAGTATAGGGAACAGCACGCAGGCACGGGTGCAGTTCATTCATTTGCAAATATTTATTGAATTTCAGATGATGAAAGCAAATTCCCTTCCTTCCTGGAGCTGACATCCCAGTTTAAGATTCCCAAAGAGGAACCAAAAAATGGTAGAGGAGGTCAGTTAATAGTTAATAGAAAAAAAAAATAAAGGACCTTCTGATTTTAAATATTGGAAAATTCTTGGTTGAATAAAATTAAGTAGGTTTACTTACAGCAGTTCTTCACACTTTATTAGCTTGCTAGGGCTGCTGCAACAAAGTACTGCAGACTAGCTGCCTTAAAGACTAGATAGAATTGCTTGGTCTCACAGATCTGGGGGTTGCAAGTCCAAGGTCAGGATGTTGGCAGGTTTGGTTTCTTCTGAGGGCTGTGGAGGAAGAGTCTGTTCCAGGACTCTCTTCCTGGCTTGTAGAAGGCCTTCATGTTCACCTGATGTTCTCCCTGCATCTCTCTGCCTCCTTATCATTTCCCTCTTTTATAGACATCAATCATATTGGCTTAGGGGCGCACCCTGCAGTATGACCTCATCCTAACCAAACACATCTGCAGTGACCCCTTTCATGCAAATACGTCTGCAATGACCCCAAATAAAGTTACATTCTGAGATACTGGGGGTGAGGACTTCAGCAATATAAGTGTTTAAGGGTTGTGATCCAGCCCATAACAACAGCTCTGTAAACCTGGGTCTTTCAAAACCGTAACTCAGGGCGTATCAGTCCCAGCCCTCCCAGGCTAAGACCCCTTCAATGGAAGGCTGAACCCTAATGCAAACTATGGACTTTCATTAATAATAATACCTCCAATTACACCAAATGTACCACATGAAAGCAAAGATGGTAACAGGGGAAACACTATGTGAAATGGGAGAGGGTATATGGGAACTATATTTTCTGCCCTGGCTTTTTTCTTTTTGTACACTGCTCCTAAAAATAGTCTATTAATTTTTTTTAAAGGACAAATGCAAGAAAAACAAAGACCCATTTTTTTCTGACTGCACATGACCAGAGCCACCAGGGACCTTGAGGAGCTCCGCGCCCCCCCACCCCTCCCCACCCCCGCCACCTCTCTGACTTCCTCTGCCCGTGGCCTCACTCTGCACTGGGCTCACTGACCTTCCTTATGTCTCTGGGGCCTGCCAGTCTCATGCACAATGGAGGGCTGACTGAGTTGCTCCCTCAGCCTGGAATTTTTTTCCTCCCCTGATTTTCCAGGTCTTAGTTTACACATCATATCCTCAGGGAGGGAAATGTCCCAGCCCCTTGCTTTTATGTTCTTCACAGAATTTCTCATTGCTATATTGGATTTCCATGTCTATTATCTACTTCTTCCTTTTCTGTCTCCTGGTTCTCATTCTTACTGAGTCCTCACTCCCCACCTGTCACCATCTCCAGTGAGACCTGGGCTCTTCCACCACCTGACTTGATCTACTGCAGCTGCCTCCTACCTGGTTAGCAGTGAGGTACTAATGAAGATGGGTGGGCGACCTTGAAGGGAAGCCCAACAAATCTGTGCTTCCAGTACAATCTGGATTTAACTTCCTACCCTGGGATTATTCTTGTGTTCCCTCCATCTTTTCCTCTTGAACAGTGTAGCAGTAAACACGAGAGAAAAAAATGGATGCCCTTCTCATAAAGATCTTTGTTTAGCATTTCAGATTTCATATCCTGGAGCTGTTAGGATAACCACCTGAGTTGATCTCAGCTGGGATGTTTGAAAAAGGTGATCCTGAGAACAGCAAGAATTTATGGGGCAATTTGGAGAGACACTTTGAAACTTTGAGTGTTCCTGGTAGATTTTGGAGCACAGGTGTACTATCTTCCATTTGGAGAGAATTGCAAAGAAATGCTGTCCAACACTGTACATTAGCTGATGCATGAGGATGACTCCTAAATTACCTCAAAGTAAATGGGCTTTAATTGGCGATTTGAGGGTTAAGAAGAGAGGTAGGGCTTTTGTGCCTCCTTCTCTAAAGGAAATTACCCCTATTTGTCAAAAAAGATCACAGGGGTGAGTAACTTACTGGTTTTGGTTTTGGTTTGTTTTGATTTTTTTTTCCCAAACAACAGAAGCAAATGGTAGCCAATTTAAGCAAAGAAGGAGGAATTGATGGTAGAAACACAGGAATGTTAAGTGGAAAGGAAGGGGCAGACATGGAAGCTGTGTCAGGGTGTCCTACGGCGGCTGCCCTCTGCCTGACTGCACAGCCCTTTTTGTCTGTGCACAGCCTGTGTTCCACAAGGTGGCCACGATGGCCCCCTTCTATTTCCTAAGTGTACAAAGTGTAAGTCTTGAAGCTAGAAGAGGTCATCATGCATCTGTTGGTCTCAATCCATGTTACTGGAAGAAGTCCTCTGCATGGCACAGTGTCCATTCTGGTCCAGGATGTGACTGAGAAGTGGAACAGAGACACGACACGTGGTACAAGCTTACCTACTTCCTCCTCTCTGCTCTGTACATTGTGGAGGAGACAGGGAGGGCTAGGGAAGCGAGATGATCCTTAGAGAGGGAGAACTGTGGGCATCTGTACTAATATTCCCCAAGGGCACCACAGAATGGGCACATTGGTCATTCATTCATTAAGTATTTATTGAACCACTACTACAAGAGGGCCGAATAACAAATATTAAGGACAATCCCTCCTCTTTAGAAGCTGATTCTAAGATGGGAACCAAAATAACCATATATGAAATTATCAGGAAACATCAAAATAGGAATTTATTTAGTAAAATATTTGCTGAGTACCTGCCTCTTGCAAGATATTTCAGGGTGCCAGGGAGCAAGAATACTAATGAGTGGCATCTGTCCTCCTTGCCCAAGGTCTAAGCTAATGGAGGAAACAAGCAGAGACCAAAGTACTAACTTCATGATCAAAAAAGGCTAGGTTAGGGGATAAATTTTTATCTTCAGGCAAATGGCCTTCCTTCACTAAATTGCAGAATTGGCAGAGATGGGTAGAGTCAGGCATGTAGAACGCTATTCCAGATTCCATTGATTGAACACCTATTGCATGGCAAGCCTGGGGAGATACAGCAGTGAACAAACCAAGTTTCTACCCTTGCAAATTTTACTTCCTAGTTGGGGAGGGGTTTGCAATGGACACACACAGAAAGAAAACGTGATACATATACTCATATTGGTTTGCTAGGGCTGCCATAACAAAGTACCATGGACTGAATGGCTAAATAAACAAAAATTGACTTTTGTTTTTTAGTTCTGGAGGATGTTTGTCCAAGATCAAGGTATCAGCAAGAACCCCAAGATTCTTCTGGGGGCTGTAGGGAAGGATCTGTTGCAGGCCTCTCTTTCTCTCTCTCTCTTTGGCCCATAGATAGCTATCTTTTCTCTCTAAGCATGTGTCTAGGTCCTGATCACCTCTTCCTCTTCCCATCAGGACAACAGCCCTACTGGATAGGCCCCTTTCCAATGACCTCATTTTAACTTAATCACACCTCGAAAGATCTTATCTCCAAATAAGGAAACATTGTCAGTTCTTGGGGGCCAGAACATAACCTATGAATGGGGAGGGTATTCAGTGCAGCCCATAAGAACACTACAAAGAAAGACAAAGCAAGTTTCTGGACCTTGATGGATGGAGCCTTATTTCAGGCAAAATGGGCAGGAGAGACATTTCCAAGGGTGTAAAAATTGCATAAAAGTTCTCTTTCAATGAAGAATAAATTTGGTAGGGCGTGGCCTTGAAGGCATTCCAGGTGGGATAACATAAGTGAGCAAGGACCTGGGCCTAGGAAAGCTTGTAAGCAGATGCCCATGGAAAGTATGGGAACAAATCTGGGTGATGCAGAGGAATTGTAATTTTTTTTTTTTTCAGTATCAATGGAAATTAAAGCCAGATGTTGGCATCAAGTACACTTGGTATGAAGTTAGGAATTAGAGATTTATCTTGAGGTAATTGGGCTGAGAGTCCTTTAAAGTTTCTGGGAAGTGGGAGGAGCAATGGGCACAGTCTCCTGGGAAGAAGAATCTAAACTCGGTATGTGGAATGAGAACTGGGGCAAGCTGGAGGCCAGGAGACCATGCAGGAAGCTATTATGAGGGCCCCAGCATGTGGTCATAGAGACCTGCTTTAGAAAGCAATTGGAAGGAGAAAAATACAAAACTAGAGATAATTTCAAAGGAAGAATCGACTGAGTCAAAATCGGCATTGAAATCTCTTAGTTACACGAAATAAGTCACACTCATTAAACTCCCTGGAAATGGTAACCTAGAGCAGAGCTATGCCTGTGTCTACAGTTCATCGGATGCCGCAATTAAAATGCATGAGGTGCAGCCAAACTTAGACTGGAAATGCTGAGCAGGTTTCTGGTCTCCAGGGATGACGAGTTTCTGGCCATGCTAGTGATTGGAATTTTTCATCTTTCCTTTGTTTCTTGGCTATATCCATACCCAAATCACATTATTTTCTAGTTCACTTATATCCTCCAAAATTCAATGTTCAAAATTCAAAATTCAAAATTCAATTCTGAGGTAGTCCTATAATCAACCAGTGACTATAGCCTTGTTGCTTTGCTTTAAGTCCATTTTCTCTGTCCTTCAGTGGAGAAAAAAAATATCATCCTCATCATACTGCATCATCCAAGATATAGCTACTAGTCACCTGTGGCTGTTTAACTTAATTTAAATGAAATAAAATGAAAAATTCTGCTTCTCCATTGCACTAGCTATATTTTAAGTGCTCAATGGCCATTTGTGACTAGAGGCTACCTTTCAGAGTGCACAGGTATAAAATATTTCCTTCATTTTAGAAGGTTTTAGTGGAGACTGCTGGTATAGAAGAGAGCATATCCCTCCCTGTTAGCCCCAACCTGGTTGTATTTGTTCAGGCTTTCAATTGTAAGCTACATAAGCCCACTCAAGGTGGGATAAATTAGAAAGAGAGAGAAGGAAGGAAGGAAGGGAGGGAGAGAGAGAGGAAGGGAAGATGGAAGAAAAAAGAAAGGAATAAAGAAAGATGAGATGAGATGGAAAAGTAGTGGTGGACCTATTACAGTTTGGACCTGAAATACCCACCAAAGGCTTATGTATTGTAGGCTTGGTGCCCAGTGCAGCAATATTCAGAGGTGGGTCTTTTAAGAAGTGATTGGATCATGCGGGCTGTGACCCCATTGGTGGAATAATCGGTTGATAGCTTCATAAGATGAATGAACTAATGGTAGGTGGTGGAAACTGCAGGGAATGGATGAAAAGGGCAGGTCCTTGGAAATGTGCCCTTGGGGACTATTCATCCACAGCCCCTTCCTCCCTTCTTTACTCTGTCTCTGTCTTTCTCTCCTTCCCAGATGCCATGAATTGACCATCCCTGTTCCACCAAATCCCTTCCATCATAACCTACTGCCTCATGTCAGGCCCAAGGCAATGAAGCCAGCCAACCAGGAACTGAAATCTCTGAAATCACAACCAAACTAAATCTTTTTTTTCCTCTAAGTTGTTTTCTCAGGCATGTTGTCAGAGCAACAGAGAGCTGACTAAAACTAGGCCTCTTAGGGATGTCTCACAAAATCAGAAGGTAAGTCAAAGGAACCCAGGCTGCTCCCAGGACTTCAGTAGAAGCCCTTCAGGGTCTTTTCCTCGCTGCCAGGGGTCTCCGTGTATTTTTATTCCAAGTCTCAAAAATTAGAAAAGAAAATCTGACTGGCTCATGTTGAGACAAGGGACTACTCAGCCAAACATGGCTAGTGAGGAGCTGGCAGCTGGGACTTTGAGGACAAAATAGCCTCAGGTTACCCATCCCTGAATCTTCCCAGGGATCTGAGAGAGCATGGAGTTACTATGAGTGAGACAACTCAGTAGGGGACCACTGTTCTGAATAAAAGTGTCTCTTCAGTGGTTGATCCAGAATCTTCCATTGTACAGTAATTATTGAATATACTTTGATCTTGATTTTCAGAAGTTACAAGCAACTCATGGGTTTCTCTTTACCCATTTCAATAAACTATTACTGAGGACTTAGTTGGGTACTCAGATGCTAGTAAAGATGCTTTGGGAGATAGAAAAAGAGACCTGTCTTGCTATAAAATGTATCTAACACTTTAATATAAGATTGTTCCATCCAAAATGGAACAATCTGAGAAATGAATGGAAGTTGGCTTCACTGGGTTCTCTCCTTCTTACTTTAACAAACTTAATGAATATTATTATCATTTTTCTGCTTCATCATTATGAAACATGAAACTGATAAACAGCTCTCAAACTGGAGTCCTTCCCTGTAAACAACCAACTCATTTTCTTCAACAACCTCTTATTGTCATCATCAGCTATCATGGTATCTTCCCCTATCTTACTGAGAAAAATCCTGTAACTTTCCACTTTCGTGAATAGTTCATCTAAAAAGAGTTTTCCAACTTCAATCTGCATTTGATTTAAGTCAGCGTATGGATGTATACCTCACTCATCCCCAAACGCTGAGCTCTATGATTGCAGCTAAATTCCACACAAAGACTTCAAATCCCTTTAAAATATGCTGTCTACCATAAAGAGGCCACTTCATTTCAGGGAACTCACTTTAGATTAAACTCCCTCCTACACTAAATTAAAAAATGTTACACAAATGAATAATTAAAATGATTGCATTTGTGGTTAAAAAATTAAATCACTAATGAGTCCGGAATTAATAATAAGGAAACAAAGGGTGGAGTATATGGAGGAGATGACAGCAAAAATGAATCTCCTGGCTGAGGGAAAGAGTGAAGATTTTTAATTTGGAGTTGTCTCGCTCCTGGCCATCCACTCACAGTGCACATCCATCAAGTTTTCGATGAATACAAAGGATCATGGTTTATCATGGTCCAGAGCGCTGAGTAGGGATAACAACAGAATTTGAGTAGGTCAAAGGAAATGGCAGACCACAGTATGGTAAATCTCCTCTGTTCTTCTCTATTGGTTCTTTCTTTCTTTCTTTTGTGGTGCTGAGGATTGAACCCAGGCCCTTATGCATGCAAGGCAAGCACCCTACCAACTGAACTATATCCCCAACCCTCTATTGGTTATTTCTAATTGCACTGACCACACTATAATTGTTTCAAAGAGATTCCGGTTTTTTAGATAAGTCCACAGTGCTTCAAAATCTTGCCCTGACCACAATGAGATTTCAAAGTTCATCAGAATTTGCTGCCATATTTGAAACTTGAGTTATTCTGAGAGAGCAGATATGTATTGCCCTCAAAGAAAAGAGATCAGCAAATCATTTATTCTCACTCAGATTATTATTTTTGATTTTTACCAGTGTAGACCACCTAAGTTTATTCTTGCATTTTTATCTCCCTAGTCCCATTCTCTTTTGTGTCATGTTATTATATCTTGTTTTCATTTTGGAAGAGCAGCTTGTCTGTTATCTTTTGCCAATGGAAGAATGTTACCTGAGTGATTTCTGTTGGGAGTATTAATGCAAGCATCATGGGGATGATATTAGCATCCACTGAAACCATTTCAAGTTCATTTGCATTGTGCGATACATATTTTGATATTTGTGTGTAGATCTAAGAGGAGCTGAAACTCATCAAAACTGTACTACACTGTATGCTCAAAAATCATCAGAAAATTCACCAACTATCTCAAGAATACTGTGATCACTTTACCTTGAATATACTCATCTATATTTTGGAGATTGTGAATAATTATGCAATGACTTGCTATAAAGGACATTAAGAAGTTACTGGGGTTGAAATATTATAAGTAACAAATTAAATGT
Organism: Tamias sibiricus; assembly: GCA_025594165.1. Lineage (NCBI taxonomy): Eukaryota > Metazoa > Chordata > Mammalia > Rodentia > Sciuridae > Tamias > Tamias sibiricus. Next base: position 76,319,372 of record CM046669.1, on the reverse strand, counting down.
GAGGTGGGGGAAGGAGTTTTGTATTTGCAATAAACAGATCTGTGTTTACAAATTCATAAGGATATGTGCAGTTGATAGTTTTTTTTAACCCAATAGTTCCTAGTGTTTATGCATATCAATATCAAATAGCATATTCAATCATTTTCTACTTGTATAATTGGACTTTTAAAACTTTATTTTATTAGTTTTCTTTTTTTTTTTTTTTTTAATGTGGTGCTGAGGATTGAACCCAGTGCCTGACACATGCTAGGCAAGCACTCCACCACAGAGCCACAACCCAAGCCCAAAATTTGGACGTTTTGATGTGACTTAGTTAAATTATTCGCTCAAGGTTGTGTTGTTATAATACAAGTAGTAACACATCTATGTCTGTAGCAATTCACAGGTCAAAATATTGTAGGCATGACTTGGGAACAAATCTGCCTAAAAGTCACATTTGACTGATATTTTCAAATTACATACTAAAAAGAAACAAAATGTGGAATTTATTTGCATTTGTTTTAGTTGAGCTTCATCACTCCAGTGTGAACATTTATAGTACGTTTTGCTTTTTATTTGAAAATGAGTTGTCACCCCTTCTGACTTACACTTCACTCTCAGCCACTCGGTTGTTGCCAGTTATGTATTTTGGGTTGGGGGATAATATTTGCCTCTTGTTCATCACGTCAAACTTCTTTGAGTTTCAGGATATACTAGAGAATGGTGAGCTGAGAGATTTGAATACTTTAGTTCCTCATTGGGAAACATTTCCTTGTCTGCAAATCTACCTTTGACTGTTATCCATTCTATTGTTTCACAGCCTTCACTTGAGAAATCTCGGAATTCCACGATTGGAAAATCTCCCTTTCTTGTGAAATCATGGAATGTTTTCTTTAATAAATCATGAGATGAAGTTAATCCATGGTGTTTCCCTTTTTGCCTTGGCTACTGGGGAACACAGAAAGTATTTTTTTTTTTTTTTCATCTAAGAGCCATTGTCCTTGACATAGTGTTGTAGTACTTTCTTGCAATTGCGTAGATCTAGCTGTCTTAATATCATTTTAAAAGAACAATTTTATGTCTTTTTAAAATCAGAAACTTCAAATACTTCTTTGGAAATAGGTAATATTTAAAAGAATTCACATGATCATTCTATATTTTTAAAGAAATAAGGTCCTTCTCTATTTCTTTCATAAGGTGGAGGCAAAATACTTGCTTCTCCATTTACAGTTAATGGGATGCAGGTAAAATACTTGTGCACAAATCTTAAATAAATTAGGTGACCTCCAGGAGATTCTCCAGGACACAAAGACTAGGTGATACATATGGCCACCTTCTCAGGCAGAAATCCCTGAAGAGTTTATGTTCCTATCAATGGTCACAGTAGGATCTCTGCTCCCCACCAAACACGTGGTGAAAGGCATTTTGAAAATGCAATGGCTAAACACATCTAATTACATTTTAAACTACTAGAACTGGTGTTGAGTATCAGTGGGTCTACACACATGGATCCTTGCATAGTAAGCACATTAGGTCTGACGTCTAATGCCCTAATACTTTTTGAACTCCAGCTTTTGTGCAGGTTATTTCTCATATTCTTTTATAAGGACTTGATACTAAACTGGCTCTTAATGTAAGTTTTATGGCAGAGTTGGGAGAGTTTCCAGTCTTTTCTGGGTATTTGGATCTTCAAAATGTCTGTTTTCCAGGCCAAGCTTGCTCATGACATTCAGATTTCATCAACCCAAGAGAGTTCTTTTGAAAGCCGTGTTGCTGATTTCCGATTTGGGCCATACAAATCAGCAAGCATGCATTTAGTACCTAGTAAACACGTCTTTAGTGTCTGTGTGGATGGAATGTGCTATGGTCTGAATGCGTCCCCCAAAGTTCATGTGTGGGACACTTAATCCCCAATATGACAATGTTGAGTGATGGGACCTTCAAATGGTGATTAGATCAGGAGAGTTCTGTCCTTGCGAATGGATAATTGCCATTATCATGGGAGAGAGCTCCTGATATGAGGATGAATTTGGCTTCCTTTTCTTCTTTCTCTCTTTTGCACTTCTGTCTTCCACCATGGGATTATGCAGAGAGAAGATCCTCACCAGATGCTGTAAAGATGTCAATGTTATGTCCCTTGGACTTCCCAGGTTCCAGAACAGTAAGCCAAATAAATTTCTTTTCCTTATTTATTTCCCAGTCTGTGGCATTCTGTTATAGTAACACAAAATGGATGAAGACAGGGTGGGAAGCCAGATATGAAGAAACCTGGTACTTCTCTCAATAACCAGAGAAAGGACAGGCCTATTGTTACAGCAGAGTGAGGTCAGTGTTGAAAGAGGAGAAACACAACGTGCTTGGGAAGTACTGAGAAGAAAGATCCAGTGGATGGGGGTGAGCTGTTAGGAGGAGAGACAAAGGGGGAGGCCTTGGGGCAGGGTCTTGACAGAGGAACAGGCATCAAGAGGAGGAGAGAGGAGAGGTAGGAGGTGGGTTGAAAGGGTAGAGGGAATGGTGAAAGCAAAATCAGAAGTGGCTGGGCCATTCCAGGAATGATTAATTGATAACTGAAGAATAAGGTAGAATGGAGGGCCATTTATGTCAATCTTTCCCCAGACACGAAGAGCCAGGCATTCTGAGCTTGAGACATTAGACTTCCTGACCATGTGGGCAATGTGGAAGTCATTGTTTCTGAGCAGAACAAGGACAGGCTCTGAGCAGTTGTTGAAAGAGGTGGGAAAGAGGGGAGGGAGGGGAAATGGACAGCCACGTTGAGTTCTCTTCTGGCATGTTTTAAATTAAATCGAATAGAATTAAATGGAACACATTAATGAGAAGATAATAGAACTGATTTATCCAGAGACTTCATTCTAACCAGTGCAGTCAGACACGAGATAAAGCACTAGATTAGGGCCTCTGAGCATGGTCGGCATTTCTGAAAGAAAAGTTGATTATGTGGTTTAGACTTAATGCATGATTTTTTCCTGAGAAATGTACTTCTCCTAAAATTGTCTTTCATTAGTTCCTATTTTTTTTTTTTAATTTTCTGTTCTAGAGCTTTTAAAACAAGAACCGTGTGATGCCACCCTTACCCCAGGGGAGATGGGCACAGGGGCCTGATCCGTGTCTCTGTCATGGCAGAACAAGTGCTCATGTGTGCTGTGGTGTCAGAATCCTGTTCTGGGGCTTTCAATAAAGAGACGCTGCCATAGGTAGTCAACATCTGGCTCTCATTATCTGGCCATTAAGACCCTCTGCTCATCCTCAAAACAAATCCTTAGGAGTAAATGTAAGCTGGGCGTAGTGGTGCACTCCTGTAATCCCAGTGGCTCAGGAGGCTGAGGTGAGTTCAAAGCCAGCCTCAGCAACTTAGCAAGACCCTGTCTGTAAGTAAAACATTTTTAAAAAAGGGCTGGGGATGGGGCTCAGTAGTTAAGCACCCCTGAGTTCAATCCCTAGTACAAAGAGAGAGAGAGAGAGAGAGAGAGAGAGAGAGAGAGAGAGAGAAAAGAGAGATGGAAAACATAAAAGAAATTGTATGTATGTGTGTGTGTGTGTATAAAATGGAGTTTATGCACACACATGTGAGTAAATATATGATGGCAGCTATTGGTACTACACATGTTCAGGTAATCCCCTAACTTAGATAGCTTTAACTTTTCACAAAAGTGCCAATTGATAGCGAAACAATTTTGCCTCTGTTCTTCCTCTGGGAAGTTGCCAGCTTGCTGGAATGGTCCAAACATGGCAGCAGCAATCAATAAAGGGCAAATCCTCCCGGGACCATTAGCATCCCTGACGCAGCTCGTACTCCAACCTCCTACCAGCCGGCCCAGGCGCAGTTGCAGAGGCCTGAGCGAAAACATAGAGCCCTTGTGGATATTGATCAGAGGAAGGAATTCCACTTGTACCTTGAGCCATACAGGAAAACAGGAAAAGAAAACCACAAAACCCTGATCTAAGTAGAACTAACTCTCACTGTTTATTTTTTTTTCCAATTCCAGAGTAAAAGAAAAAGTTATGAATTAACTAATCAAATAATGAATTGTTATACCTACTTTCAGTGGAAAACATTAAATGCAGTTTATAGCTGCTTATATTGAGCACACAACTACTTACAAATGGGTTACTTTTGCTCCACTTTCCCCCTATAGCTTATTACAAATCTAAAATACCTCTTCAATTGATGTTTTAGGAATAAGATTTTAAATAATATCTGTTTTTATAAAGTTAAGAAATAAGTATCCCTGAGAGATTGCCTGTATTAGGAAAAAGTTTGTGTGTCCATTTGCATACAGGTGCCCAAGGGGCAGGTATTTGTTCATGAGGTGTGCTGTTCAGTCAGGAAGGCACGTTGGTCTGGGGCTGCACTCACATAGGAGTGGGGCTGTCTACACCTGCACTTGGTTTTCATGCCTTCTCTAGCCTAATCACTCTTAGCCCCAGATTCTAGAATATCAGCTGCTGTTGGCAGGGTCTGGCTCTGTTGGAGTCTTTCTGTAACCTTTTCTTTCAAAATGCACGATGCTTCAGGTTTATTAAACAAAACAGTGCAATGAGACCACCACAATTCTCACCACTACCTGCCCAGTCGACCTGTCCACTGCTGCACAGTTGTGTCCCTGTGACACATGTTCTGCTTGAGTATTCCCTATAACTTAAAGGCAGCTGTTTTTGGTTTCTTAAATCCATCCATCTTCCTTGTATGATTGAATTCTTATGACCATGGTCCAAGAGAACTTGCTGACCTTTAAGATCTCATTCTTTGTAGCTTTCCCTTCCATTCCACACCAGGAGGGTCATAGTGATCAGATATTCTACCCATGGCAAGTAGAAACTATATCCATCCTGGAGGTTTTATCCTTCTATCAACATAGCAAGAATTTGAGACCACTTTGAAGCCACACATTGTCTTCTGTAATGTGCTAGTTACTATCTCCATTGGGCTGTTTAATAATTTTCTGACAATAGATCTGTCAAACTAGCTTTCCAAATCACTCTGTTTTATGGAGAGTTTTGTGCTGAAAAGTCCTTACTGGATGTGGTTATGACTTAGGTGTCCTTCAGGGTGATTACTCTTCTGGCTGATGTACAAAGCAGTCCTCTTTGGTATGTTTGCTTATTTGAGAATCATCATCCAAAGGAACAGTTCCCAGATAACTACCTCAATAACTTTAAAATATGATCACAACTTGTTGACTTAGGGGGCTTGCTAGAGGACAAAATGCATCCTATTAGGCCCTGCATCTGAAAACTTGGTCTATCAAACTGCAATGAATTCAAATAACCTTTCTTACTTTGGAGAAGGGTAAAGCAATTCTTGTTTTGAGTTTTGTCTTGCTTTGTCTTGCATTATAGAAGAATACACGTAATAACTCTCCTGAAGAACTTTTGTGTTCTTTCTAGTTTTATCTAAGTCTGTAATACTTATTGTCCATTGTCTTAAGTATGACCTTTTAGCTTTAGCTTCCTTTACTAAGCCTTGTAGTCTGCCATCCACTTCATAGACACATACACTACTCAGTATTCCTGTAATATACAAAGGTGCAAGTTGGCATCTATTGGGCTCTTATTAGGAGTTGGGTACCATTATAATTACACATATTAACTCATTTAATCTTCACAAACTGTGATTTGGGTATTAGTGTCATTCTCATTTTATGAAAAAGGAAATTGAGGCTCATGCAGAGGAAGCCACTTTCACAACTACTAAATGAAGCAGCTAAGATTGAAATTAATACCCATCTGGTTCCAAAGCCATAAGGATATACTGCTTCCCTAGAAAACTGCAAGCAGACCCTTTCTGGCTGGAAATCTATAATTCTTCAGTCGAAAGAGCATATGTTCTGAAATACAATTTGGAGACGCAGAAATTAAAGGTAAATAGTTTGATCTAATTCCAATTTTTAATATTTTTTTTATGCCTGCTTCTGTGGCTAGCCCTTGGATTTGTTAATTTGTTATTTTTTTTTCCTTGATATAAGAAATGCTATTTCTGTTTAAGTGCTGCTGGATTTGGAAATCATTCTCATGACTAAATATTTGTTTGCCTAGTAGGAGCCCAGGGAAGGGCTGGGCTGCCAGTGGGTGCTGAATAAAGATTAATGGGTGGCCCTGCACGTCTGTGTGGGAGTCCTGTGGTTAGGATCTGCTCAGCTCTTCGAAAGTGACAGAGAGGAGGTGGAGGAGATAAAACTTACAGAATTGCCACCAAACCCCAGACATGGGTTTCCAGATTGGGCTGTATCAACAGAAAGGTCCCAGAGGTCCTCACTCAGCAAGTAAGAGTGGGAATGTGAGGTATGCATGGGACATGCTGCGAAAATGAAATTCCAGGGCCATTTCCAAGATTAATATCAAATGGGAAAGAAAACTTGGTTCTCTGATGAGGACTGAAGAAAATCAAATATTGTTTAATTGACACATTTTCTATTATTATATACATATAGCAGATGAGTAATATGCCATATCAGATGGTTTATTCAAATTGTCAATCAAGAGCTGAAGCATGAGTAACTTTCCAGAGAAGCTTCTGCGAAATCCAAGCAATATAAAGTGGCAGTAACCAGTCAGACATTCATCTACTACCAAATCATCCCTGAAAATCTTGGGGGATCAAAAAAAAAAAAAAAAAAAAAAAGGTTTTCCTCCAAATGCGTGGAATGTTTCTAGACAGGAAGGAGAAAATAACTTAAATGACTCCACTCAAAAGTCAAGTGCCCATGTGCTACCCTCGTATGCCACTTGACAGAAAGTTTGGGGTCAGCTATAGGGCCTGAGAGAGGACTCCTTCATTATGAAATTGATGACCAGTGAGCACCTTTCTAAATATCAGGAGAGTTTGAGATGTGAGGGCATTCACTTGCAAAATAAATCTTTGCTTTGGCATCAGAGAAAGTGGAAGGAGGAAAATCTCAATTACTAGGACCATCACCATCAATCTCAGGTTGCCATGGGGTGTTCTAGTATTGTGTAGAGAAGTGTCCCTCCAAGCCCACTGGATGGCAATGAATCTACTCACAGCTCTCTCCCCCCCCACCCCTCTCTCTGTCGTCCCCTCTGCATGAGCAAAGTAGAGACCAACTTTTCAGAATCTGTTCCAACGCTAATATTTCATGTCTTCTTTGATGGGTTCTTCCATACGATGAGCATTCTTGACGTTTTGGATGAGAATTTATTTATATACCTCGACATTTAAAAAATTCCTTTTTAATCCCCCGCCAAACTCTCCTTAGGTTAAAGGGATCTTAGGAATTTTGATAATCTGGTGCACTAGAGATTAATTTATTTCATTAAATCATTACCCTCCCTTGCTGGCACCATACCGCACCATCTTTTCCTCCTGAAAGTGACTTTGAGAAGCAACCCAGAAGGTGTGTTAAGAAAATACATATTGTAGCCATGCGAGAACTTATTACATGTTTACTGCTTAAAAATACAAAACTAAGACAGCTCATACAAAAAATAAATTTACAGAAAAAAGAATATTTATATAATAAAATTATATATATGTATATATATATATATTTAAATTATGCCCAAGTTATGGATGTACATTTATAAAACCACCATCCTAAAATAAAAATTCAAGTTTTGAGAAGTGGGAAGGGCTATTTTCTGGTACCAGAAGCCTCAGATTTGTCAGCATCCAGGTGGGACGGATGGATAAGGTGGACACCTGGGCCATGCTGGGCAGCACAGCCCAACTCCTTAGCGTCAATTCTCCCACAAAAAAAGACCTTAAAGAGCTGCTGACGGTCCTCATAACAGAATCAATGAATCCTTATTTCCTTCAGTCTCTCCTTTGACCTTTTTTTTTTTTTTTTTTTTTTGAATCAGAAAAGAAGAAAAGAAAGGAATAAACTGTTGGGGTGAGGTGGGGTGGGGATTGAGGGAGCCCCAAGGAGATGTCTGTACTGTGGAACCTACAGACAAGATCACAGGTTGCTTATGGTCACCCGAGATGTTATTGTTTGCTTGCTGTGGCCTTATTTGTTCCTGCTTCTCATTTCAGATTCTTGCCCTGATGTAATAAGTGAACGTCTTCCCAGCCATCATCCCGTATTGACAAGCAAATGTCATCCATGTTTGATTGACATCCATTGCTCCTGAATGCAGAAGTATGATTTAGGAATCAATTCTACTTACTTATTTAAAGCTGTTCTTGTATGTCTTATGTATTTGTTGGTGGGGTAACTCACCTAATATCTATTCTAAGGGCTTTCTATTAATATTCAAAATCCAGGATATTTCCTCTCCTGCTCTCCCAATGTGAATGGGGACTTTTGTCATATTTTTTCCTATTTGTCTCTCCCCCAAGGTACATTTAGGAAATCTGCTATGGGACTTATAGAACTCTTCCATATCTTAGGAAAAGACCTGGCTCAGCACTTGTGTGGGCTCTGCTTGCTTTATTGTAAGACTTTTGAAGGCATTCTGACAAGTGATTATTTCTCATGCATGTAGCACCTTTAAGCAAATGCAACTTCAAGTCCAATGACAATATCTTTGGAAAGGCTGCTAGAGTTGTAAGCCTGGAAGTCAAGTACATATGTATACTTTCCCCACTGTACAGCACTTGTAAAAAGAACCAACCCCACCCCCCCCCCCTCCCTCTTTATGCAGTGGATATGTCCATTTAAAATCATCGAGAAATGTCTTTTGGTTTTTTAGCCCATCTCACTGTTCACAGGTTAACACCGTATTTCATTTGGAAGGCTGGGGAGAAAAATCATAAGGTTAAAAAAATCATATGTACCATCTGGAAAATTCTACAGGGCCTTCCTTATGTTAAAAGTGGTATTTTGAAAAACACCTGAAGCGCTGATTGTGGGTGAGCCAGTAGAGAAATACTGTCAACCAAGCCACCCTCCTTTCTACCTTCACCTCCACCCTCCAACTGAGGCTGCTAGCAGTGAGGACACAGAGGACTTAGGTGTGACCCTTGAATCCTGAAGTCTGTTGCACAGCAGTCTCCCTCCCCAAGTCTGTCCAGCGAGAGCACTGCCATCGCCTGGGTTCAGCAAGGGAGTATTCAGGATCTCACTGTTCATCCATGTGCAGAGAGGGAAAAAAAGACAGGCCGAAAAAAAAAAAAAAATCCCACATTGTCAGAGTAATGCCAAACTCTCTCTGAGTGGGATGAGCAGAGCAGATGCTGCAATGAGATGCCAAAGCGGCTCCCCTTCCTCTGTGCCTTGGGTGCCTATAAATTGCTCCGGCGCGCGTTTGTCAGCCTCCTCTTCTCCTGGCAGGTGGTACCCAGGCAGAATTCTGCGTTCAGTCTCTCTCTCGCTCCGCTCTCGGCCGTGAGGCGCTCGCCGCTGCTCGCTAGCTCCTCCGCTCCAGCCCAGAGGCTCGCGGAGCCGACAGTGCCAGCCGCCGCCGCTCCGCTCGCCCGGGGGGCGCCTGGTCGGAGCTCCTGCGGCCAGCGCGGGACTTTGAGGTGCGCTTCTATTAGAGTTGTGGTGGCTGCAGAGGAGGGGGAGAAAGGCAGGGGACGGGCGAACAGACCGAGCGAAAGAAGAGAAGGAGGAGGCAGAAAAAGGCAACTTCAGACGGAAAGTTGGTGCGAACTGGCGCAGTCTGCAAAAACGGAAAAGTCGATCGCAGGCAGCGGTGGCATAAAAGTGTGAGCGACCAGGACCAGCTCGAGAGGCAGCGGCTGGCTCTGCCCTCCGGGTGGCCGCGCAGGCACCCGAGCCAGCCACAGGTGCGAAGGGGCTCGCAGGAGGCGAGAGGGCGCCCTGCGCACCCCTCCCCCAACCCCCACCCTCTGCTCGGGACTTAAGCTCAAGTCACTTGGCGCCCGAGCTCCCTCCCCAGCCGCAACCTCAGCTGGGGGAGCAGGAGCCGGCGAAGAGCGGCCGGCGCGCGCCCGCCCAGGGGAGTTGGGGTTCGAAGGGGATTGTTTTCGGCTCTAAGGAGGTCCCCGCCCAACCTTCAAAATTTTGTCCAAAAGCAGACAAGAGGATCGCCCCGCGCTGAGCCGGCTGGTGGGCAGCAGGAGGCGCCTGATCGCCGCCGGGGCGCTGGGGGTGGTGATGGTGCTGCTGCTGGTCATCCTCATCCCGGTGCTGGTGAGCTCGGCCGGCACGTCGGCGCACTACGAGATGCTGGGCACCTGCCGCATGGTCTGCGACCCTTATGGGGGCACCAAGGCGCCCAGCACCGCCGCCACGCCCGACCGTGGCCTCATGCAGTCCCTGCCCACCTTCATCCAGGGCCCCAAAGGCGAGGCCGGCAGACCGGGAAAAGCAGGCCCGCGTGGGCCCCCAGGAGAGCCGGGGCCGCCGGGCCCCGTGGGGCCCCCGGGCGAGAAGGGCGAGCCGGGCCGCCAAGGCCTGCCAGGCCCGCCTGGGGCGCCCGGCCTGAACGCGGCCGGGGCCATCAGCGCCGCCACCTACAGCACGGTGCCCAAGATCGCCTTCTACGCTGGCCTCAAACGGCAGCATGAAGGCTATGAGGTGCTCAAGTTCGACGACGTGGTCACCAACCTCGGAAACCACTATGATCCCACTACCGGCAAATTCACCTGCTCCATCCCGGGCATCTACTTCTTCACCTACCACGTCCTGATGCGCGGAGGGGACGGCACTAGCATGTGGGCTGATCTCTGCAAAAACAACCAGGTGAGTGCGGACAGGCAGCGGGGAGGGCGGGGAGCGGGAGTGAAAGGTACAGGCAAGAGGGAGGAGACCCCGGAAATGGGGGTGGGAGCCGGCAGAGGAAGGGCGCGGCAACCCCCGATCCTGGGCGCTACAGCGAGGAGGACGCTGTGCTAAGCTAGAGAGGCGGGGGTCGGACGCCGAGGAGGGCGCCCCGCGGCCTGGAGAGGGTGGTTCCAAAGTCTCTCCCCCGCGCGCGGTGCGCGCCCTGGTGAGCACTACCCTGGAGGGGCGAGAAGCTGGTAGCTCCTGCGCTGGGCCATTTAGTCCCTCCGACGGCCGGTGCGCTGGGGGAGGTCCGGAGCAGGAAACAACCCCTGGGCTTGGGATTTTCAGCAGCCTAGGGTCTCTAGCTTTCCCGGGAATGGGTAGGATTGAGAGAGCCCAGAATGGGCGTGTCGAGCTGACCAACTCCGGGGAGATACACAAGAGCTCCTAGGAGAAAGAAGGGACCTGAAAGGAGTGAGTCCAAACGGGCGCATCAATCCAGGGCGGAGGCGGGAGAGTTAGACTCGGAGTCCCAGCGCCTTTGCAGATTCCCAGGCAGAGAAACTCACAATAAATTTCAAACTCGAGTTTAGTTCTTGGCTGAAGAAGCCAGTTGTCATCTGAAGGACAGAGGCAAGGAATGCTAAGAGAAGTAAAAGTCGAGATTCGGGATTTACACAGTAAAATCATGCACCCAAACACGGGACCCAAACTCTAAGGACTGGAGTAAGAACACGCACAGAAAGGAGGCCTTGAAGGGCGGCCGGTTCCATCCCAGCTGTGTGGCAGTGGGTCTCACCTCCAGCGAGACCCCAGCTACCTATGAGAGAGCCTTTCCAAACCCAGCCTTCTGGCTCACCCAGGGAAGCAGCCTTGGCCTTGACTAAAATAGCCGCACATTAGCCCCAGTCACTGGGACCTGCTCCCCTGAGCTGTTAGCTGCTGACACAGGGGCCAAGGGTCTGCAGTGTTCTGCTAGGGCCACTATGCCGTTTGCCGGAGAAATTCGCGGCCATTGAAACACTGAAGCATGTTTGAGCTCTTAGTCAGAGGAGGGAAATAATGTTTCTACTACCTAAAAGTGTAATCTGACCTTTTGCACACGCTAAATCAGCAGCCGCTGGGGCGAGGCCTTGCAGCTTGCAGCCTGCGGTCAGGAATGAGTTCCTGGGCTTTGCCTGCTTATTGAGTGGCACCAGAGCGGCCCGCGACCCCGCCATCGCCCTCAAGAGGCCTCATCTCACGCAGCAACTTTGACTTAACAAGGGTTATAGAGTTTCAGGTCACCGGCCCCCTGGAAATTCAGATCACCTTAGCTACAATCATTGAAATGGGAAGAAGACGTAATTCAGTGTCAGAATTCTTTCAAAAGTGAAAGACAGATGTCCGAAGGTGTATAGGAGAAAATATATATATACTGTCCCTATCTTTTCCTACAAATAGTTTAAGGTACCCTAGGGCACACAGAACAAAAAGAGGAGAAATGACCACCAGGAGGCACTGGCAAAGTTGTTTATTATAGTTATTATGCAGGAAAATAATGTTAGAATAAATAAAAATTATTCACGGAGCTGTGGGATAGTTATAGGTAAATGGCTGTAAAGGGCATGACTCACTGTTACCAAAATAGAGCTAGTGTGTCACTCTAACAAAATGGTTTTGAACAGCCCCTCCACAGGCAGCCATGAGGCACCCCTTTATTTACAAATTGGCTCTTTTTTGACCAAAAGGTTAGGTCAGTCTGGGAAATACTATCAGGCTGAAGAGATTGCTTTTTTTTTTTTTTTTTTTTAGAGGTATCAATTAAAATGGAGTTTTCTAGTTTTGTCCATAAGTGTATAAAAATGGTCACATTTAAAAACATCTGGATGCTGCAACTGCATGCACAAATCAGAGAATAATACATATAAATTAGTTTATATGTTGAGGTCTAGACTGTGGAGACTGATTATTGCAGGGTTCTAAGAAAAACATTTTCTCCAGATACTCTGTGTGCATTTGTTTTTAAAATTATTTCATTGTTTGGGGTATAAACTGCTCCTTTGTATCACTCTAGCATACACACATTCTATGAAGATCAGGAAAAGGAGGAAGGCAAAACAGTCAAACTACAACGTATAATGCTTTCCATTGCCAATATTAAGCTGCTATTTCTGCAAAAGGTGTGCAACAGGTAATACAGAAAAATAAATAATATAGTGGTAAACAATATATTTTTGAGTTTGGTGTGGACTATTTTAGAAAATGGTTATATTTCAATATTATAGTTAAGGAGTTTTATCTCTAGAATGACTTTATCAAGTCTGGTCTGCACCACTTATAAATAGGAAATCTTGTAAAATCTCTTTTTATTTTAAATAAATACTTTATCTTTGATTTTCAATTATACTCTTGTCTGATCACTTCTTAGAATGGCAGTCCCCCCGCCCCCACACTCCCCAAGCTGAATCAATTTGTTTTCATACAATAAAAACTCAGAGACCCATGTCAGTGTAATGCTCTATGGATTGAGTGGAATTTGAGAAGCACAAAAATTAAACAAACAAAAAAAAATACAGTTCACTTAGGAGGGAGTAATGCCTATGGGCCATAACCATATCAGAGCCATTTTATTTATTCTTTGTGTTGAATGTAGGATCACAGATGGAAACATCAAAGGCCAGTAAATTAACCTGATGTGCCACTTAACCTTTTGTTTATGATTCCACAGAAGTACAATGAAAATGAAATTATGAGAACATCAGCAGCAATTAATTAAATTAGCAAATGTTACCATCAACATTGTCTCTAATGATAAGCCCTCAATAATAAGATAATGCTAAAACTATACAACCTATTACATCCTCAAAACATACCACTAAAAGGACCATGGTTCTCATATTCCCCATGAAACCATCAACCTAAATTTAATCTTACCATTTGTGGAGAGCCCATGACAGTGCATATTAAAGGTAAAAGCTGGACTCAAATAGCTTACATAGATACAGGGAAAGAATTTTAATGCTTATATACTTGTAGCTGGAAACCTGAAAAAAAATGTTATCTGAATACAATTATTATAATGCTGCTCTAATAAGCCACTCTAATAAAAATGAAACTGGCTTAGGATTAGAATTATAAAGTAATAAAAGACCAAATTTTTACTTGTAGGAATTTATTAGTTATGGCAATGAACATGAAATATATTGGAAAAAATGAATAGTTTGTGGTTTGATATTCATTTATTAGAGAGATTACTGACACATCAAACTAATTATCTTTGTATGGGCAGTGAAAGGTGGACTAAAGATAAAGCAGAATCTAAATAGTTTATCTAACAAGAAAAGATTTTAAAGAAAATACAGGTAGAAATGGGTATATTTTAGAGGACGCATCGTAGTCCCTGACAAAATGCTGAAATCAGTGTACATTTAGGAACCTGAAAATAGCCTCCAGGGTGAAAGCATTACCTTCCTCAATAGTCTGATGGCTTAAAGGAAGAATTGCTGAAGTCACTATGCTAGATACTGGAGCTTGAAATTTCAAGTCCCATTATACCTGTAGAGTATGACCAGGTGAGTGGGCATACTCAAGTCCTGTGCCCTGATGTATGGAGATTACTTAATTGGGAAAGTCTTGTGGTGGAATATAGGTTTAAATCTTAGAGAACTGCTTTCATTATACAGCAATCACACTGGCTGTATCCAACAAAGGAAGTGAAAACCGTTAAGGGTGACCGTCCAGTCTCTGGAATCTCTCTAATGCATTTGCAGGGTTTTTTGGTTACACCTACTGAATTAAAAATGGTAATGTTCATGTGGCTTTGTGATTATACCCTATAGAATAAAAACTACATTTTAAAAAAGACTTCTGTCTCTAAATCAAGTGCTTTTTAATGTGTCCTGGTTGACAAGTGCAACCTTTGTGTAGAAAACAATGATAAAGGCCAAGACCCTAAATACACAAATACACAAAACACTGAATAAAATGTATGTCTAGTTATTAATAATAGCTGAGATGTATATTATATTTGATAATTAATATATTACTAACATAGCTAGTTATTCTTTTGTATTTTAATTTTCTCATCCATTGAAAATCCATGTTAAAAAAATCAAGTCATAACCCTCCTGGTGTAGATTTTTTCCCCCTGAGAATTAATGACTAGATGAAATTAATTAAATTAATCAAAGCCTTCAACTTCTACAAACTGATGATTAATTCCTAGGAAATACTATGTGTTCAAATGTGTTATTATTTAGTGGTCAAGACCGATCACTTCACTATTGGTATATACATTTGAGTCAATGCCTCTGAGCATAATTGCTTGGTATATTGCTTTCATCATATTAGTGCCAGTTAGCACAATGTTAAGCAGTTCTAAATCCTTTAAGCCCTTTTCTCATTTTGCTATATGATATCCAGAAAGAAATTTTAAAAATACTACTCATATTACTTCACAAGTTCAGCAGTGTCAAAGAGCCTTCTCCTTTTTTAACATTTCAGCATTAATGTGAGGATATATCACATTAAAATTTAATTTGAGAACCTATCATTTAAATTTTGAAAAAAATGCATGGCAATTCTTGACTTATGTCTCATTTCTCCAAGTGATAAAATCCAGCATATTGTACCCCAAGTCATGCATTATTACATAGTGCAGGTTTACAAAAACCACTAAATCACTTGCTATGTTATTCAGGGAAATATCATTATAGTGGAATAGAAACAAGCCACAAAGTAGAAGATGTGTTACTGAAATAAATCAAATACAAGTCTGCCTATTGAAAGAGTTTCCAAGGCAGAATCAAAATATGTCTAAATGAATATGAAGCCTATTTTGAGTTGAGGATGTGACAGAATGTCCATATTACATGATAAGCTAGGCAATTTGTTTGCAAATGACTATCAGCTCAATAATGAGACCACAGGCTCAACATGGGCAGATGATAAGCAACCTATGTCCTCAAAGCAAAAGCACCTTAAAATGTAAAAGGATATTCAATGATCATTCAAAAATTCTAGAAATTTGAGAGACCTCAAATCACAGAGATTTAGTTCTTTCTATAACTGTTAGATATGTTGCAATTAAATTGTTGATTTAAATGCACATATAATTAAGTGACAAAAAAGCACAAATAGAAAAAAAGAACTCTGAAAACGTGGGTGGTATAACTAAAGATGTTTAAATGAGTTGAGCTTTGGGAAGCAGCCTGGTAAAAGGGGCTTTACTTGTGTTAGATTTTGAAAGTCTTAAATTGAAGGGCTTTTTTTTTTTTTTTTTTTTCCTTTTTATATAGTAGCAGAATGGTACTACCTACCATGGATCTCAATTTCCTAACAATTGTGATGAGCAAATGAAGTTAAACTCGAACTTCTGCACTCATACACAGTTGGTTAGAATATTGCTATTTGGTTTATATTAAAATGCAAAACAATACTATTATTTCCATTTCAAAAGGCAATTGGGCATAGGGATTCAAGGAATTAGAAAAAAGTAGTGATGTAGGAAGAGATTAGATTGGTATGCTTTGTTTACAATGATAGAAAAGATTGCTTGGAATAGCCCTCACTGAAGCACCCTTTTCTTCCTTCCTTTGCAATAACATAGTCGAAACTGTTGCAGAGCTGAACTTGCAAAGCTCCGAGGCCAAGTAGATGTCCCCACACTCTCTGTGCTCCAGCAGCAAGTCTGCTTAGGATGCTGTGTGAATGGCTAAAAAAGAAAACTTGAGAGTTCTCTTGTACAAACTCTAATTCTTGTCTGTTTCATATAGGTGCGTGCTAGTGCCATTGCCCAAGATGCTGATCAGAATTACGACTATGCCAGTAACAGTGTGGTTCTGCATCTGGAGCCTGGAGATGAAGTCTATATCAAATTAGATGGTGGGAAAGCCCATGGAGGAAACAACAACAAATACAGCACGTTTTCCGGATTTATTATTTATGCTGACTGATAATGCAGAAACTAAGCTTATTATTCTGAGTTTGAACACTGGATTCGAATGGCTACCGTCAGTGAATCAAGGATCCCAGGGGATGCCGATTGCAGGGCACCTCGGTTGTGTATATGTGGGGAAATCCAATGCTACCTGACTCACATCTGTATCACTCAGAAACATTATGTAAAAAAGTATTTAAAGCAAGATAAGCAGATGTGTGATCCACTACCGCCAAAGCAAATACTCCTATCGTTAGTGTCCATGTGAATGAAGTCCTATATAGATCACAAATTTTTATAGAAAAATCTAAGACACTGAATTATTTCTTCAATATATATGATACTTTGGTGTACTGTGATCTTGCTGATCTTATCCATATGTCAGCTTTGGTTCTTGTGAGTTTTCCTGCTTATTATGATACTGGAGTCCATTCATAGTGTGTGGAAGAATCATTTTACCCTGCAGGAAAAGGTCTAATTGAAGTAAATGCTGCTTGTCCCCAAAGAAATTGTTTGCCTTGTACTCTTGTTAACTTTAGAGTTAGACCTGGGAAAGATTCAACTTCAAGCCTTAACCTGGAATTTTCTGGATTTGTGGGAATTCCCAAGCCTATGATCGTTTTTCACATTTTCCTTTTCTTAAGAATTTTCATTTTTTTTTCTTTTTTCTGGTGATAGTCTTTAAAAATAGAGAATGAAATTGTACCATAGGATTACCCTCTAAGTGTGAAAATGTGTAATTATGTACGGTATTTAGAAAATCCCCTGTGTGTCCATTTTGTCAATAGAATACATTTAGATTTACTTGGAAAGTCAGAGAAATTTATTCTTTGGTATTAAATCAGACTGAGGCTTTTGCCTTTTTTTGGAACAAAAGATTATTTATAACCCAATGCACAAAGATTTAATTTGAGCTTCTGCATGCGTCACCAAGGGGACACTAGGTAAGGCCTTCAAACAGTTACTACAAATCTGTGGCCTGAGGTTATTTCAAAATTAACAATTTCACATCTAACCAATATGATGACAAAGTGTATATATATTTTATATAAATATCTGCCACACACATTTATATACATATACATATATGTTAGATGAAATATTATATATATATGGCTTCAGTCCATGGGGCACAGTGGCTGTACAGCCTCAAAAATTTCATTTAAAAAAGGTGTATGTGTATATATACATACAGAAACATGCATAAATTATTTGACTTATTTTGGACTGAAATATATTTTAGATGATAAAAATATATGGAATTATCAAAAATAATTAAAACAACTTCTCTTTAAGAGTTATGCAGAAAATGAAATCTTACTAGGTTAAAATGCCCTATCTTCATATGTATGTAAGTTAAGCCTATGGTTGCTTTATTACCATATGCCAATCAATACTTTAACTGCATTTTCTGCAGACTATTAATATCAGGACTGCAGAAATAAAGTGGCTCTCCTTCACAGTGTTTATGAATGATATGCATTTGAGTTATCAGTTGTTTTCTTTTTTTCTTGGTTGAATTGAAGCTGACGGTCAAGCAGATTTTGAGAGTAGTGCAAACCCTTTCTCTCTAGTTAAAACACACCACCACCTAAAGCCATCTCTTCAAGGAAAAGATTAAAATGCATGTTGATTTGTCTTAACTCTCACACAACTTCCACCATTACAATGAGAAATCGTTTCCCCTTTCATTGCCTTTGAAGACTTTGACAAGTAGATTTCAAAAACAGAGATTTTTAAATCTGCTTGTTTTACTGATGAAGGACATTTGCATTTTTTCATTTAAAGGATTTGGTTTGTTATCCTGGCTCATTCCTCTTTGGTACTTTCTGTTCCAATACACAGAGAGCTTGATCATCTTTGATCAGCTGAAATATCTTTAATTTAGCAAACTTCTGCTTTCCAAGAGTTATTCATGGTGTTCCCTTCTGAAGGTGGTGCTTGCTTTGTTTAAATGCCTTGGTCTGAGTAACCATCGTGATTTATATGATTAAAAACACTTAGCCCTTTCATCAAGAATAATGACTAATTCTATTTGGCCTTTCTGATATGTAAGATAGCTCACAAATGAATTAATAGTTTTTTATTTCTATTTAATAATATATATTTATCAAAGAGAAATTGGCAGCAAAAGTTTGGAGACATGTTTTAGGTACCAAATTGCATAGTGAGGATTCAATCAAAAGATTAATTCATGAACAACAATGCATATCAATTAAAAGTTTTAACTTAGTTTTAAAAAAGGGTTTATTTACACAAAATATCATGGCTGGATACCTTTTAAGGAGTAGGCTTTAGAATCAGACTGTCATTTCCAACAGATTTGACCTTTTCTTCAGATAAATAAGCATTGTTTTCTGTTTAGGCCCAAGGACAAACAAAAAAAGGTAAAGGAAATAAAGGGAATATATACATATATATATACATATGGCAAACATTTCTCTTTTTTTTGCATTATATCTTATAAATTAATTAAATTGTGGCCTTTGTTATTATAAATGTAATGATTCATTAAACTATATTATGTAATATATTCTGACTTTAATGATTGAATTTTTACAATTCAGTACTGTTATGTGTTTTTATACAAACCTGGCAAAACACAACAAAATTTATAGAAAAAAATGGATACGAGAAAGCAAAATGCATCAGAACTTATTTATTATGGGTATATATAGGTAGGTAGATGGTATATAATTAACCTTCTAAAATATTTTTATTGTTGTGATTTGGTAATTATATTACAGTAGTCTTTGATAAAAAGTCTCAAAATTTAATTTCTCTCACTGCAAAAGCTATTTTAAGTTGCCATATTATTCATTAAGCATTAATTAAAGAACAGCAGGATAATTAGTAGGATCATCAATATTACCAAGAAACATTAGATTGCTCCAGAAGGGGGCAATTTAACTAGAAACACTTTAAATTTTCTCAAGTAGTGCAGCTGATAGATTAGGAAAAAACCCAAAAACCCCACTTAAGGGATACAGACCTTAAATCATTGTTTGGAAATACATAATCCTGTATTTATTTTGTTAAAGCAAAATGACAGGGCTCAATTAGGTTCAGCAACTCCCCAGAGGTACAAATGTAATAGTTGGCCAGTTTCAGAAAAGGCAAACTTCTCTTTCTCATAAGAAGGAAACGATCAGACATTAGTCCTATGTAGCTCTGGCTAATATCTCACAGTAGGTTTGAAATCACTGACTGTTATCTGCAAGTTTTATACTCACGGTGTCAACTCACACATAGCCATCCTATTTGAAAGTTAGCCATTGCTTAGGGTTTTCTATCAGTATCTTATCAAGCGTGCTCTGAGTTATACCTCTAAGTAACATTTTAGGAACGATGTTGGTGAGTATATGAGAATAGCCGTGACCTCCATACTTCATCAGTCGATGCTTCGTGTGTATGTCATGTGCCACCAGAATTCGATCTTCATAGCCCTCCTCCACCAGGAGACGCACCCTGTGAACAATGTTAACTCATGGTGTGCCATTTGTCTCACAGTTTGGATTTTTCAGGGTGCTTTAAACTTTCTGCTCAGAAACCTATTGTGCTTATGGTAAAGATGCTGTGGCATGTGTATTGGAAGACCCTTAATAAACATTGTGTGGCAATGATGAGAATATTGCTGCATCCTAGCAGGAAAAAAAAATCTTTATTCCACACACACAGAAATTTCTAGCCTGTGATATTTATGGCAATGCCTGGCAATGCTGCATTAAAGATAGCTTCTAATAGGATGTGCCAGTTCCAATGAATGACCGCGTTAGCATTTCACTAAATAACTTCATTCCAGATTTGTATTCAGCTCTGATCTCTCAAATGCCTCCCTTTTAGGCCCATTTTGAGATCTCATCCTCACTCTTTCTTTTGATCTAGCAAATAAAATCAGTGGGTATTTGGGATTAAAATACAGAAACAAAAGGAATCTTCGTGATAAAGCCCTGGGATAGTAAAAATCAGTTGGTTTGCACATGAAGGGCAGCTGTGCAGTCAGTGAAGAAGGGTTGGAAAAAGCACTTCTGTTTTTTGAGATTTTGTTCCTTTGAAGTCTATGGGAATTATGACTCAGTAGCAGTCTCTGAACATTGGATTAAATTGACCAAAAAAAAAATTTACTCCACCTTTCTTCCTTGTCAATAAGACTGCTAAAATAATAAATGATTCCTTTAAATTTATAGTCACTTGACGAAGAAACAGCTTCCTGAATATTGTCTAAAAATGTAATCCTCTTTGGTTGGTTAAATGCTCTAATCTGTAGTGTGAGTCACCTCCTGACAGCCACCATCTGTATGTGTCTGGACTCTGGGCAGTGTCTGTCTTGATTCCCATGGTAAGGCAGAAATGAAACTTGCAAACAATAGCTCTTCTCTGGGATTCTTGTGTTGTCGTATGGGTACTTAGAGTCCCAAATGGATGCAGGTTGGGGGAACAGCATTTTTCTCTAGGTTCTGAGCATTTGAAAGATATCCTTTTGGTTTCAGTAGAGACCATTTCTAAGCATTCCCAACATGAGACACATTTAATAACTACCACGGTAAGCAAAATGTAAGGCACTCTCACAAAACACTCAGGCTCAAAGTCCTGCCCTCTGAGAACATGCATTTTAAAATACGTTATAATTGAAGATTAGATGTTGTATTTGCAGGTCAAAGGAATGCAAGTACCAGAGTAGAAGAGCCAACCTTGGTGCTTTGTTTAGGAATTAGCATTCATGCCATGGGTACCCCACGCCTGCCCCATCAATGCATGTAATGCCGTTTGTGCCATCAAGGTTATTTGATTCCTTGAAATGTGTCCTGAAGTCCTGATCTGCAGTTCCTTTTGGAACTAATTCTATTTAAGGGAATTATCTAGAAGGGACATATGATCATTAATGGGAAAAAGGGAAAGATTTGACAGAATGCATACAAGATGTTGTACCTTAGTATGATGTACTTTGATCCACACCTGCAAAGAAATATCATAGTATAGAAGCTCGTAGAATATGCGTTGTCCTTGATATTTTATGAACGTTTTGCTAAATTTTAAATTTCTTTTCTTTATCTGAGAGTTATGATATCTCATTATTACAAGGGCATACATATGGATAAACAAATTCCTACAAGATGCCTTTTGTCATTTTTTTTTTTTTTTTTTTTTAGTACCAGGGATTGAACTCAGGGGCACTCGACCACTGGGCCACATCCCCTGCACTTTATTTGTATTTTACTAGAGACAGGGTCTCACTGAGTTGCTAAGTGCCTCACCATTGCTGAGGCTAGCTTTGAACTCGCGATCCTCCTGCCTCAGCCTCCCAAGTGCTGGGATTACAGGTGTGTGCCACCGCGCCCGGCCTTTTTGTCATATTTTGAAACACAAGGTTATCGAATTGGGAATTAGTAAAGAAAGAATGTGGTGGGTAAGACGTTCTTATTTAAAACAGGGAGCTAATAAAGCTCATTAAGTCAAGGACCTGGAGATTAGTTATCTCATGGGCAAGATAATGTTCTGGTTCTAGAAACACAATCAAATTCTGACCATTGGGGAAACCTGCCTGATCATGCCTTAACAAAGAGATGATCTTCCGTGTGCCACCATGTAGAAGAACAGGAGTTACAGAGATGCTGCCAGAAGGGAGGAACCACTACAGATGAGAAGACAAAAAATCACAGTAATTATAGCAATACAAATGAGTTAGTGTTTTGCAAACAAATATTAGAGAGAGACTACAAAGTGTGAAAAGGCAGAGATATAATAAGATTTGAGAAATGGAGCAGAAGATTGAAAACAGGTGTTAGACACAGAATTTCTAGTGCTGAAAACCAGAGGTAGGCAGAAGCATGCTTACATGTCAGACTACTATGGTTAAGTAGGACTGCAGATGAATGGTAGAAACCAAGTGCCCAAGATGTGGGGAACAATGGAGTACTGGAATACACACAACCCACAAGGTCATTCAGTTATTAACATGAGCTGTTCTGGTTAAAGTGACCCCAAGGCATGGCTATAATTTAAAGAAGATTAAGCATACATACAAACACATACCTAGAAATATATGCATATATGGAATAGCACAGGTGTATCCCATTTATATATATATATATATATATATATATATATATATAAACATGTATATTCACACATAAAATTTTGATGTATGTTCATGCATTCAGAATAATTAAATTTGGCTCAATAAAAGATAACCAAAATTAAATTCTTATTCTTGAACTACTAGTTAGAAGGTACTAAAAAGGAATTCTGCGGAAGCCACTGGTCATCGTTCCCTCATATCTCCTTTATATACACCCTTTTTCAGAACTCCTCTCTTCTTCATCCAGAAGGTCTGGGAACCCCGTGGAAAGGCTAGGGGTGGAAAATACACATCACTGCCCCAAAGAGGCTTTGGAAAAGGAACCAGATCCAGAGTGCAAACTTCCCATTTCTAAGATGAATTGCAAAATACATTGAAGGCACTCATCATGAAATCATGTTTTTAAGATCATAAAAGATAAGAAAGACCTACCATTCCATTTTAAATTATGATTGTCTTTGGGCAAAAAAAAATATTCCCTCTTGAGTAAAACCCAAACTGGCAGGACCCTAGGGAAACCTGTTTGTCTATATTGGTGTTCCTGAGCAAGAAAATTAAAATCATAAAATAAAAAGGAACAATAAATCTGTTTGTCATAGAACTGGTTTAAGCATTAAAGAAAGAAAAAAGAAAACAGTCAGCTTTTGGTTTTGGGGGATTGGCTTATTTTGCATAGCATGATATTCTCCAGCTTCATCCATTTATGATATGTGGATGCTAATTCACAATGTGGGGAGGGCTAGGGAAGAATAGAGTTACTTTAGGTAGAGGGGAATGAAGGGAGGGAGGGGGTATGAAGGTAGGAAGGATAGTAGAATGAATCAGACATTATTTCCCTATGTACATATATAGCTATACAACCGGCGTGATTATACATCATGTACAACCAGAAGAATGAAAATTATACTCCATTATATATGATGTATCAAATTACACTCTACTGTCATGTATGACAAATTAAAACAAATTTTAAAAAATTTAAAAAAGAAAAGAAACAAGAGCCCTGTGTAGTGTTGCACACCTGTAATAATAACAACTCAGGAGGGCCTGGGGTTTGTGGCTCAGCGGTAGAGTGCTCGCCTAGCATGTGCATGGCCGGGGGGTTTGATCCTCAGCACCACATAAAAATAAAATGCATTGTGTACAACTAAAGCAAATAAATAAATATTTTTTAAAAAATATAACAACTCAGGAGAGGGAGGCAGGAGAATCTCAAGTTCAAGGCCAGCCTCAGCAACTTAGTGAGACCTTTTCTCAAAAAAAAAAAAAAAAAAATAAAAAAGGACTGGAGATGTAGCTCAGGGGTAAAGTGCCCCAGTTTCAATCTCCATTACCAAAAACAAAACAAAACAATCCTAGCTTCATCAGTCAAGTCCATTCAAGTAGTTTACTCGTATAGAGTGGTTGCCACCTTACATAGCTAGTATAACATTTATCAACTAGCTCTGTCTAATGATATTAAACTTTAAGCACATTTTAATATTACTGAGGCAAGGAGGAATGTCAATACATAGGGGCAGCAGAGGGCATGGGAATGTCATGATCCACTTCCCAGGGGAGCAATCCTAAGGACATTCCAGCTGTGACCACTGGCTCAGGATGGTTCCTTCAACCCCAGAGTCCGCCATATTTAACTACTGATTCTCAAGCCTCATGGATTCTGGACGTCACCTCTCAGTTCTAGTTTTGCTTACTCCTATTTCAACCAACGTGTTACACTCATAACCATGTTCTAGTCCTTGTCATCATGGAGAGCTGCTCCTCTGATGCCTCAACCTTTCCTTGCCCACCCTGATCACGTGACCTCTGTCTACTGTGATCACTCATCCCCTTGCACTGCACATATTCACCCACTTCTTGAAGCCTCCAGTTCTTTGCTGTGCTGTGCTATTCCCATATATTTGCCTATTTCTTTCTACACTTCTTCCCTCCAGCCTAATTTCATGACCCTCATGTCAACCCCTCATTTGTTCCTCTGGCTACCACCCACAACTTATCAGATAGACTGTTTATATGGTCTCTTTCTACCCACAAAGTTTCTCTGATCCTATTCCAAAAACTCAAATTATTTTTTTTTGGGACAACAATCCCCAAATCATGTGAATTGGTAGCAATATACAGTCATTGCAGCAGGGTTTCCAGCCTCCACTCCGTCTCTCACGTCCACCTCATTCACCGACAGCATGCCTTGCCTTTATTCCCCTAAGATCCTTCCCCAGATCCTCTCCTTCTTTTTCAGGAGATGAGCATGTCTACCTCACAGGGACACTACAAAACATGTGGCTATGTGGACTCCATTTCCTGTTCCTCTCACTAAGATATTTCTCCCCATCCACACCATTGCTTGCTTGTGCTTGTTTGTTGTAATGGAGAAAAATCATCCTTTCAACCAATTTTCTATTTTCTCTCCAGATTCCATCTATTTGTCTTGTAAGGAGGTTTGATCTATATTTCTTATCTCTCCAGATTTTAAAAAGTGAACATCTATTGAATACTTCCATATTCTGCACTCAGAAACTTTGCATGCTTTATTTCATATAAATTCCATAATTAACCTGTGCAATGCCATTGCTTCCCTGGATCCATTTCTCCCTCCCCCCTCTTGTTCTAAGCCACAAAAGCTGTTCACCTCTTAATGGACATTTCCTGAGATCCTGTGTTATCTTCTAACTTCACCCCACCTCCCTGCTTCCTTCTTTCTCACCTCCTCATTCCTCAAGGACATACTTACTGACCATGAAAGGAAAGACTCCTCATTGTCAGATTCAATGAATACTTTCAGTCTTGATCTCATTTGATCTGCCACTTATGACAGGTGTTTGACCCTTCACCTTTTTTTAAAATTTATTTTTTATTCTAAGTTGTTAGAAATGACAGCAGAATGTATTACATTTCATATTATACTTGTAGAGCACATTTTTACATATCTCTGGTTGTATGCAAAGTATACACACTTCTCCATGGACTTTTTTTTTTTTTTTTTTTTTTTGGAAAATCATAAACATTTTCTTATAAAAGAACAAATTGTGCACATAATACAGCAAAATGAGAATGTTTATATAAAAGAATACTTGTGTTTAAAACCTTTAATTGTTTTTTTTTTTTAATTTTTTTATTATTTATTTACTTATTCATCATGCACAAGTATAGTATCTTTTTACATACAACTGCTTGTATACAAAGTATATAACCTAAAAAATTGGAAAACTTTTTACCTCTTCTTGAATAGCTGTTCCTAAAACTCTATCCCTCAAATGTCTGGGTCCCCAGGTTCTGATCCTCACTTTTGCTGTGAGTGATCTCATTCATTCTCTTGGATAGAAATATCACGTATAAACCAATGAGGTCTAAATGTATGTCCCAGCCCAAATCAGAGACATAACTGTATATTTCTGCCCTGAGACTTACATCCTTATCTCAGGGCCCCACAAAATAACAACAATACTTCTAAAGTCTTCATTATCAGGCCCAAATCTGTTTATCTTCCCAGGTTCCCGAGCTTGGTTCATTCAATCTTCATATGACCATGTAACCAAGACCAAACTGGGTAGTTATCCTTGACTCCTGAAATTTTCTACACGATTGCAAAGCATGGGTCCTATTATTATTTGCTTTATCACAGATTAGGAAATTTGGGGAGGGAGGTTGTATTTCATATGATGTTTGGTGCTTGGACATTATATTTTTAGCATTTAAGTTGCAATCACACCTTTAAAGGATCCTTTAAATGAAGCATTTCAAATATTAATCATAGGAAGTCATGACTTTATTGTGGTCAACCTGGAATAGAAACAGCTTATTTCATTAGGGGAAAGAGGAGGAAAATGTCTTTTGTTCTCTTACTGTCATGGCAGGGGTTGAGTATTATCTGTTTTTTGTCAGTTGCCCATCTGCACTGAACTTCTGAGACTCTGCTAAGCCTTATCCTATTTAGGATGACTCATTTTCTCCTTGAAATAATATATAGAAATTTCCTCCCTGAAACAGCTCAGATACATTTTTCTCAGTAAGTCTGTGGTTCAGCCTGCTTACTGTTTTCTGAATCTTTGCTAATACTCACCCAGATATGAAAATCCAAAAGGACTGGTAAAAGAGAACACTATGAGAGATTTGATCATATTTACCTTCTAATTCTTTTGTTATCACCAGGCATATCAATATCTGGGTTGAATTGGTAATTAAGAAATTCAGTACCAAAGAGATCATATTCCAAGTAGCAGCCAAGTTGAGCAAACTCCATTAGCTCCTTCTTATCAAGTATAGATCTAGAGACAATAAGACAGACATCTTGTTATTCTTAAGAGATTATCATCCACATTCACAGATTAGAAGTTTTAAACATTCTATGTAATTGAATATAGTTTAAGTCAACCAAAAGAACTTTTGAGTTGCTTCTTATGATGTGACTGTAAAATAGTAAATTCAGGGCTGGGTCTGTGGCTCAGTGGCAGAGCACTTGCCTAGCACAGGTGAGGCCCTGAGTTTGATCCTTAGCACCACATAAAAATATATAAATAAAATAAATAAATACAAGTTAAATTCTTTAAAAAAATACTTCAATTCGTTTTGAAGAAATAGAACTTTACCACCCAAAAGGGAGTTTTCACTTCTAAAATATGTGGGAACTATATGGCTTATTTGAACTACACTGGCATTTATGAAAAATAATTTTTATAACCTTCTTTTGGAACTGTCCTTATGATATGGTTCACATTCCTCTGAAAATCCTTAATGGGTCAAATTTTCATTCTCTGAGGATTTCTGTGAACAGTGGAAACTATCAAGGAAAATTTGGCATTGGTCTGATGAATTAGGTGAGAAATACTAATCTGGGTGAAAGAGGAAGTGTCACTATAATGTAGCAGGGAGATTTCCTTGTGATGATTGTAAAGGGGCTCTAGAATCAATTCCAAAGCCTATGTAAATATCACTTCAAATTTTTATAAGGGACAATATTATACAACTAATTTGGTTCTGTTTATTTTAAAAATAAGATTATATATGCTAAATTTTGTGGATGTTGTATCATTTTAATGGGTATATTAAATATCTTTATTTTAGGATTCAGCTATCTACATCAGTGGGAAAAGAGAGAAATGTAAGATAAATACAGGTTACAGATGGGGAATAGGATATGGAGCAAGAGTAGATTATCTCAACAAATTCAGATGATAAAAACTAAAAATGGATGCATTCAAGTAACTCCAAAGTACCATTGTAGGCATTAAGCCACAGAAAAATAAGAATAAACTATCCTGCCAGAGGACAATATGAAAAAACAAATGAGGGAAAAGCACTGTTTAGACATTAAGTGAAGGGAGTCAAGGACCTAGAAAAGGAAGTGATTGTTTGGGATCTAAAACTTGGCCTGGGGAAGAGTAGGCAGTGCCAGTCACTACCTTATTTGGCTTTTGTCCATGCTAACATTTCATCACTTTGGCAACTCCAGATGCAAGAATTAATGCACTATTAAAAGTCTATAAATCTGCTTCTAAGAGGTCAGAAATATTTTTAAAGCTTTTGTTCCAAACCATGGGAGGACCAATTAAGCCTCCATGTGTCACGGGTATGAGGGTCTTCTCTGTTCCTTGGAGTTGACTTTGGACTTTCACTCTGAGCCAGCACATTATTATGGCTGGCTCCTTTTTTTTCCCTATTCACCAATTTTTCATAATTCATAATTCACAGTATCACTTTAGGAAGGGAGGCTAAGAAATCTTTCCTTTATATTCTAAAATATGCACTAGCACCATGCTATCTTCTATTAATACTACTCTTTCCCCATCTTCTTACCATGGAGACCATCTTTTGCTTCCAAAATTACTAGGCTAAAAGAATATCTGTTTTCCTATAGTAAACATATTATGTTTTCCCCCAAAGAACCATGCTTAAAAAACAAAATATACACAATTAAAATAGCATAAGGGAGAAGAGATAAGTTTAGTATTCTCCCTTATGAGTCAATTTGATTTGATTTGTTAATTACCCAAATATGAGCAAGGTACTGGGTGAGGAAAGTAAGGAGGCAGATGGAGGTACCAATAGGTTGGATCAGACTCTTTATTTCTGTTCCTAATGCCTTTTTCTTTCTTTTTATCTAACATCCTACAACTAAGTTTTCTAAAGTGACATATTGAGGTACATACTTAGTGAAAAGTAAGAATGTACAAATTATAGGAAAATCTTCAGTCTTAGTTCCAATTGAAAATAAAAAGCAAAGTTGCCTTTTGTCATTATAATAGCTAACAATTTACGAACTTTCTATGTGTCTGGTATTTTGCTAAGTGCTATACATTTATTATATCAATACTCTCCATAATTCTATTGGGTCTCAATTTCACTGATGAAGAAACTAGAACTGGAGAGATGAGATTCATTCCAAGGCTGGCACCTATACTCTTCACCATCATACTATATGTATTTCCTATTCCTGGTTTTCACTCAATAGAATTACAGTATATATCGAATATTTTAATTTTTACTTTGAGATTTGATTTCCTCCCCAAGATATCCCAAATGGCATTTGAAAAAGTAGGAATTTACCATTGAAGGGTAATATGGAGTAAGGAAGTGAAAACCACAGAAAGGCAAGAAAGGATTAGCTTGTATAGAACTTTAATTGCCGAGTCAGAGTATAACTATGTATAATAAGCAAGATTTATAGTTATTTTGGACAAATTGAATGTCATTGTCAAAGGAGATGGAATAATTTTAGTCATGATGGTTGTTTGCTTTCTTCCTACAAACCTCATGTTGTTCTTGGT
The DNA here is from genome assembly GCA_025594165.1 of Tamias sibiricus. NCBI lineage: Eukaryota > Metazoa > Chordata > Mammalia > Rodentia > Sciuridae > Tamias > Tamias sibiricus. The sequence continues at coordinate 76,289,975 of CM046669.1, read as the reverse complement.
TCCTTGCATATATTTAGGGACACAGAACCACCGTTTATCACTAGATCAGACCTACTGCCTGCATTTGATTTCCACTTGGATATATAATAGTTCCAGCATAACATGTCCCAAACTGAACCCTCCATCTACCACCCAAATTGGCTGCTCCAATACCTTTCTCTGTCTCAATTGGTGGCAACTCTGCTTAGGTTTGGATAAGTGTCCCCTAAAGGCGCCTGTGTTAAGGCTTGGTCTTCAGCCTATAGCTCCACTAGGAGATGCTGGGACATTTAAGAGGTAGGGCCTAGTGGGAAGTCTTCCAGTCATTGGGGGTGTGCCCTTGAAGGAGACATGGGAACCCCAGCCCCTTCCTCTTCCTCTCTTTCATATCCCAGTCATGAGGTGAACAGCTTAGCTACATCATGAGCTCCTGCCATGAAGTGCTGCGTCCTCCACCAGGGGACTAAAAGCAATGTATCCACCAGATCATGGACTGGGTCTCCTAAACTGTCAGTCAAAATCAACTTTTCTATTTACAAGATGATTTATATCAGTAATTTGCTACAGAAATGAATAGAAAGCTGACCAAGACTCTTGCCCCGTCTCCCACCCAGGCGACAGGAATGGGGTTCCCCTTGGTGGAATGGGCTGGCTGAGAAATAAAAGCTAAGAAAAACAGAACGCCGAGAAAACTACAAAACACAGAAAATATTTTCAGAAAGCAGGGGTGGGATAGGCTAGCTGATCATATACTAAAAAGCAAAATGGAGCCTGTGCTTGCTTTATTTATGTTGGGGAACATCAAAGGCCTTCCATAGAATGTTCTTCACCAAAAAAGGCTGAAGGTGGGCTGTCCACTTCCCAACAGGTTATGCCCCTCTCTGGAACCACTGTGTAGGATCTTCCTAGTAGATTAGAGATAAAGGTCATGTGCCTTGGGCAATCTATTGAATGGGAGAGCCACAGATAGTTTCCAAGGTTTAACCTACAATCTCCCTGGATGCCATACCGGAGAAGACCCTCAAGTAATTCACCATTGGCTTCCCGCAAACACAAACTCCATTCTACCTGCTTCAGCCAAAAAACTTGTGGTCATTCCTGATCACTTTCCTACCTCCAAATTCCACATTTAATCTATCAGGATAACCTCTCAGCTCAACCATCAAAATACAATGTTCAAAACTGACTCTCTTGCTACCCTCTCTTGGTCCAAGTCACCACTGTTTCATTCTGGATCCCTGCAATAGAGTCCCAACTGCTTTCTGAGCTTCTACCTTTGCTCTATTACTGTCTATTCTTCAAAAAAAATTTTGGGGTGGGGGGGGACTGGGGATTGAACCCAGGGTACTTAACCATTGAGCCACATCCCCAGCCATTTTTTGTATTTCATTTAGTGATAGGGTCTCACTGAGTTACTTAGGGCCTCCCTAAGTTGCTAAGGCTGGCTTTGAACTCTTGATCCTCCGCCTCAGCCTCCCAAGCCACGGGGATTACAGGTGTGTGCCACCATGACTGGCTAATTACTGTCTATTCTAATAGCAACAAAAGTGAAATTTCTATAGCTAAGTCAGATTCAAGCCTCTCCTGTGCTCAGAACCCACCAGTGGCTTCCCATTTCCCTCAGAGTAAAAACCAAGGCCTTATGAGAAACTGCAAGGCCCTTGTGATATCTTTCAATGTGGTCTTCCAAAAGCCTCATCTAAAATGAATGGGGACTAGAGGGACCCAATTCTCCACAAGGATATATAAGCAAGTGTTACATTGTAAATGTAACATTATATTGTCAATGTTGTCTGAAGAATGTCACCATAAGTAGAGACTTGTTCCTAGAGGAAGACTAACACTGGTCAATGAGACTTTTTTTTTTAAGTTGTAAATGGACACGATATCTTTATTTTATTTATTTATTTTTATGTGTTGCTGAGGATTGAACCCAGTGCCTCACACGTGCTAGGCAAGTGCTCTACCACTGAGCTACAACCCCAGCCCCTGGCCAATGAGATTTTATGTACACATGTGAGTTTCAAAACAAAATAGATAAATAAATAAGTAAATAAACCCTGAGAATTCTTACCCTGTAGAAAAGTATGTAGAAAGGAGTGACTTGCCAGGTATCACGGACACTCCTGTCATCCTAGTGACTCGAGCTGAGACAGGAGGATCAGAAGTTCATGGCCAGTCTGGGCAACTTAGAAAGACCCTGTGTCAGAATAAAAACTAAAAAGGGAGCCGGGCATGGTGGTACACACCTATAATCTCAGCACTTGGGAGGCTGAGGCAGGAGAATCGAGAGTTCAAAGCCAGCCTCAGCAATGGCGAGGCACTTAGCAACCCAGTGAGACTCTGTCTCTAATAAAATACAAAAAAGTGCTGGGGATGTGGCCCAGTGGTCAAGTGCCCCTGAATTCAATCCCCAGTACAATAACAACAACCAAAAAAAAAAAAAAAAAAAAACCCACTAAAAAGGGGTAGGGGTGTAGCTCAGTTGTAGAGCACTTGCTTAGCATGCTTAGGGTCCTGGTTCCATCCCTAGCAACACACACACACACACACACACACACACACACACACAGAAAAGGGGAAAACAAAAAAACAAAACAAAAAAAGGAGTGTGACTTTGAGGGAACTGGTTCATCTGAAAATATTCTTTAGAATTTTATGGTCATATGTAGTGGAGAAGATTTCTTTAGAAGGAAAGAAATTAAATGGATGTTTTGGGCATTAGGAATACGTGGTTTAAAAAGAAAGGCAGACAAATTTGTTCTCATTACAAATATCTATATCTATATGTAGTTATTACTATTTATTTTTTACTGCCATTCAGTGATATGGTCCCCTGGATAGCTAAACATTAGTATTAAGCAATTAAGAAATACATTCATTTAAATTCTTCTTACAGAAGAAAGAAACAGTGCAAAATCCATGGGAAGAAAACAGTCTAAATGATAATGCATATTTTTCAAAGGAAAAGTCCTAAAAAAGTGGAGGAGGGATGAGGCATTGGATGATAATGAAGGGTAGGGTGGGAAATGTAGATAATGCCAGAAAATCAACACCTAATAATCACCAGTTATTTAATACAGATCTAACTCTTTTAATCCTTACAAAAGTAACATGAAGAAGGTATGAATGTTCTCATTTTACAGATGAGAAAACTAAGTATCAGTAAAGCAACTCAACTTTTGAATTGAGAGGTTGTGAGGAAGCCTAGGTTACTTTTTGTGTGTAGGAACCATGTTCTTAAACCAGTCCTGTCCATGGTGAGGCATACACCCACTAGGCCAGATCCATTCTACCTTGCCAGATCTCACTCTATGGAGAATATGCACCATCATGATGACACCTAGAAGCACCCTGTTCCATATTATCTAACAAGGTGATGAAGGTACATGACATTGCCATCAGCTGGATGACCTCCAGGGACTGTCAATGTGCCACCTGAAATTTCATTTATGCAAGTGAATTTTTTTCCACTTGGAGAAAGCATTGACCCCAAATGTCAGTATGGCACCAGGAGAACAAAGACTCTGCTTGGTGTCCTTCAGATGAGGATAAACAGAGGTCTTGCCCTTCCTGGACATCAGTGATCTCAGCACATCTCACCAGAGTGGAGAAGCTAATCTCAGTCCGTCTCTCTCGTTCCATATTCCACATCCATGAATAATTCTATTCTCTCCTATTCTGCTCTTCCCCAGGTTTTTAAAAGTAGGTCTTTTTCACATAATGCCCTGAACAGTGAGGTGACTGTGACATATAGAAGAGCTACTGCAGTTCACACCAAAGAAAAATCCCTTCTTCAGGGAGGGTAAAATAACTGCAATATCACTTATGAAATATCTTGAGCTTTCCTTTCAGGAAAGTGAGATTTTTGTATTAAGTATTTGTTCTTATCATTCATAGAACATAATTTCTTCTGCTACATATTTTATATTTTTGCTCTTCAACTAATAAATTGGTATTACATATATAATATGGAATGAATTGATACATCTTTATAAGGAACAGACATAAATTTAGCAAAAACATTTGCCATCAGCCTAGAAAATGGTTTCTGAATTGATTTGGCTATCTTCATTTTCAGAATATACATATCACTTGCCTAGTGTATTAAGGCTGGAATTAAAACACAAGACATTGATTCTGTTTTTCAACCCCCTTTATATTCTAGATCTTATCCACATGCTGAGGGGTTTAGTTTAATGTCAAAATGCACTCTGAGTGCGAGTAAGAAACAGAGTGAAATGATGATTAAGACGGGGTTTTTGAGCTCTCTAGGCAGAAAGAACTAAATGGCAGAGGAGAGTCTGTGATTCGTGGGAATGAGTGTGATAATAACCACACCTACCACTTGTCTTAAGCTTTACAGTTTCAAAGACTCCCAAACACATTGTTTTATTCCATACATTCAAACACATCTCTGCAAATTAATTCAGAAAACATCTGTTGTCACCTATCTGGTGCTATCCTTTGTGTCTGGAATACAAATATGAATGAGGAACTTCACTTGCTGTCTCAGGGGACTGAAAGCCTGTGAAAGAAGATAGATATTTACTAATGATTATAATTGTGTTCAAAGCTTTTCTACTACAAATAAAGACAACATATTATGAAAGAATAATGAATGAAGTAATTCATTTGTATTAATATTGAAGCATACTATTCATATAATGTGTAAAGAGGTTCCAGTGTGGGATGAGGGATGGACATTCCATAAGAACATCTATTGAAAGTCAAAAAACTAGTTTACTGTTCTTGAATATAAGGCTGTAGCCTAACAGAGATAAAGTACATAGGGAAGAAACCTCCATCCATCCATCCACCCATCTACCCATCCATCCAACCATTCATTTTATAAGAAATTGTCAATCACCTATTTACTATGAAACATGAGCTGGAAAACAAAAACAAATAACCCACAGGACCATTCTTCAAGAGTTCAATGTTTACTGGGGAAAAGAGACATGGAAACAAGTAATTGCTATATAGAATTTACCAAGTATAATAATAAGAGTACTTTTAGGAACTGGGCTAGCAAATAGAAAAAGATAACAAACACAGCTTGGCTATTTCAGTAAAATATTTGGAGAGAGGAAAGCCTTTGGCGAGTTGCGGTCTAATACGTGGGGGAAGCCATAATAATGATCTGTCTGTGTGGTTCCTGGGGAATGATGGAGAGGTGGGTGGAGAAGTGAGGAATCTAGAGCATGAGGGACTCATCAAAAGATTTTAGGTCAGGGGGCAGGAATGTAATCACATTTGCACTTGGAAAAGTGATCCATCTGGTGGTTTGTGGAGGTAAGAGTCTAGAAAAAAGGCCAAGGGAGTGGTTCCCTTTTGGAGACTCCTAAGAGTTCAGATGAAAAATGAGGGCCTGAATTCAGGTAGTAACAGAGGAACAGGCAGGGTTGTATTTGGAGAGCTTAGTGAGGTAGACAAGTCTCCTCAAGTGGGGGTGCAAGGAAGGGAGGAATTTAGCTACACCATTGGGTGAACAGTACTGTTACTGACCAGAATAGGGAAAGGAGGAGCAGGAATTAATGAGGGGCACTGTCAACACAATAACAGGGATAAAGGAGGAAACTCAAGGTCAGGTTTTGGAAAAATGATTAATGCTATTAAATGATACCAAGAACATGGAAGGAGTAGGCTCTGAAACTTGTTAAAAAAAACTGGTGAAATAATTATGACAAATAATAATAGTGTTACAGAAATGAAAAACTAAAGCATGGATCTTTTAAGTGATCCACAGCCCAGATAATCCAACTCCTAGTCTGATGCTCTTTGCTTTATGCTGTGCTGTGACTTGATGGTAGGCTGTCAGCCATTCCAATCTATGAATTCCTGGGCCAGAGGTTGAGTACCATCAGGGCAGCTCTGTTTAATTCACTGAGCTAGGTTAGGGCCTGGAAAAATGGCAAAGCATGGAACATATTCTCTGCTAAGACTTTTATCCTTAATCAAGTAATTTTTAAAAATTGGCACACAAATGCAATAATACTCTTACACGTGACTGATTAATTTAAAAGTGAATTTCGATAACTTACCATTGTGAAAATTGCCTACCAAATAAGTAATTCCAAAAATACTCCATTCCCTTCATCCTTTAATTTCTCAATTAAAAACCAATGGATGTACGAATGTACAGATAGAATCATATAAAATTCCTTATTCTTCTTCTTCATTATTTTTAGCCATTTTCAACTGCAACTTAGAAGAATTTAAACTAAACTAGAAATATTCACCTAATGACCTGAAATGAATTTTAAAATATTTACATGCAATTTTAAAGAAATTAATAAGTTGTTACAAGCTAATACTTATAATCTATTTACTCTAATAAATTCAATATTGACAGTTTCAAAACACTATTCATATATACTCCTACACTGCTAATGGCAGCTCCATTTAAAAGATAAACTCTGAAAATTACCATTTATTTATTTATTTATTTATTTATATTTTTGTGGTGCTGGAGATTGGACCCATGGTAAGCTCTACCACTGAGCTAAGTCAACAGTCCCTAAAAAATTCTTAATTGATGGATTTCACTTCATTCTATTTCAACTAATTAAAATAAATTTAATTAATTAAAAATAAATTTAAATGTCAAAACTGATATGTAATCTAAACATTGCCAATTATTTTTTAGAAAAAAACATAATTTGCTACTTCAATTAAATATTTACCAAGAATTTTGCTTTCACCTAAATTCAATGGTGCATTCACACTAATGTACCAACTTATGCCTATAGATAGATAGACAAATATATTTTAAAGATTCAATTCTGTTTTTATAGGATTTCTTTTGCATTAAGCCATTACTTTAAGGAAAGAAGACTTTCAATATTAGAGATTAAATGGGAATAAAAACAATAGAAAAGTAATTCAGATTGCCATTATCTATATTTTATCAAACATCTTCTGCCCACACTTTTCAGTTCTCTGATTGCTTAAGTCCATGTTTGATGACATCATAGGAAGGAATGATGTCACACTTTCAATATTATGACTTAAGTGAAGGTTTAAGCAAAAGGAACAGATGGCTCCAAGAGAGAAAAACCCATGCTTAAATTAGACCAAAACGAGAAGTTGGCTCCAAATTGCAAAATGTAATTAAAATGTTATTTTAAAATACATTTCACAGTTTATACATCCTAGGAAGAGCTTTTTACCATATGAACTTTCCAGCTGCCACAGAGCACAAAAGAGGTTGCGTTTTTCATGTAAGGCACTACACAGTTCAGGGAATGACGGTATTGAGGAGAGTGAAGATAAATCTCATAGACATGGCAATCTTATTTGTTAAAATGTCACATTTCATGCGAATGGTGTCAGAAGCATGAAAAATTGCTTCAGAAAAAAAATTACTAGAGCCAGTTTTCACTGGTAGAATGTACTGGGTAGAATCCACGGCCAGGCCAGGGCTTTCTTTGCCCTGGTATTGGCAGAGCTGTTCAAATATCTTAGTTAAAGAGCACAGTTTGGGATACTCTGCAAATGTCAGTTACCATCATAGCGTAATTGCATTTTCTTAATGTTGGGTGTTTCTTTTGTGAATGGCAATTACAATTATACAGAATAGTGGAACTCATTATGCCTTATTCATACACACATATAACACAATTTGGTCAATCTCATTCCCCAGGATTTTCTCTTTCCCTCTTCTCCTCCTTTTCCCTGATCCACTTGCTCTACTCTGCTAATCCCCCTTCTATTATTATTCAAATAGTGCATTATAATAGTCATATGTGTACATACACACACATTTATAGATACAGGATTCACTGTGGTAGATTAATACATACACATAGCATAATTTGGTAAATTTCGTTCCCTAGTATTTCCCATGTCCTTCCCTCCTCCCTCTATCTGGATCTCTTTCCTTTATTCTATTCATCTCCCTTCTACTTTCATAAGGTCCTATTTTAAAAATTTTTCTTCTCTCTCTCTCTCTCTCTCTTGCTCACTTGCTTGCTAGGCAATCACATTAATTAGGCACTATTTTGTATATAAAGAAGTGTTGCTGTATTTCACTTTGTGAAATGTTTGCCTTGGATGTATTTCTTTTCTCTGTCTCTGTCTGTTTATATAGGTCTCATATTGAGAGGAAATCCATAGTAAGCAATAATAGAAAGGGAAATATGCATAGCACTTTTAGGGTTAAAAATAATTTTCCTTAACTGCTTTGACATATGAGCAAACAGACTTTGGAGGTTTAAGTGACTTGCTGAAAGTCACACAGCAAGTAAATGCTAGTGTCATAACTTGTAACCAGGCAACCTGGCTCCAGAATCCTCTATTTCTCCATTGTCCCTCATGGACATGAAATCTATGTTGCATAAATGAAAGAATAGCTGTACCCAGTGTCATCAAAAATGTATTCAAGGTTTGTGTCAGTGGGTACTCTTTATACAACAAGGTGTATTTTTATGTGAAATTCATCATCTGTATCCACACACATATGAATGGCCATGTGACATGTTTAAGAGCATCTGGATTTTCTTAATTAAAAAAAATCTTATGTCATAGTGAAAACAGATGATATTCCAGTAAACATTAGTGGCTGGGGAAAAAGGAGCTGTTATTAGTAAACATTTTCTATTAAAAAAAAAATCTCACTTGCTTATCAGGCCTCTCCTTTGTTGACTGAACTAATTTCTTTAATTTCTCACTCTTGTTGGACCAAAATGACTGGAATAAACTGTTTTTACTATATATATTACATGCATACTGTACAAACTATACAGTATACACTCATTTTTCTCAATGTACTTCATACATTATGTATATAATGTATGCATATACATAATCCTAATATGAAACCGTTAACAAATACAGTACCATATCCACAGGACTCTAAATGAAATAAACCATTCCATGTGGATAACATTCCAATTATTCTTTTTAAAAATGCTAGTATGCTATTTAACTGTATAAAGATGTTTCATTCAATTTCCATTTGCCAAACATTTGTTTGGAATTGTTTTGAATGACTTCACATTAATTCACTGGTATTTATTGGAATGAAAAACGTACAGTTCCAAGTATACCGCATAATTATTTTGTGGCTTTTCAAAGACAACCTTAAGGTTAAAAGTCACCATAATTATAATTAAATAATCATTTTGAAGGCAGAGAGTGGGTCTTTTTCCTGGCTATAGCTCCGTGACTGGTATATACATATGATAAATAGTCACTCACATGTTTATTGAATGAATGAAGTGATATTCCACTCTATTTAATAAAAAGCAAGAAAAAATGTTTCAAAATCATATCATTTCAAGAGTTGGGTTGATTTGGCACGAATGACCAGAGGCAAAGAGAATAAAATGTGCTGTTGGCCCATTCCTTCTTGTCATCTTTCAGAATCCCTCAGGTCAAATTTCTTTATCTTCCACAGGGAGCAATTTTCAAATAGAGTGATCTTCCTACACTTAATTTTTGTGCCCTTAATCAAACTCTGTCCTGGATTTCCATCAAATCCCTATGGCTTGTTAAATAGATAATCAAGAAGAAAAAAAGATTTAGGTATAGCATCCGTCTATTGCACTCCAGGAAGCTCAAAACGTTAATCAGTAAATAGTATCCAAATATCCACCACCCACGTCATTTTACCCAGCTCACTGGTAATGAAAGAATTTTGTTGACATAAAAGCACCTACAGCTACTCTACTAGTGCATTAAGGTAAAACCCGAAGATGAACAGCATATATCTGAGAGGTGTTTGTTTAGTCACACATATGCCATATATGGCAAAGGGGCTGCTGTCATTTATACCCGCCACTTGGAAATACAGATAGAGTTTTAACAGGTAGTAAAATCATTATAAATGATTAAATGGTGGAAAGCCTTGTGGATTAAAAGTCCAGACAAGATCACAATAGCTGTTGCTATTTTCCAATAAATGTTGACTTTGGGTGGCTGTATCTGTCAAGGGCAGCCCCCTGTGATGTCCCCGAGGGTTAAATTCACAGCAGTCAACTGGCTCTTCAACAGGCCCATGTTTCTTCAAGGGAACAGATGGTTAGGGGAGGGCCTAGACACAGGAGCATATTTATCTTGTCAAGCTGTTATCTCCTGGTAAATGACCTTAAGCAGGTCACAAGTGGTCACATGACAACTGTGTGGTTCAGAGGTCTCCTAAGGTGATGGCCATTCATTAACTCTTTCTTTTCAGTATAGCAACTGTCCCTTTTGGATAGTCATGTAGCAAGCTGTTGTCGTACTGTGTGTGTGTGTGTGTGTGTGTGTGTGTATGCACATGCTGTGTGAGGGCATGAATCCTAATGAAGTTTTTATATGCTTTCAGAAATATTTAACTGCTTCACCATTTGGACATAATGAAATATATTATTTTCATGTTCTCAAAAAAATTTGAAGTACAAGTTTGAAGGGGAAAATAAACTAATTTTATAGGTGGTCAAGGCCAAGGGTCTATCCTGCTGGAGAGTCCCAGGGTTCTGAGAAGGGCCATGGTCAGAAATGCCACCACCTCTACTTACTGTTTCACAAACATAACAGTCTGTGGCTTCAGAATGTTCTCCTCTATGTCTAGAAAGGCATGGTGGGAGAAAGGAAATGACTTTGTTTTGCTTTGGGTTTTGTTTAGAGGCCATGTTCTCAGGAGGATCTTCTTCTGGTGTATCCTCTGCATTTCGTTGCATGAAATGCATGCCTGTCTGTGAGTTGTCCCCTTTATAGAAAGCTGAAGTCCTTGCCCTTTTGGTTCAGATCTGGTACTGTGCATGGCCCAGCTGACCCCAGAGAGTATGGGAAAGGGTGACCTCGTCAAACTGCAGCCTGCCAACTGGCTTGCTGTGAAGTCACTTCTGAGAGCATCTGCCTCCTAAGTGTGTTTTTCCTGTTGCTTCATTTGGTTTGTTTTTCCAAATGTACTACTTTTTCTAAAGCTACTTTCTGTGGTTGTTTCCCCACAGAAATGCTCATGCTTCCATGTATTTCTTTTTTTTTTTTTTAATTTTTAGATGTTGATGGACCTTTATTTTATTCATTTATTTATATGTGGTGCTGAGAATTGAACCCAGAGCTTCACACATGCTAGGCAAGTGCTCTCACCACTGAGCCACAACTCCAGCCCCATGTATTTCTTTTTCAGACACTGGAAACCCTAATAATCCATCAATAAAGGTGGAGAATGGGCAGCTGCTGTAGCAATGATCTCAAGATTTTCTAGCATGCTCTGAGCTTGTGCGATATCAGATCAATCATTCTACTCAATGCTGAGCCACCCAAGAGGGAAATATTGAAATTGCAGCCAGTGGAAGTCAGGTAACATACCTTTAAAAGAAAAAAAAAATATGTATATTCATGTTGTCTATGTAATGTATATGTAGGTATGGTGTGCACATATATGGATATCCTAGGAAATGAACACTTGTACTTTATACATTGTTTGATTTTATGAGCTAGGAAATATTACTGTGGTTGGAGTTATAGTTTATTTCACAATTTACTATGAAAGCTTATTTTCTATTTATGCCAAGCATAATTTTCTAACTTACATATACTTCCAATTGTAAATAGATAGGGAGAATAAAATTCTTCTTTTAAGAAGCATCTTGAGCCAGCTTCAAGCAGTATGGCAGACTAAACATTCACAGAAAACCTTTCCAGCAGAGTACATATAAAATACTAAATAAAATTGAAGAGAAAAACACCCATATTTTTATATGTCTGGTTGAGTGGTTGAAAAGTTAAGACTTGCTCTGGAAATAGGAACAATGAGAGAGATGAGCAAGTGTGGACCAAGCCGGGATCTGGAGCTAGCATTGCTTTCGGGGTATTAGTGAGTCATGTGAGACAGAGTTTGGTACTGAACAGGGAAGCAGATCGAAGTGCAAATACATACAGGGAGTGGACCTTCACCCAAAGACAACATCTTGTGGATGAACTAGATAAAAGCTTGGCCCACAGGTCTCTCTGTGGAGATTATAGGTCTTTCCCAGTCTTGTCTTCTGGTGAAAGGGAGGCAGGCAGAGTGGGGGTAAAAAAGACTCCTTTGAGAATCCATAACCACAGAGGCCTGGGACCGTGGCCCACACCTGTAATCCCATCAGCATGGAAGCTGAGGCAGGAGGACATCGAGTTCAAAGCCAGCCTCAGCAACAGCGAGGTGCTAAGCAACTCAGGGAGACCCTGTCTCTAAACAAAATACAAAATACAGATGGGGATGTGGCTCAGTGGTCAAGTGTCCCTGAGTAATCCCCGGTAACCCTCCCAGATCCCCCCAAAAGAGAATCCATAACCATAAATATGCATTCACCAAGCTCCAAGCTCAGGGACCAGAGTTTGTGCCATCTGTGTGAGTCTAAATCCCTCAAGTCAAAAACTGAGTTTAAAAAATTGCAAAAATCTTTGTGTGATTTCAGTTCTTTTAGGTAGTATGGCAGTCAAATTCATAGAGATAGAATGTAGGATGGTGCTTGTCACAGGCCAAGGGCAGCAAATCTACTTCATGCTATGGAATTGTACACTTCACAATATTTAAGATGGTTAATTTTATGTCATGTGTATTTTACCACAATTTTGAAAAATTTAAAAATTTTTAAAATTTATTTTGAAGTACTCTCAGGTTGGTCATGCCTCCTAATTGCCTACCACAAACAATCAAAATGAATAGCCACAAAACCAACAAGAAGAATAAGAATGAAACCCAACCAACCCGCCTCTCATAATTTCCACAGAATCTGAGCTGTGCTTATAAGAAAAATATTCTGAAATACAAGGACATAACCTTAAATGAACAACTCTAGAAGAACCTATACACTTTATAGTTTGCCATCAGTCATCAGAGTAGTTTAAAAAAATACAAATCAAAGTTATCAATTATAAGCTAAATATTGGATGTTGAATATTTTTAAAGATTTAATTGAAAACATGTTGGAAAAATAAATTATCAAATTTAACCAAGCTGACTTGAGAAAGAACTAAGCAGAATTTAATGAGTAAAAGAAAAACTGTGTCTTAATATCATAAACCTAGTAGGAGAAGCAGTGGATTGATTCTGCTAGAAAGAGAATTAATAAATAGGAAGAAAGAACTGGAGAAATGACAGCTCAAAGATGCAAACAGATGGAAATATGAGAGAGATGTCAAAAGGGCAGGTCAGAAGTTCCTACACATATCTAGATGCAAATAATAAAGAACATGTGAGTGAAGCAGTATTTAGAGAAACAATGGTTGAGGTTTTTCAGAAACAATAAAAGATACGTCCTCATCTTCAGGAATTACCAGGAATAAAAAGTACACAATAAAAAGAAATTTGCAATGAGTTATATCATGGCAAAAATGCAAAACACCAGAAAGAAGAATATTGAAAGCATTCAGAAAGAAAAGACAGAGAACTTTAAAAGAAGAGCTAGTTTCAGCTCACTTATCAACAGTAACAATGTATGTCAGTTGAAAATGGAATATCTTTGGAGGGCTTACAACAATATCTTGTAAATAAAATTATTTATTTGCATTACCAAATTTTATGACATCACCTATCATGAATAAAAGAAAAGGACATTTTCAGATAAATGAAAGCTAAACATTATGACAGACTTTCACTGAAAGAAAGTCAAATGAATGTACTTCAGGATAAAAAAATAATAATTACAGAATGAAGACCTAAGATGCCTAGATGCAAGAAGGAACAGTGAGCAAAGAAAATAGCAAATAGAAAGATTAAGCTAAATAAACATTGACCACTTATATGTTTTATAATAGCAAAATAATGTCTAATCACTGTGCTTAAAAATATCAGGCAGACTCAACATCCTGCAAAATATAACATGTAACTTATATGGTTAATGGAATTGAGGATTCCATGGGTATTATGTCATTACGAAGAAGGGCAAAAATATTTATTAGATTTAAAACTTGATATAATTAGAGACTAGAAATAGCATACATACCATCCAAAGAAGTAAAGACTAATGAGGGAAATAAGTAATTAAAATAAATCAAGAAGGAATAACTAACTCTAACAAAAAAGAACTAGAACAAGCCTATTAGTAAACATAGTCTACAAAAATAGACTGATTTTTCCATTAAAAAGACAAGTAATGTGTGAATAGGTAAACCCCAAACCAGCCACATGTTCTGTATATAAGATACAGCAAGAACATGAGGACTCTGAAAGGTGGAAAGTGTTATGTGAGGAAAAATGTAAGTGCAATGCTAATACAAATATTCTTGCAATAACAAAATATTTGTATTAGTATTTACATGAATAGACAAAACAGCCTTTGAAGCATAAAACATCACTTGCATTGCTAGACATAAGGCAGCTCAACATATTTTGAGACAAGATTTAGAAAGACACAACAATTTGTGTGCATATAATAATACTCCTTCAAAATATGAAATAGGAAACAAAAATCCATCATGAGAGATTTCAATATACTATTAGTAATCAATAGATCAAAGAGTCAAAAAATCAGTAGGCATACAGAATATTTGAGCAACTTGATTAACAATTTTAAGCTAATGGATGTATGTATAAATAAGTATAAAACAAAGTTTTCAAGGGTCTAAGAAAACAATTAGAAATTTTAAATTTTAAAAACTTTATATGTATGACATATTTCACAATGTTTAAATATCATTTTTATAAAGTATGCTACATATATTCTGTATTGTATAAGGTAACACCTTGGTTTTATTTATTTATTTATTTAGAGATACTTCTCTCTCTGTTGTCCAGTCTAGTCTCAAATCCCTGGGCTCAAGCAATCTTCCCACCTCAGCCTCCTGAGTAGCTGGAACTACAGGGCAGTATAGACTACCTGCCACCATGCACAGAAATACATTGTTTTAAACTCAAATGAAGCCATCCAAGATCTCACAACAAATGGTAAAGTCATGATTGAAAGGTCTCTCTGGGTCTAAAGATTCTAGTCTTTATTTTATGCCACACCACCTCTATGACCAGTATTTAAACTCACCCCATTGTTTTATGAGTACAACCAGAAGATTCCTGAAGATAGTCAAGTATGGATTTCTGATACCAACCCAGTTGCCAGGAGTTCTGCCTTTATCTAGCTGTTCCTTAGTTTCCCCATTTAATATTGGCTTCTCTGTTCTGCCACAATTATAACTTGTTCATTTTTTTTTTCTGTACAGGATTTTGCAATATTTCTACTAAGTAAAAGCACTTTATCAAGACATTCTGTAGGTCTGTTCATTTATTAAATATCAGAATGTCAGGTCTGATGATCAGGATTTATCAATCTGTTAATATGACTCAATGACAAAAGTTCAATGACAAATGTACTTAGAAATGACACACACAGAGGAGAAGGCCATGTGAAGAGGGAGGCAGAAACTACAGCTGTGCAGATACAAGTTAAGGAACAGCCAGATTTACCAGACAATGGACAAAGCCAAGAAGGATTCTCTCCTGTCACCTTTGGACACATCAACACTTTGATTTTTAGACTTCTGCCAGAACAGTAAGAGATTAAATTTCTGTTATTTCAAGGTGCCTGGTGTGTTGTAATTCATTACAGACACCATGAGAAACTAAAACACTGTACTATCAAATACCATATTCATTAATATTATTTTTTATAATTGCATTTTCCAAATCATAAATAGGTGATGCAAACATGAGCATTTATAGTAGTGATTTTCTTTTCAAGGTTAGACCATTGAATTTCCCTCCCTTTATCTTTGTGGACAAATTTATTATCCCAACTACTGACAAACATCAAACAAGTAGAAATGGCAGCTCTTGTGATATCATACCATCAGATAAAGAAATGAAGTAGACAGTGACATCTACTATGAAAAGTTATAAATGATTAAGTAAGCGAAAGGAAATACCCATGAACACTAACGCTGATACTATCTGGAATAGGGGTGAGGGGACAAAAAAATGGCAGGTTTGACTTTTATTTGTCTTTCAGGTAGTGAGTTTCCCTTCCATGATTAGTAGCCCATTGATTTTATTACTGATGATTTTTAAAAGTTGATTCTCCATTAATCATAGGGGGGTTTACACCAATTTGTAAGAGAGCCCACTTACCTATCAAGGTGGCCCATAACTGTTTTGGAGATGTCTGCACCAGCTTCTTGCAATACTCGGATAATCTGGAATGGTGCACTTGAATTCCGTCCAGGATGGATTGTAACAGGACAGCGAAGCTGAGCCTGTGCATGAGCTGTTGCCTGCAGAACCTTTCTTTCACTCTCTGTCAAAGGCCAGGAGCAACCGATTTCTCCAATAACACCACACTTGATACTGGTTCCATCAGCTCCATGGAGAATTTCATTAATAAGGACATCAGTAAGCTAAGCAAGTGAGAATGAACATGCTTTATTGATGGTGGAATTTATCAAAATAAATTCATCATAGGACATGAATGAATTCATTTATTCAGCCACGCATTCTTTTAAAAGCATATTCAACATTCATTCAATTAATATTGGTCAATGAGAAAGGTATTTTGTTGGGCAAATCGAACATTCAACAAGTTATTCTAAATTTAAAATTCAATAACATCCTACTGTGATTATTTCACAAGAAATTCACAGCTCTAGGAAGCAACAGGGAAAAAAGTCACTCTATGAGAGTACATTCAGTTGGAGAAAAAAAATCTATTTAATCTGGAAGCAGCATCTATGAATGGCACTGAATCTATGACAATTAAATCAAGGAATTCTTTATTTCTCTCTCTTATTCAGTACTTTCAGCACACAATACCAATATGACACATTTTGGTTCATGTGTATATTAATGTTTAAGAGTGGTTTGTCAAACATAATCCCTGTCATCAACTTAGTCTTTAAATAATGTAAATATATTAAAAATCAAATTCTAGCCAGGCGCGGTGGCGCACGCCTGTAATCCCAGCACTTTGGGAGGCTGAGGCAGGAGGATCGTGAGTTCAAAGCCAGCCTCAGCAATGGCAAGGCACTTAGTAACTCAGTGAGACCCTGCTTCTAATAAAATACAAAAAAGGGCTGGGGATATGGCCCAGTGGTCAAGTGCCCCTGAGTTCAATCCCCGGTACCAAAAAAAAAAAAAAAAAAAAAAAAAAAAAAAAAATCAAATTCTAATTAGAAAACAATACAGATGAAAATTTCAAATACAAGTCATTCAATGATCCTTTGCTAAAACTTCAACTGAACATGTAATGGCTGATGCATATGAATATTATCTATATGTATAAACACATGTAAACAGATTTGCATGCATTTAGAAAGAGCACAGAAGTGTGCAAAAAAAAAAAAAAAACCTTTGCAGCATATTTAAATTTTTTTTCATGAAAGATTTTCTTCCTTCTGCCCATTCTTGCTTAAGATCATATTATGACAAGAACAGGAGAATGGATTTTCTCCTACCCCTCCTGTTTTGTAAAGAGAGAAGGAAACATATTTGCAAAAGTGCCAAGTCTCTGCCTGCCAAGTTTCACCCTACAGTGAATTTTCATTGCTGGTTATTACAAAATCGAGGCGAAAAAAAATCAAGGTTGCATAACTGAAGCTTATAATGGAAAAGTGAGGTTTACAAATAGATTGTGAGGACCGCTGCTGAGGACTGATATGATAAACCCAAATCGAAGTATTAACAGGTGGAGTTATTCTAATGACCAAAGCATTAAGATCTCCTTCTTCTAAACTTTTTCTTTATAAAATAAAAAGGTTATTAATTAGAGGCTTAATTGGGAGATGCCTTTGCCAGTTAGTAAATTTTTGCTGCATGCCTATTACTTCTGAGCCAATGGCATATCCAAGGTTAGGGCTCTTCTGAATTGAAACACAAACACTGTCAAAGAGCTTAGCACTTTTTACCTGCTCCACTGACATGGCTCTGGTCTCTGCAGAGTGAGTTGCATCCACATAAAACCCAGCTCCAGCTATGATGTGGACTCCAGTCTGTTCTGCAAGCCGCTTCAACATCTGCACATCTCTGCTAATCCCGGTGGTTGTGTTCTCCACCAAGGCCCCTCCACCCTTAGCTTTAAAATACAACAATTCTTCCTTTATGGCTTCTGTCTCCTGATTCAATTGAAGGTTCTCTTTATGGGAATAAGGGTTATTCTGAATCCAAAATAAATTTTTCATCATGATCGGTTCCTTAGAGATAGCTTCATGGCATGGAGAAGGTGGGTAGTAAAAGCAATCAAAGGTCATTGTCAAATGCTCATGGGTTAGGGTGCGGCCCAGTTTGCTTGGTTCCACAAGGCCCAAAACAGTTTGCACTTTCCCACTTAAGGAAGACATTTCTGATGGTACCACCAGGAGATGCTCTAAAAGGAGTGTTTCCTGGGAGGGGAAAAAAACCTATAATCAAAAAACTTAACACACACATACCCATAGGGAGTAGGAGGCTGTGAACATATGCCCGTGTGAAAAAGAGAATCAACCTCACTTATAATCCTGCCAAAGTCAGAGTCCACCCCTGTGAAGCTCTGAGAGCCATGTGTGGTGTTACATGTCCCCTCCACTTTCACTGAAACTTTGCCTTTGCTTGATTTAGCCCCAACTTCTACTACCAGAAATATTTCTTAATATTCAATTTACTTTATTTATTTATTTATTTTTTCTTGATACTAGGGATTGAACCCAGAGGTGCTTTACCACTGAGCCATACCCCCAGCCCTTTATAATATTTTATTTAGAGACAGGGTCTCGCTGAGTTGCTTAGGGCCTCACTAAGTTGCTAAGGCTGGCTTTAAACTGTCGATCCTCCTGCCTTAGCCTCCCAAGCCACTGGGACTACAGGAGTATGCCACCATACCTGGCTCACATTTAGTTTTAAAAAAAAATTTTTTTTTTTTTAGTTGTAGTTGGACACAATACCTTTACTTCATTAATTTATTTTTTATGTGGTGCTGAGGATCGAACCCAGCACCTCGCGCATGCTAGGTGAGCTCTCTACTGCTGAGCCACAACCCCAGCCCCTCACATTTAATGTTTAACCTAATTAAATTTCATTAGTTATGGTTTTGCTTTTTTTGGATAATTCAACAATAATCATTAAAAAAAAAATCTTCCTGGCTGAACAGTGTAGGGCACGTGTCTTCCCCCACATGAGGCCCTAGGTTCAATTCCCAGCACTGCAAAAACAAAATCAAAACAAACAACAACAAAAACCACCACAATTCTTTGTAATCAATAGTTTGCATCAAAACCAGCCATATGTCACTACTGTTTCATCATTTTTCAGCTGAAGTAAATATACTGAAACTACCAATTACTTCATTGTTCATTTGCAATCTATGTGAACAAACTTCTGTGAAGGTCCAGTAAGCACTAGAAATTGGAGCAATAAAGAAGCATAAGATGAGACCTCCAGCCTGCCTGCATGGTTTCACAGAGGATGTCCCCAGAACAGCTGAGGGGGGAGGGAAAGTACACCTGGGTTTAATAATGAAACAACAATAACAAAGAACCCCTCCACCTGAGGTAGCTTATTGTCTAGGGCACATAGAAAGAAACACTTCAAAAATACTTAAAAGCAAAAAATCTTTGTCATAATGAAAGCAACTGTGATGCTGTTGAGACTGAAACTGGGTGTCCTAAAAAAAGAGCACAGACCTCTTTGTCCTCTACATACTTCCATTTTTACACAAATTAAGTATTCACCAAGTTTCTATCAGTGACAGCATGAACCCCAGTTCCAGCACTTTCCTGTTAAAAGTACATTCCTAAGTGAAGGGATGGGGCTGACAAAGGAAAAGGTGCTGTGGAAAGTGGTGACTCCAAACCCCCACGTGGCCAGGAGCAAAACCACTGCCAGAAAGGATGCCCCACGCAGAGCACCAGCCAGACATGTTCGGAGGATGGTGGGAAAAAAAAAAAAAAAAAAAAAGACTGGGAACTGAGAAGAGAGCGCTTTTGAAAGCTCTGAAATTGTTCCTACATAAGGAAATCTGAAATCATTATTTTTCCCCACATCCCTTTGAAGGCCTTGTCTGATGTGCTGAGCATCTGTTTGCTGATCAGTAATCAGAATCACAATGTGCATTTCATAGGTTGTCCTAAGAATTAAGTTAGATGAGATAATCCAGGTAGAAAGACCTGGAGAAGCATTTGGAACATAGCCCATGGCCAACAAATTCCAGTTCTGTTCCTCTGGCTCTAGGAACTAGTTTGCATTTCCTGGGTTGTTTCTTTTTACAAGAAGAGGTTGATGAGAGAGATGATTTGGGGGAGCAATGGAAAAATTTGTAATCGGTATAGAGTGCATACAGAGTAAAGGTAAAAACAAAGTTCGGGGTCAGGGAAGGAAGGTTACAAGGTTATAGGTCAATTTACTTACAGTCACTGAAATTATCTTGAACTTATGTGCTTGAGCTATATTGGAAGTGCCTGATTTAGAAATTGTTCTTTCTTTCTTTCTTTTTTTTTTTTATACCAGAGATCACTGAGCCACATCCCTAGCCCTTTTAATTTTTGAGATAGGGTTTTACTAATTGCTTCAGGCCTTGCTAAGTTGCTGAGGCTGGCCTTGAACTTGTGATCCTCCTTCCTCAGACTCCCAAGCCATTGGGATCACAGGCGTGCACCACTGCACCCAATCTGATTTAGACATTCTGATAAAGCACTTTGGAACTTGTGACTAATATGTCCATCAAGTCCTTTCTGATGGTGTTCCTCTACAAGCCAAGCCTCCAATAGCTAGGCCATTCATGTGGTGGCCACTGATGATATCTAGGAAAGTACTGTTCAGTGACTCCTTGTTATCCAGCACAAACAGCATGCTTTTTATTCCTTCAGTGGATTATGTCACAGCACTACTAATGATAGATCCAATCCTCCAAAATGGATTAATGTGCTGTTTCTTTGCTTCTGGCTGATGGTATTGCAGATGTGTTCCAGAGAGCCACAGAGGGGTTGAAGTTAGGATAGATTGATAAAACACCCCCACTTTTACTAGAAAAGTACCTAACTGCATATTTAATTGATGTATATTTGAAAGAGCAATGTGGTACATTTCAAGCTCACAAGCTGTGAGTCTTTGTGAAAAACAGAATCACTTAAGAAATGTCATCCCTTCTGGGAAGCTCCTGTAATGCTCTCAGACAGAACTTGTTGGCTCCTCCGATGATCATACATGATATAAGCCATGCTCAAAGGATAAGGATAGATTAAAGAACAAACTGGCCAACGCTGTTTCAAGTCAGAATACATCTGTGAATGGGATAAAGTATACACTTAGAATTCATGATTCCTATACATTAGGAGAGCCCTTTTCTGCTTGTATTTGGCCTGGAAGTTGCTCTCTTTTTAATATATATGGGTCTGTGGCTATTCAGGACCTTCTTACAGAACCAGGAGGGAAGGAATGAATGATGAGAACAGCAGTGCACATCTGTGCAGGCAGGAGCGACCACCAGTAAGAAAGGAAGGCTTTGGGCATATTCTATAGCATCCATGGGAAGCTTTGGTGTTGCATATACCTGCAAGAAGCTAGTGGGAACAGGGATAGCTGGAGCTGTAAATATGTAACCAAAAGCTTGGTTGTACTTCAAATGTGAAACATGAACCTTCTGGGAGACAGAGGATAGTTTGAAATTTCTATTACAAGTTGACCTAAGACAATAACTTTTCTAATCTTGATTCTAGAATTAAAAAAAAAAAATTAAGAACATTAAAACAAAAAGGACAAAAGGAGGAGAATCAGGAACGTAACAGTACGACTATGACAACACAATTTTAAGCCAGAAACAATTAGTAGGATTTGACTGTTTCAAAAGTATATGTGTAATCCAACTTTTATGAAATATATAGAAAAGTTACCTAATTGCTGAAGATTCAGCAAGGAGAGGGAACTTCGGAGAAAATTTTAGTTTAGCGTCACTGAGATTTTGTCATAGTTATTGCAAACCCTGGCCATTGTGCTTAGTTAGGATTAGTCTGTCCAGTTAGCTTGAATGTCCATTTCAGTTGCATTTTACATTGAAGAGGGGAGGACTTCCAGAACTCAGCATACTTGACATGTCAATGAGTCAGATTTCTTTTAAATGCAATATGCCATGGATATCTTCCACTCTATTTTGTAGACAATGTTTTTCTCCTGCTCTTGCCTCTGCTGCAGTGGCCCTAGACCTGGATGAAGGTGCTTGCCTTGCAGTTGTAGATGCAGTAGTTAACTTGTCAAACTTTTAGTGAATTGTTTTGCAATTGATTCCCCCAACTTCTTCCACAACTGGAAGTCTTAATCCCTATCCCAAATCCCTTGTTTCATTTCACTCCATTGTTTCCCTGAACAAACCCTTGCTGATGAAAATGGGAAGGCATTTCAGACTTTGACATGGGAGAAGAGATGGAGTGAAAATTCTGGCAGCTGTGTGCGGAAGGGATGGATGGGAATCCACGTGAGCCCATACAGTGACACATAGAGTATTGCAATCAACCAGGAGAAAATCAGGCGGTGGCTTGGTCTGAGGTGACATGAGTGAAGATGGCAAGAAAGCAGGAGCAGGGAGAGGTAGAGCAGATGGAACTTTCTAACTGGACTTTTTTGCTGACTTGCTAGTACTAACAAAGTATCCTTCAAATAAATGGTCCAAGTATATCAGTACTTTTTTTATGTGTTACATCACGCAGTACAGCAGCACTCTATAAACAGTGCACTTAAAGCTGGCATTTGATTTGTGACAAAAATATTTTTTAAACTGTATAATATTTTTTAAAGCTTGTTTGAATACTTTCATCATGCAGGTTCAGATCTGTGACAGGTCTTCTCCCAAACAGCATGGGTCTGGTTGCCGAACAAGGGCGACACCAGGAGTCCCTCTGTGCACGCAGCCACCGACTTTCCACTTTCTCAGACATTTATGATGAAATGGTTCAACTGCATGCAGATTTACCGTTTTTAATATTAAACACTGTCAAAATATCAAAAACTATGCCCAAATAAAGAGAAAAAAATCCAGCCTCTTTTGTACACAGAACAATAAGGGGACCCAGCCCAGCAAGTTCTGCAAACTGTGACACAAATAAAACAAAACTGCTCAGAGATACAAATGGATAGTTCATATCTTATATTTGAAGGAAAATGGTGGGTTTCACTCCTAATTTCATTTTTTTTCTTTTTTTCCATTTGACTAAGAAAATAGACGATCTGGGGGATATTATGAAAGCTGGAAAAAATATCAGAGTGCTTAATTATATGACATTTCTTTTTATTTATACTTTTAAATTTTCATTTATTTATTTTTATTCTAAGTTGTTATAAATGACAGAAAGAATGCATTACATTTCATATTATACTTATAGAGCACATTTTTACATATCTCTGGTTGTATACAAAGTATATTCACAGCATTCGTGTCTTCATACATGCACTTAGGGTAATGATATCCATCTCATTATACCATCTTTTTTTTTTTCTTCACCCTTTTGCCCCCTCCCTGTCCCTCCCTCCCCATGGGCCATTCTAGTGTTCCTCTAATCCTCCTATGCTCCCTGTCCCAATCCCACTTTGAATTGGCCTCCTTATATCAGAGAAGACATTCGGCATTTGACTTTTTGAGATTGGCTAACTTCACTTAGCATTATATTCTTCAACTTTAATTGATTCTTCAGGTCAGTCAAATATGGGCCATCTGGTCAACCCTTCAAGTCAGCACACTGTGTATTCTGGTAACTAGTACTACTAATTTCTTCAATTTGTTGCCTTTTGGTAAACTAAGTACAAATATGTTTTTATTTTAGAAAGAAACGGAGGAAAGGAGGGAGGCAATGGAAAGAAGAAAACAGCATTTCTGCTTAGGTCAAAATGAAACATACTTGTTACTTACTAGAGTAACGGCCTAGAGTTGGGACAAGTGTAATAGTATTGTCAAAACACTGACAAATAACTGACATTTTGTTTTTCCCAACTTGAAAAGCCAAGATCTCATCTCAGCCCTTCTACCTCTCAGAAGAAGGTTCTACACTCAGTGTTGTGAAAATGTTTCAGGTCCATATCTTGATTTCACTACTTACATATAGTCCTAGGAATGAGACAGATACCAAGTTGCCAGATACAACAGGTATGCCTTTTCCTTCCACAAAGTACCCTCCACACTGAGGTAAGCCCTCATTTTTTTTTTTTTTTTTACTAGGGATCAAGCCCTGGGGTGCTTAACCACTAAGCCACACCCCCAGCTCTTTTTGTTTCTTTCTTTTGAGACAGGGTCTTACCAAGATGCGTAGGTCCGCACTAAATTTCTGAAGCGGGCCTTAAACTTGCAATCCTCCTTCCTCAGCCCCCAGAGTTGCTGGGATTACAGTTGTGTGCATAACACCCAGCAGCCCTCCCTCACTTTTCTGTAAAAGGAAGTTTGTCCCATGCATTCCTAGCAATTGGTTGTCACCCAGAAACAGCAATATTTTGAGGAAATTTTATAGTGGGTATGTCACTTTGTCATTAAAGAACTTAAAACTGTTGTTACTTTTAATTCCTAATGTCTTAAATACATGAAATGTCCATGTTTCTCACATGATCTCATTTAGAAGTCTACTCTTAAGGTGGCCAGGTCTAGGTGGAAGAACAGTTGGGTTCAGAGTCAAAGAGTTCTTAGCTCTTCCACTAAATAGTTGTGTGTCACTTTGGGCATGTTTTCCCATCTGTGTAATGAAGAGGTTGAATCAGTTGACTTTTCAAAGACATCTGTGCTTCTGTGGTGTCCTTTAACTTGAAGTGGATTTTATTGGCCCTCTACAGATATTAACTATCACTGAAGTCTATTTTTTAAAGAATGGTGTTTAAAATGTACATTTTTCTATACATTTACAGACATACATATACATATAATGGGGCAGGGGTGGATTTCAGTTTCAGGGTCTTTAAAATTTAAAAGAGAACTCTAGAAGGAATGAGTGGTTTGAAAGAACTAGAAATTTGGGGTCTTGGCTTCAATGTTTCCTCACTGTGTGACTGTGAAAAATTTAAAAGTTTCTGATGAGTTATTTTCCTCACTTGAAAACTAGAATAATACCTGCCTGACCTACCACATAAGATTTGAAAAGCAAATAAGATGATACTTAAAAGCACTATTTAAATTTATAAAGCACCCTACAAATGCATGGAATTATTATTGTACATCAAACTTTGAATTATTTTCCAAATATTTGCTTAGTATCCCTAGGCAAATGAACCTAAACTTGTTCTTTTAAAAAACTAACAATAGGGGGTTGAAGTGTCTGAATCAGACAGAGGCTCTAATTTGCTTAAAAATGAATGCCTTCACTTGAGGCCTGTGATTGTTAAAAGTAGATTGACCATTGCGATTGACATCAGAACTCATTAGGCTTTTGGACATGCGCACCAAAGTGATTGCAGCTGCAGGAGGTCCTCATTATCCACGGGCAACTGGAGCTGGAAATGCCTTTTTAGATGAATGCGCTTAATACAAGGTGTTAGTCCGTCTCCACGGATGGCCTTCGGTGAACATGCTCTCCCATCGTCACCCTCGTGTGTGGCTCCTTCCACTCTGAACTTGAGCTGGCCTGTGATTCATCTTCACCAAGAGAATAGGGCAGCAGTGATGCGATGCCAGGTTGGGACCTAAATCTTCCACAACAGCTTTTGCTGTTGTGCTTTGGGGGAACTGGAGCTGTAGTGGGAGAAGTCTGGCTCCACCTTCCTGTGGAGAAAGAGATGCTCTAAGACCACAGGGAGAGTGAGGGGGGCTTGCAGCCATCCAAGGTCCCCGCTGAGCCTCAGCTCTGCCACTGTCCCCGTGGAGGTACCAGACAAGTGAGTGAGCCATCTTGGATATTCAAGTGCAGCCAATATCCTCACTGACTGAAGACCCAGCTACAACCATGGCCAGCCCACAGAGTTGTGGGAGATACTTAAATGGCTGTATTTGGAGCTATGGACAGAATGTTTGAGCCTCCCCCCCACGAATTTCCTAATCCCTCTCTAGCTGTAATTTGGTACCCATTGATTCATCTTTCCCCGTCACTTCTACTCTCTCCTCAGCCTCTTGTAACCACTATTCTTTCTACTCACTTCTATGAGATCAACTATTTTAGATTCCACATATGAGTGAAGTCATGTGATATCTGTCTTTCTGCTCCTGGCTTATTTCAATTCACATAGTGATCTCTAGCTCCATCCATGTTGTCATAAATGATAGGATTGCTTCCTTTTTAAGGACTGAATAGTATTCCATTTGTATGTATAACACATTTTCTTATTCATTTATCAGTTGATGGACACTTAGTTTGGTTCCATTTCTTGGCTATTGTGAATAGTGCTGCAATGAACATGAAAGTGTAGATATCTCCCGGATATACTGATTTCATTTCTTTGGATATGTACCTAGTAGTTGCAGTTAATGAATTATATATTAGTTCTATTTTTAATTTTTAAAGGAGCTTCCATACTGTTTTTCATAATGACTGAATTAACTTACATTGCCCCCAGCAGTGGGCAAGGATTCCCTTTTCTGTACATCCTCAGCAGCACTTATCTTTTGCCTGTTTGATCATAATCATTCTAACTGGAGTGAGGTGATATCTCATTGTGGTTTTGATTTGCATTCCCCTGATGTTTGATGATGCTGAACATTTTAAAATTTCCTATTGGCTATTTGTAGTTCCCTTGAGAAATGTCTGTTTAGGGTGATTGCCCATTTTTAGTTGGATTGTTGTTGTTTATTGTTGTCAAGTTGTCTGAGTTCTTTATATATTCTGGATATTAATCCTTTGTCAAATATAGAGCCTATAAATATTTTTCTCTCATTCTGTAAGTTGTCTTTTCACTCTGTTGTTTCCTCTACTGGGCAGAAGATTTTTAGCTTGATATCATCTCACTTGTCCATTTTTGCTTTTGTTTCCTGTGCTTTGGTGGTCTTATAAAGAAAAAAAATCCCTGCCCATTCCAATATCTTGAAATTTTTCCACTATGTTTTCCTTTAATTAGTTTCATTTCAAGTCTTAAATTTTGACTTGATTTTTGTGTGTGGCAAGAGATGGGAATCAACTTTTATTTTTTGCATGTGGAGATCCAATTTTCCTAGCCTCATTTCTTGAAAAGATTGTCCTTTTCCCATTGTGTGTTCTTAGCACCTTTGTTGAAAGTCATTGGCTATAGATGAGTAGGTTGTCTTTTATGATTCCTATTCTGTCCCATTTGTCTATGTGTCTGTTTGTATGCCAATGTCATCCTGTTTTGTTTACTATAGCTTTTTAGTATTGTTTGAAGTCAATTAATGTAATACCAAGGCATTTATATGAAATTATTACTGCCAGATAAATCCCAAGCCATGGTGGGGAAAAGGGTCACAGTTTTTGTGAACTTTAAATGTATACAACATTTAAGAAACTTAACTTATACAAGCAGCACAGTGCAGGGAATCCAAATAACAACTTGTGATTTTTCATGAATAGAAATCTAGTTTCACATTATAGGAAAAAAGCTTATCATTTTACATGGTAACTTAGTACTGAAAAATTACAGAAGTTGTCACATTGTGGGATGCAATAAAGCATAATTTGGAAATCAGCTACAAGACATCTGGCTACTTTATTTTCTAGGTAAGACTGTAGTGAACACAATGGTATAAGAGTCCTCCTATATACAATGCTGGCAAAATAGAGTTCCCCAGACTGTAATGAAAAGTAGTTTAGCAATATTATTCAGTCTTAAAAATGTTACTTGCCACTAGGAATCTGTCTTAAGGAAATATCTAGACAGGTGCAAAAATATTTATGCACAAAGATTTCATCATGGTATTATTTAGGATAGCAACAAAAATGTATAAGAGAATGTTTACATATCTAATGCATAACCATTCACATTGTATTTTCAAAGAATAATGACATAGGAAGATTCTCTAATTATAATATGTAAAAAAGCAAAATACAAAACTAAGTATGATAAATATATACACATAGAGCTTACCAACTAGACATTCAAAAATGTTGTTTTCCTTTCAGCAGTAGGAGGAGCAGTAGATCATTTTGTTTCTTCTTTATAATTTAGTATTTCCAGATTTTTATGCTTAACTATGACATCAATCATCAGTGAAAGGGAATAAAATGGAAAAGGATCAATGTTACCACCATATACCCATCAGAAGCCTATAGTAATGTCACATGTAAAATCAAACATATATTTCGAATCCCCCAACTAAAGCACACAGGGCAGACAAAGATTTATGCACTCAAGAGTTATTTCAGATTCTTCTTTTTATTATCACAGACTTGCTGATTTCTAGTCTTTCCTGGGATTTGATATTGTTTCTTATGCAGATATTTCAGATCAAATTGCATGCCTTTTCAGTGAGTGGCTAAGGTTCACTCTGATTAAATTCAAACTATTTGACCAAGTCCCTAATGGATTTGACCTTGAAGTTGACCGGACCAGAAGTCTAGGCCTCCAGGTGGAAGTCCTGAAGCCTAAACACAATTCTGGAAAAGGCTCAGTGTCCTGAGTAATTTTTATCACAAGTGAGGCCAGACAAGAGCCAGGATCTCCTGAATACATTCCTATGTGAGGTTGGGAGTAGAGATGGGAGGGGGGTGTATTGCTTTTTATAAGATGTTTTATAAGAAAGGGTCAGAAAATATGAAGTTTGGGTTATTATTCATTTGTAAGTGAAAAAGAAGAATCAGGCAAAAGACACTTTAAATTAGGATAAAACCGTGTAATGATAGAACCATAAAAAGAATCCTTTTCTAAGGATGGTGAACAGCCTTGGTAGATGAGTAGAAAAACAAGAAGAAAAATGAAATAAGAAACAGTTGTCATAAATTTGATAAATATTTACTGAGCATCTGTTAAGGGTAGGATGCTGTACTGGGTAGGGAGAGTATATGGGAGTTTTTAGGCTGGGGATAACAATGATGCCTTTTATTCATTTACAAGTGACAGTGCCACATAAAGCACTTTGCATCTCTTATCTTGAATTCTCACAAACGCTGCTGGGTTGATGTTATATGAGGATGCTAAAGCCAAGAAAATCTTAAAAACTTGTCCCAGGGCTAGAAAGTTGCAATTTAAAATTGGGTGTGTTTAAAGGATGCTAGCTATTGATTATGGACGGACTTCGGAGATAATTCTGTTAAAATTAATCAGACCAGTTAAGCCTCCAGTGACAACAATATCAACCTTTTGAATAACTACTACATGGCAAACATGGCATTTGGTAATTTACACAGGTCATGATATTTAGTCCTTCGAGTCTGGATGTCTATATTCTCCATTTCTCTCTGACACTGCATTGATCAACACACATGTAAACAAACAAACAATTCTGATTTCATCCAAGTTTCCTGCCTCACCCATATCCATTTGGTTTCCAAATCCTGTAAATCCAACCCCCTGTCATTGGCCTTTTAAAAAAAAATTATTTATTTATATGTGGTGCTGAGGATCGAACCCAGTGCCTCACGCATACTAGGCAAGCGCTCTACCACTGAGCCACAACCCCAACCCCCCGTCATTGACCTTTAATTCAACTTTTCCTCTTTATCCTCACAGGCACTACCCCAATGGGAAGATGCATCTTGTCAGGATGCATTAGGGTAAGAGTGTGTAATGGTCTTTGGGCTTCTCAATCCACCACACCAAGCCTACACAGTGCTCTCTGAAATGTACACACGTTTACGTCTCTTTCTGCTTTAGAAACAAATCTAAATGTAGAGTCTGATAATGCCCCCAGATTCCACTCTGCGCCTCAGACAGGACTCAGAACTGCCTGCCTTTCCCCAGACTATCCAAGTTCTCACCTGCCTTGAACTCTTTGAATAGGTTTCTGCTTCCCTGGTCTCAGCTTGCAAACCCATCCCACCCCTACTCTGCCTCCCTAACCCAGTCTCTATCATGACAAATTTCCACCTGGTCTTCAGGATGTGGCTTTGACAGATTTCTAAGTAGAAGCTTTTCCTGGTGTTTTTTCATCCCTGCCCAAGCAATTTGAGTAAGGTGCTGATTTTAGGTACTCTCATAGCACCTGAAGCTTAATCTTGAAAATGTACTTCTTCTGTTTTGTCTCTTTTGGACTTGGAACTCTTCCAGGGCACGTCTGTGTCTTATCTGTCATTGGTCCTCAGCTCTCCACAATGCCTGGCACATAGTATGATTTAACTAATATTTATATGCCTGCTTATTTTAACCCAGCCTATTCCACACATGACTTTCACAAAGGAAACATATAATGAAGAAATCACATTTTTTAAAAGCAGAAGCAAGAAAATTACAAATAGAAGTAGAATCAGGACCAAAAAAAGAACAATGTAAATGTGTAGTCTATAGCAGTTAACAATTGTTAGAAAAGAGCTACACATTTTCCTAGAAGAGTTATTTAATATGTTTCTGACAATAGATAATTCTGAGATTATAACAGACTCTTTTATGGAATATCACATTACCATCACATTACCTCCCTAAATCAGAACACTTAAAAATGATGAAAAAGCATGGAAAAAGATCCCCCCCCCCCCCAGGATTTGGGGCTATGGAATTTGAAAGGCCATGTTGTTCAACTTTTCTATGTCTTCACTCTCTCAGCTCTCAGAAAATAATGAACACGCCTTTAGCTGATTCTTCTGTGCCCACTACGTAGGAATATATACCCTTTCTTTCTTTCTTTCTTTCTTTCTTTCTTTCTTTCTTTCTTTCTTTCTTTCTTTCTTTCTTTCTTTCTTTTTTTTTTTCTTTCTTTCTTTTTTTTTTACTTTCCTTTACTGAAAACAAGGCATTTGAGCACATAAAAATAACAGCCAGTGACTTCAAGGACAGTTCCTTTCTGAATTAGTAGAAGTCAACTGTAAATCAGAAAACTATAAATACCTAGTAAAATTACAGCAGGTGATTCATGGTCACAGGCATTCCCTCACAAGGAGTAAAACTGGATAATGACTCTCATCCTAATGTTTTAAATGTACAGACCATCCACACTAATTTCTTTTTAAGGCAGTTTAATTTTAAAATAATCTCCTTTGAATGACAGAAAGCCTTTGTGATTCAGTTACACAACTGCCTACATATCTAAAAGGCATTTCCCACAAAATCTTCTCAGATCCTTTATCTTAAAGGCCACACAGTAGACTCTTTTGGTGGGGGGGGGGGGGGGGAGTCTTGATTTTTGTTGCTCTGCTTAGCTAATTCAGACTTAAAAAGAACCATGCCAGGTATGTTTTTACATGGTCAGGCCCAACCTTCTTGGTGTAAAAAATTGTAGGAATGCAGGAAAAGGTCTGAGTCATTGCAGGGAGCATTAGAGACACTTCCAGGTGATGCCAGCCCCCATCATCTTGCTCTGGTGATCTGTGTGCTGCCTACTTAGATACCTGTGTGAGAACCACCATGCCATGCTTGGTGAAAGGAGGGTCATACTTGTTAACTAGCTTTTGTTTGATAACTCCTTCAACTCTTTCCCGAACACAGAGCTATAGGTACCGATGGTGAGCTATGATCTACTAAGAAGTAGATGCTCAATAAATATCTATCCCACCAAACAACAGATTTTTTTCAATCTTACCCACCTTTTACTTCTACACTATAGAATGTCACCTTACATACAAGCAATTTGATATTTTCACTATTCTTGTGTCCTCTTTATCGTCTTATGACCAGGTATTGCTATTCTTGAAATATTAGCAAAAGATGCTATGATTTATAGTTCAGAGGGGATAGTTTGGGCTTTATGTTCTCCATATATGGGATGGAAACAGGGAAGCCAGCTGTCAAGGCACCAGTATATTTAACCTGGTAACATTTTAATTCAGTTGTAGCAAATGCTCCATGTGGGTATACCATGTCTGAAGGAGGAGATTAAGGAATACAAAGACAAAAAGGAAGCAGTCTTACTCCTAGCAAATTAAAGAGCCCTCAACACAGTGCCTGGTACACAGTGAACAGTCAGAGGTTGAAACATTAAATATTCTATACTTTGTATACAACCAGAGATATGTAAATTATAAGTATAATATGTAATGTAGTGCATTCTGCTGTCATTTATAACAACTCAGAATGAAAAATCAATTAATTTTTAAAAAAGAAAGAAACATTAATTATTCTAACGGGATGCCTAGCAATGTAAAGCAGAGTGCCATGAATGTTAGGAAGGAGGCCCAGAGCAAGTGGCCTGTGGGATGGGTCTTGGATAATACCAGAGGAACTGAGAAGGCTTCTTGGAGGAGATGGCATTGTCACAGCATGAACAATTAAGGGCATGTTTCAGGACTAGCAAGCAGCCTGTAGGGGCTCATACACAAGGTCCACTGTGAAAAACACTGACACCTGGGGTATGGCCCAGAAGATGAGACCTGAATCAGGGATGATCATTAAAGGGATAGTGTGGAGTGCAGGCTGAGTGCTGGAGGGACAGGCAGCCAGGAGAAGAATCAGGAAATGAAAGCAATTTTCCTTGTTCCTCAGGGATCTTCAGAGCAGGACTACATTTCAAGGCAAAGGCAAGCCTTGATGAACATACTTTTCCCTTGTAACCTGCAAAAGTATTGTAATGACCATTGTCTGAAAATAAAATCGGTGAGTCTTTAGAGTTATCTAAAACCAGAATGACTTGATCACTGAACTGACCTCTAAAATGTGTTATTTGTTGATGGAAAAAAATTAACTCAGAACACTTAGAACAGGTAGAGAAAGTTCACAGTAATTGAACTCTGCACTCTCAAACCCACCACGAGGACTACTACTAATGTAACAGTATATGAAAGTGTCTTCCAACTGTATGGAGACCTTGGCTTTCTACATTGCTGGTTTCATTACCTCCAAGAGTTTATGGAATACCCAAAAAATGTCATTTACAATAATAATGCCAGGCATTTCCCTGAAGAGCTTAAGGCACTATGTACACTTTAATTAAATCTCCTAATGTCCAGGAGAAGTTAGCAGGGGACCAGTGGGAGGTGAGTCACCAAAAAGTATCCAAGGGGGAAGACTGGATCATAGCATGTACTTTCAGATGAAATCCACTTTTATTATTATTGTTGTTTCCATTTCACCAATGGAGAAAGGGGGTTATTTTTTCAGACAGGGATAAGGAGCTGTAAGCTACTTTCTCTAAAGGCAGAACATACTGCTCCTGTAGGCACTGGGAGCACCCCAAAAGACCTTTAAAAACAGTACAACAATCATGACCCCAGAGGGTCTTTCTTGGAGAGTCAATCAACACTTACAAGTGAATTCCTAAAATGTGGGCCATAGGAAAAATATATGCTTTTTTCTTATTAAAGAACGTAGGACATGAATCCCTATTTGTTATGATGTGTAGCTCTCAGCTTTCACTGGTCATCAGGAGCTCAGCTGAGTTCTTACTACTGCTTCCCTCCCTCTATCCCCATATTTCCCTCAGCTCCAGAGGGGTGAGTGGCACTGGGCTTAAGGAGGTCATGTTAGGAGTTGGACTGATGATGTTGAAGACACAGCACAAATTATAGAGCTAAAATATTGAAAACCCTATGGTATGGTTTGGATATGATCTGAGAGTGTCCCCAAGAGTTCATGTGTTGGGAGTTTGGTCCTCAGGGTGGCAGTGTGAGAAGGGTCTAGTGCAAAGTAATTGACTCACTGGGGTTCTGCCCTCGGAAGGAATGGACAAGGTTCTCCTGAGACCTTGGTTAGTTCTGACGGAACAGT
This sequence comes from Tamias sibiricus, assembly GCA_025594165.1. Classification (NCBI taxonomy): domain Eukaryota; kingdom Metazoa; phylum Chordata; class Mammalia; order Rodentia; family Sciuridae; genus Tamias; species Tamias sibiricus. The sequence continues at coordinate 76,256,434 of CM046669.1, read as the reverse complement.
TGTTATAAAACAGCAAACCTGACCCCTCTTGCATCTCACTGCCTTCCTGTTCCTCCACATGATCTCTCCTTTTCACATGTGAACCTGCCATGATACCATCTCCCATGATGTAACAGCCAAAGGACCTTTAGGGAATTGAGCTGATATTGGTGACACGCTCTTAAAGCTCAAAAACTGTGAGCTAAATAAAATACCCAGAGTTTCAGGTATTTTGTTAATAATTTAATATTTCTTAATAAAATACCCAGTTTCAGGTATTTTGTTATGGCAACAGAGAATGGACTGATACAAATTAGAAAACTCTGAGCAAGTCCTGACTCTTGCTACTTCCCTTAGGATAGCAGTATAGAACTTAAAATCAGACTCTGAAAAACAAACATGTATGCAACTATCATATATGAATCTGGTGTATAAACCAACTCCATTTCTTATAAAGGAAATTAAAGGGCTCTAACCACATTACCAGACCATGATACCACTCTGTCAATCCTACCACCTCATAGGGTCCAGGAAATACAGTCACAGTTTCCAGGGAAACAGAGACCTTTGTTTAAAGGGGGGGGGGGGAATCACAAACAAATAAATGCTGGTGGTTGGGAAGAGTAATTTGCTATTATGAAGGTCTTAAAAAGAAATATAGATGCAAATAATGAAATCCTGTGGCAATATTTGGCTGAAAAATGGATTTAGTGGTCCAGGATGTTTAAAATTGTTTAGACTATCAAAGCAATGAAAACCCCAAACCCAAAACTTTGTTGACAATTTGTGAAACTTCAAGTTTGAGGAAAAAATGCTTTAAAGATAAGGTTTATAAATGGGTCCAGGAAAGAAGTCAAGGTAGGAAATTCTTAGTCCTAAGAGAGCATGGCACTGACACAGAGACCCTATTTTTGGGAAAGACTAGCATGTGATATTCTAAAAGTAAGGTAACAAACAGCTTATTTCTTTTCCTGAAAGCTGATTTACTATGAAGGGATCAAGGGCAAATCTGTAATAACTCCCCGTATATTAAAGCAATAATCACTCTTCCCAGTCTTTGAGATGACTGTAAATAAGCTCTAATGGAGTTCTAAGTTCTCTAGAGAAAAATTCTCACAAAATTAGGAGAAAAAATCCAACCATCAAATAACAATTTTTTAATTAACTAACCTATGCACATATCCCACACATAGACACACATGTAAATATGTTATTATTTATTCATATATTTTCCTCATAAATAAGGTACTTTAAAATATTTAAAAATATTTGTCTAGCACTACATTTTAATTTTGCACTTCAATCATTGTATCACCTGCTTCTAAAGAATTCACAGAAAACTATATATTTAAAATATTATTCCAAACAACTATTTAGATATGTGTTTAGATACTTAAACAAATATCAGCTATTTGTTTAGATACTTAAGCAAACATCAAGAAGATATTACCTTTAATTGTAGTTTTAACTTTACTTGGTCCACACTGCCAATCTACCAAAGAACTATAATTTTGATCACTTTTTGGATTTAATGTATATCTGCAACTTTAATAATTTTAGTAAATTTTCTGAATAAAAAAGACATTTTAAGTTAAGTAACAAATCTACTATTAAAAGATGTCAAATTGTTAAATGCCTTTCAAGTAAGGTATGGTTTTGACTTTAATGGTTTTAAAGTAGGTAAGATGTTAAATATTCTTATTAAATATTGAAATATATATTTATAATAAAAATATTTAAAATTCCTTTATTGTATATGCTATTTGATCTCAATATTTTTGAAATATAAGGAACCTGGAGGATCATTTATTTCCATGTCTTTATGTTTAGATGCTAAAACTGAATCCTTGATCTTTTGAAGGCCAGATAACCTAGACTAGAGCCCATTGTCATTTTAGTGTTCTTTTTATTAATCCATGTAGATAGTAACTATGAACATCATGATTGGTTAACCCAGTCTCCATTAATATGGAAGTATGTTTTACAGGATAACATTACTCATTAGTCTCAAAAACAGGCCACAACCATCCAGAACCGGAAAATCTATTCGCACTCCACTGTTTACTGAGTGGTGTGAAGAAGGCACTGCAAGGCACTTTCCTTTTCCTAATTACAAAAATGCAGATTCTAGTAACTTAGACCTACCAACTTAATTTGGTTGTTGCAAGAAATTATCATAAAAATAACTCTAAAGCAGCCAGCATAGCTAAATGCAAACGAAATACTTCCTAACAAAAAGTCAGCTCAACTATACTTAAACCAAACAGCAATAAAAACTCTAAGTCACTATTAGGAGGAAGTACACATGAGCTACTAGGTTCTTTTAGTATCTGAAGAAGCTAGTGCAAGTGTGTATCTAACAAACACCATGACTCCTAAATTTTCTTAGTTTTTCATAATCTATCTTTAGGTTTACCTATGCCATGTGACAATTACCACCTGAGAACAAATTCGAAGTCTAACTTCGCAAAGGCATGATTGATTCATAAGCAGAGCAGTAGTAAGTACCTATAGTTTTGCTAATAGAACCTGAAGGATTTATTACAGGTTCATCCTATGACAAATCTATGCAGAGCATCCCTGCCAAATATTGTTCCCTAATAGTAAAATACAGTTTCCCAAGTGACACACAGAATTGCCCAGCTTGATCAGACCTTTAAAAAGAAATAAAAAACATATCAACTGTATTCTCTTGGGTAAGAAGAAATAGACCTTACAACTGGAAGGGGTGAGAAGAATCAACAAATAGGTTTTAAAAGTTAGAATGCATAGTTTAAAATTTAAAAAATCAGTATACTATGTATAGAAAATAGTCTGGGGGAATGGGTGAAGCTCAGTGGTAGAGTGCTTGCCTAGCATGCACAGGCTGTGGATTTAATCCTTAATACTACAAAAAATAAATATAAAATAACAAAGTTTTAAAGAAGATATCCAGACATGCTAATATAGGTCATCTTTATGGGGTAGAAAATTTCAGCAACTTTTAAAAACCTTTCTCTTCTTTGTGCTGATCTTTTTGAACATGGGATTAATTTTAATGTATGTAAAAAGGTTATTATTTGTGGAAAAATAATTTTCTCTGGTCTCTTCTATCTATGGAAGTAATGATCTGTGATACCCACATCAACAATGAAACAAGAAGGCTGGAAATGTTCATTAGTGGTTGTGATAGGAATGGAACTGGATCCAGAACTTGGTACCAGTCTTGCTACTGCTTGTGTAGGGAAGCCAGCCTGATGTGAGCTTTTCTACCTAGTAAATACTGAAGGACAGAGCTGCTGATGGTCTCTAACCAATTCTAGGCTTATACTCGGCTTGCATTTTTTTTTTTTTTTAACCCACAGTTTTCATTTCTGAATTGTGTGTCTCCGTCTCAAATTTAAACAAGCATTGCTTTCAGTGTTTAATTACAATTTAATGGAAATACTACTTGCATTCAAATTAGCTTTTAGTTTTCACATCACGAATGTGCATCCAAGTTATTGTGTCATTATAATCTCATGTTATAATGGCTTCATAATGCAAGTCCCTGCAGGGTTGAATTAGTAGTTTCCTATGGTAATCGCCCATCACTATAATATCATAATCACATAAGCACGGTCCCCACATGCTTCCACTGCAATCATTTTGACATTGTAAGAGCATTTTAATAGTATTAGCATAGATTCTCTAGAGAAATCATCTCATTGTCACTGCCTTACCAGATACGATTAATTGTGATGGAGCCAAGTTGTGATATGAGAGCTTAAAAAAAAAAAAGTGATGCTCAGCTATAAGGCATTTAAACTTCTCAAAAGGTCAATGCATTCTGCTGTAAGGTCACCATACAACACAAACTATATATATATTCAGTTAAATATATATATATATATATATATATATAATTTTCTTTCCCAAGATGGCAAGGGTTTGGATTTTGTTTTTGTTTGCTTGCTAAGGATTCATCAACACTCATAAACTGGGTCAGTCTCTCTCCATGGCATAGAAATAAAAAGCAGACATGGTCCCTGACTTCAAGGAGTTTACAATTTAATCAGGTTTATAGCACATTATATAGAGAATGTAAAACATATTGTAAACATAATGGACACTCTTATGATAAACAAAATGGGTTGAAGTAACTGGCATGACCTGAGGGTAAGAGTAACCAAACTATAGGTTTTCCTGAGAAAGAAATGTTTAAATTAAGAAAAGAATTAAATGTAATGTACACAATGACTGTGGCAGAAATGGAGTGTGTGTGCTATGGTTTGTGAGAGTTTGTTTGGCAGCTTTATAGTCACTAACTCTGAAAACAAAAAAGTCCACCAAAGATATGGATAGTAGAGGTGGCCAGAGCCCCATCCAAAAGGCAGCAAGAACTCTAGGCAGTGCTATGAACTGAAGGTGGTTTGTCCCCTCCAAAACTCATTGTTGAGACCTAATTCCCCAATGTGACAATATTGAGATGTGGTGAGACTTTTAAGAGGCGAGGCCTCCTTGGAGGTGATTGGCTCATGATCACTGTTATGGAGAATTTAATGCTGGTCTTGTGGAATGGGATGAGTGGATAAGTTCCTAAGAGAGTGGGTCATTATAAAACAGTGAGCTTGACCCCTTCTGGTCTCTTGATTTCACTCTCTCACACACATGGTCTTTCCACACACACATACCTATCTATATGCCATTTTGTGACACAATGAGGGGGGCTATTGCCAGACATGCTGTTTGAGTTTTCCAGCCACCAGAATCATAAGCCAAATAAACTTTATATCTTTATATCTTACCCAACTTCAGGTATTTTGTAATAGCAATACAAAATGGACTAATGCAGGCAGGAAACTTTTCTGCTGGAACTTCTATTGCTTTCAGTGCAAAGATGGAAGCGGGAGAAGCTTGTTCTTTATTTCTAGGAGAAGGATTAGCAGAGCTGTTCTCATGAAATAGCAGATCAAGGATCAGAAAAAAACAAACTCTGGTTTGGAAAAGCACTGCCTAGCCTCCAAGTTTCCTTGGTTTGCTTTCCTTAGTTGAAATTACAGTAGAAAATGACTATCATGTGTCAATGACAAATGGCACACACTAGCAGGATATTTTGTTCATTTGAGGGGCCTCTAATCTTCCAGTATTCTCTGGGGGCGCCACAGGAGAATTGCAAATGGATTATCATAACTCATAAAGAATCTGCTCTGCTCAATGTTTAAGTGAGAACAACGTCACTGGCAGCATTTAGCACCATGCCTGGCCCATAGCAGGCATTCTATAAATGTTTATGGGTGGATGAATAAATTAACTTGACTGGAAAGAATGTATAGGTTTCAGAGCTGCTGTGGGTCTGAAAACACGGAACAGATTTGAAATATGTACTCTCCGGTCACATTAACAGCAGAATTAACAACTGGCATTGCTTCTTGTATTATTAAAACTTGCTTGCCTTCCTGGATATGGCAAATCACAGCGTTTTGAGGGATAATGGTCGCTAATTTTCCCTTTCTCGAATTGTGTGGGCCTGGGAGACCTCAGAACTACTCCAAGGCTCTGTTTTTGAAAAGAAGTAATAACAGTTTTTTAATTGGAACACAGTAAGGATAAAGATATGCTCTCTGAGTGCTCAAAGCTACTTTCACCAACAAGCTGTGGAGTAATATAAACCTATTACATAAACAGAATTAGCTATCCTTCCTTTGGAAGTTATTTTTAACTTCATAGGTAAAGACTTTATGGCACTTGCTATTCTAATCTTCTTTGAGTACTTGTTTTAAGCACAACATGAAAGTAAACTCTCACTTTTTGGTTTACTCTTTACAATATTCTATTTCATAAAATTTTCATTATGTATTAATATTACAATGTATCGTCATTACATGATTATCAAATTTTATTCTTGGTTCTATTACTAGACATAATCATAGATTAAAAAATCAAGAACTTGGAATGTTTAAACCCACATGTATTTGCCATAAGAACAGAAATCACCCTTATTATGTACAGTATATCTTGATACTACCTAGAAAAAATATCAGAGTTCTTCCCTTGCAAGTGTATTAAAGGCAATAGAAATAATTCCTGACTAGGTAGGCTAATTCCCTAATTCAATAAGTTAATCTTTTATTGATATAAGTGACAGTCAGTAGCTATGAAATATCTCAAGTGTCACCAAAAATTAATGTCAACTTACTACATTTCAAAAATGGAAGAATGGCCAAAGATGATTCAAAATAATACTTTTCTGACCTTATCACTACTTTCCCAAGGGGAAGAAAAGCTAGAACTTTGCCGATTGCATAAATGCTACAGGGTCTCGATATACTGAAGTCATATCTTTGAGCAAATCACATAGTCTGTGGAAATGTTTTCTCATTATCAATAGAAAGTTAAACAAAATGATTTCCAAAATCCCT